>CP093829.1:6582437-7782437 GCA_033063855.1 Smittia aterrima
CGCGAGCCGGGTCCATTGCCATTGTCTTCTGTCGGTTTTCTTTTTCTTTTTCGCTCTGACTGCTGGCGTGGTAGCTTCTCTGGTGTATTGTTTATTATTGCTTGCGTAACTACATCTCGCTCAATCTCCTTATCACTATGCGAAGAGCCGGTACTCATGTTCGAGTCCTGATTATTTTGCGCAGTTGATGCTGCTGTTGACGTAATCACTGAATGGTTAGGATTTTGATTCACTTGTACTAGTGTTGTTTGAGGTGCCATTTGCAGCTGAGTAGTGGCAGACATCTAAAAAAGAAAAAAAATTACAAAATAAATTTTTGATTCTTGAAACTCTTTCACTTTTTGCTCTTTGGTATCTCAGCTCATAATTACATGCATCCCAAAATGGATTATTCGCAAAGTTTTCGCAACAAAAGAAGCGACTCGAGAGAATGTGAAGAAGAATGTTCGATTGGAAGTGAACGTATAGAGAAAATTTACGAATTTTATAAAAACAATATGGAGGACAGTTTCAGAGATGTGCCCCAAAAAAAAATTATTTCAGCAATTATCAAATCTCTCGCTCCCTACTGCTCCAACTTAAACGAACGATCTCGATTAGCCATTTCACATGATTTCCGATTAAACACACTCAATCCAAGATGGCGATTGATGTGTAAAATTTGTAATTATTCATAAGAAGCAACATTTCCGAAGCAAGAAAAGAAAAAATAAAAATGTGTACCACTCTTACACTCATTTCGAAAACTTTATGTTGTTTTAATTCATTTTTTCTCTCCAAAATGAACTTTTTCATTTATCCTATTACATTATAACTAATATTAATCGGCTGATGTCCAAGTTTAGTATCAACTCGACTCGATTTATTGTAGTTTTCGATGAGAAACTATGGAAAAATAATAGCAAGGAACCAATGCAAAAGTATGAACGGAGCAGCACTTTTTTTATTCTCTCACAATGCGATTAAGCTCTCTGCTGTAGTTTAATAGAAAATATAACTAGATTTCATTCATTTTTCTCGGTGTTCACTTTTAAGAGAATATTGAAAGAAGACTAATACAACTTTTTCTTGAAAAGGCTTTTGTATTGCTGCGTATCAAACAGACATGCCCAACACTCGTAGACGAGACTTCCTTCATACACTCGAACACTTTTCTCTCATTTCTCGTACGGGAAGAGATGTTTGTCGGTATGACTTTGATAAGCAAATACACTTTCGCGGAGAGGAGAAAAAAAAACGGTTGTTGTATGAAACGGAATCCGAAACGATTTGCTGTTTACACTTATAAATAGATTTGAAAGTGTTTTCATGTGAAAAGTTGTCTCAGTTACGTAAAATTACAAACACTAAGGCACTGCCACGTGGGTTATTCGTTTGTGACCGCGCAATCATTTTGATTTTTCGCACTTTATCACACAATCTACAAATTAATCAATGACGTCACGGAAAATAAATATTTAATCAGATGATATCGAAAAATGTTTTTTTTTTGTTCATCTTGCCTTTTCTCTTTTCGATGAGTTTAAGTCTCGTGAACTTAAACTTGTTTTCATTGTCAAGGATCATCTTTTGTTTCTCCACACCTCGAAGTCATTCATTTCACAAAACAACAAAGCAAAGTCGTTTCGGTAATCGTCAAAATATTTTCTTTAAAGTTTAAACGTAATATTCAATCATCGAGTTTTGCGATTACACATAAGAATAGCTGCCAGACATTTATTTAACGTACTTCAGATTACCCGTGAGAGAGAGAGACAGACGTACGCAGTCACTACGACAATAGTGATCGTTGTAGATATTTATCAGTGTGAAAAGAAACTTTAAGTTGTGTGCATAAAAGTTTCGTAAAAAAACGTCATCAAACCTAGACAACAATTCACAAACAGAAACCTATACAAATTTCCGTTAATTTAACTTGACATATTTAATGAAAGTTCATGATTTTCATTAAAAAAATTCATTTTTTCAACAGCAGGAGTAAAATATTTTCTTCAATGGAAACATTAACGTTAAGAACTCTTAACGCAACGTATTTAAATCAAACGTAAGCGTTTGACGTAGCGCATAACTTTTGAAAAAGGACAATATCTTTTTAAATGTGATATACATATACAAGAGAAGAAAAAAATGGTTTACCACACCCACAAACGTCTTAACGTGCGAAAATTAAACACAAAAAATATCTCTTCGGTGAGATTAAAGGGGATGTACATGCAAAGTTAAATAATGAAGAAATATTTTTTTTTTGTTTTAAATTATCGAAATGACTCTCCAAAAAATTTCTCGAGATGAGAGAAAAATATGTAGGACGGGGAAGGGTGAATGAGAGGAAGAAAGAATCGAAGAAAGAAAACTCACCCTTGCACCAAGAAACCTAGCTTCAAGTAATTCCTGCTTTCGTGGATCTACAGCTGGTTGAAAATGATCCATTTTAATTGCAGCACCTAAAATCGAAGAAGGAAAGTTAGAAATTGTTGGAGAAAATAATTTTTTTCAGATTACAAACCTCCTGCTAAGTAACGTCTATCAGTCATATCAGTCAAGCTCCATTCAAATCTATTTGGACAATATTAAATAAATTAATAAATTCACGTTCGTTTGAAAATAGCGATGGTCAGTTTCAGATTCTCTCGCTCCGACATCTTTTACACCGCGACTCGAAAGCCCAATGACGGAAAAAGATTCAAGGCAACCTTTTCGCGAAGCAGAAAAAAATTTATGCGTTTTAGAAAATTCATGTTTTGTAGAATCATTCTGCGGAGAAAAAAGAATCGAAAGAGGGTTCACGAAACAAATGTGTGGCAAGTTGGAAATTAGTTTTCGAAATTATCGAGAGCAAAATGGAAAACCGAGAGCTCTGCCGTCTTCATCGAATACTTCCATCATTTCCTAATTTAAGTTATCTATCACCGGTACATACTTTTTTCTCTTATTTTTAGTAGCTCGAAATGTTAAAAAGTACAGCTTGAGTAAAGTAAACTTCATTCACTTTAATCACCGACCATCAGCAAAACAAAAAAAAAATGACATCGAGAGTCTGTCTCACGATTTAAATGAAATCTCCATTTACCTTTTTACATGTCTTTGATTTTCTTATTTTGCCCGTGAGAGTCCCCAGCAAATCTCTTCAATATTTTGGACAAACTCAGTGAAGTTTTTCTTTCTATGAAGTTTCAGAGTTTTCTTTTTGATTTATCATTTCTCGTCTGACACTTTTTTTTATCGATTTTTGATATTTTTAAAAGAGTAAATTCACTTTTGAATCGGTCTCATGCGAACTGCCCTATCATGAATATTGATGCAGTCAATCCAGGTGCAACTAGCTCCGCACTTTTCCCAGGATTTATGACAGCACAGAATTGATTAATCCGATCGAAATAAAAAACGTGAAAATTTCTTTTCATCCATGATTCGAACACACTTTAAAGATCAAATTGTTTCTTCATTTGATAGTTTTCTCAGAGATTAACTGTAACACCGATCGCCGATGAGTCTTAAGTTTCAACTTTTAATGTTTATCGATAGTAAAACTCTGTTCTTTTCGCTTTTTAATCAATTTTTTGGCAAACTAATTCTTGACTATTGATTCGACATTGTTGAAATTCTTCAAACATTGTTGCTTCCCCTTTTAACCGAGCACCGATTTTTAGTACGAGAACATGTATGACTCTTGAACGGGGAAAAATGTATGCTGAAATATTTAAATCCTACGATTCATTGAAATATCTCAAAGAAAATATCTTTGACGAAGTTGAAAGTTATTTATTTTTATTATTTAACTTACGAAATAAAATAAAAAATTAATTTCATTAAAATATCTCGATCAATGTTTTATGAAATTTAACCGAAATCTATGTAACTTCGAATGTTTATATTTTGACAGTTCAAATGATCTAAAAGACGCGAGACGACTGACTTGAAGCGAAAAAAGTACATTGTCGCAGAGTGAAGAAAGAATTTAGAGATAATTATCCTGAAAGTCTAGTTTAAGATACAAAAGTCATCGAAAAAGACTCTCAGATACTTTTGTAACATGAAGCTATTGAGCAAAGCAAGTTTCTGATCGGAAGGAAAATGTTAGTAAATTTTACGCTTCGAATGAAAAAGAAGAAAATCGATTCAGAAATCGAAATTCGGAATAATGCAAATTTTGGCTGAGAAAAGAAACACTTTTAACATAAATTATTCAATGAAATCGTCGTCGCGTCCCTCAACTCTGGAATTGCACAAGCAGCCGTCAGTTTCGATTTCAATTAACATTTTGTTGTTCTTACAGTTCACCACATACAGAATATGGTTGTTGCAAATGGTCAGGCATCTTCGAATCATTTTTGTAAAATGCAGCCCATTAGCATGACTCCGAAGGAACTTTCGGAAAATGACGACTTGGCCACATCGCTTGTGCTCGATCCGATTCTCGGCTTTCAGACGCATAAGATGAACATCCGATACAAGCCACTCCGAGTGAAAAGTGACGAATTGAAAAAGTTGACACAGGAATTTGTTCAGTCTCAAAGCTACGACAAAACATTTGCAAAGTTAATGGCTGGCGAGTGGATACCGAGAACAATTCATAATAAAAGCAAACTAGCGCAGAAAAGACTTCAAGCTCATGTAAGTTTTTCAAATACGATTCGATTTTCTTTTTCTCTGTCTCTGTCTGACGCTCGTTGTTGTTGCTCTTCTTGTAGATTTATCGCTACTTGCGTGTTTTCGATCGGGAGTCAGGATTCGTTATCGAGCCATGCTTCAGATATTCCCTGGAAGGTCAGAAGGGCGCTAAGATTTCATCGACCAAGAAGTGGTACAAAAATGAGAAAATTGAATGCCTTGTTGGTTGCATTGCTGCGATGAGTGAAGAAGAAGAGTCCGCTTTGCTTCAGCCAGGCAAAAATGACTTTTCCGTCATGTACAGTTGCCGTAAGAACTGCGCGCAACTCTGGCTGGGCCCGGCTGCATTTATCAACCATGACTGCAGAGCAAATTGTAAGTTTGTGCCAACTGGACGAGACACAGCATGCGTCAAGGTTTTGCGTAATATTGAAGAGGGAGAGGAGATCACTTGCTTTTATGGTGAAGACTTTTTTGGTGATAACAACTGTTACTGCGAATGCGAGACATGCGAGCGTCGTGGAAGTGGAGCATTTGCTAAGGAGAAAACAGCTGAAGAGAAGCTTTCGGGAGGTTATCGATTGAGAGAGACTGATAATCGAATCAATCGTAAGAAAGTCTCAACAAGCTCTGACAAAACGAATTTGGAATCACTGCCAGATGTTCAATTAAGTTTTAAAGAGTTGCGAAAGCGTTGTACAAAGTACGATGCTGAAATGATCATCGCACAACAGCCCTCCAAAAGTGACGAGACTGCTGAGGTGACTTCCGAGCCACCTCCCTCACAGCAGACGACACAAACGACGACTAGTAGTAATATCTTTGCAACTGCCAATAGTAATAGAGTGACACGGTCTCGACGACTAAACTGTAACGATCCATCACCCACCTCCGAGTTTTCTAACTTAGAAAAACAAAATTTCAAGAGACTTCGAAGCAACATAAATTCGTTTCCCGGGACGTCGTCGAGCGATTGTGATAGTGAAAAATTTAACTTTGGTAAATATTTTTTGAAATTTCAAAGTTTTCGAATGAAAATATTTTTACATTCACTTTCTTTGTTTTAGATGACGATGAAGACAACGTTGGCGAACACAGCAACTCGAGTATCGAATTGCAGAAGCTCAACAATCTGAGACAACAGAAAACACCGAACAATGGGAAATCTTTTTTAAGTAAAAGGAAGTTTAAGGCAAAGCGTTCAAGCGAAAGTGAAAGCTCTTCCTCGTGGGAGAACAAACAATCAACATTGGCTAACAGCAACAAGGACAAGGCTGAGTATGGAGGAAGTATTCTGTCGATTAATGAAGATCGATATCCAAAAACTCCTGAACGACGCTTGAAACTTACGATTCGCGTGAAGAGAAGTCCAACGACAAGCAACAGCAACAGTTGCTCAAGCTTTCAACAAGATTTCGACTTTAGTAACAATGGCGGCAGCGACGACAATGAGCTTCAGTATGAGATTTTGAGAACTGAAGGCATCAACAGCGAGTTAAGTGACAGTGAGTCGGTTCCATCTATGCATCTGGATATGATCAGTAAGAAACCTAAACATAAGAAGAAGCATAAGCATAAGAAGAGCAAGTACAGACGAGAGAAGAAATATTACGACGAGGAGAAGGCGACGAGCTTTGGAAAACCTTTCAATGACGATAACATCGATTTGGAGAAGCTTGACCTGAAAAATAATTCAGATCGAATGACAAATATGAACTTTACCAGCACGAAAAGAGTTAAATTAATGTTTGGCAATGAGATGAAGATTTTAAACATTCCCGGACACATTGGGAGTGAACCGATCGGCACTCACGATCAGTCTTCAACATCATCGCCACCGCCGTCTTCGACGTTTGCTGTTGGCAACACTAAAAGCTCTTTAATGCCAGCGAAAGGAATTCTTCTTACAAACGTTTTCAACTGAGGCGGCAAAGCGATTATTCACGCGTAAAATCATTATAAATTTAGCAGTTAGACTTAAATTAAAAAATTTCTGTAATTAAGAGCTCGTAGTACTATTTTAAAATAAAAAAATAAATTCATTCGTCTGAGACATCAGAGCTAGGTGGAAAAAAATTGAGAAAAAAAATCTGAACTTACATAGAAACACTTTCTGTCAACAAAAAGTAATTGAATAAAATAATCTCAAAACATTTACAATTTTTATTTTATCGAAAGATAAAAATCTTTATTCTCAGTGATTCAATCAAAATTTGTAAAATGCGTAAGCGGATGATGAAGTTTATTGTTCAATTAGTCAGCTCCATGAATCTCTGTCTCGATGTGTGTTGTTGAAGTGTTTCGTCACACGTTCCTTAATCTATCGAAGATTGATTGAATTAACTTGGAAATACATTGATAAGGAAAATTGATTAATTATAAAGCAATTTCAGTAATAATTGTTTTGATCGCTGATTTAACTCTCGTTGAATGATCGAAACATCAATCAAATAATATTTTAAGAGTTAAATCCTTTGACTGCAAGTAATCTTTTGAAATTCCAAATTTTTCGAGATTAGAGAAAGGTTTAGTGTTGAAAACCAATTTTAATTTCAAGTTGGATTTAGTGTTTGGGTCAGAAGTTGATTTAAATATCAAGTAAGGGAAATCGTGATGGAGAAATCATGCTCATGCACAACCCTCTCACTCGTATAAAAGATAATTAAATTTCTTCCTCCATTTAAGCTTTCTCTATGAAATTTTATACAATTTCGAGTTTTGATTTTTCGATGTTATGCTCCTGAACGAATAACGAAATTGACGAGTAATTGAGTTACTTTATTTTCAATGATTTCCATACCGAGACTGATGACGAAAAAAGAACTCTCTTGCATCAGTTTTAGTTTGACAATCTTCGAATAAATATTTCTCTTGAGTAAATGCTTGGATGGAAATTATTTCATTCAATAAGCGAAAGATATTTTTTGATGATTTGTCGTATGATCCAATTTGGAGAGAGAGTTGAAATAATATCAAATTTGTTTTGACTAAAATGTTCTTTATCAACGACATTGAAGTAATAATTGTCAATTTATTTAAAAACAATTTTACGAGAGGAAAAAATTTCTTACTTTTTAGTTTGGTTTGTTGCTATCTTCCAGATTTTGTCGTTGCGCGATATTAATTTTAAATTCGCTCCTCTCCGATGTTAAGATGAATCCTTGAGTTGTCTTTACAATCATTGTATGCAGGTTTCGTCGACAACGAACTTCTTTTAATTTAAAAGTACGCTAACCGCGAAACCCGATCCAACGATGCTGTTTAGGATGTGAATTCGAGGACAGACAAAAGTATCCTCGTGAAAATCGTTTTCTCTCTGCTTCAGCGTCATTCAAATGTTCGACCTCATGCTGCGATACTTGGATAAGAGATAAAGTAAAACATTTTATGTTGCTCGATGCTTTGCAAGAGAAATTACCGTCGTCGGATATAAAAAAAATGAACTAATCTGTCTTTAGAAAATATTATATCTTCCCTTTGCGATAAATATGAAAATTATCTTTTGTGCGACGAGGAGGAGAAGGCAAAGGAAAAAGAAAATCTGAGAATCCCCTTAAAGTCGTAACCCAATTTTGAACAAACTTTTATATTCGGAATCGTCTTTAGAAACGATTTAAATTAGATTTCAAAGAAAAAAGTGAAAAGTTGAATGAAAAACGGCAAGAAATAAGCTGAATATTCAATCAGAGAGCGAGAAGAGAAAACGTTTTTCTTTCGACGAAATCGATTTTTCCCTGGTGTTCTGGGTTTTAACACTTGAAAATGTGCATCTATCAATTTGAGGAAATGGAAAATTACGGTCGGAAAGTGTCTCGAAAACAGAATTGGAATTGTTTCAATCAGCCGAACGCCAGACTGTGAAGCAGGCAAGCGAAGGAACGAAGTTATTCCCATCTAATTATGCAAAATGTAGAAGAGAGGAGAAGGAAAAAAGGAAAACCGCAGAAAGTTTATTTAATAATAAATTATCTACAAACAATTAAAGTTTTTAATTGGAAAAAGTCTAGAGAAGTCATTCGGTAATTTTAACAAGGAAAGTTTACCATTTATTCGATCCAAGTACGGCTTCTGCACTATCAACATCACAACACTTCTCAATAAATAAAACTTCTCTTCACTAACTGAAACCTTTTTCAATAATTGCCGAGTGCTCCGAATTTATGTCTAAATTGTGTCACTTCAACCTGCGAACTGATTGCTTTCGAGCAACAATTTTAGTCCCTAAAAGTTGGATGCACGCAAACAGACAAGAGCGAAAATGTGCTGATGAAACCAGCAGCTCCGATACATTCACACGCTCATCCTTTTGAAGGGAAAAAGAGGAAAATAAACGTGAAAACTCTCTAAAGCAATAATGCAATCCAGAAGATAAAGGAGAGCAGGAGCATCTCTTGAGCACGAATACAACGAACCCTCTCGAGTGTTGGCTTCTACGCGAGTATTCTCGGGCATGCGTCCATTCAACGAAATCCCGGTGTCTTGGAACACATAATTTAGCTGTCATACCTTTTCAATCGATTTGACGTGTAGACTCTCTTGAAAGTTTATCATTTAAGTAAGAACAACAAGAACAAGATGACAAGCGATCGCTGGAGGAAGCTGATTGTACAGAACGTCTCATATCCTATCATTCACGTTCTTTACTATTCATATTGACCTCTTTTTACTCTTCATCGTCGTCGCCGTTTTAAAATTGGCCAGAACTAAGCGAGCTTCAACATTCTGTTCTGCAATTTCGCTTCGTACAAAAAAAGAAACATTAAAATCAAGGGAAATGAAAACTAATTTATCAGAGTGTGACGGTAGAACGAGTCGCTCGTTTGGGAGATTCTGTGCAAATAGAATTGACTTTACATGCGATATCGTCACTTGGATCTGCTTTGCGAACTGTTAACGAACATTTCTGTTAGAAGAAGTCTTCTATTTCTAATTTAAAAAAAATTCTTTAAACGATGGAGCAGCTCCCTTCTGCTTTCTCCTGCGTGATAATTCGTTTAGCTTACTTTTAGATTACAAATCACTCGAAGCACTTAGACACGAGACGATGCTGAGGTAACAAGTCCAATTCAATTTCTTTTTACGCCATAAAGCCAAATCTGACCTCTATTAATGACCCTCTTATAGCCGAGAAAATTGCGAAGGCGTACGACAAGGACACTTCACTTTATTAAGAGAAACTCAATAAAATTTAAAACTTCCACTTCAGCGTTAGATCATTTCTTTTAAAGAGAATATTCTGGACTAAAGTTAAAAAATATATTTTCACTAAAATGAATCGCGGATATTTCGATTGTGTGCGTGCAACGGTTACAGTTCAGAGAACTGACTCCGATTCATTATAAAAACATTTATTGTGAATGGGAATGCTATTTGGAAGCTCTGCACCCAACCCAATGATTGTTTCCATTCATCGATTTGACTCTTTTGTCGATCCGGAAAAAAACAACTTTGATTTCCCTGCCTTGAGGTGGAAAAACGTTTCGAGCGAAAAAAAATATAAAAGCGTTTGACATTGTACCAGAACTCAGAACTGGGATCGTTAACACATTAAAACAATCCAAGCTCCGTTGCACGGCCTCGACATTGCTTAACAAGCATTGCAATCATGATCTTTATAACTCTCGACGCTCGTCCAAGTAACGAACGTTGTTTTAATTACTAAATTAGCAAAATATTTTGCATCACACTTGATGTGGCTTCTCATTATCGGTTTGAGGCTTTATTTGCTTTCAGTCAACTAAATTAAAGTTTCAGCTTCATTCGCAGTTGGGAACCTCGACGTCCTTTGTTTTTGTATTCGGTTGTCTCGCTAATTGTGTCAGCGCAGCAGCGCTTCGAGTAAAACGTTTTCATTCTCCGCAAATTTAATGTCATTATTATGCTCAAAGTTCAATGATGAATTTGCACCGTTTGATGTTCCATAATTGAATGAAAAGGGTTAAATTGAGGAAATTGATGGTGAAATGAGGATGCAAAAGTAGAATCTCTAATGGTGCGTAGGCAAATGCTTTTAAATTACAAACAATCGACTTTCCAACATAAGAATTGTTTTGATCTGAAGGTTTGATAATATTTTAAGTGCAAATTATTGAAATATCAATAACAACTCAAAGAGTGAGCTCGAGGCGACACAACAGCGACCAATCAAAACCTCTCGTTATTGATTAGACAAACTCTTACTTGCGATGTAAGTGAACTCGTCGAATAATCGACATGCACTTGAGTTGAATGATTTCCACTTCCGCTTACTCGGAAATGCCTAAATGCTCTCGCCGATTCAATAAATAAAAATTCAGTTTTCATTTCTACGTTTTTACAATTGGCAGTTTTCAATTAACTAGAACAAAAGGATTTTAATTGAAATTTACGACACGAGATAGAGAGAGAGAAGGTGTTTGAATGATAAACTGTTGTGCTATGTTTTTGAATAAAATTTAACTTCTCATAGTCACTCACTCACTGTGTTGGAGGTGCGATAGAGAAACAATCAGAGTTCATAATCGAAAAAAATTGGATTAAAAACTTAATTGCTCCGATAGTCAAGTTAATTGAAGCTATTTTTCCGAGCTCTTTAAAGTATTTTCCATTAAGCCGCCGTCACTTTAAACGGCCAGCCGATAAATAATCGCATCACATATATGAAAAGCAATAAAACCATCGAGTGCGACACGGAATGGGAGTTTCCATATGCACCAACAGCTTCTGCAATATCGTCGGGCGATGGAAAAAGAGATCAATAAACAATCAAGTGATGACGTTCAATGAATGTTTCCTCTCACGACACTTTCGATATGTACATGACGTTGTTATTAAACTCTTCATGTCTGATCTTTGAGAATTAAAAAGTCAAAGTCGATGTAAACAGTTTTAGCTAAAGCTTTATTGAGAAAACTCTTCGTTGTTTGATAAATAATGTCATCGATTGAATAAACTAATGAGCGAACTCTCCAGGCTCGTAGCTGTGTCTCCAGATGTCGACTAAGCAAACTGACGCATGGAAGCGATAGAACATGATCAGTGGAAGTGACAAGTGATTTAGGATGCTCCAAAGTCTGTCGCCATAGAAATAATATCGCTCGTCTTGTACATCAACGTTCTTCACTGAGAAAGTGTAATAAACCCAAAGAGAAACATTGGCAATCGTCAGGAAAGTCACTAACTCGCGACCTGGCTTCTTCTTCCTGAGTTCCATCGAGTTCGAGCATCGACGGAGCGTGTCGATGATCCAAGGAGTTTGTATCATCACTTGAACAATCTGCGTGACGATTATTGCGATGTTGAGGTAAGATCCGTTAAGAACCGCGGGGACTAAGCTGAAGATTGTTTCCGAGAAAAATGCGGGAATCGCAATGAACAGAAGAACTGTGAACGGGAAAATGGGAAGTTTCCTTTGGGGAAAAATTATCTATAACTCACCATCGTCAAGTTTACTCATCGGATGATGATTAATGTCAAGTTTTGATGTTTGTGTGTAAGCTAAGACCACACAAATAATCAAAAGTGTAAGCACTGATACCTCAAAGATCCGATCAACCAGAATTCCTGTGTCAACGTAGTCGCTGTGAATTTAATATTTAAGAATAAAATATTTCGGAACTGTCAAGTAACTCACGGTTCACTAGTAGCAACATGAAGTAGAATCACGAACACAATTGTCAGAATCATCAAAACCATTCCACCTATCGATCCATGAAAATATTTTGTAAACTTTTTTTACACAAAAAAACTTTTTCAAACTTTCTCTTACCGAACAATCCTCTGCTCGATGCATGACAGTCTGCATGAACGACTATGTTGCTCTTGTATTCGTTATCATGCTCGTGTAAGTGGTTGCAATGTTCTGAAGGAGCTTCACTCGGCGCTGAATGATGAACTCCACCGTTTGCTGGTAAATGAATTCCTTCCTCGGGAATCGATCCCAAACTTGTGAATGGAGTTGAGTGCCCACCGTTTCCGTGATGACTTGTTGATCCACTTCCGTGGCCGTGTCCATGATCATGTCCTGAAGCTGATAACTTCTTTGGGCAGTGACTAATGTTAGCCCACATCATGTAAAAGATTCCGACGATCAAGATACAGAATTCAATGATAAAAGGATAAAGATAAGGCGCAAAGTTTCGATAAATCGTGTTCAAGTCTGCTGGTCCCGGACAGTCAAGAGTGAAGAGTTGTTTCTCATCAAATCTCTTCATAGGAACTGACGAAACATCGTCGATTGCTGTGAAATCTAATTACAAACAATCTATGAACGAAATTATATTTTAATTAACTTCAAACTTACTCGCTTTTTCTTTGCTTGCATACTTCATGTTAATGGCGTCTTGCGTCTCTCTTACGATCGTGTAAATCCAAAATGCGAGAGAAGTTCCAATGGCGTGCATGAGCATTAGGCGAGCAAATCCTCGGTAAGCATTGATTACAATGTTGCAGTATTTGAAGATAAAGAAGAGAATGAAAATCGAGTACAAAGGGAACATGATTTCAACAGTTAATTGAAGAGGATTCGAACATGCATCGTCTTGGGCGAAGTAAATGATTTGATACGTGAGCGTTAGTATTGAGTGTGTTAATAAGCCGAAGGCAAACCACGCAGCGCCCAATTTTAGATAAAGGAACTCGCCATGCCGTCCAGTCATGAAGCAATAATTATGGGAAACTGGTTGAATGGGAGCTTGCGATAAATGTGGCAATGGAATTTGAAGGCTTAAGTTGTTGCTGTTTGCATGCGAGAAGTCCAACGAGTTTTGAAGATGTTCCTGATTGATCAGAAAATAATTAGAACATTTCAATGTTAAACGTTAATCTCTTGTTGTTTACTTGTGTCTGAGCCAATTGCTCTTCAAACATTCTCATTCGTTCCTCTTTGTCTTTGACTGCTTTCTTCGCTTTCTTGATATGCACTCGAATGTCGATGTAGAGGAAGATAAAGTAACAAAAGCCAACGGAGAGCATGAAGATGGAGAAAATCTGAGGAAATTCAATTTATGACGAGAATGATTTTAATTAGAATTGTTAACTCACCTCAGCGACAATCAAATATTCTTCTTTGACAGCACTTCCAACGTAAACAATCGCGCCGAAGATGACAAGGAAAATAGCGTAGCAAATGGCAACTACCGATGCGAAGTAACGTCTGCGAATGAGAATTTATCTAAGTCAACAAGTAATTCACTAAAGTGTTTAGTTTGCCTCGTCGTTTTTGATTTTTCCTTCTCCGATGATGGTGGCGGAATATTCTCAGGTTCAGGATGATATTGCGAGCCAGCGTAGCCGACCGAAGGTTGATAGGAAATCCCTCGGTTGTAGTTGACCAGTCTCGTGTTTACAAAGCCAGGCGATTTCGATTCGAGGATGCTTCCATTTCGTGAAACTGGCCTAGAGCGACGATATTGAACGCCTCCATTATCTGTCGACAAACGAAGTTAAGCGTGAACCTTATTCAACAAGTCGAATTATTTACTGTAATCACCGCTTGGGTCATCGCCGTTTGGGTTCGGCAGAACAAGCTGCAGCGTCATTTTTTGTCCCACTCCATTAGGTATCTGCGAGAAATATTTAAACATGTTTTAATTGAATATTTTGTCCGACATCAAAGCGGTAATGAACGGAGGAGAGAACTCATTCATGAATTTTAGTTAGTTCACGAACTAAATCTACCGGAAACTATACTTGATAATCATCAAAGATATGCGCACACATGATTCAAAGCAATTGATAGATATTCATTTTGTGTCGCTAATTCTGAATCCACTTTTTTTCATGTATCACTAATTTTCGTTCGTTTGAAATGTTTCTACTTCAATGGCTCGTGATCGGGTGCTTACATGTGAAAACTCATGTGAACGGTTGTTGAGACGAAAGGGGTGAAATTAAAAAAATTATTTCCGATGAGACATTATGTAAATTATGCTTTGCCAAACTCTCATCGATTAAGCAGTAAATTGGGGAACGTCAATCATCGCCGTCAAACGGTGAGAGAGACTGCAATCTACTTCGTCTTCTTGTAGGTTTTTATTTTTAATTGAATTTCAGTGATTTTCAGTTCCCTATATGAGTGACGAGACTGAATCATTCACGTCATCAGGAAATGAACATTTTTTCTTTCGTTGAACACAACACATTCACACGGAAGCAAATTCTTTTTTCAATCAGTAACGACGTAGATTGTCTTTGTTTTTACTTAATTCTTGAGATTTTAAATTGAAATCGCCACGAGATAAGAGATAATCTTGTCTGATACAAGAGAATCTAATCGCTAAGCTAAAATCAAATTAAATCACAAGACCTGACGCCTTTCGACAGACTGTTTGTTCACAAACATGTGGAATTCACTTTGCTTACATCTAAATCAAAGTCGAGTGATCGTAATGAAACACTAGATGACTCTCGACTAATCACCATCGTTCACTTTTGCAACAATCGATGCGCGAAAAAATGAAATGAAGGAATTGGTGTGAAGGCGACGGCTTCCACCAAGACTCTGATGTTTTTCTTCGCTATTGAATCACAAAATTCGCTTGTCAATTAATCAATTTTTAAATCAGCCTAATTGTTCGTCATTTTATGTCATAAAGGGATTTTTAACTGAATTTCGCTCATTACTGATAACGAAAATCAGTGGAACTCTGTCTGTTTGTATCTTATTTGCTTTGCGTTTCTTGAGAACGTAAATAAGTGAAGAAACTCTTACGCGTGATCGAGTTGAATCGACATTCTCCAAATTCACGGAAGCATTGTCGTCTTTAATCACTTTTTCACTTTCCGCTTGAACCTGTCAAAATATTTTTTTCTTAAAGGATTTTTTTTCCTTCTCATCTTCAACTGTAACTTCAAACCTCTTTCCTTTTTGTGTCATCGCTCGACTCATTGTTGTTCGTTGATGTTTCCGCGGAACTCATTTCTCGCGATTGTTAGCAGTGCTTTCAAACGACTGCCTTGAGCAACGGTCAAAATCGATTTGATTTCACGTTTCTTCACCGTAAACGTGCGAAAAGAGACCGCAAGCTTTAATCTTTTAATTATGTTCAAGATGGCGATAACCTTATCAGTGCATCGATAGTCTTTATCTCAATTAAAGTTCGCTCAATTCTTTTCCAATACATTGTTCCTTTTGTTTTGATATGTTAGAGCGGTAGAGTTGCTCTGAAGAATTTGTTTTGATCTCAGATGAGTCAATTTGTAGATTTCGAAGTGACCAACATTGTCTTTGAGAAACTGCTTTGTCTTAAACAAATCATTTGTCGCAAATTCTTTAAAAATAAATTTTGAGAGGAGTCCAATTCAAAATAGCTCTGAATCAACAAGCAAGTGGAAGTTCAATCGCTGGACCATTCTTCACATCTGAATAAAAATCCCTAAAACACTTTCTATCAAACGTTCACAGAAAACATAAATTTTATTGCACACGATTTCGAGAAGATGTCGTTTTAGCCATCTGTCGGACGAAAGCGTTAACATTGAGTAGATTTTAACTGAATTGTATTATCTGAAGTTTAAGAAGACATTTTTGCCGAATTAAACAGAAGAGAAATGTTTAATGGAAGAATCTCATATCAGTTGGAATCTGACATTGAAGACTTCTGGGTTCGAATCCCGATAAAATAAGATTTGGTTATGTTAAATCAGGCTTAAAAACTTTTTTTTTATTTTTTGAGTTTATTAGGAAGTTACAATCTCGCATCAAAACTGTAATAAAATAATTTTTGAATTCCACTGAGAGATTATTTGCGTCGTCAGTTTAAGAAAACATTTCTGCGAAATTAGTAAAATAAGGAATTTGAGTGAAAGAATTTCATGTCGTGAATTTACAATCTCACATTGAGAAGGTCCCTGGGTTCAAATCCCAAAGAGAAACATGGTTTTGGTAGCCTCCGAAAATTTTTTTTTCTTTAATTCTGATTTTTTTTCTTGTATGATTAATTATTTCATTTGTCTCGCGAATCTAACCGCGAATCTATTTTTCACATCAAAAGTTGCATTATGAGATTTTTCAATTCAGCAGCTTAAGAAGACTTTTCTGCAAAATAAATGAAAGAGGAAATTTCACGAAATAAACTTCAATCGAGAACATTTTGTGTCTCGCAATGTGAAGTCACTAGGTTCGAATCCCAGAGATAAACTAATTTATAGAGGATCATTGTTTTCATATTTTTTCTTTCAAAATAAACTTTATTTTTACTTTTACATCTTCAAACTTAATTCATAAGATTTTCTCAAGTAAAATTTTTAAATTCAATTTTCTCATTTTGTTTCTTAATTAATTAAAGAAAATTGCGATTCATAAGAAAAAATATTGTGAGAAATTTTATGAACTTTGCATTTGCGAATATTTATCGTAAGCCAATTTGAGTAAATCAGCTGCACGCTTAATTCTATCAGTTGTGACTTCACTTCCAATCTTCTCAACTAATTCTTTAGTTTCCTGACGCAACAAAGCAAGTGGACGTCCGAAGAAAGTGATTGTGCAAAGCGGAGTAAAAGCGCAAACGAATGAAGTGACGGCTCCTCCGAAGAAAACGATTCCGATTGCTGATGCTGCGAGTGCGACGATTTTAGCGAGAACAACGAGCAACAACTTTGGTCCAGGAAGAAGTGACTTGACGAGTGTGATGAAAGTTGGAGCTGAAACTTCAGTTTGCTTCAATGTTGGAATCAAAAATCCTTCCAAAGCTTGTCCAGCAAATCCGTTTCCATATTGACTGACATATTGCTGAACAGCGTCTTGTGGCACGAAGCTCTGGTAAAGCGTTGGATCATAAGCATTGTTCAGGATCTGCGAAAGTTATTTTGAAAATTATTTCGTCTGCAAACATTTGAGTGTGAAGTACGAACCGAAATACTGTCACTGTTCTGATAAGTCGAGGCAGCTGGCACGTACGACGTTTGTGGCGAGTCAATCGCAACTTGAGACGACTGACTTGCTGTCGCATCTGCTTTTATGGACGACACAATAAATCCAACCAACGAGAGAACTGATAAAACTTTATGCATTGTCACAGATTTACGGGCTTTGACTTGTTAAATATTTTTATTTATTTTCTTGCACAACCGACACTAACTCCTTCACTCGACAATTTCAAATAATTTTCAAAGTAGTTTTGAGGGAAACTTTTATAGTCTTTGAAAGAATCTTTCCTCATTACTCCCACCACTTCTTTTAGAACTTTTCATTCTTTCGAAAACAATTTCATTGGAATCACTTGGCCCTATCTCGATAGACAAATCAGTCGGTAAACCTTTTCTTTTCGCAACGAATTAGCTGGAAATATCTTCTTTCGACCTGAGACTTGCACTCAAAACCCGTAACAATGTTCACGTGAATAGAGAGAAACAGGAAAAAGGGTCTCAAGTTCACTTCGACAACAATGAATGTCGACTTTGGTATGCCAAACATTGCTCGCAATGTTCTCTCTTAGAAGGGTGAAGAGCATATTTGAATAATTGCATTTTTATGACTACATTTGTCAGGTAGTTGCAGAATAGTTGAGCTATCTACCTGTCTACATCCATTTCGAGTCCAATCAATGCATGAAGCGAAAAAGGAAGTAAGCGAATTTAATTCCGATCGGGGTTAAATAAAAATGTCATTATGGTAATTGCTCTCCCCTTTACTCGACAAATTAGCCGTTTAATTTATGTTTCTTGACTTTATTTATGTCTTCAACATGAAATGAAATTACTTTCTAAGCTATTCTTGCAGATAAAACGCTTTTTTATCCGAAATTAATTTCTCAAATAATAGAAAATTTGCTTTCCATTGTTGGCTCGTATAGAGAACTCCGTTGAAAGGAGCTCGCTTGTTGATTTATGTGCCGGTTATAAATAAACGTCAAAAGGAATAACCGGCAGTGCTCTAAAACTATGAAGGATGGCGAAAGAATTATCCTTAACCAGTTTTTGAAAGAAGCGAGCGTTTGTACTCAACACTCGCCGTCGACGGCGTCGTCGCTCATGTGATTAAGGATGAAATATTTATGATTTGTTTTGAAAAATTCAGCCTTTCGTGGTTCATTGTAGTTTATTATCATGACAGTAATAGAGTGTAAAAAGTAGAGATATGCAAGGGGTTCATTGCTTTATTTATGGTTGGTTTAGTTCACATCGTCACACAGCCGACGAGAGCGCTGGTTGATGTCAAGAAATTATTCATGAATGAGTGAGCCCGACTGAAAATCAAAACAAAAATATTTTTGGCAATTTGAATAGAAATCGACGATCAATTTTAAAGTGTGCTCAACAGGTTAAAAATGAGTCATTTGAAATACTTTCAATTCAAATCAGTTTCAATTGGATCATTCGGAAGAAGAAAAAAACATTTAAAATGACACGTCCGAGTTCATTTAATTTTGAAATTTCCTCATAATCTTTAAATCATTTTAAATCCTCAGAAAAACTCGAGTTTTGCTTGGTTAGATTGGAATGATTTTAATCTCTGTGGCGAAGCTTGCATTTGAATTTCTGTTATGAATACGAAATTTAAAATCTCGAAATTTAATTAAATCATAACAAAAATTTGTATCAAACACGTTTTGTTTCATTTTCCCAAAAAATCTTCTTTACAAAAACATAAATATTTCTCGTCTCATCTAATCGTTAGCAGAAGTTTTCCCGTTACAGTTTTCATCTCTCTAATCTTATTTTTCCGAAGAAACTAATACTTGGCAGACGTTTTCACGAACGTGACACTATTTCATTCTCCAGCTCTCTTGTGATAAAATTCTGTCACAAATTGTTTGGTGACATTTGGTTTGTGAGCAAAATAAATATTTCAGTTCTTTCGAATGATGGAATGAGATTCTGATTACGAAAAGCTTTACCCAAGGAAATATTTCGTGAAATATAAATGAGAAAGTTTTGATTAAAACTATGAATAATTGAAAGTGATTACAAGCGTTTTAGAAATCACCGACAGTTCAGTCGATTAGGCTTCTCGATTTCATCGAAAACTTTCTACAAATGTCACAACGTTTAAGAATTTTTCTTTGAATGTCTGCTCATTAAAATGTTTTTTAAACGAACCTTTCGGGACAAAGGTCTTTCTCTCTCTCTCTGAAAAAAAAATCATTCGAGCTCTAACGATGCGGTTTGCGCTCTGTGCATTCTAATTTGCACTGCAATTATTTCTTTCAAACATTTTGTTTGTTTTCATAAACAACTCTCGGTGGTTGACAATGGAAAAAGAGGAAACTCGTCTTCGCCATAAGGAAAAACTCCTTTGCGATCTACACAGCCTGGCATTGATATTAATTTTCCTTTCTGCTCGTTTTTCTTTTGGCGTTTTGGTGGTAAACTGTGCAACGGAACTTAAAAGAACTTGAATGTGTAGACATTATTTAAATTTTAAAATTCCTGTCTATGCATATCCTTTTGAACTGATTTTCAATGGAAAACCTTTTGATTTTCTTTTCTTTGTGAGAGAGTGAACGAGAGTTTGCATATTTAAATATTTTGTGCTGTAAAGGTTTTGTAAGTGAACGACATCGGGCGAATCAATCGATGGATCTTAAAGGGGTAAAGCAATTATTTCTTAAACAAATTGTCTGAGCCTTAAACTGCACGTTCTCTCTCTCGATGTAACTTACATGACTGCAACTAACAAGAAGAAACTTTCGAGTAATATTTTTGAAAAGAACTTTGATCATAATTTCAAGTTGTTTTAAGAAAGTTTTCAGCTTCTTGAAGCTTCACTTTGAGAACTTAATGAACTTGTTTCTTATGCTCGCAGATGCTTCTAACGTGATTGTCTTTCGTTTCCACTTTCAAAAGTTCTTCATTTCGGCACAAGCTTAGAACGTTTTGTCCTCTTACAACTTTATCTTCAAGTTTTCTGCAATTCAACGACAAACCTTTGCATAAATCTCCTTGTGACATGTGCAATCTTCTGCTCAGAAAGAGAGAAAGAGTGAGCTAGGCTTGATTAGGAGGGAACTTTATGATTCTGATCATTTCAATTCGTAATCAGAGTTTGATAGACGCCGGAACAAGATTTATTGATGAGTTCATGTGCGGAATAAAGATCAGAAATAGGAAACCGAGCAAATGTTTGCTTTAATTGAATATTTATTGAACAATAAGCACCAAATCTGTTGGGAGCTGACGTGATTGCTTTTGTAACTTGTTGTGCTCTGATATTGATTCGACTTCATTTAGAAGAGAGAGAGAGAGAGATCATGAGAGAGCACGAGAAGCGGAAGAAAGCACATTCAACCTTCTTCAAAAAGCCAACGTAAATCCATCAAAATTCTTCGAGTGCACATCGACACAAGAGAAATGAAAGTAAATTCATTATTCAACGAGTAATTTCATTTCAAATTCTCACTCGAAGTTACGAACGAATCAATTCAGTCTCTCAATTTCATTTTTCGAGATAAAATTCTTGTCGGAGGAAAATTTAACGAAAAATATGGAAATGCAAAATTATTTTTAGGACAAAGTTGACGATTAAAAATAATTTGAACTGAAAAACAAAAGAAAAATCGTGACAAAGAATAATTTTTGAGGATATTTTTATTTTGTTAAAATTTCTCTTTCCAAGCGTGTCAATAAATTTGAAGTTTACTCATCAACCACTCAAGCAAATGATAACAATCTTGAGGCCCGTAACCATTTTTTGTCCCTTGGATATTTTTATTTTGATTAAAGGAGGAAGATAATTTCTGAATTTAATTATACAACAACTTCTGGTATTCAGTGCGAATTGCAATGATCTTTTCCAGTTTGCAGGGATCTTCCATCAATGATTCAGGTAAGGGATCTGGGAAATTGTCAGCGATTACTTTAAAAGCTTCTCGTTTCAATTCTTTGGCTTCATGTTTAACGGCGAACAAAAATGTTTCGTAAGCGTTGGATTCCTTCAGATTGTCAGAAATAATTTCTTCAAACATCGATTTCATTTTCTGCATTTTGAATTTATCGGCGATATCAAAAATCTCTCTGGCGTTATCTTCATTAATATTTTCATTTGTGTAGATGAAGTGAAGCAACGACTCAACTGCAACTGGACTGAAATCATTTATTTGAAGTTCCGTTGCCTTTTTGTGATCCTCGAAAATTTCAGCCATCACTGGGCTGCGCATAGCAAGAATTGTTCGGTGAACATTGAATTCCTTGTCGCCTGACACAATTTTGAAGTCGGAAAACTTCCCGGAAATCCACAATTTCTTAATTTCTTGATTGAAGTCTTCAGCTTCCATTATAGTTGGTGATAGTTGAACAGGTTTTTTGCATTTTTCATCGATCGCATTCATTAGTTGTTCAAGTGATTTGTATGTGTGAGTAGATTTATTATTTGCATAGAAGAATGCATCAATGTTTCTGTTTCCACGCAGCTCTACACTCAAGAGTCCTGGTCTTCCGATGAATGGCTTCAAGAGATTTGAAGATGCTGCTTCGATTTGATTATTATCGAATGAAATAATGATTAAGTTTGGCATGTCAGTGAACAAATCGTCTGGCAGTGATGTCAAACAACCATTTGTCATTCGAAAGCATTTCAAATTTTTTAGACCTCTCAAATCTTGTTTCGAAATTTCTTTTATTCCACAATTCACGAAATATAATTGTTCCAAATTACGAAACTGTTTGTGCAGATTTCGTGGAAAATATTGAAGTCTCGGTGACTCTTGGATTGTAAGGTTTTTGAGGTCTAGAGGCTTTCCGTTATTATGAAAATATGAATCTCCATAGTTTACATTCACTATTATTTCTTGTCCTGGTTTTGTAATCTCCAAATTTTTAGCAGTTCCATACGAATTGGGAGGTAAACCTACATATACCATTGTTGAACAAATTTTTTTTTCGACACTTTTCCGTTGAAATGTGTTATAACACTGAAGGCGAATGTGAGCGGATAACAAGTTTGCAAAAGTTTTATCTTATCATAACCCCAGAATAAAGGGTGAGTCTTATCAAATTGATGAAGAATAATAACTATCGATAAAAATTTTATTGTTTCTTTTTAGAGCGCAACGGTTGTGCACACATCGCACCTTGAATTTATTTTCATTTCTGATATGATATTCGTCATTAATTGGCATCAAATATAGATTTTCCCGTGTTTGGATTGATAATCAGAATATGTTTGTTTCCCGATTGTTTAGCAGACCTTTGTTGGGCTTGAGCTTGCTTTGGATCTTCTGGCGGTTCTGGAGGTTGAAAAACTTCCATGCCCGGATATCCCGGGAAATCGTTTTTCTGACTCAAGTTTTTGAACGTTGATGGAACTAGATATGAAGGAAATATAAATGGAACGAGGGAGTGCGGATAAGACTGTTGATACATCGTTTGATACTGTGTTTGACCATGTTGGACTTTCAAAGAGTCAGCAATAAAATTTTCTACTTTTTTCAAATCATGTGCTTCCTTCTGTTGATCTGAACTTCCTTGAATTGGATTTTCAAGTAACTTCTCATATTCACGACGATTATCAATCAACTTCTTCAATTTACTCGGATCTTCCATCAAGGCTTCAGGCAAAGGATCCGCGAACTTGTCACAAATTATTTTGAAAGATTTTTGCTTAAGTTCTTTTGCTTCATTTTGATCGGCGAGCAAAAATGTTTCGTAAGCATTAGATTCTTTCAGATTATCAGAAATAATTTTTTCGAATGCCGATTTCATTTTCTGAATTTTGAATTTACCAGCTATAACAAAACTTTCTGCTGCGCAATCTTCATGAATTATTTCATTTGTGTAGATGAAGTGAAGCAACGACTCAACTGCAAGTGGGCTGAAGTTACTTATTTTTAGTTCGGTTGCTTCTTTATTATCCTCGAAGATTTTTTCCATCACTAAGCTGCGAATTCCAAGAATATTTCGATGAACATTAAATTCTCTGTTATCTGAGATGATTTTTATATCAGAAAACTTTCCAGATTTCCACAATTTTTTGATTTCTTGATTAAAGTCGTCAGCATCCATGACAGTTAGTGGTAGTTTAACGGGTTTAATGCATTTTTCATCGACCGCTCTCATCAGTTCTTCAAGTGATTTGTATATGTCACTAGAATGATAATTTGAATCGAAGAATGCATCAATGTTTTTATTTCCACGTAGCTCTACACTAAATCTGCCAGATTTTCCAATGAATGGCTTCAAAAGATTTGAAGATGCTGCTTCGATTTGATTATAATTGAAAGAAATACCGACTAAGTTCGGCATGTCAGTGAACAAATCATCTGGCAGTGACGTCAAATAACCATTTGTCATACTAAAGTATTTCAAATTTTGTAGACCTCTCAAATCTTGTTTCGAAATTTCTTTGATTCCGCAATTCACGAAAGTTAAGTCTTCCAAATTACAAAAATGTTTTTGCAGATCTCGAGGAAAATATTGAAGTCTTGGTGACCTTCTAAATGTAAGCCCTCGAACTGCTGCATTAGGTTTTAGGTTGTTATGACGTTTTCCTGTGAATATGTATCCTGCGACTATTATTTCTTGCTCTGGTTTTGTAATTTCCACATTTTCAACAATTGCATGCGGATCACTAAAATTTATAAGGATTCTTGCCATTTTGCGAATAAATTCCTAATCAACACTTTTACGTTGAAATGCGTTTAAAGACTGAACGATAATTTGAAAGTTTGTAAAAGTTTCATCTTATCATAACCAGAATAAAGGGCGAGTCTTATCAAATTGCTGAACGAGCCATAACTATAGATATAAAAATTATTGTTTTTTCTTTAGAGCGCGTTTGGCACGTCTCGAATTTAGTTTCGTTTCAGAAATGACATTCGTCATTTTTTAAATATAGTTGTTCCATAGCAGTCTTTTGTTATCACCTAGCAGCAGTAAGGACGATATTAAATAAAAATATGGTTACACTCATCACAAGAGCCACTGACTTCGTATAGAAAATGTAAGCTAAATGTAAGCATTAACAAAAAGTAGACTTTGTTTCCATACATCCATTGTTGCAGCTTAGATGCTTGATTTTTGGCTGCTGATAGTTGCATTGGAGGTTGATAAAATGTAAAACGTAAAACGTGATGTGCAGAAAAAGGACATTTGATCATTAGAAATCTTTACAAACATTGTAGACTACAATTTGTAATCCTTATTATTTATTATTCGGTTCTCAAAGTGTATTTAAAATAAGAGTTCTTATCATATTGTACAAGAAGTGATAATTTATCGCCGATATTAAAAGTTTTGGTTCAGTAATAATAATGCATCAACCGGAACTCTTTTTTGCTTTACGAAACAATATCAATTGTCAAGTGACTTTTTTCTATATCTTGGTGCGCAATTCAACTCAAGTGTCAACAAAAATGATAAATTTCAAACTTTGTAGGAGTTAATTTCACATTAAGCAAATCAAAACCTTCTTCGGCTTTAAAAAATTTATTTTGCACTAAAAAAATGAAAACCCAAAATTTTTATGGACAGTAATATTTCTAAAGTTTTTTTAATCAGACCTTTATTGTCAATTGAAAAGTTGATTTTTCTCTCGACAGTTACAAATCTTTCATGAAAAATTCGATCTTGATCATTGAAAATTTTAAAACAATAACAATAGATCAAAAATAATATTTCATTATATGTCATGAACTTCAGAAATTTTACAAAGACAATTTACAAGAAATTTTAAATACCGTTAAAATTATTAATCAGACTGAATTAAGAGTTCATTACGTCTAATTTATTGTTTAAAATCGATAATTATTTTTGTTTTGACAGAAATATTGCTTTAGGATTTCATCAACTTTTCGTATTCAAGTTGGTTGTCAATTAACTTCTTCAGTTTGTTGAGATCTTTTTTCAAGGCTTCCGGCAAAAGACCTTTTGTTAAGTTGTCTTCAATGATTTTGAAAGCTTTATTCTTGAACTCCCTCGAGTTGATTAGCGAACAAAATTGCTTCCAAAACATTGGAAATGTTAATTTCCATCGTGAAGATCTTGAGGGAAATATTTAAGTTTTGGTAACATCACGAAGTAGAGCGCTACAACGTCTGCAGTATTACATATATCGCCTTTTTCTGTGAAAGCTATATTGCTATCTGGTTCAGTTATTTCAGCACCTATAACTTTCGCCCATTTCCTAACCCCTGAAAAAAATTTGCACCCTATTTGCATTTCACTTTTTTAGAGTGGACAAGCTCGTAATAAGGAGTTCTTATCAAATTGTTTAAGAAGTGATAAGTTATCGCTGATAATAAAATTATTGTTTCAATAATATTGAATTCACATCAATAATGCATCAGCTGGAACTCTTTACGCCACGAAATGAGTTAATTATCAATTAATTTGTAAGAGTAGTTTTAAATTTAAATGAAACAAAACCTTTGTTAGAATAATTTAAATTTATTTTCAATGAAAAAAATTTAAAAAAAAATCCAAAAGTGTATGCTCGTTTGAAGATTTGAAAGACTTAAAACTAACTTTGAAAAATTTAATATTTCTATAGACTGTTATAACTTATAAGATGTGAAAATGAAGTTTATCATTGAGAATATTTCAAAACAGTAAAACATAACTTCCATTATCATTCATGAACCACAGAAAACCTCCACCGAAATTTATTTGAATCAGATTGCTATTCAGAACTGTTCAGAGTGAATCAGTTCATTTAAGCAAGTCAAGCAATCACTTATAATAAAAGTTATTTTTAAAATTGAAAAATTCAATATTAGAATGTAACGATTGCGAACAGATTTACTTTTCGCACTTTAATAGAAATATTGTTTTAGGATTCTATCAACTTTTCAATCTTAGCATGGCATTCAATTAACTCCTTAAGTTTGCTAGGATTTTCCATCAAACTTTTAGGCAAAGGACCTTTTGCTAACTTGACTTCTATGATTTCAAAAGCTTTTTCCCTTAACTCTCTAGAGTTGATCGCTTCGAGTCGATTAGCGAACAAAATTGCTTCGAGAGCGTTGGAAAAGTTGAGATTATTGAAAATTTCTCCGTATTCCAATTTCAACTTCTTGACCGCCGGACTATAGTCTTCTATAGCATTTGCATCTTCATCTTCTGTTGAAGCTTCTTCATCTTCACCTGCATTAGCTCGACTGCAATTTTTATCAATCATTTCCATTAGTCCTTCAAGCGATTTAAATTTTGACCGATTGATATCTTGTGAGTCATAATTCCCAAAAATATTTTTATTGCCCCAAAACTTAACACTGATGTTTTCTCTCCCAACGAAAGGCTGCAAAAGTTTGGAAGATGCCAAACCAATTTCATTGTCGGCGAATGAAACTGATTGCAACTTTGGCATATTAGTGAACAAATCATCCGGAAGCGATGTCAACCTGCAATTTTCCAAATGAAGTTTTTTCAAGTAGTGCAGTCCTTCTAAGTCTCGCTTCGAAATTTCCTTGATCCCACATTTCTTGAAAATCAATTCTTCCAAATTAGGAAAATGTTTGTTAAGGTCTTTCAAGTTTGGAAAATATTGGAGCTTTGGCGATTTTTTGAAAGTAAAGTTTTTGATGTCATCAGAAGTTTTATAACAGTCGTTGATTTTCGTAAAAGCTTTAATTTCTTGTCCTGGGTTTGTTATCTCCACATCTTCAACATATGCATACGATTGATTTTTATCATAACGGAATTTACACTTGATTTCCATTCCACACTTTTTCTATGAAATACTGAAGCAGACTGAAATTTTTCTGAGCGAAACAGTGCATTTATTGATACGCAAAAAAACTTCTTATCTAGTGAATAATGATTGAGAGTCATTATCAAATGGTTCTAGAAGCGATAACTTATCCGCCAATAATAATATTTTTGTTTAATATTTATATGTATCGACCGGAACTCTTTTCTTTTCGTCACAAAGCGGTATCAGTTGAAAGTGGTGTTTCAATGGGCATATGCCATTTACTAAATGGTTTTAATGCGCAATTGAACTCAAACACGTCAAAACCGTTAAATTTAAAAATTTGATTTTTTTGACAATTGCAACACAAGGAAAATTACAAAAGTCGTTATAAAAAATTATATATCCAGCTCGTAAGGGAATTTACTAAATTCAATTTAGTTTTAAATTTTCATTAAATCTTCAAGCGTTTTGTGTGTTAACGGTTATTTGAGTTTTAAATGAAACTGATCGCAAGTTTGGCATGTTCGTGACCAAACTTTCAGGAACTGAGGTCAAGAGACTGTTTTCCAAATGAAGTGTTTTTAAGTTGTCAAGCTGCTAAGCTTGAAATATGCCTGTGATAGCTCAGTGGTAAGAGCGACTGACCGGTAATCCGGAGGTAGCGGGTTCGATTCCAGTTCACACTCACACATTTTATAGTTTTGGATTATCGCTATTCGCGGACATATTAACATTCAATTTATTATCTTTACCTCCATGCGAAATGATTTCTTTGAAATTCAAAATCAGACTGCAACTAATCAGACTGAAACGGTAAATTTAAGCTGATAACACGACAAGGTTACAAAACTGAATATAACAAAAAGCTGATAACAAAAATTATTGTTTCAATAGATGAACTTATATATATATTTTAAATCGAATTATGAGAGTTTATTCAAATCAAGGCATTTTCAGACTTTCAATGTCAACCGATTTACTATTCACGATTTGATAGAAATATTGTTTTAAGGTTCAATTAACCTTTCGTATTGATGTTGGTTGTCCACAAACTTCTTCAGTTTGCAACAGGAGGTTGATCAGGACGACTACATTTTTGATCAATCTCAATCTTTAGTTCTTCAAGCGATACGTGTGTTGACGTATCAATGTTGGCGTTGCCACGAAGATCAACTTTGAAGTTTTCTCTTTCATCGAAAGGTTCCAAAAGTCTGGAAGATGCCGACCAAATTTGATTGTTGGCAAATGAAACTGATTGCAAATTCGGCATGTTAGTGAACAAATCATCCGGAAGCGAGATCAAGCCACAGTTTTCCAATTCAAGTGATTTTAGGTTCTGCAATCCTTCTAAGTCTCGCTTCGAAATATTTCTGAGTTCGCAGTTGCTGACTTTCAATTCTTCCAAATTTGGAAAATGATTGGTAACCAGATCTCTGAAAACCGGAAGATAATGAAGCGATGTCGAGTCCGTGAACAGAAGCGTTTTGACTTCAGCAGAAGTATTTGTGCACGCAGGATTGATTTTTGTAAAAGCTCCAATTGCTTGTCGTGGTTCCGTAATCACTGCACTTTTAACATCTGCATTCACATGAATACTTCCATTACAATTGAGTTTACAATTGCAATTTTGATCATAACTATATGTACACTGGAACTCCATTTTATTCTCCATTGATTTCTTTGAAAATCAAAATCAGACTGCAACTAATCAGACTGAAACAGTGCATTTAAGGAATATTAACAAGGCTAAAAAATTGAATACGTTAATAAAAAGCAAGCCTTATCAAAATGTTTTTCCATCAATAAACCTTCGGAGATAGATCAAAGCTTCATTGTATTCATACTTCAGAACAAATAATGAGAAATAAGTTTATCAAATCATTGCATTTAAGCCAACAAGGTTTGTTTATAAAATTGAATACGTTAGGAAGATACGAGCTCTTATCAAATTGTTTTGCAAGCAATAAACGCTGATACATAATAAAAATTATTGTTGCAAATTGCAATAAATGAAGTCATATTTTAAATCGAATAATGAGAGCTCATTCAAATCAATGCATGACGTGTTTGTGTTCCAAAGACCGAAGATGTCCCTCGAACACAACATTATAACATCGCAACATTTGCTTCTAAAATTTGTGAATGTTTCTCCATTGAAACGTTTAAACATACTGAGAGAAATGTTCGAGAATTTTTCGGGAGATTAAAATATCAACGAGCGCATGACCCGTGGAACGAGTTGACTTTCCGACACGTGGATTGTTTCCTAAAAATATCAAATAACTTAAATATTTTACATCAGCTCAGTTGATCAGTTCGTCCCAATATTTCTTCCTTCATTGTTGTCGAAGGGCAACCGCAGATTTATCAGAAAAGCGTCTTAAAGTTTCATTAGCTAAATTGAACCGCAACCGAAGTTGGGGACAGCAACGTACTAACGACGATTATCTTCCCCATTTCTTATTGTAAGCTGAAATAAGATTATATTTATCACAAAGAGATTATGTGGCATTTACGGATGTTTCTATTAATGGCTCTCCCTTCTCGTAAGTATTTCCTCGGAAAGAAGGAAAAATTTATTGTTTGTTTCTTTGTCAATCGCTGAAAATGAAACGTTGAGTCCTGAATGTGATATGATAGCTTTAATCCATTACAGCGACAGCCTTTCGGGTCGTAGGACCATTCTCAATTAAGTAATTGATTTTGTGGATGGCATTGTCTGAAATGAAGGAGCAACCGTCATTAAAGTAACGTCACATTAAGTTTGGGTCTCACATTTAAATCGAAACTATCTTAGCAATTAGCAAACACAATGAAACACTTATTAAACTTCGGACGCAAACATCACTCGAAACTTCAATTTTTCAATTAATTCGGGGATCGTAATTAACTACAAGCAGTTGCTGTAATCATAATTTAACAGAAAACATCATCAGTCTATCATTAGAGAAACGAAAAGATTTCAATTTTAATTTTGTGCTCGTTTAAACTTTTTTTTTCTAATTAAAAAATATTCAAGTCAAAAAGTTTAATTTCGCGAATTCCGTCTCGTCACGTTTGGAATGTGACAACGGAAATCTTTTATTTTCTTTAGAAATATTTGTAATTTCTGACAGTTTATCGATTAAATTAAACTTTGAGAAATGTTCTTGAGGAAAGTTTAAACATAATTTCACTTTAACGGGAACTCACCGGGAAACGAGGCTTGAAAGAGATAATTACCTCAGATATTTATTGCTTTTTGATCCGACACCCTGAAATGCTTAATTATAAAGCACGAACCGTCGGCTTGTTAAACAAAACAATTTATTGTTAAGGAGAAGGATTTTTCTCTTTATCGATTCGATGTTGATTAGAGTTTAGAAAATTCTAGCTCAGGATGGATCCATCTGCATTTGAACGCAAGTCAAACCACACAAAGTAATTTGCTTTCCATTGAATTCTTCTAAAACTGCGTTGTCCATTTGTCGAACTGCAAATGAAAAATTTGATGGATTGATGAATTGAAAACTTCCGAAAATGGATCTTCACATTTCGTTGAGAATTGAATGCGATTAAGAAACTAACGATAACTCGAATAACTTAGTTTTCAGCTTCGAATCATCGAACGCTCAATCAATTTCCGATTTTTTTTTATCGAATTTTGTTTCAACTTTTTGCTCATCTCTCGCAATGAAAATTCATTCGCTCAACAAACCTACAAATAAATGAATCGCAAAGTGGAAAGTCTGAAATGGCATTTCAATTAATTGATATGAAAACTTTGTGGTTACATTAAGGGCATGTGCTCAACTGATATGTCGAGTTAATTACTTTGAAAAATGAGAGGCAAACATTTCAACGAAAATTCATTTAAAATTAGCAAACCGCGGCTTTCGAAACAAATTCTTCGTGGCTTCAAATAAATTCGAGGTTGATTATCGAAAAGTGTTTTTATTGAAAATATTTGTCAAAGTTTTGGCTCAATTGTGTCAGTTTATTTCGTACGTCCTCTCCTAATGCTAAATGTCATGATTGCAAGTAATAACTTTTCTCATTAACTGCTTCCCGAGCTCGTAAAATATCTTTGACATAACGAGCAGAGAATAATTAAAAGGAATCCGCTTGAATTTATCACTCGAGTGGCTGCTGACGTTTTGATGGGTTTCGACTCATAAGCGATGTCGTTCTCGATGCTGTTCTCATCGTCGTCGTGATGCTTAAACTTCTGGGTGGCTGAAAGAGTCAAATAATTGATGATAATCATCTGGGCAATCAAAATTGACTCACTCTTTGTCTTTCGCGTCGAAGTCAAAGTATTAAAATCGAGATTATTGCTTCCGTCGTCAAACACAGTCTCGTAAGTTATCGAATGATCTTTCTGCGTTGGTCTTACGATGATATCTTCTTCTCCATTCATCTCGTCAGCTCGACACGATTCTTGATGAGAGTTCAGAGAAAAAGAAGTTTACATAAAGAAACAATGAAAGCTTTTTGATTTCTTACCAGTCTGATTCATCGCCATTCCATAACTTTGAACGTCAAGCATCTTGAAGCAGTTCTCACCAGCTTCTCTAATGATAATTTGCTTCTCAGAGCCAGCCATCAAGCCAACAAAGCATTCGTAAGTGTTCACAACATCGTCAATCCGCTTTGTGAAAGTGTAAACCGTTGAACTCTTTGTATCGTTCCATTCGCCTAAACATTTATAAATTCTCTTCTCATAAATCTCGGAAGTGTCACAGGGACCAACTTGGAAATGCATGACATCGGAATTGCAATTTGACTCCATCATCGCGCAGAGCTCTAAGTCATCAGGGAGACGACCGAAATATTTTCCGTTGATTGGACATGGAGTCTTCACTACGTCTCTCCCGATTCCTGTGAAATTCAAATGATTAAACTTCTCTCTGAATAAAACTCTTCTTCTTACTTGACTGAGTCAACCACTGACGATTGTGAAAGTATTCGTCATCGTTGCAAAGATCAGAACTTGTTAGTTTCTTTCCTGATTCTGTGCTCGCTTGAAACTCGAGAATGTTCTTGTCCAGCTGACGAATCCACAAGCATTTGTAACTCTCCTCTCCGCATTGCGAGCGACTCAAAACCATAAACTTCTCGTCGCTCAGCTGATTCACGAGCGTCATCCGATAAGATTTCAACGAACTCTGATCCCGAAAGATAAGTTGACTCTTCTCAACTTTCAGGAACTGCCATTGTCCTTGAAGCCAACTTGGAAACGATGAAGTTTTCGTCTCGACGCTCTTTAAAGCAGTCTTAACGATTTCAAAGGTCTGCTGGTTTTTGCCTGCGGATGAAAATCCACTTTTGCTTGAGAGTGAACTGCAATCGGTGTTTATTTTCAATGTGATTTTAGTTTTGTCGTCGTTGTCGTAATGATATGTCTGGATGGAAATAAAAGCTTTAATGTTTGCTCAGTGGTTTAATCAGTTTCAGGAGTTCAACTCACGCCACACTTGTAAGTCGGTGTCGTTCCGTTTATCCAATCTATTACGGCCAAGTAATAATTATTTAACGTGTGCCAATGTCCAATGCACTCGAAGTTGGCAGACGGTTGAAGATAATTGCAGCCTTTGTAACGAATGTTGAGCGACGATCCTGAAGGACATTGCGACAGTTGCGATTCGAAGCCACTGCAAACTTTCTCATCGTTCAAGTAGTAATCAAATTTTATTTCGCCATCAAAAAAATCAAATGGACAAAATTCATTGCGTCGGGGACCATCTCGTTCGGCCGTTCCTGAGAGCGGAGATTAATATTTTATTAGAAGCAGACAAATGTGAGGACTCACGATATAAAATGATGGAATGAAAATCGCTCTCCAACTTTTCCTCATCTTCAAGTGAAACTTCGCTCGGACATTTTACAGTTTCCGCTGACGACGAGCACTTCGAGTTGATGTCGACTTCGTTATGGATCAACAAAATGATATTCTTCGATACCATCTTCAAATTAAAGCAGCGAAAGCATGAATTCTCTTCGGAGCTACGAAGAAAGTGGTTTCATTGAAACAAGAGCAAGAGAGAGATGAGAAAACAATTAAATTTACCTTATCGACACAATTACGTTGCTGTTGTTTCTCGAGTAGCATTGTCCATAAGGAAATATCCAATCAGCTGTGATGTTAATCGTGCTGTACTGCAAGACGTCGGTCTTAACAGCGGCATTTTGAATTATGTACTCGCCCTCGAACTCAGGTGGAAAAAGACAAATTGATGAAACTGAAGTGAAGAGAGAATTCCCAAAAAAAAAATTAGCTTTGTTTATTGTTGAAAATATTTTTTTTTTCTTCGCCGGAAACGATACATTCTCGTTATTTACTTACGAAAGTAAATGTGTATTCAATGTTTCTCTTAAAACAAGTTCAATACTTTAAACAGAAATATTTTCTGATGATTTTTTATGAATGAATGATTTCGAGTTATGCACATTTGACTCATCCGAAGTGAGATGCCTAAGATTAACGTCAAATTACCTTCGGTTCTGAGAAGGAGAATCAGCAATAACAATTTCGGGAGGTTTACGGTTGAGTCTTTCATGTTTAAATTAGTCTTCCGAATTCTTTTCACCGGTCACGAAGACAATTTCATTTGTTACTTGCACGAACGTCGATTTCTCAATCTTAACTGATTCACATAAGATTCACTTTGCGTTTAAAGATATTTCACTGACAATCTTGCACTTTTGGCATTGACGAGTGAGAAATGAATGAAGTTGAATGAGTAAAAAAAACAACTTGAACGGCTTCACTGAATTTTTGAGCTTCACTCTTCCATGCAACGCGCGTTTTCAACATGAACTGAAACTGTTTTGATCAAAACAGAATTGAAGAATTATTTTATTTTCTTCTTTGTTTTTTCTTGAGTCGTTTCAGGTAAATTTCAGCTAACCACACGAGTTCTTGCAGCACACAAACGAAAGAAACTAATATTTGCTGCTCTGATTATAAAGAATTTATTCTCAAATATTAAGCGCGAAATATAAAAATCTCCAACTAAAACAAGCGAAGTTCGAGGCGAGCTAAGAAGAAGTCATCGTCTGCCGTTTCTTTTACGTGCAAATCTTACGAGCAAAAACTGTTGAATGAGAAAAAGCAGAAGAAACTTTTACGAAAGAAACTCAAAGGGAACATTGTTGATGTGTTCGTTCGTTATTCAGTTCGAGAATATCTCGAAAAATTCAACTGAAAAACGAGTGAAATTTCAAGAGTGTTAGAAGCATGAATCAACTTCTAAAGAGGTCTAAGAGTAAGAATAAGAAAACTTATTAGATTTCATCAAACGGCGACACATTAACGACTTCTAACAATGACAATTTTCCGTTCGTCAAACTCAAAAATGATTAGACTACAATTGCCCAAGAGGCCTCTAACAACAGATTTCTAAAATTAAGATAAAAGTTCGAGCGAAGGGTCAAAAAATCTTTTTCCAAAAATATTTAAAATCGAAATCTTTTTTTGCAAGTTTATTGATCGAAATGATTTACGATTGGAATGTAAATCATCGACACCTCTATCCATCAGGGTTTAGCTTGAGGAAATGAAGATATGTGACTCGCAAAACGGATATTTGCTGATTTCCGAAGTTTTTATGAGTAATTTATTTTCGAGAGGGAAGTTTTCGAGTAACGCACGTCGCTTCGATAAAATGTTGTTTAAAGGGAATTGAAGATTTAAATGAGATTTTGAGTTTGTTTCGTTTCACATCATTCATTCATTCATTGCTTGATGAACATTCATGAGATTTGATTATTTTCCTTCGTTTTTCGTTTTTTTATGTTTGGTCATTCGACGTATCCAAATATCATTCCTCGGTTAGCTTAGACACAACTCGTGGCGATAGATAGCGCATCAGCAACAAAAAAAAAAGTTTCATTGATAAAAACAAAACAGTTTGAATAAACAAATGGAAATGCTACCGGGGGAGAGACCAAAGCAAATAGGAGAATTTCACTGTTGACGACTTCCACTCGATGAGATGATGGATGACTATCGATGCTCGACCGATGATTTTGAAAATTGATTGCACGAGAGCGTTGAAATTTAAAACCGCGCAATTATTCAATTAAAAATTCAGATTTTTCTGCTCGTCACAAAAGATTTTTAAATCCACTTTGAGGACTATGAATCGATCGAGCAGCACCTGACACAAATGAACCGTCGCGGTTTGTATTTAATGTTGGCAAAAGCAAACTCTGCTTTGAGAATTTATTAATCGGAAAGCCGCAAACTTTAATGGAAATTCGAGTTTCCTAAATTGGTGTCTCTCAATAATTATTTCAAATCGAGTAAAGTCAGAGGTGCAAGCCAACGAAGCTTTTAATGATGTTGACTCAAGCGAAGTGTTTGCAATTGCCTTCTATCAACATCATAATCATTTATTAACGTTGATTGTGTGAAATCAAACATTTGAAGTTTATTCATTTCATTTTTTCCAATCATTGTTTGTCTCTTAATGTTGTTGTCTCATGTCATTTAATTGAAGGCATTCGCAGTGATTTGAGTGTTTGTGGAAACTCATTCATTTGCAACTGATCGGAAAAGGACTTTGAGGAAATTAATAGGAAATGACGATATTCGTGAGAGTTAAAGGAATCGACTTAGCGAAAAATTTCTTCTTTTTTCGTTCAGGAAAATCAATTTTGTAATGAATGATAATCGATGAGTGCACGCTCGCCTTGAAGGACTAAATGACAAATAATCTTTAAGGATAAAAGTGTAATCTCATCTAATGAACAATTGAGATAATCTTTTCTTATTGTTTCTCCACTTTTCTGTAATCCAACTTCATTAGTTAATGTAATGAAAGTTTATTATTCGAGTGAGGTTCTCAAACTCAAATATCAAAGAATTATGGGAAATTACAAAGTTTGTTTTATGATTTTTAAAACAATTTTACGAGAATCTTAAAATGTGAGAGGAGAATTTCATGACGTCTGTCTCGTTGAGAGAGAAATAATTCACTGAAGGCTCAAAGCAAAATTATTTGCTTTCCGTCGAACTCTCAAAGCAAAGGCGCATGGCTATTGGAAGACTTCGAGAACTCCTCTTAAATCTTTTGATTATGAACTTCGTTTGTTTGAAGACTTAGGACTCTTTCACAGCAAATCAACCTTAAAACCAAAATCAAACCCTTCAACCACCTGATTTCTATCAATAAAGATTACCGCAAATGTGTAAACTTTAGAACTTCATCGAAGGGACCAAGGGATGTTGTGCTGATTCGAATTAATGTTTGCAAACTTGTGGAAAACTTTCTCAACTCGAAAATATCAATCGTTTTCACGTTTTCTTGAGCACAATCCCTCGACAGAAGTAGAAGAAAAAGTTCATCGCTTCACGCTTCATTAATATCTCACTCGACACGGAATGCAAAGTTAAAAAGAAGTTTTCTCGAGAAAGATTTATTCTCATTTTACAAGACGAAGCTTTAAGAAATAGTTTATCGATCCCTAACTAGAGATGAGTGTGAAGAGATCTCCCATTTGACAGTCTCACGCTTTAAGCCTGAAATTATATTCCATTATCCGGCTCGTTTTCGAGATATCACGAGGGAAAGAACAGATGCTGGTGTAAAAGGCAAATGAGTATAAAAGAAGGAAAATTAAATTATTTTATGCATGAAAATTTTTAGATGAGACTTCGTAAGCTCCCCCGGATTACGAACCGCGTTGAAAATTTCACCTTTTGTGCGAGAGCAAACAACAGATTTTATTTCCTGAAAGCAGAAACATCATTGTTAGCTTTGTCACTGACTCAGGTCCTGCTTCCCAGCACTTCATTTAATCTTTTGTACTAATTAAATATTTGAGATGTCACTGAGCTAATTATTTTTTAATGTTTCCTTCGTTTAAATAAAATTTCCGGAGACTTCTAAACAACTGAGTTCTTTTTTTTTCAAGACTTTCTCTTTGAATTGAAGTTCACAAAAAATTCTCTTTTACGATCAGGGTTGAGATCATCAATTAAAAGACCGAAATTTAATGCGATTAAAGGGTTGAAGATAGTTTCGGGGGAGAAAGGAAATGAGTAGGAAATTAAAATACTAAATTCAAATTGAAGCGAGGGTGGTAAACGTCTCATAACTTACCAACTCAGCACGAGTACATGCTTTAATCGATTCTTTCAGAGCAGCTTTTTAAGTTCTCTAACTTCAACGATTGCAATACTTGCGAAGGAAATAAATCATTTTCATTCTTCTCAATGAGTAGAAAGAGCTTATGAGGCTGGTGCTGCTGCTTTCAAGCGAGTAAGTGAACAATTAATTAACTATCGTTGAAAAGATATAAGAATGCACAGGAGCTAGCAATAAATAATGTTTGATCACGCTAAGGAATAAATCATGGATCGTTTGCGGAAAGAAAGGCGCACAAAGGAAAAGTTTAATTGAAAAACTAATTAAAATTTTTGACTCAACCTAACTCATGTTCGCTCATAAGAAAGCGAAGTTCTCGATTCAATAAAATCGTCGATATTCAATGAAATGAAAGTGAAGACGGCAACCTTTCTCATGTTAGAGCTTCTACCTTTCAAAGTTTAATTTTGGTTTTGAATAAAATTAATTTTCTCAAAAGAGCAAATAAAAGATTTTCCACTTTCGAGATTGAAGAAAGTTTAATTTTTTTTCTCTTCTCTAAATTCTTGAGCGTCAAACGAAGTCAAGCTTATCGAATATTTATTGACGATAACATTACGTGAGCAACAATTTATTTACTGTTCTCTGTTCTCCACAAAAGAACGAGTCGTCTCGTGAGAAGAACATAAAACACAAATCAATATTGTCTTACATGCCAAAATAAATCAATCAAACTCGTTCGTATTAAGTCCACATGGGGGAAATCGGAAATACAATTTTCTCCGGGAAATATTCATTTTCTTTCATGAAAAACTCTCTCTCTTGCTTTCTCTGTGTCGTTTGCAAGCCTTTCATGTTCAGGTATGAAGTCTCCGAGGAATCTCTTTGCAAGTTGATTTGATAAATCTGAGAGCAACCGCTTTTTTGTTTACTTCATCCTGTTGAGGAATTGAACTTCAAATTACAGATCAATACGTTGTTTGATTGATGCTTTAATTCACATCACGTTGTTCATTGATATCTTCGAGTCGAAGACTTCGAGAAGCTTCTAAGTACAATACAATTCGAGGTCGGGTCGATTCGTCTCCTTATCGTGCGAGTCAACATATTTCTCGGGAGGAACACGTAGAATTTTCATCCATCTCTCTCCTTGCGCTAACTCACTTTTAACATCTGCACGTGATTCATTATTTCTTAGTTCCGATTCCGTTTTTGAGACGACACGAAAATTCAGCTTTAAACTCTTCGGAGGTTCGGTGGAGAGAACAAGCATAATTCAAATATATTGTGTCAGCTTCGTAGCCAATGCGATGCATCAAGACGTAAGGACGATGAAAAGATGAAAACGTCGTCTGAAAAACTGAGATAAGAAGATTATTTCGTGTACATAAGTTGGTGAAAAATGCTATCACAGAGAATTATTTTTCTTGTTTCGTTATTAATGGTCGAAGTTTGTGGCGAGAAATTTTTTTGATGCCGCTCGTTCAGAGGAAAGAAAATTCTTTTCAATTTTAGTTTTCTGAACTATCATCGATCTAAAATTCAATTTGATTCAAGATATCAATCAACAATTTCATGAAAAATTTAAATATTTTGTCTCGAAAGTTTGTTTGATTGATAATTTCACTTTTCACATCTCACTAAACTGCCAATTGATTGATGATTCTGCTTCAGATGTTTACTACAAATCAACCACGTGCTCGACACAAGTCCTTGCTCTCACTTCCACGAGAGAAATTTTCCACGAGACTGGAAAGCTTCAGCGTTAAACCAAGGAAAACAAGTGAGGAAACTGTTCACAACATGTCTTAAACTGCAATCAAAACTCCCTCAGTTCAAATTAAAACGTTGACTCAACCGGAACAAAAATCTGAAATCAATGCCACGAGTCGTCTGTGGGTGTTCAAGTTTTAGTGGAAAAAGATAAAAAGAGAAATTATCTGATTGCGAATCGACGATGAAAAGATCAGAAAAGTGAAGAACCTTGATCAATCTTTGTTTACCGATAAATCAAAAAGAAAATTTCCCGGCTCGCGTGTGAAATGAAATCTCGATCGAGGAAATTGATTTGAAGCTAGAAATTAATTCAATGGCTCGATTTTCTCAATCGCTTCCATTTGTCAAAACAATAATTAGTTAAAGCTCACTTAGTGATGATAATTACCAAAGAGAAATTGTTGTTTGTTGTCGTCGCTTCATAAATCCATTTGCGTTATTTGCATTTTTTTGAAACGTTTTATCCCCAAAACATTCGAATTAATGTTTAATCTATTATTCAAAGATTAATTCAAATTCTCGTGAAGACTCATAATGATGTTCTTCGTCTTGAATAATTCATTCGCATCATCCAGGAGCCGGAGAAAGTCTTGAAAACAACCAAAAGTAGCAGCAGCAAAAAAAAAAGGAAAAACTCTTAATGCCACAAAGTGAATAAAATGTTCTATGATTAAGAAGTTTCAAAAGTCGAGATTTAATGGAAACTAATGATACAAATAACAACATCGACAAATCAGATTATCAGAAAGTCTTACGTCCGACTTCAATCGAGAAGGAGAGTTGTGTCTATCCAGGAACAAAAAGAATATTAAATTGGAAGTTCTCATCAATTCATGAGCCGAACTCGTATTTGAACTTTGACGACGTTAATTGCGAAAGCTTCGAAGAGGTGAGAGCAGTCGAGATTTAGTGACTGCGGGAATCAAAGGAGAAGCGCGTAAACAAATTAAAACTTTTTTCACGAGAAAAAATCTCAATTTTCTATAAATATCAAAATAAAACGGAGCGCGTAGAAGGGAAACTATAAGCGATTTTCTTTCTTGTGTATAATAAAGTGAAGTAGCTTCGAAGCAAGTTGAGTGGTTTAAAAATATAAATTTTCTATAAATCTCTTTATGACGTCACAGTCGGCGGCTTTGGCTTGAAATTGAGAAATTTTTCTCGTCTCAGCAGATTTTCCTTTAGTTTCTCATCGAACGCGTAACGTTGTGGGTGAAATAGACTTGTTTCTCGTGCCGATTAATAATTTGATTACGTGTCTCAGACTTTCGGGGATTTCCTTTGATAAACAAATTTTTAAGAGTGAACTCACATTTTACAGAACAACAGATGCAACGATGAGATCGCTTTTGATGAGATGTCAAAATTCCTAAGGTAAAAACAAACTCTCTCTCTCTCCACTTGAGACATAAATAGTTCACTAGCTTCAATCAGAATTTAAGTTATTAGCAAAAATAGAGAGAACCTAACTCATGCATGAGTCTTACCACAAATGATGATGTGTGTTCTCTTTATTAAGGTCGAACCTGTCTTCCAACTTGGATTATTTACACTGACAGAGAGTTCTTTTTAAAATGTAAACATAAATAAAATATTAGTCACAGGGGACAATGGTGGGGATCATATCAGTAGATATCTCCAGGCAAAACGACACACTTTAATGTTTAAACTTTTTACAGGCTTTTAATTATTAAAACACAAAATATGAATTAAAGTTAGATCAGGAAACTTCCGACTTTAACCCAGCAAACCCCAACATTGTCACACTTTGCTTTAAAACATGTTTTACTGTCATTTCGTTGAGGGTAAATGTTTGGCTTTTGCGGCATCATGTGCAAAAATGTCGAGGTGTGAAGTTGAACATTAAACGACTCGAGTCCATTTTCAGCATGAAATCTCACAAGATAACAAACATTTCACATTAACCATTTGAATTGTATGAGAATCAACAAAATCTGTTGAAGCACGTTGCGAACGTCGTAAAGTTTCATTCTCTCTCTTGTCGAGAGCGAGAATACATTTTCACCTTCCTCACTTTCTGATTAATATTCATCGCAGAATCTTTTTTTTTCTCCTTCATAATCCGCGAAACATTAAGAAATTAACTCTGAACTTTCAGTGAGAATCCATCAACATCCGTGTCACAGGAACGACACGTTCTTAAAAGGGAAGCGATGGGTAAACGAGGGTTAGCAGTTGAGCCGAACAACAATCAAAGTAACAATCAACAACCGGCAGTTCAACGTGGAGATGGAGCTAACATAATTTACGGTTGGCGGAAGCAATGTCTCTACGTCATCATTTTTTTGTTGATGGTTTTAATTTCGGTGAACTTAGCGCTGACGCTTTGGATCATGAAAGTTATGGAGATCTCATCTGTAAGCCGAATTAACACAAATTGATTTATCGATCAGTTACAAAAGTCTCTCTTCCTGAAAATATTAGAATGGAATCGGCCAACTGAAAGTAATTGAAGGTGGAGTGCAACTTGAAGGTCAGGCGATTATTCTGGATGAGTTGAGAACTTCGTCCGTTCGAAGCCGGGTCGGGCAACCCATCACATTCGGTACGTTCCAAACGAGAGAGCAGTGAAACGACCGGATAATTATATTCCGTTTTACAGAATCATCGAGAAACATCACATTCAACACGAGAGATGCCGACGGATTGTTGGAGAATCAATTGTTCTTAGGACATGACAAGTTTGAAGTGCAGACAAAAAAGTTCCGAATCTCCGACACACACGGAAATTCTCTTTTTTACGTGGATCGTGATTCAGTAGAAATCGCTGCAGGCTCTTTGAGGATAGAAGGCGAGGGTGGTGTGACATTTAAAGACTCCGTTCAAACAAATCTTCTGAAGGCCGAGCCAGGAAAGGACTTAAAGTGAGGAACGATTCATATCTCAACCTCAACCCTTTTGAAAATTGATTTTTCTTTCTGTCGCTCTTTAAAGATTGGAATCTCCAACGAGATCACTCGAAATGCAAGCGTCACAAGAGATTTTCATTCAGTCAAGAGCTGGATCAATCGAAGCATCATCACTGAACGACATAACGCTCAGAAGTAATTCAGGAAGTGTGAGTTCTCTTGTTGATGTCACTTAATTACCGAATTTAATTTTCCTCTTCTCTCAAGCAGATTCGTTTGGATGCGGCAAATATTATTTTCTCAAATCTGAAAACCACTAATCCGACAAACTCTCACGAAAGACCAAGAGTGGTGGATCATCTATCAGCGCATAAAATTTATCAGGTTTGCGTTTGCGGTAATGGCAAAATATTCCTTGCGTCTTCTCACGGCCAATGTGCTAGCGACGATATCAACGTCTGCCAATAATTGTTATTCAAGTAAATAATTAATAAAATTTTATAAAGAACAATTAAAGATTTCAATTCAATTTGAACGTCAGGTGTGCTCATCAAATCTACTTTGGATCAGAAAATACCTGAAATTCTCTCAGTTCTTCTTTGCGTCCCCCAAGCAGAGCAAAATATTTTATAATGGAGCTATTAATATCGTCTTTGGGAATAATGGAAGCACAAGATATACGATGTCATTAGGAACATTTGCCAGCCGACGATAATCGCTGCTGCTTTGCATGTAATTCCACATTTCTCGACTTACATCTCTCAAAAGCGTTTTCCGTTCGTCTTTCCGGAAAGATTTTTTTTTTATTAAAATTCATATTTCAATGCAGGAACTTTCACGGACAATTTAATGAAATCGATTGTGAAGAACTCAGAGCAGTTATACGTCGGACAAAATGTTTCACTGGTCAAAGAGAACGATTCATGATAAGACGTTTCATGATAAAAAAGAAATCTTAAGACCGTAGAGAAGGAGGAGGAACTTGAGTGTTCCATTGATCATGCGTTTTGATTTAATGTTCTTTCGACTTGATTCTAATGCAATCAATGTATCAAATTTGATTGTTTTCAATTTAAAAGCTTTGTGTTCATGAAATTGCGGGATAAAAAACCGAATGCAATGTAATACAGAAAAAGTTTATGGCGCGAGAAATTGGAAAATCCGAATTTAAATTAGTTTTGATTTGAATGAAACGCGAAGGAAATCGCTTCGTCCGACAGAATTCACTAACAATAACCAATAATTTGTCAAGCCGCGATGAAAATATTTAGATAATGTCAGGTAATAAAGCTCTCTCGTGAATGTTTTCGCCCACGCAGTTATTGTGGAAACAGATTTTATTTACAGCATTAAAGCCCCAACTAATGAACAGCTCGTTCAAATCCAAATTCGCCTTAGTCTCGATGATTTAGCAAAACTCACGAGCATGTGAATCTAAATTTCGTGCCGTCGCATGCTTTAGATAGATAGTGAAATTGAATTAATGACGGAATAAATATTTGCAAATGAGGATTTCATCGTCGCTCCGTCGATCGAACTGGAAACTTCATGCCAAATTAAATTTCAATACAAATAATCTCTGTTTGCTCAATTGCACGTTATTTTGTAATTCATTTGAGGTTCGAGTCGAAGCGGCTTCGGAAGCTCATGAGTTGACGCCTAAATGCAAGCAAATCAGATCGAACCGTTTATTCATTCAATCAAGTTCAATTGTTCGAAGGAACTTCTTCGTCGATCGATTAATTAAAAATGTTCTCGAGACTCTCATAGACAACGATTACTTGGAAGACATACCTGGAAGTGTTAACGATAAAAAGTAATGAGAATTTCCTGTTCCTCCCCTAACCGAAGCTACAAGGCCAAATTCTAATTAAAAGAAATTAAAAGAAATCATAAAATATTTCATTAAGTCGAATTTTTAGATAATTTATTAAGCAATTCATAGCAATTAACGTCACAACATATTTATGATTGTTCAACCTCCTCGAAGGCTTCGTGAAGGAATCCAATAAATTATTTTAAGGCGATGATGATGCGAGCTGACTAATTTTTGTAACGAAAGTCTGCAGGAGGGTGCTTCTCCTACGTGCGGCAAAGTTATTTATGTGATCGTTCTGGGAAGACTTTTAAAAGCAGCAAGCAGAAGGTTCACGATGTGTGTTTGTTTCCGCTCATTCGACTTCCGTTTAATTTCCTGATTATGCTTTTCAAGCCGAAACGATTCGCGAGCGATTGGATCTGCTCGTTGTGCAATAAAAAATTGCTAATTATGAAACTTTAAATCTCGCGATGTAAACTCAACTTCGACGATGACACAATCAAGATAAAAAGTTCAGTTACCAACAGCAATTGGATGTTAAAGTAAAATTTTAAAGCGAGAGAGGGGACGTTCGTAAGCTATGGAGCGACTTCTTTTGTAGAGCCAGATGTCCACTGAACTATTTTTGACTCAAAGAAAATAGTTGAACGAATTATTTCTTATGTTACGTGACTTCAGAACAAACTCCCTTCACATGATAAATTTATAAAAGTTAGCAGAACTTTCATCGCACAAATGAAAATTTTTGTTTCATTGTAGAATTTTTAATTGTTACGTAGATTTCGTGCTACGTGCTTTCACATAATTCGAAAGGATTTTCTATTTTTTACAAAACGATTTTATTGATAAAATTAAAGGAATAAATTTTCTGTTGCAGAAGGAGCATTAGACGACTCACGCATTCTTGCGCTGTCTGTAAATAAAGTTTAAAGTAAAAATATTTCTTCACTTAAGCTTCCTAATTTACGAGCTTCCACAATCTCATTTCATTTTCACCAAAATGTGTTTTCTCCTAAAATAATTCGCTAAAATGAGATGGCAAATAGCTTTGTCTCTGGAGTCTAATTCTTTAAATAACAATTTCACAATGAATTTATTTTATTATTTTACACGAAGCAAACGAGCGAGCGAAGACAATTTAAATGGATTTTTCATTTCAACAATCTCTCGCTTTTCCCCGCTTTTCCTTCACCAAGTTCGATGGAGAACTTAAAACAATTTTCATATTTTCACAGTAAAAAGTGCGTGTTCGTAAGAACAAATTGAGACTTGAAGTGAATATGACTTTGCTAAAGGGGAGAGACAAAGCCATGTGCTCTCGCTCATAAGACTTTGAAATTAATTCCAAATGTGAGATTTTATCGAATGCGATTTGAGCTTCTGGATTCTTTTAACTTCTTGAAATCAAATTTGAAATTTCAGATCAAATGTCGAAGAAAGAAATTACTTCAACAGAAAAAAAGAACTTTCCACGCTTTTGTTGTTTAAACCTCAGAATATTATTTTTCCTCTCTTCATTACACTTCTTTTTATTGTTTTCAAAGGGTTTCGCACACATAATTAATTCTTTAGACAGTCTTTTTATTCAAATTGTTCGCTTGGGGAGTGAGAAATTCATTAAAAACTTTTTTACCTTTGCAGGGAGAAGAAAACAAAAGCCATGCATACGTTTGAATAACAACAGCAGATGCGACGATTATTGAAATAGGAAAGTTCATCTCGTGTTATTAAGAATGAAAGACGATGCAAGGGAAGACACTCGAGACAATAATTTTATGAAGATCGCACTTCCTGGACTAAATATCCAACCGCCGCAGTCAATGCTGGTTAAGGGACTCGTTCCGACAGCTAACCAGTATTTATGTTTTAGCTTCTCTCTTGTTCCCCGCAAACAAACAACTTTGCACTAATGGAAAAGTTCTGTTTGCTCTTCCTTGCATCATTTCTTGGGAGAAAATATTTTCTAATATTCTTTGGTCTTTGCTTTATTAGAATATAAACCAAACGAAAATTGAAATCAACAGAAAATGTTTGACGCATGAGAAGCCACAACAGAAACATTTTCTCTGTCTTTCTTATCGCATTTCGTTCACTTCATTGCTTTCGATGGTAATCAGATTATTCCTGCCAATCATTTGTTTTATTGAAACAAACAACCACGATAAACATAAATATTTGCTCTTTTCACTTTCTTTGTCTGTCAATAATAATTCCGGTAAATGAATCATGTTGAACAGATACATTTAATAAAAGTCGATCAGACGAGTCAGGACTCAACACATTGATTGAAAGTTTACTTGCTAAGCCCTTCCTGCTCAGACATTCCTCTCGGTCCAGACTCAATCTTGCAATCGTCATCATCAGACCGAGTCGAGTCACTGATACTTTTTAAATTTTTCATAAATTGCTCCGATTAAAAGTCAAACATAAAAAGAAAATTGAATTTCTCTCGAAGCGATTTTCCTTTCGAAGTTCGAGAGAGAGAGTCAAGGATAAAAGGAAACGGCTGAAGGTAAATTGCAGATATTGCCATTATGATACCATTCATGTCTCTCCTTGCAAAAACCAATATTTGGTCTTTCCTTTCTTGCCTTTGCAAACATTTTTTAACCTTTTCAATTTCAAGTGTTTCTCTACTGACATTCAAGAAAGAAAGAGAAAAACTTTCGTTATTGAAATTTCAAACAATCCAGGATAAAAAAACCTTTGAAACAAGTTGAGCTATTTCTTCAAAGCTTCTTCTGTTCTTATTAAATTCCTTGGTTGAAAGAAAATATCGTTGGATGCATAATCGAGAGAGCACATGGACTCGAAATTTTGGGAAATCGCCGACTGGCGAAATCGAAATCTCAAATCAGCATATTCATCATTTTTAATGCTCAATAAGACAATGAAAAATGCAAACTGATGCAAACGATAAGAAAAGTTTGAAAATAAATTTTATTCATTCATTTCATTTTATTTGTCTAAGCGTATCGCAAATCTCGAATATATTTTCCGAAAGTTTTTTTTGCTCTTCACTTTTTATTGTATCGAGTTTTATTTTTTTGCTAACGAGTTGAGTTTTCATTGAAACACGTTTACGTAAAGTTTCCGAAGAGGAAAAGTGCGACTGGCTTCGCTTGAAGTTTAAAGAGAACTGAAACGTTTCACGAAATTCCTCGAATCCTTGTAAGGATTCTAAAGTTAAGCGCATGACGATTGGAAGGAAAGCCGACTCCCCCTTCTCGTTTGTTCTTATCGCCACGTGATTTCTTGTATCGTTCATGTGTTCATCCAGAATGACTCAATTTGCAGACACTTTCAACTTAATAATGCATCTCAGAGTAAATTTATTAAAATTCTCAACAATGAAAATGATTAAATATTTGAAGTGGAAGGCAAACATCGAAAGCTTTCCATCCGATGACCAAAATCAAGTGGAAAATCGCTCAACCTCATACACTTCACCTCAAAATATGAAAAGTTTACAAGATTTTTCCCAAAAAGATTGTAGAAGGGACTGAAAGATGTTTCGTAAAGCATTAGAGAGTTTTTGGGAAGATTGCGATACTTGAGCGTCGAGAGGAAAACTTTTCAATTGGAAAATATCAATCGCTTTAATGTCTTTAATTTCATTCGATTCTTTCTGATTTCTTTTACGAGGGGAGATTTTTATTTCTCTCGACAAAGAGGAAAAAAAGTTTTTATTCAACTGAGAAACCTCAGGATTATCACGGCTCATTACCTTCTTAAATGCCAATTCAGGGAGTTACAGGAAGTGTCTGTTGTTGGCGGTGAAAATGATATCACCGCGGTGAAGAAGTTTCTCTCGCTTTATTGAACGAAAGAAGTCAGAAAGCTTTAAACAACATAATTCTTCTAATGTGAAAAGTTGTTCACTTGAATGATTGCTAAGAGGAAAGAGCGTTGAGGGAAATGATCCACCAAACGTAATTAGCTCTCTCGTCTTCACACCTTTCTTCAGTCAACTCATGAAAATATCCCACAGCAAACAAACTTTTCATCTCTCGCTCGTTGAAAATGATAAATTTAATTGAAAGCGATGGTGATTCATTCGTTGTTCAAGGATGCTTGAACACAAGAGCCAAGTGCTCAACGAGCAATTCACTCGAAAACATTCTACAGGTTGCAAAATGCTTCCGGAATATTTTAAATATTTTTGTGCGAAGCAGAGATTTCAACTTTTTTTTTTGTTGCTGTTACTCGAGATGAATTTGAATTTCTCTCCTCTCAAGAATTCGCCACAGTTTGCTGAAGAGCTTGTTACATTTAAATTTCTTAAAAGTTAAGAACTCTCATCCGATTACAACGCAAAGCTGATTTTATGCTAATTTACGAACTTAGGTGTTGAATAAGGAGGATTATTTTGTAAGATTATGAATGAAGATGTAATAAGAGACGGAGAACAAAAACATTGAAGTTAAACCTTTGAGTGGAATGAGGTGAAGTCAAACTTTTGTTATTGTCTAGGGTTTAGGACTTAACAGGTAAAGAAGACAAAGATTTCTCTATTTTCAAGTGAATTATTTATTGAACTTAAAGTTTTGTTAGTACAAATCTAAACAAAGTAATACCTCAATGAAAAAAAATGTCGAAAAATAGTTTCTTGCTCTTTAAATTCTCAACTGAACCTAAACTTAACCATTCCATCAAAAATAAAAGTTGCGCCGCCACTGGTTCTTGCGAAATTACATTAAAGCAACATATTTTCAAAGGCACGTTTGAAACAATTTAAATGTAAAAATGCTACTCTCAACTATTCAGCTCGGATCCAACATCAAACGGCTTCAAATATAAATTTTAAATCTTGATAAAAATAAAAATAGTGGGAAAAGTTGAAAGAGCATCCAATTGTTTTAATTTGATATGATTTTCGTTGCTAAGCGTCTGCAGTTAAATGCAACTTGAAGAATGTTTAAACAGAAATCGGAATTTTTAGCTTTTAAATTGAAATTTCGAAATCATTTACATGCCGGCCTTGTTGGATGTGATGATGATTTTTGTTCATTCCGAAATATCAATGGGAATCGATGTTGTGAACGTCGGAGTTTCTAACTCTTCATGCTTTTTCATTTTCAACATCTGAAACAAAAGAAAAGCAGAAAATTTCAAATTAAAATGTTTGTAATCGAAAGTTTGAGAGCTGACGACAGGAAAAAGTTTGTGGAGCTCAAAAGGGAAGAGATAATCAAGGTGCAATGTTGGAAAACTCATCATGAACGAAACTTCATGGTAAAGACACAAAAAAGCAATTTCGAGTGGAAAATTATCATAAGAAAGGCCCATCACTTCCATCTGCTGTTCTCTCGCTCTTCGCATTCATGAGAATAGAAAGAAAATGAAAATCTCTCGGAAAACTGCGCAATCAAATTGAAATTTGCAATTGAAATAAAGCATCGATGGAGCTATTTTAAAATCAATTTAGTGTCAACTTGCAGAAGCAAATGAAGCAGCGGAGACTATGTCGAATTAATTAACCAACGGAAGTGAGATCGATGAAGTCAAATGAAGTTACCTGTTGCAGTTTGTAGTGGTTAATGATGTCTTGATCGGCTGGGCAGCTCTGAGTGAAGGCATCCAACTGATACATGTGATACATGTACCTCCATAATGACGTTAGATTCGTCTATCGATTAAAAAAAGCGTTGACATTAAATTTTGTTGTTAGATCAAGATGATGTCAAGACTCACCGGAATTTCAAAGTCACTGAAGTATTTGCCCGCAACTCGAATGTGTTGGAGACGAGGCCTGTAATCAGATAATCGATTACAAAAATGTCATAAAAGACGGGAAATGGTGTAACTCACATAAGTTCGCAGTCGAAGCAGCACATTGTGTCGCCTGTCAAGAAGCGACTATTGCGGTGCTGCAGGTGATCATTGATTCTTCTCAAATGTGCCAGCAATGTGTTGTTTTTCTGCTCGTCTTTCTTAACTAACACAAGCTTCAACTTCGAGTAGAGGTTCTCGATGAGTGTTGCCACCTCCTTGTCTTGAACGAATAAGTTGTGTCCCCCAGGAACACTTTTCATTATATGGCGCTCTATCTTATCATTCTCCAGGATAGCCAATCCGCCATCAATCAAGATTGGAGGATGAGTAGCCTCGAAGTTTGTACGGAAATCTGGCGGTGGCTTTTGCATATCCACAGTCGTGACCTTAAAAATAAAATCATTCACACGTTTAATTGATTAGATTCGTTATCAGCAAACACGTTCTCACCTTCAGACTAATAGTTTTCAGCTCGGCCAAAAGATATAAATCCATGAAGTACTCTTGGCAAAACAAACAAGCTCCTTTTCGTCTGCCATCGATCGTCGACGCCTGAAATTAGCCATCACAACGTTAGTCGTCGTAAGCCGACACATGAATCAATAAACGTTGATTTTTTTTCCGTGGGAAAATAAATTATTTTTAGCAATCTCCCATCTGTTTTGGTGTTTCTTCTGCTAATTGCTCAATAACGAACGCAATATATCTCAAACGAGCGAACAGTAAGCCAAGATATCTTGCCATAATTGATATATGATTTTCAAAGCAAATGAAATGGTAGAAAACGCGCGCCAAGACACATCAAGCTCAATGAGAAACAATTTTTTTTCTCCATTTCATTGAACCACACCTTTAAGTTCATGAGCTCATATATTCGTAGTTATGTGTGACCATTGAAAGCCGCGGCTGTACATTGCGTCAACAACAGAAAACAAAAACGTTTTCAAGAGGTCGAGTTTTTACTTTTCATATTTTATCTTCTAACCGCATAGGAGGAGAGAACCCGGAGTTACTCACACAATCGCGAAACTCTTCGTTATCAGCTAACACAAAAGTCTAATTAATAGTTGAACAACAACTAGCGACAACGAGCGAGACACTTTAATAAACAAAACCGCTCTTTTATTGGTCTTTTATCGTTCTCTTAATAGATAAGAATGCTTCGTGTATGCTCAGCTCTTTAAATTCTCATAGATTTTGTGAACAAGATGACATAATTCCGCGAAGAAGTTAAAAATAAATAAATTGTCTAACTTGCTTGCATGTGTTGGATGATCGCAAGAATTTCTATTTACTTTAGTTCGCTGATGAAACCTGGGTAGTTTCCATTCTCAAACTTTGATGAATCATGTGACAACAACAAGTAAATTGATATATGACTTTGCTTGGTTGCGGCTTGAACATCTTTCACAACAACAATTATCACTTGAAAGTCTCGTCGTTGTTAACAAAATTTACAAATATCCGTCGAAATTAGTAAACATTTAAATGAACGAACGGACGAGTTTATGTTGTAAGCGCAAAGTTTGCTGACTTTTGGTTTCTAGATTTCTAGCAACAACGCAAACTTACTTTTATGATCAATTCGATCTCAGGAACTTCTCCGGATGATCCGTTTGTCTGCTCTTGCTCGTCTGACATCACTTGTTGCTTTTTCAATCTTTTATTTCACAAAGTAAGGCGACGAGGTCTGATATTTAATAAATGCTGCGGGAAGTGATTCGAAGTTTAATTCTTTAAAAAACGATGTCAGCAGTGGGAAGCAGAAAATGAATTCAGCACTTTGTCTGCCTCTCTTGTGTTGTTGTGTAATTTACTTGGTCTGTTTATGTTTTGTCTGTAACGAAAGGAATAAACTAGATTTTAAGAATGTTGTTTCATCACTCAAGATAGTTGAAGTACGTCTATCTGTTTAGTTACCAGATAATTTAATTTTTCATTGACAATCTTCAATTTGACGAGCTTCTAACTAATAGAATTTGAAAAATGATGCAAACTTAACGACTTTTTAATGAAAATGTTATAAAACTTTCGCAATCTCTCGACTCAAAAGATGAGACTTTCCAAGAATTTGGTTATCTTTTGCGAGAGACAGATCAAGTTGTTTTTATTTTTGCACACGAATAATTAATAAAAGAAATATAAAGCAGAATCGCTGTCAAAATCATTTGAAGAACTGTTATTGAAGTGTATAAGTAACGAGTAAAAATGAGAGCTCTGATCGGAATTTTCTTCGTTGGCTTTTGTGTAATTTCAAGTGTTAGATCGTTAGAAGGTACCACAAGTAATTTCCTTAATTATTGAAGCTCATGCTAAAATTTATTTTAGAAGGATGTGCTTGCGTGAACTTTGATGGATCGATTGGTGTTTGTGTGATCGACAGGTTTTATTTTGGCTTAATAAAAGTTTCGTGGGCTAATCATATTTAAATTTAAATTAATTTTTTCTTTAGAAATTGCAAATGGGCAATCGATAAACTAAAATCGAGAGAAATCCGATTGACTGATCTTAGACGTTGCGGAGTGAAAGGCACAAGTTTGATAATTTGTTGTAAAGATGAGTCGGCATCCAAGGATTCTACAACTTATCCAAGCTGTGGCGGTTTACCACCACCGACTCTGCCTACAAATCCTCTCAGAAAATGTGAACAAGCTTGCGAACAAATAAAGAAGATTTATTTTTCTAATCTTAGCTTTCACATTATCAACGGCGAGGGAGCGGGTAAGAAAATTAAGCAAAGTTGGTGTGCATTTACCTTAAAATAATTTAAGATATCGAGGAATTTCCTCACATGGCGGCGATTGGTTATGAAGATAAGGGAAATGAAAATACAATTTCCTATGATTGCGGAGGAATTCTTATCGCGCAAGTAAGATTTGTTATTAATTCTCTGAGCCTCTGATCAAACTATTTTTCTTTTACAGAACTTTGTTCTAACTGCAGGTGAGAGTGTATCACAACTAAAATGAATGAATTATAAAAAACATTTATTCTAGCTCATTGTGTTAGGGGAAGGAATCGTCTACCAAAAACAATAAAGCTCGGTCGAGTGTCGTTAATCGAGGATGAAAATGATCCGAACGAAGCTCAAGATATTCCAGTCAAAGTGAGTTCTCTGTTTTCGAATTTATTTCCTAATCAAAACTATTTCTTCTAGTTCGTTCATATTCATCCTGAATTCACCGGCAGAAGAAAGTACAATGACATTGCTTTGATTGAATTGGAAAGAAATGTAGTCTTCGAGCGATCTGTTAAACCAGGTTTGTCTAAGACGAATTCTTGCGATTCAAATATTTTACATTTCTTTTAAGCTTGTCTTCACACGAGCAGCGAATTGATTGACTCAAGTCAGCATCTCGAAATAACGTAAGAAATTAAATTCATCGAAATTCATTTGAAGTTCATTTAATCAATTTTCTTAAAGTGGCTGGGGAAGAATCAGCGCAGACACAGACGAAAGATCGAATTGGTTAATGAAGGGAAATATCGCCGAGCTTCCATTGCCGCAATGTCGTGAAATTTTTAATCAAAGCAACTTACTAAGTCATCTTCCGGGAAATCTGAAATCAAGTCAACTTTGCGCAACAATGACTAAAAACGGAAAAACCATCGACGCATGTCAAGGCGATTTTGGTGGACCTTTGCATTTCAAAACTCGCATTAGACATGAAGATGTCTTTACTATTGTCGGTGTTACATCATTCGGAGTTGCATGTGGCTCTGAAATTCCCGGAGTCTACACGAGAGTCTCTGAATACCTCGATTGGATTGAAGAAATAGTTTGGCCGACGACTGTTGTAATATCTTGACATCCATGATGTTATGTAAAGTTATGTACGAGGAGACTAAAGAAGAAACATCCATTTTAGATTAATAATTTTTTTTACTCGCAATCTCTCGGCTCCAATGAACTTTTCTAGGAACAAATCTTGTTTTTTTGATAATGGGACTTTTCGAAATAAGAAATAAAGTAGGAAGATTATTAAACGTTCCATAATTTTAAAAGAAGTATAATCGCTTTCATGTTCATTTAGAGTGCTGTAGTTGAAGTGTGCTGACCGAAGAGTGAAAAGTAATGATGAGAGCTCTAGTTGGAATTTATCTCGTTTGCTTTTATGCAATTTCAAGTGTTATATCGTTAGAAAATGGAAAAATTATTTTCATGGATTCTGATGAGGTGATCGAAGATACATCAACTCTGATAAGCAGGGGTGGTTTTCTACAGTCGACTTTGCCTACATCGACTACTCCAAATCTTCTCAGAAAATGCGAACAAGCTTGCGAGCAAATAAAGGAGATTAAGTTTCCAGAATTGCTAGACCTTAGCTCTCGCATTATCAACGGCGTTGGAGCGGGTAAGACGATTACGCAAAGTTGGTGTGTATTTACTTAAAAATAATTTTAGATGTCGGGGAATTCCCTCACATGGCGGCGATCGGGTTTGAAGCTGGGGACGATGAAAATATGATTACTTATAACTGCGGAGGAAGTCTAATCGCGAACGTAAGAATCTAATCGCTTATCATTTACTTCTCTATCTGTTCATCTGATTTGATTTTTTTTTTTCAAAGAACTTTGTTCTAACTGCAGGTGAACTACAACTGAATCACAATTGAAGTGAATGAATTATGAAAAAAAATATTTTAGCACATTGCGTTAGCCACAAAAGCTTTCAACCAAAATCGATAAAGCTCGGTCGAGTGTCTTTGGTCGAGGATGAAAATGATCCAAACGAAGCTCAAGATATTCCAGTCAAAGTGAGTTTTTGGATTTTAAAATTCAATTCTTCATCAAACTATTTCTTCTAGTTCGTTCATCTTCATCCTGAATACGTCGGCAGAAAAAAGTATAACGACATTGCTTTGATCGAATTGGAGAGAAATGTAACATTCGATCGATCTGTCAAACCAGGTGAGAAGAATTTTAAACATTAGATTGCAATTTAAAATATTTCTATTTCAAGCTTGTCTTTACACGAAGAGCGATGCGATTGAGTCAAGCCAACAACTCGAAGTAATGTAAGAAATTAAATTGACTTATCACAGCCTGAGTTTAGTCTAACTTTGATTTCTTAAAGTGGTTGGGGAAGAATCAGACTTGACTCACTCGAAAGGTCGAATTGGTTGATGAAAGCAGAACTCTACGAAGTCCCACTGTCGCAATGTCGTGAGATTTTCAAACCAATAGGCCTATCTCAACTTAGTGAAAATCTGAAGACAAGTCAACTTTGTGCAACTTTCTCGAAAAATGGAAAAATTGTCGACGCATCTAATGGCGATTCTGGTGGACCTTTGCAGCTCAGATCACGAATTAGACACGAAGATGTCTTTACCGTTGTCGGTGTTACGTCATTTGGAACTTCCGGCTCAGAAATTCCTGGAGTCTACACGAGAGTCTCTGAATACCTCGATTGGATTGAGCAAACAGTTTGGCCAACGACTGTTGAGATATATTAAGATTCTTGAACTATTTAAATGCCCAATAAACTTTATATGTTACGAGGCTAATAAACAAGAATTTTTAAATGTTTAAACTTCTCTTTCTTCTTCTTTCCCTTAAAAAGAGATTGTTGCTCGTCGTCATTGATGCTTTCACAATCTCTCGACTCCAGTGAACTTTTATTTAAATTAATCTGCCACATTTTTGATTCGCATTTCTCTGGTTCAAGGTCAAGTTGATAAAAAGTTTTTTGCACATGAAATATTGTAGAACGATTATAATTTGTTCCACAGCTGACACAAATTTTTGAAAAGTAGAAAACAGAATCGCTTTCATGTTCATTTGGAGTGCTGTGATTGAAGTGTCGAGAACTAATTATAAGTAACGAAAAAAAATGAGAGTGCTATTTGGATTTTATCTCGTTTGCTTTTGTGTAATTTCAAGTGTTCGATCGTTAGAAGGTACTGCGTGAAAATTCCTTAATTAATGAAGCTCATGCTAAATTTTGTTTTAGAAGGAAGTGCTTGTGAGAATTTCGATGGATCGATTGGTGTTTGTGTGATCGGCAGGTTAAATCTTTATTTCATATTCGCTTAATAAAAGTTTCGTGGGCTAATCATATTTAAATTTAAATTGTTTTTTTCTTCAGAAATTGCAAATGGGCAATCGATAAACTAAAATCGAGAGAAATCCGAGGGACTGATCTTAAGCATTGCGGAAGGACTGGAACAAGTTGGATAATTTGTTGTAAGAATGAGTCGATAGTCGAAGATACATCAACTCCGATAAGCAGTGGCGGTCTTCAACAGCCGACTCTGCCTACATCGACTACACCGAATCCTCTCAGAAAATGCGAACAAGCTTGTGAACAAATAAAGAAGATTAAACTTCCTCATATCATCCTTCGCATTACGAACGGCGTGGAAGCGGGTAAGAAGATTACGAAAAGTTATGAATTTATATTTTAAAATATTTTCAGATGTCGAGGAATTTCCTCATATGGCAGCGATCGGTTATGGAGAAAATACAATTACTTATGACTGCGGAGGAAGTCTCATCGCTCAAGTAAGAATTAACATTTACTTCTTTCTTTGAGCCTCTGATTAAATTATTTTTCTTTCAACAGAACTTTGTTTTAACTTCAGGTGAGAGTGCATTACAATTAAAGTAAATGAATTACCAAGAAAAAAATTTTTAGCTCATTGTGTTAACAGAAGGAATCGTCAACCGAAAACAATTAAACTCGGACGAACGTCGGTAATCGAGGATGAAGATGATCCGAACGAAGCTCAAGATATTCCAGTCAAAGTGAGTTTTTGGAGTTTTAAATTCAATTCTTAATCAAAACTATTTCTTACAGAAAGTTCATCTTCATCCTGAATACACCAGCAGAAGAAAGTACAACGACATTGCTTTGATTGAGTTGGAAAGAAATGTAACATTTGGGCTATCTGTTAAACCAGGTGAGAAGAATTTTAAAACTTTAATTTGTAATTTAAAATATTTTTTCTTAAGCTTGTCTTTACACGAAGAGCGATGCGATTGAGTCAAGTCAACAGCTCGAAATGTCGTAAGTAAAATAAATTGATTTGCAATTGCTTTGTTGTCAATCGTTAATTTCTTAAAGTGGCTGGGGAAGACTCGGCCGGGACACAATGAGAAGATCGAATTGGTTAATGAAAGTCGATCTGTACGAATTCCCATTGCCGCAATGTCGTGAGATTTATAAACGAGCCAACTTTAGTCAACTTCCGGAAAATCTAATGTCAAGTCAAATTTGTGCAACTTTGTCACAAAATGGAAAGATCATCGACGCATGTCAAGGCGATTCTGGTGGACCTTTGCAGTTCCGAACTCGAATTACAAACGAAAATGTCTTTACCATTGTCGGCATTACATCTTTTGGATCCTGTCGATTTGAAGCTCCCGGAGTCTACACAAGAGTCTCCGAATACCTCGATTGGATTGAAGGAATAGTTTGGCCGACGACTGTTGATATCTTGCGATTCTATGACGATTCAAATACTCAATAAACTTTTTATACGAGGAGAATGAAATAGAGATTCAAATTTTTAATCCTTCATTTCAGATTTACTCTTAGTTATCTGAAAAGGAAGCAGGATTTTTTTGCTCGTCGTCATTGATGTATTTGCAATCTCTCAAGTCCAGTGAAATATTCAAAATAATTTATTCTAGGAACAAATCTTTTTTATATTATGATGGGACTTTCCGAAATAAGAAGTAAAGTAGGAAGATTATTTAATTTTTCGCAGCTTTAAGAAAAATATAAAAAGCAGAATCTTGTGCATTTAAAGAACTGTAGTTGAAGTGAGCTGGTCAAGGAGCCATTTTAAGTGAAAAATAATGATGAGAGCTCTAATCGGGATTTATTTCGTTTGCTTTTGTGTATTTTCAAGTGTTAGATCGGATGAAAATAATGAATCAGACTATGTCGGCAATCGTATTATGTCTGTGAATAGAAAGTTGAAAATATGCAAAACAGATTTTGTCTTCAGGTATTTTTAAATAAGATAAAGTCTAAGTTTTCAGCATCTAATAAAAAAATTGATCCAACTTAGTAACGAAGATAGATCTGACTGCGATGAAATTGTAAATGTAACTCTCAGAAAATGTGAAGAAGCTTGCAAACAAATTAGAAAGTTCAAATTTGCAGACCTTAGCTTGAACATTATCAGCGGCAAACGAGCGGGTAAGAAAAGATTACGGCGAAATTATTTCGGCACGTTTCGTCACTTGAGTGAAAATAAAATTATCTTTAGACGTCGGAGAATTCCCGCACATGGCGGCGATCGGGTATGGAGATGAGGTTGATGGAAATATAATTACTTATGATTGTGGAGGAAGTCTTATCGCTCAAGTAAGATTTGTTATTTGTTCTCTGAGCTTCTGATTAAATTATTTTTTTTTCAACAGAACTTTGTTTTAACTGCAGGTGAACTACAAATTACTAACAATTGAAGTGAATGAATTATGAAAAATAAATATTTTAGCTCATTGTGCTAACCAAAGACATCGTCAGCCAAAAACAGTAAAGCTCGGTCGAGTGTCATTAATCGAGGATGAAAATGATCCAAATGAAGCTCAGGATATTCCAGTCAAAGTGAGTTTTACTCGATCTCCAAACTCAATTCCTTATCGAAACTATTTCTTTCCAGTTTGTACATCAACATCCTGAATACTACAGCAGAAAAAAGTACAACGACATTGCTTTGATCGAATTGGAAAGAAATGTAGTTATTGATCGCTCCGTCAAACCAGGTGAGAGGAATTTTAAACAATCAAAGTTTCAATTTAAAATAATTCTCTTAAGCTTGTCTTTACACGAACACGTACATGCATGCGATTGGTTCAAGTCCACAACTCGAAGTAACGTAAGGAATTAAATTAATATTACAGCTTGAGTTTAGTCTAACGTCAATTTCTTGAAGTGGCTGGGGAATAATAAACTCGACCACTACCGAAAGGTCGAACTGGTTAATGAAAGCAGAACTCATCGAAGTCCCATTGCACGAATGTCGTGAGATTTATAAACGAAACAACTTACGTCAACTTCCTGAAAATCTGAAGCAAGGTCAAATGTGTGCAACGTTATCACAAAATGAAAAAATGATAGACGCATGTCTAGGCGATTCTGGTGCACCTTTGCAACTGAGATCGCGAGTAGAAGTTGGAAATGTCTTCTTCATTGTCGGCGTGTCGTCGTTCGGAGCTGCATGTGGCTCTGAGGTTCCCGGAGTCTACACTAGAGTCTCTGAATACCTCGATTGGATTGAAAAAATAGTTTGGCCGACGACTGTTGATATCATGGGATTATCTGCTGATTTAAACAATTAAACGATCAATGAACTTTGTTTGTTAAGAGAAGAATAAACAAAATTTTTAAAAAAGAATTGTTTCTAATGTCTTTCAGTTTAGCCGTCCTTTGCTTACTTTCGTAAAATACATTTTTCTTTAGCAAAAATACAATTTTCTAAGAATTTTTAATCTTAAGATGACGGCGATAGTTTTATTTTTGTAAATATTTGAAACTGAGAAAATACAATAACTTTTAATATTTAGTGGAATTCGCGACAATCGTTTATTTATTTCTTTACAAAATATTTCTTAAATATTATTTTAGTTTCGACGGAAATCAAACATGTTCGATGAAGTTTCTTTTACCAGGAGTAACAAATAATTAAGGTTGATAGACAATGCATTTTACAAATTAATTGAAAATAAATTTTCAAACTTTTTTTCCAACATTTCAACAATGTCCTCGTCAATCGTGCAGAGGCTAATTATTCCAACGTTTGGCATTGACTTCAATAGAAATTTTATGGAGACAGCGTCAACATTACTATCCACGTTTAGTTCAGTGATTGAGTTTGAAAATTCAGTTGGAATTTCGTTCTCGGGCAAATCATGAAACTCCTCGAGGCATAAGCTTTTGAGCTTTGGCAATTTCATGATCACGGCAAAGGTTTCCCTGTCGTAGTGTAGTTTGATTACCAACTCTTCGAGATTGTATCTTTGAGAATAAAGGAATTTCCGAAGACTTGATAGCTCATAGCGTCTGCTAACACGTGTGCTAACTGTCAAACTTTTGAGCTTGAATTGATATTTATTATGGAACATTTGATCTATGTGCGAAGATGTAACCGTGAGACTTATTAGTTTGTCGAAGTTGTTGAGCATTTTTGTTACTTTGTCGATACTTAAATAATATCCAAGATCAAGTTCTTTGACTGCAACAGAGTTTGAAAAAAACTTGACATAACATTCAGTCAAATCGGAATCGTTATTAAGATCCAATCTCAATTTCTTTAGCTTTGGAAACTTTAAAGGTTTGAAAGATTTAAAGTTTGCTAAATCTTTATATAAAAACTTGAAAGGATTAAAGTGATATTCCGTGATGAAAATGCATTCTACTGATTTTTCGATTGACGACAAAAATTTCCATAAATTGCGTTTGTGTTCAAAATAAACATTTCTGAGTGAAATATTTCTCCATTCGTGAGTCTGACTTTGAAGAAAATCAAGTGCCAAAGTGGTAATGGAGTAGTCATAATATGATTTTGGTCCTAGGATTTTAATATTCTGATACAATCTCGAGCTGTTGCTTAGCAAATTAAAATCTTCTGAAGTCTTGAGCTTACGTTTCTCATCAAAAACAACTGTTATGTTCTCCATGAGGGCTTTCGACAATGCGATGAAATTGTAATAACTTTGATTGACTTCTGAAATTGCTAACAAGTCAGTGCCGTTGAAATGGTGAAAAATCATTTTGGGAATAATCAGGGAGCGTGAGAAAAATTTCAACGGATCCATTTTGTCCCCAGATAATTTGATCTTCTTTTTATGTTCTTCACATGAAACTTCTGTTCCTTCTGCTTTTGTTTTCTCTTCGAGATTGTGCTTCAATGATATTTCCTTGATATCTACTGCTGATGAGATTACGTCCATTTTTAAATCTTTTATCTAAAAATAAAAATAAGTTGTAATAAATATTTATTTAAAATTTCAGGAGAGAGTGTCTTACCTTTTCGAATGATGAAAGTGAAATGAATGAAGCGATAGCAAAAGTTTTCCTTTTATTCGTTTTTTCTCTTGAATTCTTATAAGAAGACAAATCCACTGGAAAGCTAGAAAATTTTAAAACAAAAAATCCAAAATAAAAGATTATCTAAGTGCTTTGACTGAAACAGCGTTAAAGAAGAATCTGACATAAGATTTACTCAAATCGGATGAGTTCTGAAGATGCAGTTTCAATTTCTTTAGCTTTGGAAACTTTAAAACTATAATTTTCATCAGATGTTAATTTGAAAGGATCATCGTTGTGCTCATTGATTAAAATGCATTCTGCTGATGATTTGATTGATGAGAGAAATTTCCACAAACATGAAACATTGAAACGAAAACATCTTATCACAAGCAAACCTGAATTTATTATACATTTCAGGGGTCTCACGTAATTTCCTGAGTTAGTGCTGACCTGAGAAAAACTTCGAATTGTTTTGTTGAGTGACAACTTTGGCTCCTCAGAACTTGATCGATGACGGTGTAATATTGTGATGATGTCGTTGTCGTGTACGAATAATATAAATTTCCGAAATCGGAAAATGCACAGCTCATCATCACAGCTGTTAGAAATCTCAATAAAAGTCTAGGGCAGATTCATTATCAAGTTCATTCAAAGAATTGTGATTGACGAGTGATAATCGAGACATTTTAATTGAATCAATCTGATCATGAGAGCTCTAGTTGGAATTTATTTCGTTTGCTTTTATTTAATTTCAAGTGTTAGATCATTAGAAAATAGTAGAATTATTTTCATGGATCCTGATGAGTCAATCCTGGTCGTCGAAGATACATCAACTCCGATAAGCAGTGGCGGTTTTCAACAGCTGACTCTGCCTACACCGAATCCTCTCAGAAAATGCGAACAAGCTTGCGAACAAATAAAGAAGATTAAAGTTCCTGATCTTAGCTCTCGCATTATCAACGGCTTGGGAGCGGGTAAGAAGATTACGTGAAGTTGTGAATTTATATTGAATTTTATTAACAGATGTCGGGGAATTCCCTCACATGGCAGCGATTGGTTATGAAGCTGAGGACGATGAAAATATGATTACTTATAAATGTGGAGGAAGTTTAATCGCTCAAGTAAGATTATCATTTACTTTTCTCTCTGAGAATCTGATTAATTATTTTTTCACAGAACTTTGTTTTAACTTCAGGTGAGAGTTCATCACAACTAACGTGAATGAATTATGAAAAACATTTATTCTAGGACATTGTGTTAGGGTAAGGAATCGTCAACCGAAAATAATAAAGCTCGGTCGAGTGTCGCTAGTCGAGGATGAAAATGATCCAAATGAAGCTCAAGAAATTCCAATCAAAGTGAGTTTCACGATTTTTAAATTCAATTATTTATCAAAACTATTTTCTAGTTAATTCACCATCATCCTGAATACACCAGCAGAAGAAAGTACAACGACATTGCATTAATTGAATTGCAAAGAAATGTAGTTATCGAGCGATCTGTCAAACCAGGTGAGAACAATTTTAAAACTTTAATTTGCAATTTAAAATATTTCTTTTTCAAGCTTGTCTTTACACGAAGAGCGATGAGATTGTGTCAAGTCAGCAGCTCGAAATTTCGTAAGAAAAATAAATTGATCGCAAACACTTTGTTTTCTAACGTTAATTTCTTAAAGTCGCTGGGGAAGAATCAGCCTTGACTCAGTCGAAAGGTCGAGTTGGTTAATGAAAGCAAACCTCACTGAATTTTCATTAGAAGAATGTGGAGAAATTTATAAGCGAATGAACTTACGTCATCTTCCGGAAAGTCTGAGGTCAAGTCAACTTTGTGCAACTTTATCTAAAAATGGACAAATGATCGACGCTTGTCAAGGTGATTCTGGTGGACCTTTGCAGCTAAGATCGCGAGTAGACACTGGAGATGTCTTCTTCATTGTCGGCATAACATCTTTCGGATCTTGCGGCTCTGAAATTCCCGGAGTCTACACAAGAGTCTCCGAATACCTTGATTGGATTGAAAAAACAGTTTGGCCGACGTCTGTTGTAATATCATGAGATTTTCTCGTGCACTAAATATTCAATGAACTTTGATGAAACGATGAGAATAAATAAGAGTTTTAAAAGCGTAAATCCTTTACTTCAGAAAATTTATTCGATTTATTTGATTTTGATGAAATTTTCAGGTATCACTTTCCTGTCGCAAGGTCAAGTTGTTGAACATTTTACGCACACTTGAAATATTATAGCTCGATTACAATTTGTAGCAAAATTTTATTTAATGTTCCACAGCTCAGCTGTGACAGCTGACTTAAATTTCAAGAAAAGTAAAGAGCAGAATCGTTATCATGCTCATTTGAAGAGCAGTGATTGAAGTGTGATGACCGAGGAGACGTTTTAAGTGAAAAATAATAATGAGAGCTCTAATCGGAATTATTTTCGCGTGCTTTTATTTATTTTCAAGTGTCAGATCGTTAGAAAATGATAGAATTGTATTCATGGATAGTGATGAGTCAATCGAGGAGAAAACAAAGTCAACAAAAAGATGTCAAACAGATTTCGTCTTTAGGTATTTCTAAATGAAATAACATCCAACAAAAAATTTTAATTTCCAATCAAAAATTGATCTAATTTAGTGATGAAGATAGATCTAACTGCGTCGGAAATCCTGAACCTTATAAAATTCCTCTGCAAAGAACCACTGTGAGAAAATGTGAACAAGCTTGTGAACAAATTAAGAAGATTAAAGATTCTGGTTTAAGCTTTCACATTATCAACGGCAGACTAGCGGGTAAGAGAAAGATTACGGCGAAATCGTTTCGTCACTTGAGTGAAATTAAAATTATTTTCAGATGTCGGGGAATTCCCTCACATGGCGGCGATCGGTTATGGAGATGAGGTTGATGAAAACATAATAACTTATGATTGCGGAGGAAGTTTAATCTCTCAAGTAAGAATTATCATTTACATTTCTCTCTGAGCATCTGATTAAATTATTTTACTTTTAACAGAACTTTGTTTTAACTGCAGGTGAGAGTACATCACAAATCAAATGAGTAAATATGTTGGGGAATTCAAAAAATTAATTTTTCGCTTAGCTCATTGTGCTAACATCAGGAACCGTCAACCAAAAACAATAAAGCTCGGACGAGTGTCGTTAGTCGAGGATGAAAAAGATTCGAACGAAGCTCAAGATGTTCCAGTCAAAGTTTGTTTAACAATGTTCCATTTTCAATTTATTTCAAAATCAAAACTATTTCCTCCAGTTAATTTATCTTCATCCTCAATATACCATCAGAAGAAAGTACAATGACATTGCATTGATCGAATTGCAAAGAAGTGTATTGTTCGAAGGATCAGTTAAACCAGGTGAGAAGAATTTAAAAACTTTAGACATTTATTAAAAATCCTTTTTCAAGCTTGTCTTTATACGAGCAACGAATTGTTAAATTCAAGTCAGCATCTCGAAGTAACGTAAGCAATTGATTTTAATTTTTATCAAGTTGATTTCATTTCATTTAAACCAACGTCAATTCCTTAAAGTGGCTGGGGAAGAATTAACACAGAAACAGACGAAAGATCGGATTGGTTATTGAAAGCAGATATCGCTGAATTCCCTTTGCACGAATGTCGTGATATTTATAAGCGAATAAGCCTCACTCAGCTACCGGAAAATTTAAAGTTAAGTCAACTTTGTGCAACTTTCTCTAAAAATGGAAAAATCATCGACGCATGTCGAGGCGATTCAGGAGGGCCATTGCAGCTCAGATCGCGAGTAAACATTGGAGATGTTTTTTTCATTGTTGGCGTGACGTCATTCGGAACTGCATGTGGCTCAGAAATTCCCGGAGTCTACACGAGAGTCGCCGAATACCTCGATTGGATTGAAGAAATAGTTTGGCCGACGAATGTTGAAATATCATGAGATTTTCTTGCTTAGAGGAGAATAAAAGAAAGTTTCCAAAATGTTTACACCTTACTTTGGATTTACTTTTTTTTAATAATAAGATAGGAAAGACTTTCTTAGGAAGTATACAATTTCTGAGAAAGAACTTGTTGCTCGTCGTCAATTGATGCATTCGCAATCTCTTGGCTCCGGTGAACTTTTTTATTCCAAGGAATAAATCTGTCACTTTTTTGATTGTGAGGGAATTTCCAGGAATTTCGGTTATCATTTCTCTGCCGCAAGTTTGTGTATACACAAAATACTGTAGCACGATTATCACTTGCTCCACAGCTGATACAAATTTTAAGAAAAGTAAAGAGCAGAATCGCTCTCATTCTCATTTGAGGAGCAGTGATTGAAGTGTGATGGTCGAGGAGGTGTTTTAAGTGAAAAGTAAAGATGAGAGTTTTAATCGGGATTTACCTTGTTTGCTTTTGTGTAATTTCAAGTGTGAGATCGTTAGAAGGTACCGCAAGAAAGTTATTGTTGGTTAATATTTGCTCATACTAAAATTTATTTTTAGAAGGAAGTGCTTGTGTGAACTTTGATGGATCGATGGGAGTGTGTGTGATCGACAGGTTAAATCTTTATTTATTTTCGCTTAAAAGTTTCGTGTGTCACTCAAAGTTAATTTTTTTTATTGCAGAAATTGCAAATGGGCAATCGATAAACTAAGATCGAGAGAAATCCGATGGACTGACTTTATACGTTGCGGAATGACAAGCACGAATTCGATAATTTGTTGTAAGGATGAGTCGATCATCAAAGATACTACAACAAAGGCTCCTCCGATAAACTGTCCCCGTTTACAGACTAATTTCTTCTTTAGGTAAGAAATAATTTCAAAACAAATTCAACATTTTATCTAAAATTGATTCAAATCAGTGCTGAAGATATAACCAACTGCGTCGAAAGTACTGAACCATATACAACTACTCTGCCTACATCGACTACACCGCGAAATTACAGGAAATGCGAACAAGCTTGTGAACATATTAAGAAGATTAAAGATTCTGGCTACAGCTTTCACATTATCAATGGAAGACGAGCGGGTAAGAAAAAGATTACGGCGAAATCGTTTCGCAACGTTTCGTCATTTGAGTGAAATTAAATTTATTTTTAGACGTCGGGGAATTCCCTCACATGGCGGCGATCGGGTATGCAGATGAGGTTGATGAAAACATAATTACTTATGATTGTGGAGGGAGTCTTATTTCGCAGGTAAATTTTGTTATATATTCTTTGAGCTTTTGTTTTAATTTTTTTTTCAACAGAACTTTGTTTTAACTGCGGGTGAGAGTTCATCACAACTAACGCGAATAAATTATGAAAAACATTGTTTCTAGCTCATTGTGCTAACCAAAGACATCGTCAACCAAAAACGGTAAAGCTTGGTCGAGTGTCGTTAGTCGAGGATGAAAAAGATCAGAACGAAGCTCAAGATATTCCAGTCAAAGTGAGTTTTATTCAATCTCCAAATTCAATTCCTTATCGAAACTATTTCTTCCAGAAAGTTCATCTTCATCGCAATTACACAAGCAGAAGAAAATATAACGACATTGCTTTGATCGAATTGCAAAGAAATGTAATATTCGAAGGATCTGTCAAACCAGGTGAGGGGAACTTAGAAACTTTAGACATTTATTTAACAAATTACTTTTTTTCAAGCTTGTCTTTACACGAGCAACGAACAATTTGATTCAAGTCAATATCTCGAAGTAACGTAAGAAACTAAATTAAATTTATCATAATTCAATTTTAATCTAAGTTCAATTCCTTGAAGTGGATGGGGAAGAATTAACTCGGCCACAGCCGAAAGGTCGAAATGGTTATTGAAAGCAGAACTCAGCGAAGTTCCATTGCACGTATGTCGTGAGATTTATAAGCGAATAAGCCTCACTCAACTTCCGGAAAATCTGAAGTTAAGTCAAATTTGTGCAACGTTATCAAAAGACGGAAACATTGTCGACACTTGTCGAGGCGATTCTGGTGGACCTTTGCAGCTCAAATTGAAAGAAGAACTCGGAAATGTCTTTTTCATTGTCGGCATTACATCTTTCGGAGCTTGTGGCTCTGAAGTTCCAGGAGTCTACACAAGAGTCGCCGAATATCTCGATTGGATTGAAGAAAAAGTTTGGCCGACGACTGTTGATATCTTGGAATTATCTGTCGATTTAAACAATTAAATTTTTATTGAATTTGATGAATTGTAAAATTCAGCTCTGACGAGAACAAAACTGCTTAACCGATCTCTTTAATTTGAAAATCTTTATTATCTCTCTATTTTTTTACACTCGAGGATATGTTGACTTAAAGTTCGCGACGCCAATGATAATTTAAAACTCGTCTCTAGGTGCGATGGGTCTTTAAACGAGGTTTTCCATTCTAAGTTCCCAGATCCAGAACTGCTTGTGTGACTGCCCTTTCGCTTTTCTTCTCACAGCGGTCAGTGCATCGCTCGGCATTACTTTGGCCCACATTTGAATGTACGAACATGTACGAATATTATAAATTTGCGAAATCGGAAAATGCACAGCTCATCATCACAGCTGATAGAAATCTCAATAAAAGTCTAGGGCAGATTCATTATCAAGTTCATTCAAAGATTTGTGATTGACGAGTGATAATCGAGACATTTTAATTGAATCAATCTGATCATGAGAGCTTTAGTTGGAATTTATTTCGTTTGCTTTTATTTAATTTCAAGTGTTAGATCATTAGAAAATAGTAGAATTATCTTCATGGATCCTGATGAGTCAATCCTGGTCGTCGAAGATACAACTCCGATAAGCAGTGGCGGTTTTCAACAGCCAACTGATGTTGTGTCAGTCGTTGAAAAAATTAAGCCAACGAAAAGTTGTCAAACAGATTTTGTCTTTGAAGATAGAACTGACTGCTTTGAAAATAAAGCCGATCCTGAACCGAATAGATCTCCTTCGCGAACTATAAGAAAATCCGAGGAAGCTTGTGAACAAATAAAGAAGATTAAATTTATGGGCATAGATGACAACATAATTAACGGTGTGGGAGCGGGTAAGAAGTCGCAAAGGTCACAACGTTCGTCGATTGAATTAAAAAATATTTCCAGAGGTCGGGGAATTCCCTCACATGGCAGCGATCGGTTATGCAGATGAGGTCGATGAAAATATAATTTCCTATGATTGTGGAGGAAGTCTAATCGCGCAAGTAAGATTTGTTATTTATTCTCTGAGCTTCTGATTAAATTATTTTTCTTTCACAGAACTTTGTTTTAACTGCAGGTGAGAGTGCATCATAACTAACGTAAATTAATTATAAAAAACATTTTTTTTCTAGCTCATTGTGTTAACAGAAAGAATCGTCAACCAAAAACAATAAAGATCGGTCGATGTTCATTAGTCGAGAATGAAAATGATCCAAACGCTGCTCAAGATGTTGCAGTCAAAGTGAGTTCTATGATCTTCGAATTCAATTCTTTATCAAAACTATTTTTAGTCAGTTCATCTTCATCCTGAATACTACAGCAGAAGAAAGTACGACGACATTGCTTTGATCGAATTGCAAAGAAATGTAACATTCGAGAGATCTGTCAAACCTGGTGAGAAGAACTTAAAAACTTTAGATTTCAATATAAAATATTAAAAATATTTCTCTTTTAAGCTTGTCTTCATACGAGCAACGTATTGATTGATTCAAGTCAACGCCTCGAAATAACGTAAGAAATTAAATTCTTCGAAATTCTTTAGAAGTTCACGTAAATTATTTTAAAGTGGCTGGGGAAGAATTAACACGGACACAGATGAAAGATCGAATTGGTTATTGAAAGCTGACATCGCTGAATTCCCTTTGCACGAATGTCGTGAAATTTATAAGGGAATGAATTTAGGTGAACTTCCACTAGGTTTGAAGTTAAGTCAACTGTGTGCAACATTGACTAAAGACGGAAAAACCATCGACGCATGTCCAGGCGATTCAGGAGGTCCTTTGCAGTTCAAAACTCGCATTCAATATCAAGACGTCTTTACCATTGTCGGAGTGACGTCTTTTGGAATTGCGTGCGGCTCTCCAGTTCCTGGAGTCTACACAAGAGTCTCGGAATATCTCGATTGGATTGAAGAAAAAGTTTGGCCGACGACGGTTGTGATATCTTGAGAATTTCGATATAAAACGAATAAATGAGCAACATTGATTTCTACAAAGTGCTTTTCATTAGAATGAGATGAAAATAAATATTCTACCATTTACTGTTAACGCTTTTAACAGTAAATATTTAGTTAAACATCTAATCAATTTGTTATAACGCGAAATATTTGAGTTTTCGAAAAATATTGTTTTAGACGCTGGAAACAACGTCCAGCATAAACTCAAATCGAACATGAAATTGATAAAAAAAAAATATTTCGAAAACAGCGTCTAATCCGAACACATTTCGAAGTCGTAAAATAAAAGGAAAACTTTTGCTACTTATTTCGTTGTCAGCATTGAAAGAGGTAACATCAACTAGCTCGCATTATTTTTCCTTCTGGAACTTTTTACTGAAATTTTGTTTTCTTTTTTAGATAAAGATAAAAATATGGAGAAAAGCCCATCACCGATCTGCACTAAGGATTTATCATTAAAGCGAAAAACTTCCATTGAAGTTCCAATCGTTAATAACAAGGCAGAGGATGAAGCAAAAGCAGACGCATCAGAAATTTTAAATGGAAAGCCAAACAAGGAAATCATCACCAAATTATCTGAGCTGATGACTAACATGGATCCATTGGAGCATTTCTCACGTTTTCTCGGCATCCCCGATATGATCTTTCGACATTTCAAAGGAAAAGATTTGATAAGAATTTCGGAAGTAAGCCCATGTTATTACGACTTCATCGCTACATCGAAACTTCTCATGGAAAATATTCAAGTTGTTTTAGGAAAGAAGCGAACGCTAGAAAATACAGAAGATCTCATTAGGAAATTGGCACTCATTCAAATCTGCTACATCGCTCCGTCGAAAGACCTTATAGATATTAAAGTTGGTTTTCATGATAAATGTGATCCGGAGGATTACAATTTGCTGAAAAACAGCTCGAGACTGTATCAGAATATTGAAATCAAACGAAGCGAAGTGTTTATACAAGATAGAAATGGAATTACTAGAAGAATCGGCGACTATGTGACCAATTCAGAACTTGACTTTTTACATAGTAAGGCTCGCACATGTAAAAATATGTCACTAGATAATATTTATTTTAGAAAAAAAACTCGATATGTGGAGATTGTTATCAGCAATCGAAGCATCAGTGGAAAGAATTTCTGTCAAGGACTTTGGAGCCCTTTCACTTGAAGATCCATCAACAGAGATTGAATCTTTCGAAGAATTAAAGTTTCCAAAACTGAAAAAGCTTAAATTGATTTTAAGAAAAAAGTGCGGCGGTGACACTTGGGCCAGAATTTTTTTGAACTCTGTTGCTATCGAAGAACTTGCTTTGGAAGATTGGTGTGAAAGAGTACGCAAAGATATTTTAACAAAAATGCTCGAAAACTTTGTAAAACTAAAAATTCTTTATATTGATGCAATATTCAATGATCGAATATTTGTAGATGAATCTTGGAAACAATTTCAATTCAAACTCAAAAGTTTGACAGTATCTTTATTCAGATACAGTAATCATGCCAACTTTCTGAATTTTTTTAAGTCACAAAGCGATTATCTCGAAAACTTGTCGATCCACTTAAATGTTGAACACAGAGAAATCTTCGATGTGATAATGAAAATGCCTAAGCTGAAGAGTTTTAGTTTCAAGTATAACGATGCTTTTCCTGAAAATGGGCCAAATAAAATGTCAAACTCGATCACTGAACTGAATTTGATTTACTCTTCTAACGCCAGTCTAAAATTTCTGTTAGATTCAATGCCGAAAATAAGTCATCTTAGACTCAACTCAATCAATAAAAAAGGTTTTAAAATGTTAAAATCAATGAAGAGAAAGTTTGAAAAATTGGAAGTTCGGAAATTAAAAGGAGTTGACAGAAAGGAAATCGAAGAAATTATGATCGAGAATTATATTTCGCTAGAGATAGATTAAATCGAGTTAATTTAAATTAAAAAAAAAACATTTGATTCAAGCGATAATAAAGATTTAATAAAAAAAATCATTTCTTACCCTCCAACTCGATTTCATCCTGAATCAATAATTTTCTCTAATAGTTCTTGAGTGTAGAAGTTTTATACTTTGCAAGCGGATTTGTCTTCTAATAAGAATTCAAATAAAAGAAAATAAAGAAAAGAAAATTTTGCTTATCTCATTTCGTTCTCAACATTCAAAGAGGTAACATTCTCTAGCACTCGTTTTTTTTCCTTCAAGAATTTTATTTCGATTTATTTTTTCTTTTTTAGATAAAGATAATGGAGAAAAGCCCATCACCAATCTGCACCAAGGAAATGTCAAGCAAGAAAATCGTCAAATTACCTGAGTTAAGTAAAATGGAACCTTTGGAATATTTCTCACGTTTTCTTGACATCCCCGAAATGATTTTTCAACATTTCAAAGGCAAAGATTTGATAAGGATTTCGGAAGTCAGTCCATGTTATTACGACTTCATCGCTACGTCGAAACTTCTCATGAAAAATATTCAAGTTATTTTAGGAAAGAAGCGAACGCTAGAAAATACAGAAGACAGTCCAATCTACCCCAACGTTTCGTTGAAAGAGCTTATAAAATTTAGAGTTGGTTTTCAAGATAAATGTGATTCAGAGGATTACCATTTGCTGAAGAATAGCTCGAGACTTTATCAGAACATTAAAATCAAACGAAGCCTCGTGTGTATAAAACATAGAAATGGATTTCTTAGTAGAGTCGGGGACTATGTGACCAACTCAGAACTTGATCTTTTCTATAGTAAGGCTCACGAATGGAAAAAAATTTCACTCGATAATGTTTATTTTAGAAAAAGTCTCGATTTTTGGAGGTTGCTATCAGCAATCGAATCATCAGTTGAAAGCTTTTCTGTCGAGGACTTTGGATGCCTTTCATTGGAAGATCCATCTTCAGAGAATGAATCTTTCAAAGCATTAAAGTTTCCAAAGCTGAAAAAGCTTAAAATGACTTTCAAAAATGACAGCAGCGTTAGTGACACTTGGGCCAGATTTTTTTTAAACTCTGTTGCTATCGAAGAACTTTTTTTAAGTTTGTTTGGACAGGTGGACAAAGATATTTTAACAAAAATGCTCCAAAACTTTGACAAACTAACAAGTCTTTATATTGAATCATGTAACGTATATCCAAGCTTATATCAAATATTCGAAGATGAATCCTGGAAACAGTTTCAATTCAAACTCAAGAGTTTGACAGTATTTATTTTCGAATTCAGTTCGATTGGTCCCAACTTTCGGAACTTCCTTAAGTCACAAAGCGATTATCTCGAAAAATTGTCATTCCCAGCAGCCGATTTGGACAGAGAAACTTTTGGCATGATCATGAAAATGCCAAAGCTGAAGAATCTGACTCTAATGCATTCTGAGATTTTTCCTGAGAATGGAGCTCCAATTAAAATGTCAAACTCAATCACTGAACTTAATTTGCGTAACTGGCCTAACGCGGGCAGTCTAAAGTTTCTGTTAGATTCAATGCCGAAAGCAAGACATCTTAGACTCCACGCAATTGATGAAGAATGTTTTAAAATGTTGAAATCAATGAAAAGAAAGTTTGAAACATTGAAAGTTTTGAACTTGAGAGGAGTTGACAGAAAGGAAATGGAAGAAATCATGATTGAAATCAATAATTGAGCTGTCTTTAAATGGACTTTTCAGCGATGTCAGTCTAAAATTTCTGTTAAATTCAATGCCGAAAGTAAGTCTCGTCTCAATCGATAAAGAAAAATTGAAACTGTTAAAATCAATGAAGACAAAGTTTGAAAGGTGATAAGTGCAAATTGATTTAAATAAGTTTAAAATCTTCAAAATCTTTTCAAAAGCAAATAAAAATATTTTTTCTGATCAATTTATGATTTTTTTTCTTCTTTACCTTTGGCTTTGGTGATTCCATTTTCTGGGATTTTCTCTAATTAGTTTTCAGGTAAAAATTTAATGAAAATTCTGACCGCTTCACGAATGTGTTTCAGCTTTGGTTTTCACAATTTAAATTTTGTGAATCTTTCCTCGACTCAGTCCTTATATTTTATTAGATTAATTAGAAGCGATCGTAACTTCAAATGTTTGAAAATTGATGCGAAAAGTTAACGACTTCTTGACTTAAGTCAGAGCTTAAATATTTGCTTCTAAGTTATTTCCCTTTATCAATCTTATTCTTGACTTGAGATTGCGGGTGGAGATATCAAAAAGGTCAAGTTCTTTACGAATCGAATCATTAAACTTTACATCGCTAGTCGCGACGATTGTTTTATTTGCCGCTCATCTTCTCCTCATCAGCTTCTACGCACACATGAAACATTGAAACAAGATTATTTCTACTGTCAGATGTAGCTCTTAGTCGTAAACAAACCTGAAAATTATTGCACTTTTCATCGTTTCCATTGTAATAGCTCAACAGCACTGCTGAAACAAGTTTCCAAGAAAATATAAAACAGTGTCGTTATCAGGTGCAATCGGAAAGCATTTGAAGAATTGTGATTGAAGTGTGATGGTCAAATATTTTCAAGTGAATTAATCTGATAACCCGATGAACATGAGAGCGCTACTTGGACTTTATCTCGTCAGCTTTTGTGTAATTTCAAGTGTTAGATCGTTAGAAGGTACCGCTAGAAAGTTCTTGTTTGTTAATCATTGACGCTCATTCTGAAATTTAATTTTAGAAGGAAGTTCTTGTGTGAACTTTGATGGATCGATTGGAGTGTGTGAGATCGACAGGTTAAATCTTTATTTCATCTTCTAATACTAAAGATGTTTAAGCAATGTTTTCGCTTAATGAACGTTTCGTTTGCCATGCTGAGTTGAATTGTTTTTTTTTTTGCAGAAACTGTAAGTGGGCAATCGACAAAATAAAATCGAAAGAAATTCGTGCGACGGATCTTAAGCGATGCGGATTGAAAGGAACAAGTTCAATAATTTGCTGTAAAGATGAGTCGGCCTCCAAGGATACTACAACCAAGACCCCGACACGAGGCGCTGGTGGAACAACGGATTTCGTGTTTAGGTATTTCCAATGTTTTAATAAAAATCAATGCACGTTAATCAAAAATTGAACTTGAAACTTCCGATATAGTGACGAAGATGATTCCTATGGAAAACCCCAGCCGACTCGGCCTCCAACTATTACTCCAAATCCTCTCCGAAAATGTGAACAAGCTTGCGAACAAATAAAGAAGATTAAAGTTCCTGATCTTAGCTTTCACATTATCAACGGCGTGGGAGCGGGTAAGAAGATTACGCGAGGTTGTGAATTTATATTTTAAAATATTTTTTAGATGTCGGGGAGTTTCCTCACATGGCGGCGATCGGGTATGGAGATGAGGTTGATGAAAATACAATTACTTATGATTGCGGAGGAAGTTTAATCGCTCAAGTAAGATTATCATTTACTTTTCTCTCTGAACTTCTGATTTAATTATTTTTCTCAACAGAACTTTGTTCTAACTGCAGGTGAACTACAAATTACTAACAATTGAAGTGAATAAATTTAAATGAAAATATTTTCTCTAGGTCATTGTGTTAACAACAAAAATCGTCAACCGAAATCGATAAAGTTCGGAAGAGTGTCGTTAATCGAGGATGAAAGTGATCCAAATGAAGCTCAAGATATTAAAGTTCAAGTGAGTTCCGTATTGCTCAGGTTTTTGACTTCAATTATTTATCAAAATATTTCTTCCAGAAAGTTCATCTTCATCCTGAATACAGCAGCAGAAAAAAGTACAACGACATTGCTTTGATTCAGTTGGAAAGAAATGTAGTTATCGAGCGATCTGTCAAACCAGGTGAGAAGAATTTAAAAACTTTAGTTTGCAATTTAAAATATTTCTCTTTCAAGCTTGTCTTTACACGAGGAGCGATGCGATCGAGACCAGTCAACATCTTGAAATTTCGTAAGTAAATTTAATTGATCGCAAATACTTTGTAAACTAATCTTGATTTCTTTAAGTGGCTGGGGAAGAATCAGCACAGACACAAATGAAAAGTCGACTTGGTTAATGAAAGCGAACATCACGGAACTCCCACTGACGCAATGCCAAGACATTTACAGAGGAATCAACCTCTCTCAACTTCCGGACAATTTGAAGATAAGTCAACTTTGTGCTTCATTGTCAAAAATGGGAAAAATCATCGACGCATGTCAAGGAGATTCCGGTGGACCTCTACAATTCCGAATTCGCGTTGGTCATGAAGATGTTTACTTCATTGTCGGCGTCACATCGTTCGGAGCTGCTTGTGGCTCAGAAATTCCCGGAGTCTACACGAGAGTCTCTGAATACCTCACTTGGATTGAGCAAACCGTTTGGCCGACGACAGTTACGATATCTTGAGATTCTTTCGCATTTAAAATACTCGCAAGCTAAGGAAAATGTGAATGTTTACTGTGTCAATTGTTGAACTGAATTAATAAATCAGCTGACTAAATCAATAAATAAAGTGAAAGTTGAATTGAATAATGCGAATATTACGACATCGTTATCGCACTCGCGGAATTTCTAAACGAAGAATAGAAATTTCCTGAGTTAAATGTTTGCTCGTCACCCTCGCAGTTAAACCAATTACGAGGTCAATGAACTGAAGAACTCTGAATTGTCACGTCTCGGGGAAAAATTTCTCTTATTTCCGTGTGCACTGAATTTAATCGATTTCGGAATCAGGTGGGGACGGTTGTTGAGTATTTAACTGAATTTTCGTGAATTACTTTGCTCATTATCGTTCCGCTAATCAAAGAAGAATCTCAAAATGTTTTGCAGTAAATATTCAATCGCGATCTGTTTGTCGTTTCTTTGTTTAAAACTTAGTTGCGGGCAAATTGTTGTTCAGAACGATGCAAACAGCAATTTCTATTCTGTCTCTGCTCCATCTTCTCGTATTTCCTTTTATCGAACAAACGTAAGTCAATCAACTGAAAGTTAATGATCAAAACCTTAAAAAGAAATCTCTTTAGGGCTTAGCAAGTTCACCATTTGCGAATCCTCCTGCTCGTCTTCAAGTTCATCAGCCTCAGCAGATGTTCCATCATCAACAGCCGATTTACCATCAACAACCAATCCATCAACAACAGCAGCAACAACCTTATTACCAACCAGCTCCTCAACAAGTTCTTAGGAACCCAGTCGATCCACCACAAGAGCCACAACGAATTTATTCACTTGCGTCCGATGTGTCGTCAGTAAAATATTCAAGTGACAACTTGAATTATAATTTCTAAACTTAATAAATAAATTAAAACACAAATCGTTTACACAAACACAGATGATTTAGTTTATTGTCTCAAACGCACGAAAAAGATAAATTCGTTTCATTCAGAAGTTAGTGATAGATGGCTGCGCCCAATGGAGCTCTGGAAGAAAGAAATTATGTTAAATTTAACTCGAAACTTGATAGAACTTCTTACTTGTAAGCGCCATAAGCAGCTGCGCCATAAGGAGCGGCATATGGGTAAGGAGCAGCAGCGTGGTAGGCACCAATTGGAGCGTGATAAGCTGGGGCAGCGTAAGCAGCGACTGGAGCGTGATAAGCTGGGGCTACATCAAAACATAAAATCATCAACAAATTCGAAATAATAAAAGAAGTCAAATGTTACCAGCAGCGATGACTGGGGCAATTGGGTGAGCGATGAGTCCTGGGTTGCTGGTGTAGTCAGTTCTTGATACAAACGATTGTGAGTGAGCTGTGTTGACGGCCTTGCTGTATGACGAGAGAGTGTTCAATCCTCCCTAAGGACGAGGACGACGATTAGAATATTTTCAAGATCGAATGAAGATTATTTTTCTTACTCTGACGGTTTGTTCACCTTGAACTCCGACCGAGTGGAAATCTCCACTGACGACAGCTTGGGAGACAGCGAAGATTGCTGAGAGAACAACGACCAATTTAAGAGACATTTTGGATTGATTTTTTTTTTGTTGCGTGTTCACGTTATGAGCAGAAAGTAAACTAAATCATAAGACCCCAGTCATAGCCGTTTTATACTTTTCAAGAATCTGTGCCACGGCTGTGTTGCATTTTGTCTGATTAAGATTCGTTTTCTTAAGGTTCGAACATTCACTCGAACTCTGCTCGTGTAATAATTAAACGCGGTGGCGTTAGATATGTATAAGTGCGTAAAGTGCAATTTGCAAAGTTTATGCTATTTAGGTTGATTTAATCATTGAGCTTTATCAACTAAATTGTTGTTTGAGGTGCAGCGACGTGAAAGAAGTGAAAGAGAAAAGTATTTTGAATTTGTCATGATTTATTTATTTTATTTATTTCATTTTCATCGTTTGCAATACAAAATTGTATAAAAATTGGAGTAGAAAACTTCACACTCAATAATCTCGAAACGAAATCCTTTCAAACAAATGATTCGGAACATTTTTGTGTTAAACTTGATTGGAAAATTCATTATCATCATCTTGGGAGATTAAGCTCAGCTCGCGCGCTTAGCTAAAGAAGAAATATGGCATCACTCGTTACAATCTCTTAGATAATTAATTTAGCCACTTGATTTAAGTTTAAATGATGAGAGAGTCACAGTTGAATGCTCTTCAAACATTCCTTTGATGACTAGTTAGAAATATTTATTAAAAAGTTAGTTTGGCGACTAATTCAGAAGTCGATTGAGTCTTCTCAAAGCTATGGAAGTTGAAGTCTTTAACCAATTACGAGTCTGTCCTCTGAAAGTGTCAGACAAACTGCTTTGAAAATTGTTTATGGCGTTGGCCTTCATCGTGAATAATCTTAACTTGTCAATGATGATTGATATTAAGCAATACTGTAAATGATTTTGGAATATCTTGGAAAAAGCTTTCTTAGTAGAGCATTTGAAAGAATTGAATGTTGTTGCTGCTTGTTTGAGAAAGGAATGATATCTTAAATACTTTTCTAAACTTTTCTTCTTTTTTTTTGGTTTGAATATCAATAATATCTTGTTATACCTTGCATCATAATTAAATACCGCGTAGGTTCAAAGCAAAGCAGAGAATGAAAAAGCGAAACTAAACATTGAGCATTTCGGGAGACGTCGAGTAAAGTTACTCGTCCCATTCATTAGAGTCGACACCTTCCATCGTGTCCTGCTCCAGGTCTAAATTCAATTGCACGCGCTCGCTAACTGATTTCTTCAAAGCGTCTTGTTGGGATTTGATGTGCTCCGGAGACATTTGTGAAACGATTGGGACATTAGCGTCGAGGCTTTCTGTCTTTGCAACAGCCGGCACATTAGCAATGATGGTCGAGGTGAGACATTCCATTCCTTCAGGTTGGAGATTCATTCTCAGCGGCTTCTTGTTAATATTTGCAAACCAATCAGTTGATGTCAATGTTTGAGACCAAGTCACTCGAGTTGGCGGGAACAAATCGTCTTGGAACAACTCAGTCTGTAAATGTTTGATTGATTACGAAAGTGTTCAAAAGAAATTAAAGAAAATTTACCTTTAATCGAGGAACTGTGAAGCTCAAAGGTTCAATAGAGTTGCTTGTTAGTCGATAACATTTTGCGAACTCAACGCTTCGAACGTCGCATTGATTCTTCGGCAAAAAGCTGAGACCTTGATGCAATGACGAGCATCGATGATGAGAAAGTGGACAGAAGAACGGAGCTTCGTCTGTGACTTCGTATGCGTAGATCGTTGTGTCTCCACGTCCAGTTAAGAAAAGTGTTGAACTGTCTTCGTCGTAGAATGGAACGAGAATCGCCGGCGAGACGTCCAAACCAACCATACCGAGATGACGATCCAAGTTCTCGATCTTCATGATATAAATCTGACGCTCACTGACTCTGCAATGAAAAGTAATTAGACACCTCAATCGAGAAAGTCTCAACTCATCTTACTTGTCGAAACCTGTCACAACTAAATATTCGTCTTCTAAGACATAAGTGATGCGAGCTCCTCTTGTTCCAATTGGTCCCCCGATGCCTTCTCGAATTGGATAATCAGATTTACGAACATCGTAGACACGAATTTTTCCATCTTTGCAAACTGTCGCGCCAAAAGTTCCACAGGAACTCCACGAGAAGCTGAAGATTTGATCTGTGTGGCCTTTCAAGCATTGCTTTTGCTCCAAAGTATTCAAATCCCAAATCTTAATCGTCATGTCGTAACTGGCAGTGAGTAAAACATCTTTCGCCAAAGGATGAAATTTGATGAAATGGATTTTCTCCAAATGAGCGTTGAGTTCTCTTGTTGGAGTGTTTGTTGATTCCTTCAATCCTCCCTCGGGAATCTCCCAAATCTTGATTGTTCCATCATCGCAGGCAATGACGAGTTGTCTGTTATCGAATGGATTCCATTGGAAGTCCATGATGTTTGATCCATTGACGAGCGAGGGAATGACACCGTCGGGTAATCTTCCTGGAGTTTTCAGCTCGAAAACAGCGATTTTTCCTCCGCTTCCTGATAAAGGAACTGCGACTCGCTCAGGGTTCGCGTGGAATCCATCGCATTCTCCAGAAATTTGTCTGTTGATGTTCTTGACGTTTTCAATGTGAGTTGACTTGTGACCAGTTGTTCCTTTGAGATGTCTGAACTTTGAAACTTTGCCGAACACTGTCGACGTTCTTTTGGAAAGTACATTTGCCTTCGTCGTTCCATTTTGAATCTTTGAATCTTTTTTCGGTTCTTCTGGTTCCTTGAACGACTCTCCTCGTCCGATTGTGATCGTTTTCTTCTTCTCGTCGATTTGACTGAGCGATCGATTCTCGTAAAGCTTTCGACGATCGGCAATGCTTGCTCGCTTCAAATCGGTTTCGTCTGAAGTCGGTTCTGATGTTGGTTCATCATTTGGCTCATCTTCAGTGACAGTTTCTTCAACCTAAGTTTGAATAAAAATAAATTAAAGTTTTAAATTATTTTCAAAGATTTTTCTTTTACCTTCTCAACTGGCGATGGTTCTCTTTCTTCAATTGGAGAATCAATTGGCGCGGGAACTTCCTCATGACTTTCTTGATTATTCGAATCGACTTCTGTTATTGGAGCCGTCGGAACAGCAAATACTTTGTCAAACGATATTTCTGCCGCATCAGCTGAAAACGGTTTTGGTCCGAGACGAGTCTGAGAACGAGAATCGATCTATTAATAAACAATCTTTGAAAGTGTCTCGTAACTAGTCACTGACATAAAAGTTAAAACAACGCAAACATAGGAAAACGACAAATCTAGACCAAGAATTAAGTCAAACATCGAACACGCTTTCTTGAACTGTGTGTTAACATAAAAAACTCGTTAACGAAAGCTTCAACATAAGAGAGAGAAAAATCTACTAAATAAGTGAATGTGAACTAAAAATCGCAACAACGTATGAAACACAACGCAACGCGTGAGTAGAGAAATAGAAAACCTTGTAACTTAAAGCTGGGCAAGCTGTTCGCGGACGAGGCTTTGGAACGAGAGAAGAATTTTCATCGAAGCTGCCTTGATCGGAGATTGACTTTCTTGGCAATGGCTTTGGTGGCACGTCACATGACTTTCCGTTCTTCAAAGCGACTTCATGTCCATTTGAGTCTTGATGACCATTTCCATTCTTCTCCTTTTCAACGTCTTCAGAGATCTTTGGCTCGTCTTCACAGTTCTCGATCAACTTTTGTGCCATGATCGTTTTATGTTTCTGCAAGAACTCTTCATTCTCAATTTTACTTTTCTCTTGATCCTTCTCCATCAACTGAATCTTATTCTTGATCGGAACGAAAGTCGGTTTCACAATTTGTTTCGGCTTGAGATCGATATCAATTTTACTCTTCGATGAGTTGTTAATGTTGCTCACAACTTCTTTTAAGTTACCTCTTAAAATCTGAAGAAATGATAGCGAGACAGATGAAGAGAGTGAGAGAGAAAGAAGAAGAAATTTCATTGCAGTTTGCTGAACTGAATCTGATTGACTCTTCACTTGAGCGATCTTTAAAAATTTATATAAAAAAATTGATTTCCTAAACTCACGATAATCGGTTTATCTCCTTCTGGTCGTTTCGCTGGATCCAAAGAGATTTTAGGAACGGGAGCGTTCTTTCCCGTGAGCCAATCTTTCGGTGTCAAATCACTTCGATAGCCATTGGTCTCAGGGAAGATGTCACTGTGGAAATCTCGATAAGTCTTTCTCGGTACTTGATACATGATTGGAATGACCATCGACGACGTTAATTGCAAGACTCGATTGACTTCGCCTTCCATCACACGCAGCGCTCTCTTGGGAAGAAGACAAGCCCCCTTGGTTTGCTCACCTGAGTGACGAATGCCTAAAAATAATTTAAAAGGTGAGCCATCGATTTGTTTAAGGAAATCAATTTGAATTTACCTTCAACGAGATGCGGATCCTTTTCAGTGACTTCCAAGAATGAGATTGTTGTGTCACCTTTGCCGCAAGCAAACAACATATTCGTGTCCATGTCAAACAACGGCATTAAGATTCCGGTCGAGCAGTCGAGATCTAAAACTTTTTCGGGCGTGCCAAAGTTTCTGACGTCACGAATCATAATTTGTCGAATGCGATTAGCGTCGAAACCGGTTGTCAAAACTCGATCCTGAGTTCCCAGCCAAACGACTCGCGAATCTTTAATGCTTTGGTGACTTTCCGCTTGCATGACAATCGGATTATTGCTTCGGGGATCAACGACTCGCACTTTCTTGTCTTTGGCGTTTGTCGCAAGTGTCGTTCCGTCTTGTTTCCAGCTTAAGCTTTGAATGGTGTCAGGATGTTCATTGTTGCAGAAAATTTCTTTTTCTGCCGTCAAATCGTGCAAGATTATTGTGCCCGCTGATGTGGAATGCAACAGGCAGTCAGCCGTCGGATGGAAGCCAACAGTCTCAACTCGCTTTTGGCGATGAGAGAACGTGCACTCAGCATCGAGAAGAGATTCCTTTAATCCGCCTTCAGGAATGTGCCCTGAAATAAATATTTTTCCATTAAATCTTTAAATCTTTTAATTGATTTGAGATTAGCTTACAAATCTTCACCAAGCAATCCTGAGATGCAGTTGCGAGAAGACCATCGTGGAACGGCGAGAAGGAGAGATCAGTTACGGTGTCTGTATGAGCATGCAAGAGAGGCATCGTCTTAGACTTTCGACCACAATCATCGATCGGAAGAACAGCAATTGATGATCCAACATGCTCCCAGTTGAAAGCCATGAAGCTCGCGGAACACGCGATGTTGTTGCCAAAGGTCTGATACGACCCAACGACAATATCACGAATGCATAGCTGCGAACAATAAAATAAAATGTTTTCATTAAACTAATCGCGATCATTCTTTTCTTGCTTTGATTTTACCTCCGGTTTGGGCACAATTGGAGTTGAGTTCTTGTACTTCGATGCCTTGAATCTCCAAGCCATGGTGTCGCCGAATGATTAATTTTCACAGGAACTGCAAGCGATAAAACTTCGATTAATCACTTTACACTCAAAGAGTGAGTGTATGACTCAGGACAATTGTTTTGCACAAAACAAAAACTTCTCGACCGTCACACCCTGTTTTGTCTCTGAAGGGAGTGTGAAAATAATCGCAGCGATCTGAATGAAACTCGTCGCTCGATTGATGGATCATTTAGAGAAATATTTAAAACATTTCTTAATCATCAAAGGTGAGTTGATGTTTAAAGAAAAAACAATCGAGATAAAGAAATATTTTTTTTGTTCATTATCGTTCGACGATTTTTCACTTAAAACTTTAACCGGGGACTTACTGTAATTAATTTTAGACTCACTGCAAGCTCTATTGATTATTTATTCTGTTAAATGCACTAATTGGATTCGAAAATGGAAGAAAATCTATTTTTTCCTATCCGGCATCTGTCTGAAAATATCAGAATCTACAGGGTACAGCAAGATGGTTGAAATATATGTTGTGACCGAAAAAATGTAAGGTTCTCTCTCTTTCTTTCTTCTTCTTCTCTTCGCAACATACATATGAGTAGAATCCGAGAAAAAACTTTTGTGTGTTCAGTAAGTGAAAAGTTTCTAGGGAACATTGAGCAGGAAAATGATGATTTCTTGCAATATTTTAAGTGACATATGAAAACATAAAGAAATTAAAAGTGAAACGACTAGCCAAGTAACTGAAAGTTATCCTCTTGATTGAAAAAGTATTAAAATGTAAAAGGAAATGAACGGGAAAAGTAAGAAATTTAGTTTTTCCTAAGATGAAAAGTTTGTTGTTTTTGTAAAATGTTCTTATGGTCACGAAATTCGTTTTGAGAAAGTTTGAATTAATGTTGAGAAGATGTTTCAACAATTCTTCGAGTCTGACTAAGCGATGCGTCATATTGTGATGTCTCAGAGAGTCTCAAGTCCTCTTTACATTTGCATATTGCTCTTCTGATCATTGAAGAAATCTTCACTGCAAATTTATTTCGCATCAACATCTGCTCAAGTGAAACCGCAATAACTTACAACTCATTTTATCGTCTTTAGATTGCGAAACTACATCGACTTTAGAAACGAACCATGATCCGAGTCCGTTGACCAGCGTAGATTCGCCCGAGTCTTCCGAACAACGGAGCAACTTTCGTGGAACAAAAATTGCGCGAAGAGCTCGTTCTTTTAAAGACGATTTCTTCGAGAAAATATCTCAAATGAGAACACCAACAAACACCATATCAAGGTAAGCACGAACAATTGTCCAATGCCAAATTAGGAAAGCCAAAAATTTGATTTCTTCGCTTTCAGATCACACTCGCCCAAAGCGAAAAATACTCAAATTCTTATACGGGACGACTCAGCTTCAAAGCCTTCTTATGATTTGAACTATCACGCTAGACAAGTGAAGCATGCGTTGACACATTTCAAAGATGTTGTCGGAAAGAACAAACTCGAAATGCTTCACGGGAATGGTAAGCTTGACAATTGAAACATGATCCGCGGAATGAAATATTCAAAATGTGATTTCTATTTTAGGAACAATCGTTTTGGAGTCGATAGCAAACATTCATTCAGCATTGAAAGCACAGAAACTTAATGAACACAACAGTGCCATAATATCAGCAAAGCAACAGGCTCATCACTCATTGGGCAACTTGATTAAACTGTGTGATGATGCCCTCATCAGTGACAACGAAGAAAACTTTATAGCTTTAAACAAGGACACTGTGAAGGAAATTATTGAGAATCTTGACAATGCCGTGACTGTAAGTTTTCAATTTTTAATTAAAATTCGAAAATCTTTAAATTTCCTTTTTTAGAATTTGGTAAATCTTGCGAATGAGAAAGCTGATGGCTCAAAGAAATATTTGGAGAATGAGTGTGAACAACGATCGTCGTTGCCGGATATTCCGCTTACCAATCGAGAAAAAGCTGAGCTTGAAAACTCGTTGATGCAAAGCTCACAGAGCAGCGAGAGCATTTTACAAATCGTTCCTCCACCGAAACCATCGAAAGATCGAAAACCAACCGCTCCACCATTGCCGCCAAAGAAGAAAACATTTTCAATCGATGAGATGCCCGATGAGGTTGATCACCAGACGAGACAATTCTCAACTCCACCCGACGCGCTTTTTGGTCGGAGAATTGATTTCGATGACGATGGGTTTGAAAGTATCGAAGCAGTGAGAAGTCGAAGTGCGACGGAAAAGACTTTCGCTGGAAGATTTGTCAATGAAATTGGATCGTCAAAGACAATGTTTTCAACTTCACAGCAAAAGCAATTCAACGAACTCAACGTAGCATCGATCGACATGAAAGAATGTAAAATTCACATCAGTCAAGAGATGAACAGTCGAGCGTTCTCTGCAATGTCATCAACGTCATCAAACATGCAAGAACTCGATCAAAGCTTTGGCTTCATGTCATTCAATCAAAGCGATTTGCTGACAGAACAAAATCTCTCAAACGACAGTTTCTGTCTTCTTGACACCACCGATGAGCATCCACCTCCGCTCCCAATTAAAACGAGAAGTCGAAGTTTACGTTTGGAGCACCACAAGTCAGTCTACGATAACGTCGAAGAGATGAATCGCAACTCATTAGACACCAACAAAGCATCAACAACTTCATCCAACTCTTCCCTCACATCAACACTCTCTGCTCGGACTGAGAACACGACAGATCATAATCATCTTCAAGCGATTGTCAAGAATAAATACAAAAGCTGCATTGAATCAAGCAGCGGCTTCAACATTGACCGAATCACTGACAACAACGAAAATCCGCCACCGTTACCATTGAAGAAGAAGCACAGTAAGTACCTGAACCTTTATCCACATTCACTGTAGAATAGAAATCGTAGACTAGATGGAGACTAGATGATGAGAGAGTGTAAATTTAATTAAATCTCCCCTTAATCTAAATTTCAATCAATTAGTGTTTCAAAGTGTTGCGTATTCAGGTGAGATAGCTTGACGCTTGAAGAGTTGTTTCGTCTTTGCAATGAAATTTTTGCTTTTGATGTTAAGAAATCAATTTAATTCTCGTTTTATTTTCAATCAAAATCTAGTCATGGCCTACATGGAAATCTTCGGAAATGCTTCTCACTCAACTCATATCACGCACGAGGATGCAAATTTGTTTCGTCACTCAATGCACTCTTTTACTCAATCAACGAAAATTCAAAGGTAAACGAGTCAGGAATTTAATTTAGTTTTGGTTCTCATGCTAATCTTTCATGAAATCCTTTTAGCCACGCTTCTTCGGGCTTTCAAAGTAGTTCTTTAATGCCAAAGAATAGTCAATTTGATCCCCCTGCCCTTCCTCCTAAAAAGCAGAGAATTTCATCATCCAACGCTTCACTCAACGTCGCTATAACTCCCCCAGTTAGTCCAAAGATTTCAAACGATCATTCATTCGCTCAAGATAAAAATGAAGAGAAGGTTGAGTCGATGCCATTTGACACTCAATCAAACGTAAATAATTCGATTAAAGTCGATGACAAGGATCAAAATGTTGTTGTCCTAAGGAAAAAACCAACGGAAACGGTTCGAAGGAATTTTCTTTTACTTGAAATTTTATTTTAAAATTTGTAATTTCAGGAAAAAGCAATGAACCTTATGGAGGAACTTGAAGTCAACGAATATTTAGTGTTCAAGAGAGATGGAGGTGAAAACGGACCATTAACGTTAGTTGGAGGGCGATCGGAAGCTCTCATCATTCATGCAACGAGGGCACAAAAAGTCTTGGAAGGTAAATCAAATCAAAATCGATAAAGAAGTTTTCAAATAATTTAAATTTTTCAGCATATGGCGAAGCTTTTCTTCTAACTTTCCGGACTTTCATTTCACCAACGGATTTAATCGAGAAACTGATTTATCGTTACGTCTTCTTCAATTGTCAAAACACTGACATGAAGAAGAGAGCCGCGAAAGAATCATTCTCGCTGCTCGTGCGAGTGGTGAATGATTTGACTTCGCCTGACCTTTCAACGAACCTTTTGGAAAATCTTAGTCGCTTTGTGTATGATCTTGTGTGCAGTGGAGAACTTTTGATGGCGAAGCTATTGCGAGTTAAAATTATTGAGAAAACGCTTCTTTTGAGGCAGAAGAACCTTTTGGGTCCAAATTATTTACCCTCACGACCTGTAATGTCAAACCCACCATCTCTCATCGATCTTAAGTCAACTGACATAGGTTTGAGATTTAATTTTGAAGTTTAAAGAGAATTTTAATTAATGAAACTTTTTATTCTCAGCTGAACAAATGACAATCCTTGATGCAGAGCTATTCCAAAAGATTGAGATTCCCGAAGTTTTGATTTGGGCACAAGAACAATGCGAAGAGCGATCGCCTAATTTAACTTTGTTTACAGCTCATTTTAACAAATTGTCTTATTGGTAAGAACTTTGCTCTTCAATTGTCTTCGGAGTTAAATATAAAATTCTATTTTTAGGGCAAGAACGCAAATATTGAAACAACAAGACGCGAGAGATCGCGAAAAGCACGTCATGAAGTTCATTAAAATCATGAAGCATTTAAGAAAAATCAACAATTTTAACTCGTACTTGGCTCTATTGTCGGCTCTCGACTCAGCGCCTATTCGACGATTGGAATGGCAGAAGAATATTACCGAAGGACTGAAGGAATATTGTGCTCTGATAGATTCTAGTTCAAGTTTCCGAGCGTATCGGCAGGCTCTGAGTGAAACTAATCCTCCCTGCATACCCTACATGTGAGTGAAGTGTCTTCTCTGCTTCTAGAAAATTTCTTAAACAATTTATTTTCAGAGGTTTGGTGCTACAAGACTTGACATTTGTCCACATTGGAAATGCAGATTTTCTTCCCGATTGCCCGGACGGATTCATTAATTTCTCTAAACGATGGCAGCAGTACAACATCGTAATCAACATGAAGCGATTTCGAAATTGGTAAACAACAAAATTTCCTATTTTTAAAGAAAATATTTAAAACAAAAATTAATTTTTCCAGTGCTTACACGTTCAAGAAGAACGAGAGAATTATTGGATTCTTCGATAACTTTGACGAGTATTTCGATGAGGATGCAATGTGGCAAATATCAGAAAAGATAAAACCTAGAGGAGGAAAGAAAAATCTGAGTAATTGAATGATGTTCCTTGCTTTAATTTATTATAATGATACGTGTTCTTAAGGAGAAATAAAGTAAACTAAAAATAAATATTAACGATCGTCGGCAACATTTATTTTCCCTCCAATCGATAAAGCAGATCCATGAAGATTAATGTTGCAACTTCCCAAAGGGAAACCGGTTTCATGATCGTAAGGTTTCTCTTGTAAGGTTTTACTAAATCTGTGAACATTTACACAATAACGACAGTTGAGTCTGATATATCGAAAGGAAACCACGCTCGCTGTCGCTCATTGCAAAAATATTATTTTAATTGAAGTATTGTGAATTAATTAATGAGAAAAGGATTCGACTCATAGTTCTAAATGACTTTTCATAGTTTTAAGTGTAGAAACTAAGCAAGTTCGAGTCGAAAATGCTTTTATTTTATAACTCAAGAATTAAAAATGTCCGACATCAGAAGAAGAAAAAATGAAGAAATGGAAGACGGACTTAACAGAGAAATTTCTTAGTGTTGAACATGGTGGTGACTTTATAGAAATGTTTATGGAATAAGAAAAGATTAAGCACTAAGAGCATAGTGAATGATTACATTCTAAAGTTTAACAGACTGTTACTTGATTAGTTTGAATCTTAAGAAGTGTCTGCGATAGTGAATAGTTTATAATGTGGTTCCTGTTAACGCATAAGAAGAAAACCCTGTGGATTAACTTCTTCGTAATATTTATAACATCATTTGGATTAATTGATTCAGCTTCAGGTAATTAAATCGTTAGCGTTAACGTCTTTCATTCAGCGGAAATTGTTTGCGCGTTAAATTAAGTAATTGATTCGAAATGAAGTTTGTCGATTGATCGAAGCGAGATCATAAATGTTTCTCAACTTATTTCATCAACACTCGAGAAATTCAAACATAAACGATGCGAATGGAAAAGTTCTCTCTCGAGTTTTTCCTCTGTTTTCCCCCGAAAATGAAAAACTTAAATGCAGGTGGCAGTTGTGCGAATAAAGAAAAGCGACGAACCCGAACCGAAAAGGGTCTTTATTGTTGAAGGATCCATGCAAGCGTATGTCGCTCGGTTGAGTTCTATGCTTGTGTTTGTAACAATCTCATCTTTTTAATACATTTCTCGTCTGCAGCATTTCTTATTCCTCTTTGCAACGTTTCTTTCTGATCTCTTAAGATGTATAAGAAATAAAAATCTCTTGAAGCCAGCCCGGAGCAATTTGACCGATTTCAATTCTTTTTTTTCTCTCCTTAAACAAATTTTTCGTTTTTGCTCTTGTGCGCTTTTTGTTTTTTGATGAAACATTCCGCTTCGAATAGATTTTTATTCGCTCGCCTTCTCCCAAAACAAGAATTACGGGAAAGAGATAATTTTTGAAAAATCGAATCGAGCTGTTCGTATGACATATGCACTCAAGAGATTTAATTTTTAATGTGGCTTATGATATAATGTATCGCACTAACTGACTCACTTACACACGCATCGGCATCACCCATATCGAAGCATTCATTTTTTTTTCGGCTCGAAAAGCCAACAGATGTCTTTTTCCTGTGTGAGCCTGAACCAACTTTTTTTTATTTAACCAATATTTACTTCACTCCAACAAGATTTCGAGTCGAACGGAAAGTGACTAAGTAGGAAAAAAATGGTTTAAGAAAAACTATTCATTAAAATAATCAAAGACGAGGAGAGAGAACGATTATATCGTTTGTTTTTCATCTTTCGCTGCTGATTGTTTCAAGCTCTTTTTCTGTTTCAAGAAAAGCGTTAATTGCTGTGCATTTTTTTCCTTTATCCGATGGATTAATGTTTCATCTTTCAAACAGAAAACGAAGAACTTATATTTAATTTGCTTTTCATCTGTTTGTTCTTAATGTTGAAGATTAGAAACATTTGTTTGACGAGATGAGATATTTTTCAGGACTTCTTTTGAATCTTTGATAAGAAAAATAAAACTGAAACTTTGAACTCAAACAAAGATTAAGAGAAGTTAAAGGAAACCCTCATCTATTGAGAACTTCTTTTGAAATTCATTTTTATTACTCAACTGACAAAGTTTTACTTGTACCAGCATAAATTTTCCATTTGCGAATTTCTTCAACTTTACAAGAATATTTCTTGAGTTGATCTTGGAAGGAAATTATTAAACCTGTTAGTCGTCAATAAATTTTATGAAAGAGGATAATTTATGCCGAAGATTTTCGCTTGTAAAATTTGAATATTTTATCAAAATCGCACCCCCGTCTGAGTTTAAGAGAAATAATATCTTTGGTTTCAAGGCACGGCCTCAATCTTTTTTTTTCCTTTAACTACCTGCACGTTGCAAAGTCAAAAGAACGCAGAAAGAATGACAAATCAGAGAACGTTTCGTGCCTAAAATATGACAAGTTATGAATAACATTTCTAATTTAATATTAGAGCGGCATTGTGCGGACGAAATAATTTATAACGTCAGATTCCTGTTTTTTAATCTCTCGAAAATTCAAAATCCAATGAAAACAATCTCGACCGCAAAGCTTAACTTTATTGTTTATGAGGCTTGGTTATTCATAATGCGGTTTGAAGAGCTGGGAGTTGAACCTTCCCTTTTGATATTTGTTTGTCAAGGTTCTCCTAAAAAGTTTTCAATAAAAACTTAAAAAGAAATTTAAGAATTGTCTCATGTTCCCAAATCCCGCGTTTTCTTTCTTTCTTTCGTCTTTTGATTCTCCGAACTGCATTAGCAAGAAGTCTCATTTCATTGTTCTTCGCCATGACGCAATTCAAAGCGATGTCAATTAAAGAAATCAATATTTTCTTAGCATTAGCAGGATCGAGCTCGTTAATGATTTATTCACCTTATTCACGTACAAGTGTCGATGTGTTGTCAAACAAAAATCATTTTTGGTTCTTAAGAACATTCCGAAAATTATTTTCAATATTTGACGGCGACCCTTCGCTTCGTTACCTTTTCTTTCTCCTTTCTTCTTCTTTCGCAATCTTTAATAAATTTTTCCATATATCAAAACAAGTTTTTGTGTATCTCCAATAATAATACAAATGATCGGAAATAACACAGAGACTAACGCACACAGAGGAGAACGAGAGGAAAAAAAATGTTTGTTGGTTTAAACGGCGAGATCTCATTTGAAACTGTTTTATCGGTCTTTGCTTTGCTGCAACGACGACGACGACGAATCTGAGTAGAGGAGAAATCATGTGAACCGCCAATTTATTATTATTATTATTTGAAATTTTTCCTTGTGTAGATATTTCACTTACACCGAGAGAGACTTTTCTTCGTACACTTTTTATCGTTTTTCTTTTTTTGCTTTCGTTCATAATTTTTGTTTATTATGTTTCTTTGTTGAGCGAAGAAAATAAAAATCTTTGAGCAATCTAGAAATATGTACGTCACCAATACCAAAAGGCTAAAGCGGAGAGAAGGCAGAGGAGAAGCACTGGAAGAAACAAAAAAACCTAAAAGCCTCAAGAAATATTTCATAAAACAAGATTTTTCCTGAGTGTTGGTCGAAACCAGCAAAAACTTTAAAACACTGCAGACAAAATTATGAGCCGCGCGCTTTAGCAGACAAGTTCAGAGACATTTTTTTTCCATTCATCTCAATTTTCTCAGCGTCCATTACCGTCATACTTAATTTACTCGAGATTAACTGTCTCTAATTGCATCATTTTAGTAAACAATTAGCGAACGATTACGAACTTAAAGAAAAGATCGTCGCTTAATGAGAGATTCTCCTTCTTTTTCTCCGAAGAGACTCATCGCCCACTTGTTTCAACTTTTCTTTCAATGTGCATTCCTTAATGTTTATAATTGTTTGCTTTCAGGTTTTCTATCGTGTAATCCATCCCCGTGCAGGAACAATGGAGCCTGCATAACAACCAGCAGCGGGTCGATGTGCAAGTAAGTTCTTTCGACGATAAAAGCGAAAATCAAAATCCTTTCAAGATTCGTTAATGTCATACGATTATAATTTTAATTTCCCTCAGCTGCACGTCTCGCTACGTTGGAGAATTTTGTGAATATGCAAATCCATGTCTAACAGCTCCACGATGTCAAAACGGTGGAACATGTGAGGCTTTAATTAAGGACGGGCAAGCAAGCTTCCAATGCAAATGCCCAGTTGGCTACTCAGCGAGTCTTTGTGAGATCGCTGAGGAAACCGCATGCAGCTCGGCCCCGTGCCGAAACAACGGGAAGTGTTTCCTTAAATCTTTGAGGGAGTACGAATGCAAGTGTCCCGAAGGATTCTCAGGTAAATAATCATTTATTGATTTATTTTTATGATGTGACAAGAGTAATAACAATTTCCTTTCTCTTTATGATGATGAACAGGCAAGAACTGCGAGAATTCAAATATGTGTGCTACCTCGCCTTGTAAAAATGGTGGAACTTGCTCGATATTGCCAAATGGAAAGATGTACTCATCAGCTCAAAAGTTCAAATGCGCCTGTCCACTTGGCTTTAAGGGACCAACTTGTAACGAAGACGTTCAAGAATGCGCAAACAATCCGTGCAAGCATGGCGGAACATGTTTGAACACTCATGGCTCTTATCAGTAAGTAATTTGTTTGAGTAAATAAAATTTCATTTCGTCGAGGCTATTCAGTTAAGTAAAACTGGCGACTTTGATGGGATTGCTGGTCACAATGTAATTGAATGGTATCAAAGTCAACCAGAAGATGACGTAGAGAGCAATAATAAGCAAGAGCGAAGCTTTATCTAGAACGGAGCTGAGATTGCGCCACATTTGGTTACTGGATGAGTTCTTAATCTCCCTTCCTTCTATCAAGATGTTCTCATCGTTATTCTCTTTATCTTCTGTCCGTTCGAGAAACATGAAACCAAACTGCTTGCTTTGGATAAACAAAATGAAGTTTTTCATCCTCTCAGGCGGTGCTCGTTCGCTTGATGAAATTGTTTTGACCAACAGAGATTGCAACAGTAATAAACACGTTATAATCAGCGAGTTTCTGTAGAAAACCACTGAAAGCGAAGTAGAGAAGTTGGAAAAAGAAGAAGGATTCAATTGAAAAGGCTTCTCACATGTTCTCGGCACTGAGTCTCCCCCATGTGGTAACATCCAAGAAATCTGATGAATAATTTGAAAGTGCAAAATTATATTAACAGCAATCATCGACATTCTCTCCTTCATGTCGATGAAGATCGCCAAAATGTTTATGCAAATCAAAATTGCACATGAAGCTTCAAAAGAAGAAAAAAAGAGTTAATTTTAATGAATGAACTGAAGTCTCAAGTTCGATGGATTCAACTTACATGAAATGACTTTCGATATGACGCTCGCGTGTCGCTCGATAGTGAATGAGTAGATCAAGTTAGGAAATTTCGTGTAAAACGTTTTGTCGTTCGACATAACTTGAAAAATTCTCTTGCTGACAACACCGCTGATCAATTTCCATTGAGTGTGCTGAGCAGCACCTTCCAATGACACTGCAGTTTGTTGTGGAACGTAGTCAAGTTCCTCTTCACTGTTCATCCAAGGCCCAAAGATCATTGAACAGTTCTGCTTATCGTAGGGCCATAAAGTAAAGTCAGTCTTGCAATGGGCAACGTAAGTGCACGGCTCGATACAAGTGACGTTGCCATTATGCATGATCAAGCAACTTGTTTCATGGCAAGAACCAATACCAGAAGAAATATCGCTGGAGACAAGAACCATAAACAAAATTGAATTAATTAACGAACGACAGAGCAGAATTTTAATCTTTACGCGTTGTACAAAGACATGTCTGGTCGCCAGATTACAGTTGAAGCGACGTCGATCGATTTGATGTTGTTGTAGTCTCGGGGATCCCAAACTAAAAATTCATCATTCCATTTCTGGAGAGTTTAGATATTAAAAATGATTTGTTGACTTAAACTTTAGAGTCGCTTACGTTCACCATCCATGGATTGATAGTCAAAGTTAATGACTCGTCGCTCTTTGTTGAAAGTTAATAGAAATTAAATAAAGGCGGATTCGTTTGACCACAAATTAACGCAAAATCACTTACGAAATCGTAACTCTTCACTATCATCTTTACGGTCACTGTCGTGTTGGTTTTATGATTTTTCACAGGTCGAACGGCCACGTCGTATCCCTTGCAAAACAACTCGCGTTTGATTCGACTCTCATCGTGGCTGTCATCTGAATTGCAATCGATGCAATCTGGAACATTCAACAATTATTCTCTCATTCTTGAAAGTTTCTTAATTGAACTTACAAACGAAATTTCTAAAAGTTAGAAGAAGAAAAATAATTTTAATGAAAACTTCCATTAGTCGACCGATCAAGTGAACTAAAAAAACTTAAATGAAGACATGACAGCCCAAAAAAAACTCCCCCTAAAGCGTTTAGATAAACCTTCGCTCGCCATCGAGTCGGCGATAAAAAAGCATCGACTCGTATTACATTCGATTAGCGGCCATCAATTGAGTTGCAATCGTAAATGAGTTTGAGAAAGTTCTTGGACATCGATGCTTTGATGCTTATTTCTAATTTCTTTTCCTCTCGTTTTTCCTCTCCTCTAGATGTGTTTGTGAGCCAAAGTACACAGGAAAGAATTGTGAATCACCATACATTCCATGCCTGCCCTCGCCTTGCCAAAACGGAGGAACATGTAAATCTTCCTTCAATTCGTACGAATGCAGATGCCCTCCAGGTAAGAACTTAATTAGATTTCGCATGATCAACACCCTAGACGAGTTTTAATGAGGCTCAAACATGAAGAGCGATCGAGGGGCTTATCTCCATTGTTCATCACCCAATCAACTTTTATTAAAGCTCATAAAATTATGAATTCCAAATGAGCTGACCACAATTTGATTTCTCCGAATCGAAACGATCATCAAGAAGAGTCAGTGGCGTCGTTTCTAACGCGACGACATTTCTCAGTTGTACGAGGTTTCATAAAAAAAAAATTTATTAGTTATTTCCTTTCTTTTCCAAAAGTTTATCTACTGATACATGTTCTAAAGACTTTTGAATGTGTGCTTGCGAAATGTAAAAAAAAATTAGGGAAATCAACAGCAGCAAAAACCGCAGCGATTCATTAATGAAAGCAAAATATCAAAAAATCCCTTGAAGTATCTCGACATATACAAAAATCATAAAACGAATTCATGAAGCTCATAGCACTTGAAATTTCCTTTTAAAGAAGGCTTGCACTACAATTTACAGACCAACACATTCAATGCGCAATAGTATTTGGTCATGTAGAACCGTGGGAACAATTTAAAAGCAGACAAGCGACTGTGTTAGTTCGTTATGAACATTTCTTCAACTTTTATTCATGCTTCAGCATAGAGCGTTGAGTTTATGTTGGAGAAATTGTCCGTGTGTTACATATCGGTGACTGCCTGTTTCCCATTCGTTTCTTTCTTTCTTGAACGATCGTCGTCATATAAAATGTTGCGTTACGAACCTTAATAGACAGACAACTCATCGGAGTAGGGAAAAAAAATGTTTTATGAATCTGCGATGATTGAAATTGGAACTTTTTCTTTTTCTTAGGGTTCCAAGGTAAAAATTGCGAGGAGAACGTTGATGATTGTCCGGGCCATTTATGTCAGAACGGAGGCACGTGTATCGATGGTGTCAACACATATCGCTGCCGTTGTCCACCGAACTTCACTGGCGATTATTGCGAAATCGATGTCGATGAATGTGCAACGAGGTAAGATTTAAGCAATTTCTCTTTCGACGACTCCTTCTATAACCAGAGTGATCACCTTTTATAGACCATCCGTTTGTCAAAATGGAGCGACGTGTACAAACTCTCATGGGAGCTATGCATGCATCTGCGTAAACGGATGGAATGGCGATGATTGTAGCGAGAACATTGATGATTGTGTCGACGCTGCTTGTTTCAACGGAGCGACTTGTATCGACGGAGTTGGAAGCTTCAGTTGTCGTTGTACACCCGGAAAGACTGGACTCTTGTGCCATTTGGACGATGCTTGCACATCAAATCCTTGCCATGCTGATGCCATATGTGAAACAAGTCCAATCGATGGTTCATTCACTTGCTCATGCGCTCAAGGATACAAAGGACCGAACTGCTCCGAAGACATTGATGAATGTTTCCAAGGTAAATTTAAAGAAATTCTAATTAAAGAATTCTTCTAAAACATTTAATTTTCAACAGGATCACCTTGCGAGCATAACGGAATTTGCGTCAACATTCCCGGATCCTTTGCATGTAATTGCAGTCAAGGCTTTACTGGACCACGTTGCGAAACAAACATCAACGAATGCGAATCTCATCCGTGTCAAAATGAAGGAAGTTGCTTGGACGATCCTGGAACTTTCCGATGCGTCTGCATGCCAGGTTAGTTGAAGAAACTTATTTTCTAATCAACAACTTTTTATTTTAAAACTTTTCTTGTTGCTTAGGCTTCACTGGAACTCAATGTGAAATTGACATTGATGAATGCTCGACTGGTCCATGTCTCAATGGAGGAACATGTCACGATCACATAAACTCATTTAAATGTTCTTGTGCGATTGGTTTCACTGGCGTTCGTTGTCAAACAAATGTCGACGATTGCGACTCTCAGCCTTGTAAAAACGGAGGAATTTGTCATGATGCTATCGCTGGCTACTCCTGTGAGTGTCCTCCTGGCTATACCGGTAAGTTATTGAAAGAAATCTTCTTACAAATCATTTCTAAACTCAAAATTTCATTAAGGTTTGTCATGTGAAATCAACATCAACGATTGCGTGTCCAACCCCTGCCATCGAGGCATTTGCATTGACGGAGACAACACGTTCAGTTGCCAATGCAACCCTGGCTACACTGGATTCTTATGTCAAACCCAAATCAACGAGTGTGAATCGAACCCTTGTCAGTACAATGGCCACTGCGAAGATCTCATCGGAAGCTATCGATGCCGATGCCTCCCAGGAACATCAGGAACGAATTGCGAAATTAACGTCAACGAATGCCATAGCAATCCTTGTCGAAACGGAGCTTCTTGCATCGACGGAATCAACAAGTACACTTGTCAGTGCATGCCTGGCTTCACTGGAATTCATTGCGAAACAAACATCAACGAATGTGCTTCAGATCCTTGCGCGAACGGAGGAGTTTGCATTGATCTCATCAATGGATTCAAATGTGAGTGTCCACGAGGTTACTACGACGCTCGTTGCTTAAGTGATGTCGATGAGTGTGCAACGAATCCTTGCGTGAACGGAAGATGCGAAGACGGAGTCAATCAATTCATCTGTCACTGTTCACCGGGTTACGGAGGCAAACGATGTGAAGTTGAAATCGATGAGTGTGGATCGAATCCTTGTCAACACGGCGGAATTTGCAATGATGCGCTGAACGCTTACTCATGCTTCTGCATGCCTGGCTACTCTGGAAAGAATTGCGAAACAAATATCGATGACTGCTCTAACAATCCTTGTGCCAATGGAGGTTCATGCATCGACTTGGTCAACAACTACAAGTGCGTTTGTCGAATTCCATTCACTGGACGTGATTGCGATTCAAAGATGGATCCTTGTGCACCAAATAAGTGTCGCAATGGAGCTCGATGCACTCCAAGCTCAAACTATCAAGACTTCTACTGCTCTTGTCCACTTGGTTATGCTGGTCGATTGTGCGATGAAGACATCAACGAATGTGAACTTTCGTCTTCTCCTTGTCGCAATGGCGCAACGTGCAAGAACACCAACGGATCATATCAATGTCTCTGCGCTAAAGGCTACGAAGGAAAAGATTGTACAATCAACACTGACGACTGCGCTTCGTTCCCTTGTCAAAACGGCGGCACTTGCCTCGACGGCATTGGCGATTACACTTGCATGTGCAACGAAGGTTTCGAAGGAAAACATTGCGAAATTGACATCAATGAATGTCTCTCACAACCGTGTCAAAACGGCGCGACCTGCAATCAATACGTGAACTCCTACACTTGCTCATGTCCAGGTGGATTCTCGGGAATGAATTGTCAGACAAACGACGAAGATTGTTCAGCGACTTCTTGCATGAATGGCGGAGCTTGTATCGATGGCATCAACAGTTATAATTGTTCGTGTAAAGCCGGATTCACTGGCTCAAACTGTCAATACAAGATCAACAAATGTGACTCATCGCCATGCAAAAACGGAGCGACCTGCATCGAACAGAACAACGAGTACGAATGTCATTGCGCCTACGGATTCCAAGGGAAACAATGCCAGTCTTTCATCGACTGGTGTGGTCAAAGTCCTTGCGAAAATGGAGCAACTTGCATTCAACAGAAGAACGAATTCCGTTGCGATTGTGCTGTCGGTTGGGCTGGAAAAATGTGCGACGTCGAGATGGTTTCATGCAAAGACGCTTCGTTGAGAAAGAAAGTTGATCTCAAGCATTTGTGTAACAACGGAACATGCGAAAACTTTGGAAACTCTCACAAATGTCATTGCCAACAAGGCTACAGCGGCTCGTACTGTCAAAAAGAGATCGACGAATGCGAATCAGCTCCTTGCTTAAACGCGGGAATCTGTCGAGATCTTGTTGGAGCTTACAAATGCATTTGCAAGAAAGGATTCCAAGGACAGAACTGTGAACTCAACATTGACGACTGCAAACCTAATCCATGTCAAAACGGAGGAACGTGTCACGATTTAGTTGGAGGATTCAGCTGTTCGTGTCCACCAGGAACGATCGGTTTGATCTGCGAAGTTAACAAAGACGATTGTGAACCAGGAGCTTGCCATAACAACGGCTCATGCATTGACAAAGTTGGAGGCTTCGAATGTCGTTGTCCACCAGGTTTCGTTGGTAATCGCTGTGAAGGAGACATCAACGAATGTTTGTCGAATCCATGCTCGAACGCTGGAACATTAGATTGCGTTCAAATGGTCAACGACTTCCATTGTAACTGCAAACCTGGATTCATGGGAAGACATTGCGAAGTGAAAGTCAATTTCTGTGCGAACTCTCCTTGTTTGAACGGAGGTTTCTGCTCTGCACTTCAAATCGGTCATCAATGTTCTTGCACTGAAGGTTTCTACGGAAAGAATTGTGAATTCAGTGGACACGACTGCGACTCAAATCCATGCAGCTCTGGCGAGTGTCTCTCTGTCGATGCTGGTGGCTACACTTGTCAATGTCCTTTCGGAACAGAAGGTCGTTACTGCGAAATCGACACGATCGACGAGTGCATCTCAGGTCCATGCAAACAAAACTCACGTTGCATCAACAAACTCGGAGACTTTGAGTGCATCTGCCCACAAAGATGGAAAGGAAAGACTTGCGAAGTTTACGATAAAAATTATAACAAGAACAATTTCGGATCTGAACTTGATTATCAACAAGAGCAGTGCTTGAAGAAAGGTTGTCAAGCTAAGCAAGGAAACGGACGATGCGACGAAGAATGTAACACACTCGCATGTGAATTCGATGGAAATGATTGTTCACTTGGTGAAACGCCTTGGAAGAATTGCTCAGCGATCATCGACTGTTGGCAAGTGTTTTCAAATGGAGTTTGTAACGAAGAATGTAACACACCCGAGTGTCTCTTCGATGGACGAGATTGTGAACGTAAATTAGGTCCTTGCAATCCTGCATTCGACTCTTACTGTCAAAAACATTACGCCAACGGATTCTGCGACTACGGTTGCAACAACGCTGAATGTGACTGGGATGGCTTGGATTGCGAAGAGAAGGAACCACCAAAACTTGCTGACGGAGTCATTTCAATTATTCTTCTCATGGAAATGCAAGAATTCAAACGAACAACAGTTCCATTCTTGCGAGACGTTGGCCATCAATTAAGAACAACAGTGAGAATCAAGAAAGACGGTTTCGGCAACGACATGATTTTCCCATGGAAGGGAAAGAGTAATGTTGCCGATTTGGAAGGATCTGAGTTTGCGATTAAGCATAAAATTCATATTGCGGAACGAGTTGGCCAAAGCGGCGTTCACGTTTACTTGGAAATCGACAACCGTAAATGCGTTGGCACGATCGGCTCTGAATGCTTCGCCAGTGCCTCGGGCGCTGCACAATATCTCGCCGCGACTGCCGTGAAACATAATCTTACTCTCAATTATCCAATTCAATCAGTTCGAGGTGTTCTCTCTCCTGAAGGTCCCGTCAATGATCCAACAGACCCGACTTTCGTTCTCTCTGGAATATTATTTGTTATCTTCTCTGGAGCCTTAGTTGGAGTTTTGGTTTCGGCAAAGAGAAAACGTTATCATGGAGTAACTTGGGTCCCTGAAGGATTCCTAACCACGAGCAGTGCTAGAAGACCCGCACCTCGTGGACCTGATGGCCAGGAAATGAGAAACATGAACATCAACTCGTCTCAACAATGGTCAGACGATGATTCTTTGAGAAGTGTTGAAAACAAGAGAAGGAAATATGACAGCGATCACACAATTATCACAGATTACGAAGAACCTGACAATCGCGTTTGGTCTCATCAGCATTTGGAAGCAGCCGAGATTCGAGTTCCTCCAGCAATGATGACACCTCCTAATCACCAAGACTGCAACAACGACATTGACATTCGTGGTCCATGTGGAATCACAGCTTTGATGGTCGCTTCGATGAGAGGCGGAGGCGTCGACAATGGAGAAGATATCGATCCAAATGACGAGTCAACTGCTCAAGCTATTTGCGATTTAGTTGGACAAGGAGCTGACATCAATGCTCGACTAGAAACTTCAGAGGAAACATCACTTCATCTTGCAGCACGATATCAAAGATCAGATGCTGCTAAACGACTCATGGACCTTGGAGCTGAAGTGAATCTTCAAGACTTAACAGGACGAACACCTCTTCACGCTGCAGTCGCTTCAGATGCAGTTGGTGTCTTCCAAATTTTACTACGCAATCGAGCGACTAACTTAAATGCTCGAACAAATGATGGAACTACGCCTTTGATTCTCGCTTCGCGTTTAGCTGCTGAAGGAATGGTTGAAGATCTCATACAAGCGGACGCTGATATCAATGCTTCTGATAATGCAGGAAAGACTGCACTTCATTGGGCAGCGGCTGTTAACAATGTTGATGCTGTAAATACGCTTCTTCTTCACGGAGCGAATCGTGATGCTCAAGACGACAAAGACGAAACGCCATTGTTCTTGGCGGCCCGCGAAGGTGCTTTTGACGCATGTAAAGCTCTTCTCGATCACTTTGCGAATCGAGAACTTCCCGATTGTATGGACAGAATGCCAAGTGACATCGCACACGATAAGTCTCACTTCGATATTGTGCGACTGCTAAACGATCACGTGCCGAGAAGCCCACAAATGGTCACCGTCATCCCGAACAACATAACATCGCCACAACAACTGATCTCACAACAACCAACAGTCATTCCATCGACGAAGCAATCGAAGAGTAAGAAGCGACAGGGAAAAGCGACGAGCTCACAGAACACTCCACTGAGTCCTGAGCCATTAGCTGACGGCTGTGTCAAGCGAAAAGCGAGTGTGAAAAAGCAGAGCAAGAAGCAGCAGCAGATGAGCTCCGAGCAAACGAATTTGACTGAAAATCTATCGTCTAACAATCTTAAGAATAGTACAAATGCATGTAACAGCCATAGCAATGTGATTCCGCAAGGAGATCAGCTTCAGGAGATTGAAGACTTGTTGAGTTCAGTCGAGTCGCCGGGAACAAACGTTCCAAGTCCTTACGACACAAATCCTAGTCTGTACTCGAATGCGATGGCAGCATTTGACATAGACTTTCTCCCAACGATAAACAGCAACAATAACAATATTAATAACAACAACAACATCGTTAGAAAGAAACCTCCAAGCTATGAGGAATGTATAAAAGTAAGTTAAGAAAAGAAGTCTTGAGAATAAGAAATTTATTTTTATTTTTCCTTTAGAACTCCCAGCCGTCGACTCAAAGCAATGCTGAGAGTTATGGATACTCATTGAGCAATCCATTTCCTGACCACGCAATGCAACAGGGAGGACCCCGAAGTGTGATTTCGAGCGAGCAAGGCTTGTCACCTCCTTACTCGAATCAATCTCCGTACTCGATTCAGAGCAGCATGGCGCTCTCTCCGCATGGTTATATCAGTAAGTTGACCCTCGAATTTATTTGAAGATATTTTTTATTAACAAAACTTACTTCACAGGCTCACCATCTCCTTCAAAAACAATGTCGAACATGTCGGCATCACCAGCTCATATTCAAACTATGCGACACCCGATTTTACAGAACCAAGTGATGGACAACGCGTCAGCGTCGACTAACAGATTAGCGAATAGTGCAATTTATAATCAAATGCAGATGAACTTCGACTATAGTCAGAACCAACAGAACGGTTTGGAGCTGGCAGGTTTTTGCAGTCCATCAGGTAAAATAATTAATCAAAATAAATTGAATGAGTTTCTTACTAAAGTAAATTTAATTCCAGGGCCGGCTTCAGTTGCTTCAATGTCGCAATGCTCAAGCATTCAATCTCCGGCACACCAGCAGTCACCTCTACACCAATCAAACTATCAACAGTTAAATCCGAATCAACAAATGAGTGTAGCGGGTTCTTCAAAATCGTTTTATCAGTATTTGACGCCACCAAGTCATCAGGACAGTGGAAGTCACACGCCGCCTCAACATCTTGTGCAAACACTAGATAGCTATCCAACTCCATCTCCTGAATCTCCTGGCCATTGGTCGAGTTCGCAGAGTCCACACTCAATCTCTGACTGGTCTGAGAGTCAGCAGTCACCGGCGAATCAGAATCACTACACCTCGACTAGCCATCAGCAAACAAACAAAGGCTCAGAAGCTATCTACATTTAAACAAGTCTGAGTCAGGGAGTGAAACGTTGAGAGATGGAAATGTAAATATTTATCTGACAATCTCCGAAGATCTTTTAAGATTCAATCAAAAAAAGAAAATTTAAAGTTGAATTTTTTAGTTTTAATCGAAACTTATTCTTAAATGTTTCCAAGAATCGAGAACATTTATTGAGCCTTAAAAAAATTGTGAGACTCTTATCTTTATGTAAAATAATTTTGATAAACTTAGATTTAATAGATTTTTGATTTAAGGAATCGTAAAGTTATGAATAAAATTTTATTTTAAATGATAAATCTGATTTTTCAACTTTTTGTTTATTCAAAAATGATTTCTAATCAAGCGTAAATAATTCAAGGCAAATATTTCTGGCGCCAATCGTTTCAAGCTTATCAGTTAGTAAACGGAAGAGACTCAGAGTTTACTTAGAAGCAAATCAACTTCAAAAATTCCTGGAAGAAAAATTATTTAGAAAAAAGATTTTTTTTATTGTAAAATTAGTGATTTTATTAATTTAATGACAACAAGGAAAAATGTCGTATAATCCATGTAACTTTCTTAGAAATCTTTTGATTATTCTACAACTTTCATGCCTGCAAATCCTTCTTGACACTCGAACAACTTGCTCCGTTGTTCAACATGTCCCAGTCTAACAAATACTGCTCCTTGCCATCGAAAGTCAATCTTTTAGCTAAGATTGTAAACTTCTCTCCGTTCTCGATGCGATTGAAGGCGCCAAAGTACAAATTGATCGCTTTGTTCTTCACTGGAGAGTTGATAACAGCTTCGGGTATGTTGATGTTTGTTGAACTTTGATTTTCCAAGTTTACTTTGTTAATAGAATTCCGTCGTACTCCATCAACGATCTCACGTGATTGTCGTCGATCATGCAAAGACTTCAACGATCCAGAGTCTTTCACTTCTCGTCCATTATTCTGTTGCAGAGAATAATTTTTAGAAGATTCCTTCTTATCTCCGCAGTGAACGGGTGGATATGATGGCAAAGGCATCGAAACAGGTTGCAAGACCTCACTTATGATCTCGATATTTGAAGACTTTCGTCGCTTCATTACTTTACGTCGTTTCATCTCACAATTGGAAGCTTGAGCGATGTCCTTAGCACTCAAGCGACGCTTAATTGTCCGAACAATTCGGATTTCAGGCAGTTTATCGAATGATTTTTGCAGTCCTTTCTTCGCAGTTCTTTCAATTGATTTAAATTTTCCGTTTGGTTTGTATTGACTGTGAAAAGGATTATTGCGTCCGTGAAAGTTTGACGGTGGAGGGATAATCCAGTCAAGTGTGCTCTTACTCGAGTTTTCATCAGACGAATCATCGTTGATCGATTGATAACTCTTTTCAAGTTGTGGTGGCTCTTGGCAGTACTTTTTAGTCGACTTCCTTCCTCTCTTCGCTTTGACAACAGCACCAAATGTGTGATGATGATTCTCAATAGTTTCTTGTTTAAGAATTTCATTTAGCGGCACTGCTTTGATGTTTAACTTCTTCAAAGACTTCTCGCTGATAACAACATCAGCAGGAACAATTACTTTAGGACATTTGGGCGGAACCCTACGGCGCAAGCATACCGAGTCACTTTTCTGCTTGTTGCTTCCGCCGATCTTTTCCATTTTAAATTCGTCTTCTTGTTTCACTGTCTGAAGCAACTTCTTCACCAGCTTGTCTTTGGAATGATATTTCTGAAAGAAGAAGAAATAATTTGAATAAATTGAGATTACAAAATTATTCGTGAACTTACAGTAAAAGGCAAATGGAGTTGATCCCACAAATCCCAAAGGAAAGGCGCAACTTCTCTCGAAATACTGTAAAATTTTTGCGGTCGAATGATCGACAATTCATATAAAACTAAATGTACGGCAGTTTTCAATTTAAAGTTTAGTCGTTGAATCGACTCTTCGTTGTTCTCACTGCAAATCTGTAGAGCAAGTAAATAAATGATTAGATAATCAATGAGATTGCATCAAGAGATGTCATTTACCTTGCAGCAGAATAAGAACATTGAGTCACCATGCGTCAAGTAGCCTCTCCAGCTGCTGATGCATTTCTCGTGGAACCACTGTTGACACTTACAACATGGAAGCATCTTCACCTTCCACGAACCTGTTTTTCCGCAATAGCAGTAGACTTGCTCCTTGTTTTCACGATGATGCAAGTCCCATTTTAATGATTTTAACTAAGAGAGAAGTAAACATTAGTTGAATGTAAATTTTTAGCTGATAACAATCAACTCACATCATAAGGAAATGATTTGTTAATGATGACGTCAGACTCGTTATCCTCCGAATCGCTTATGCTTATTATTTCACTGGCAGTACATCGATTGCAGCACCAAGGAGAAGAAAAGTTTGACGTGTCGTGTTTGATGCAATCGCGATGATATCCGCGGCAACATTTGTTACAAACTTCAACGACATCAGCTTCGTTCCGTTCCTTGCAAACTACACACAAAGGTTCGTCCTCGTTATCATTAGCGCTAAGCGAGCTGTTTAGCTTCTTCAGTCCACGCTCACATGACCATTTCTCTGTGTTATCGTCGAACTTCACTAAATATTTTCCATTTTGGATGTTGACGACTGTTCCCAAGTAAAGTTTATCGTCCGTGCTCTTCAACAGCACATCCTCGTTGATAGCGAAGTGATCGACTTTAGTCTTCAAATCGTCTTTGAAACAAACCAACGGCTCAGCCGAAGTTGGTTTCATTTCAAAGTCATCTTCGAGGTTCTTCTTAACTTTTTCTGTCTTGAAATTGTTTTTAATACGGATGTGATACTCTGGAATTCCAGTTGTCAGAATTGTTATCGACGATGTGTTCTTGGGCTCGATTATTTTGTCGTCGATGCATATTTTTGGATCATTTGCAGCTTCGTCGGCGGAATTATAAATGAATATTTTGTTGGCTTGATTTCTGTAAATTAAATTTGCCATTTTGATTTACTTGCGCAAACTGAAAAGAGAAAATTACACTTTTAGTTGCTCTGATGGAATATTTGATTATTGAGTAATGAAACTTGATTGATTGTGTATCAATAATTAATGTCGAATTGTTGTTTTACCTATGAGTTTGCTTGATATTCATTAAAATATTCGAAGCTGATGATGCCTCCAAAAATTTATGCCGCTAAATACAGTGAGAACTCTCGGAGTGAGAATTTATGTAAAATATTTGAAAGTTATGGAAATATAATTTTGATGTGATAGCTTTTAATTTTTTTTTTGGCTCGTTTTTATGATTATCCTTTGCTCTAAATATTTTTATGATAATTAAATTTATTTGAAATATTATTTTTGAGAGTTTTCACTGTGGCGAAGTGTTCAGTAAATTTATGTTTTGGATTGAAATTAATGTTTTCGGTTAAAACATTTGGAATAAAAAGGAAATTGATAATGATTATAGGAAAGACTCTAAGATATGGTGCGCTGCCGAAAATATTACTGCTATCCCCATTTAGGTTCGTGAATCTCTCGGTATTTGATACAGAATCGAGAATATTAGTTTTTAGGGTTTAGAGAGCTTGGTAATCGACGATCAAAATACCATCGCAAAAATGAGAAGTAACCTTCAAGATAATTCTCTTATACATGATCAACTATAATAAAAGATTATAATAAATAATAAGAATTGGCTTGATCTGAAATTCTGTCCTTCTGTTGCGTGACTTTCGACTTTAGCGCAACTGGCGGCGAAAAAATGAACTGAAGTTTTCCCGAGTTTCCCCAAAAATTTCCCGAGTTTTCCCGAAATTTTTCTGAAATTTTCCAGAGTTTACCAAACTTACTGTAGGGTTTTTTCATCCGTTGTACTGGGTACAGGGGACATTTTATTTAAAGGGAACAAATTTTCACTTTGAGCTCACCAGAGGTGATCCAATGTGTGCTTGGAATTTCTGGGATCGTTTGCTTTATCTTGACCAGTTGAACACTTTTTGTGAACATCTTAATGCTCTAACTCCAAAGTTCCACTTTGAGCTCACCAGAGGTGGATCCAATGAGTGGAGCTTGGATTTTTTGGAATTTATCGCTTAGTCGTGGCCAGCGATCATTTTATGTAAACAAATGAAAACTCTAACTACAAAGAGAAAGAAGTTTCATTTGACGCTGGTCGAAGGTGGACTCATATCTTGTCAGCTCTGAGATCCAAGAATTCGTTTGAGCACGCTAAACATTTCTCGTGAAGAAGTGTCGGCGAAAATGTTAAGAAAGCTGAATAAATTGAAAAAGTTTGAAAAATTTGTATGAAGCACACCAGATTCCAGCACCGTGGGCCCGAACCACTTGATCTATTAAGTCCATCTAAGGAGGTTTTCATCTCATCCATCTCGAGAAAATCGAATCACAAGCAAAAATCGACTTTTTGTATGAAGATTCCAGGTATTGAACCCGTGGGCCCGGTCTTGATAGGCTAGCAAAAAATCCTCAAGATATTTTTCGTATTAATATTCTCTATCGATTGACGAAGAAACTAATTCGCTAGCTCATCGCGTTCGCGAATTATCTCTATCACAGTCGTCGGACCACGGACAAAGCGATCACAATAGGGTGTTCCATCCTTCGGATGAAAAACCCTAAAAATGATTTTCAAATCGCTAGATGACAACTAAGGACACCAAACACTTCAAAAGTTACTAGAAAATATGTAGAAAATTACACAAGGACCTGTCGCATTACAATGATATTAAAATTCTAAAAGCTAGTGGAAAAGTCTTTATTTTTGATATCCTAAATCTCAGACAAGATTTGATGGTTTTAAGCCAATGGCAGCCTGAGGCGACAGGATCTCCTTAATAAGTCTCTTTCACGCTCCATTGCGTTTAGGATACAGCGGGTGCACCGAACCCACGTGCACGCTTTCACATTTCTGTGATAGCTTTCAAGTTCGCAACGAAAAATAAACAAACATGTTTACTTCAAAATTTATTCGAAGATGGAATTATCTTTCTTGGAAATTCCAGAATGCGACTCGTGCAAGCGTTGATAGCAGTCCAAATATTTGTAGGACTTTCGCAAGTACTTTGTTGCAGGCAAATAAAATTTTTGCAAACGAAATATTGAACAAAATTCAATTCCTTGTTTGATTCAATTATTTTTTGGTAGAGAAGGTACTTCAGTCGGTTATAAAATAATATTTTCTTTTGAGGAACAATGCGATAGCATTACTTATCATAAAAATTTTATCCATAAAACCCCGCGATGTCTCTACATAGTTATAATGCTGACTTGTCGCATGTTTTTAAATATTTTTAAAACACAGCTTTCTCCATCTCTCAGTAGAGTTACGGAATAAAATTAATTTAAACGTTTCCCGAAAGTAAAAGAATCCTAAGATTGTTTCACCTCTCGGCTCCTTGCATACAAATAAAAATTTCTTTCAAATCAGTCGGAATCACATTGGCCGAACAAAATTTAAAAATTGCCGAATTATTTAAAAAATTGAATATTCTTCGTTAGAGCTTTCAGAGGTCGACTCGTGTGTCTGGCAATTTGATAGCAGTCCTTGTGTTCACAGAGTAATCACAAAATGGATTTAGTCAAAACAAATAAAAATAGAATTTCTTCATTGGATTGTGTCATCGCCAGCCGACAAATAATTTGTGATAAGAAATTCAAGATTTAAATTTACGAGATTTGCATTCGCAGCTTCAGTTTGGTCTGAACATTTAGTTAGAGAACATGGAGCTCTTTAAATATTTGCTGATTTGGTGCCTTTTCGAATACGTTAAAAGCTTTCAACTGGATTGTATATTCGAATATGCTGAGTGTCGAGTGAAAATACTGAAAGTTCTTGAAACTGACGTGGCCGTTACCTCGGTTTCGGGACATTACACACTTGAGGTGAAAGAAAACAGCGACCTCAAATACTTTGTTTTAGATAAACAGGTTGAAACTGAAATTGTTCCAACAAAAGTTTGTGATTTTTATCAAAACTTGATTTATTTCGAAATTTATGGCAATAAAATTAAACGAATTAATCGAGAAGTTTTCACAAACTGCAACCAAGTGTACAATGTTTATATCATGGACACTTCTTTGACAACAATACCTGAAGATCTCTTCATGGATTTGAGCGAAGTTGGAATAATTGCATTAAATTATAACAAATTAGTTGCATTACCAGCTAATTTGATCCTGAAAAATAGAAACTTAAAATATCTGGATGCATATAATAATAAATTACACATAATCGACACTGTTCTGCCCTCAAAAATGGAACGTGTTGACTTTCGTAATAACATTTGTATCAACAAGCGTTTTCCTGAAGACATCTCAGATTTGATATTGTTTAAAAACGAAGTTACGTCTAAATGCGCCAGTTCAATGGACAAAGAAGAAACGAGAACTATCGATAGTGAAGAAGTAGCTTTGGTTACAAACAAAGAGCAACAGAATTCAACCATCGAAAGCCCCGAAATTGCATTGGCAGAGGAAAAGACAAATTGTCGTAAACTTGAAGAGGATCTTGTCAATTGTAGTCAGAGTAACCAACTTTTACAAGAAAATCTCGAGAAAATGGAATCATTGCTCCGATCACAGGCGATTGCATTTAACAAAACTTTGGCAGAAAAAGAAGAGGAAAATGAGAAATGGAAACAAAATATGAAAACGTTTGAGCATGAAAAAGTTGCTTCAGCCAACAACAAACAGCAACTATTGTCCACCATCGAAAGCTTAAAATTTGAGATCGAAGCTTTAAAGAAGAACAACACTCAAGAGTGTTCGAACTTTCTTGATGGAATCAATATTGTAAAATCCAATATCACGACATTAACAGAGAAAGAGACAAACGCCAGCAAACTTGAAGAGGAACTTTTCAATTGTAATCAAAACAAAGTTTTACATGCAAATCTCACGCAAAGCGACAATTTTAAAATCAACGAAACAAATGCATCGCTAGAAAAATGTTAAAAGGATCTCTCCACGTTTGAAAGAGAGAATTTTGTTTTGTCAACAAACATAACTGATGACGACGATACAAAACCTGAAAAATGAAACTGAAGAGCTACAGACTGAGATCAACGCAAATGGAATAGAAAAATGTGCAGAATGGTTGAGGGTAGAGGCTGAAAACAAATGATTAAAATCAAACTACGAGGATTTGATGAAAAATGTGGCAATAAAGAAAGAAAAATTGGTTTTCAAATCATTAAAAGACAAATAAAGACATCAAACATTTCGAAAATTACTAGAAAATATGTAGAAAATTACACAAGGACCTGTCGCATTACAATGATATTAAAATTCTTAAACCAAGTTGAATAGTTTTTTTTATTTTTGGCATCCTAAAGCACAGAAGCCATTTGATGGTTAAAGAATGGCAGCCTGGGGCGTCATGACCTCCTTACTTAGTCTCTTCCAAGCTCCAATTTGTCTCGGATAAAGCGGGTCCACCACGTGCCCACGTGGAGGTAAAGATAAGCACTTGGAACGGCTTCCGAAGAAACCCGAAACCTTGAAAATAATAAGAAAACATTTATTTCACAAGACATTTCTTTCTGTTTTCGTTATTAGGAATATTTTTCTTTCTTTTTAAAATATCAAATATCGTCTCAACTGTCAGCTTCTGTTGATGTTGATCAATTAAATTTCTTCTGAATGTGCCGTCGGAAATAAACAACGATAAAGAATCGAGAATATTCGTTTTTCAGTTAGTGTTCGCTTACACGTTCTCAGTTGAGAGAGAATAGCATAATTGCTCAAATATGCAAATGTAATAAGAATCATAAATGTCATCAAGACAGAGAGTAAATTAGTATTACTCATTTTCTGGAAGAAATCAGACGTTTTTTCTTTCTTTCTATTTTGATTCCTTTATTTCAAAGTACGCCAACATGATTCATAGAAAAAACAATTAAGAATCAGTATAAATAAACACAAACAATAAAGTGCATAAATAAAAGACAGTGATTCACAAAAGGGCATAAATTTGATAAAAACTGGGTTGTGAGTGAGGGACACAAAAAGTGATCGTCATTGTTCCAATTCAAAGAGACCAGAGATAAACAACGCACAGTGAAATTGGATCGTCATATAATCAACAATATTAACATACAGCCGTTTATTTAAAATATATAATTCGCTGTGCCAGATTCAAACGAGGAATCTTTAAAAAGCTAAAAGGAACGTAGGAACCTAATTAAACAAAATGAGTGAGAAACAAGTCATTCAATTGCAAGATCTGCCGGACGAGATCTTGTTAAGGGTCTTCGAGAACTTAGACCCGTCTGATTTATTGAGATCTACACTCGTTTGCAAAAAGTAAAATTTTTGTTTTCTTTTTTATTCTTTGTTTTACAAATTTATGTTTTTCTTAGATGGAACGAAATTATTGGACAGAGCTCTGCCATCATGGAGAAGTTTGTAATTGTTATGAGAGATCGCTGGGATAAAGTTTTGCAGAAATCAGATGGCTTCACTCGTAAATGTCACTCGGTCAAGATCGCTCGGATTAACGATTGGAACGAAAATATGTTGAAAGTAATGGACCGACATGCCTCCGAATTTAAACAAATTTTTCTTCTTCGTGGCACAATTAAGAAAAAAGATTTTGGACGCGTCAGTCAAATGTTTGCTTCGATGACAAAACTCGAGCTCTTGAAGGTCGAGCGCGTGGACCTTAAAGAAGAAGAAAATGTTGATTTCAAAAGCATTGTACCGCATAATCTCAATAGCTTGAAGTCTGTCATAATCTTAGAACACTGCGGAGTAAGTTTGATTACTTGAAAATGTTTTTCAGGTTCTAACTTTAAGATTTATTTCAGATTCTGAAGTTCATCGAAACAACGCAGCTGACAAGCTTAAAAATCGACTTTTCAGATCAATTTGATTTTTCTGACTTCCTAATCGATTTTCTTGCCGGACAAAAACATTTGAAGGAGCTCGCAATTCGATTTGGTGGCGAAAACAAGAATGTCGATTTGGAGAAGTTTAAATCCATTAATTTTCCACTCAAGAAACTCTCGATTCACAAGGAAAACTTCCCGTTGTTCGGTTCAGAAGAGAACTTGTTACTTTTCTTGAATAAGTTTGTCAACACTTTGGAGGAGTTTGAAATATTCCCTGCGTTCCCATCCTCAGTGTACGAGATGATCTTCGAGAAGTTTCGCAATCTTAAAACATTGAACGTCTCTATAAAAGGCGCCCCTCCAGTAGAATCATTTTACCGCAAGCTTCGCCCGAATTATTCTGTTCAAAAGCTGACACTTTTTCACTACAATGTTCCTCGTATCTTATTGAAGCCGCTCCAAGGATTCATTGGAAATCTTCCAAATATCAGAACTCTGGTTCTTCAAGATAAATATCTTTCGAAAGAGCTGATGTTGTTCATCTCAAACAATCTGAAACAGCTCACTAATCTTGAAGTTGAATACATTTCTGGCAAAATTTTCGACGGAATTTATATCCCAAGCCTGAAATCGATTACTATCAAATGGGTCTCTTTCATCAAACAACAAGATTGGAAGACCATTGTCGAAGCATTGCCAAACGTCGAAGTCTTCAAAGTTTTGGACTTTAGTTACGAGAAAGTTTTGAATGGAAAGAACATCAACATAATAACAAACGGATGGCCACAACTTAAACATGTTGTGCTTGGAAGAGGATTCGAGGCTTTAAAACGAGTCTTCGATTCGTTTCTGTGTAATTGCCACTTCTTGAAAACGGTCGAAATCAGTGAGACTTCATTCAAGCCAAACTCTAAGAAGAAAGAAATCCTGCAAGATTTTAAACGAGATGGTCTTCGCTTCATAATTCATTCTAATGATGATCTCCTTAACTTTGATGAGAATTTTTCTTGTGGCTTGTGGGAAGAGAAGAATTTGAAGTTCAATGGAGATTTCGATATCGATATCGAAGAAATTCTCGGAACTATTGATGAATTACGTTCTACAGGAATTATTGAAGCTATTTCTGAGATAGTTTTGTAATGTATAAGATATCGATAAGCTTAAATTTTAAAACTTTAAATAAACGCTACATGCGACAACATTTCCCGCTTTTATATTTGAAACTTTCGTGCTTACAGACCTTTCTAACTGAAATTTAATTATTTGTCGATCTTTGTTCATTGTTCAAGATGGATCATTCAATTGTGGGAAGAATATTTGGAAAAGAATTAACTCCGGCAGCCAGAACTGATAATTTTTAGCCAAGCGATCAAGTAAATTAACTTTTCCTTCAATCAAAAGAAATAAAGTAAAAGAAACTCTTCCAGCAAAGCGATTAATCCTGAAAGAAAAACTTTGCCGTTGAGTTTGAACTTCCCGCTAAAACAATTTGAAAACGCGCTTACAAGTTGAGAACGAACCAAACGAGGAATCTTTAAAAAAGCTAAAAGGAACCTTATTAAATAAAATGAGTGAGAAACAAGACTTTCAGTTGCAATATTTGCCGGACGAGATCTTGCTAAGAGTCTTTGAGAACCTGGACCAGTCCGATTTATTGAGATCTACACTCGTTTGCAAAAGGTAAATTTCTGTTTTCTTTCTTTCTGTTTTACAAATTTATGCTTTACTTAGATGGAACGAAATCATTGGACAGAACTATGCCACAATGAAGAAGTTTGAGATCGTTATGAGAAAAAGCTGGGATCAAGTTTTGCAGAAATCTGATGGCTTCACTCGTAAATGTCACTCGGTCAAGATCGCTCGCCACTGTGATTGGAATGAGAACATGATGAAAGTAATGGACCGACATGCCTCCGAATTTAAACGACTTTTACTTCTTCGTGGCATAATTAAGAAAGAAGATTTTGGACTCATCAGTCAAATGTTTGCTTCGATGACAAAACTTGAGAACTTGAAGATCGAATTTTTGGACATTAAAGAAGAAGAAAATGTTGATTTCAAAAGCATTGTACCGCATAATCTCAAAAGCTTGAAGTCTGTGATAATCTTAGAACACTGCGGAGTAGGTTTGATTACTTGAAAATGTTTTTCAGGTTCTAACTTTAAGATTTATTTCAGATTCTGAAGTTCATCGAAACAACTCAGCTGACAAGCTTAAAAATCGCCTTTTCAGATCAATTTGATTTTTCTGACATCTTGCTCGATTTTCTTGCCGGACAGAAACATTTGAAGGAGCTCGCAATTCGATTTGGTGGCGAAAACAAAAACGTCGACTTGGAGAAGTTTAAATCCATTAATTTTCCACTCAAGAAACTCTCGATTCACAAGGAAAACTTCCCGTTGTTCGGTTCAGAAGAGAACTTGTTACTTTTCTTGAATAAGTTTGTCAACACTTTGGAGGAGTTTGAAATATTCCGTTCGTTCCCATCCTCAGTGTACGAGATGATCTTCAAGAAGTTTCGCAATCTTAAAACATTGAACATTGCAATCGATGGCGCACCTCCAGTAGAATCGTTCTACCAAAAGCTCCGCCCGAATTATTCTGTTCAAAAGCTGATACTTTTTGACTACAATGTTCCTCGTATTTTACTGAAGCCGCTCCAAGGATTCATTGGAAATCTTCCAAATGTCAAAACTCTGGTTCTTCAAGATGATTATCTTTCGAAAGAGCTAATGTTGTTCATCTCCAACAATCTGAAACAGCTCAATAATCTAGAAGTTAAATGCATTTCTGGCAAAATTTTCGACGGAGTTTACATCCCAAGTTTGAAATCGATTACTATCAGCTGGGTCACTTTCATCAAACAACAAGATTGGAAGACCATTGTCGAAGCATTGCCAAACGTCGAAGTCTTCAAAGTTTTGGACTTTAGTTACGAAAAAGTTTTGAATGGAAAGAACATCAACATAATAACAAACGGATGGCCACAACTTAAACATGTTGTGCTTGGAAGTGGATTCGAGGCTTTAAAACGAGTCTTCGATTCGTTTCTGTGTAATTGCCACTTCTTGAAAACGGTCGAGATCAGCGAGACTTCATTCACGCCAAATTCTAAGAAGAAAGAAATCCTGCACGATTTTAAACGAGATGGTCTTCGCTTCATAATTCATCCTAATGACAAACTCCTTAAATCGTCTAACTTTGATGAGAATTTTTCTTGTGGCTTGTGGGAAGAGAATTTGAAGTTCAGTGAAGATATCGTCGATATCGATCTCGAAGAAGTTGGCGAACTTATTAAGGCATTAGCTTCTGCAGGAGAAAATTTGTTTGGATATCGATAAGCTTATATTTAAAACTTTAAATAAACGCTACATGCGACAACATTTCCCGCTTTTATATTTGAAACTTTCGTGCTTACAGACCTTTCTAATCAAAATTTGATTATTTGTCGATCTTTGTTCATTGCTCAAGATGGTTCATTCAATTTTGGGAAGAATATTTGGAAAAGAATTGATGATCTTTAACCAAGCGATCAACTCAACCAGCCAGAGGAGCTAGATAAACTTTTCCGTCAATCAAAAGAAAACAAATCTTTTTTCCAGCAAAACGATTAATCCTGAAAGTTCGAGATCTTCTCAATGAAGAAAGAAAATATTTAAAAGATCAGAGTTGCACACTTTCTTTTTGGACCGTGTTAATGTCCTTGGATGTTCATTTATTTCAGAATGTTTCGATTAAATGACATTCCACGAATGTGGCCGATTTACTTTCGCTGGTTTTGTTGTTGACGAACGGGGAAAGCGCGAGCGGGTGGTGTACGAATACGACGCAACTCACGGCTTCTGTTACGGACAACTTTGCTGTGGATGGCGCATGATACGCAGTAGTGAAGTTTAGCGTACAACTTGGGCAGAACATATGCTAAAAGAATGAAATGGTTTAGTTAGATTTCAATGATCGCGGATATTTCGACTTACAAGTATAAACGCTGGCGACGGTAATGTCACGAACGGCTGCGGCTTCAACAATGTTGCGGATGACAAACTTCTTGATTGCCTTATCCTTTGGAACACAACGAGCGCAGTTAGTGCAACGAACTGCCTTTACGTGTCCACGGTTGTGCTTGCAGCGTCCTCCATTACGACGTTTCTTAGTCTGTTGGATGAAAGAATGAAAGGTTAGAATTTTTGTTTTGACTTTTCCGACCTTCGCTTAAATAACTTGAAGTAACTGATATCAAAGCGATGTTAGTTACAAAGAGTTCAATGTTGCACAAAGATTCGCATATCCGGAATGGAAATATAAGAAACGTGATAAATTTCTGAATTTAATTTACTCAAATATTTCTTAACTTCTTCTCAGTTTATTTGATTTAATTTAGTTTCACTAGATGCGCACTGTTGTTAAGTAAATTTTGATGCAACATTTTCCTCAAAGTCGATTGTTTTTCCCAAGTAATTTACCATTTTTCTGAATTTCTGAAGCGATCGATCTGGTCGAAATCACGAAAAGAAAGACCAGAAGATGTCGCTCACCGAAGAGGGCATGCAAATCGCTACCTTGAGCTTTCGAAGTTTTAAGCTTTGTCGTTCGAAGACTGTTTTCATTCAAAGCTTTACGGAGAGTTTTAAAAATTATCGATTTGTATAAGAAAAAAATTCTCTTTGACTTTCTGTGAGACTGTCAAAGCCAATTTAATTAGACAGAACGTTTCATTGATAAAAAGTGATAATGGCAACGGTAAGTGACATTTCTCCGTTCATTGCGAGATCTTCCTTTCATCAATTTCAAAAGACAAACAATAATTTCATTTTCACTTTTTTTCTTCGTCATCAAAACAGAGAATGAAAGCAGGAAAGTGTCCGACGGATGAGCTGTCGCTGAAGAATCGCGCAATTGTGAACCCAGCGGACTTTTTGCATGAAGACAAGTACATTGACTGTTGCACAGGTCCTGGACAGCATTTCATCTTTGCGATTGAAAGAAGCCCAGAGATTCCTTCTCGCTGCATTGGATTTTCTTTATTGCAAAGAAAATGGGCCACTCTATCAATTAACCAGGTAAGACTCGATCGATTATTATTATTATTCAATAAATTTTATTGCTTTCATTTAGGATATCGACGTTAAACCATTCCGTTTCGAAGGATCTCAAGCTGGAAATGATGTTGTTTGCACCGTCGTGTTGGAAGTTGATTTTCTCCAGAAGAAAACGTAAGTTTAGAATTTTTCAATTAATCAATAAACTGCGACACACTTTTCTCACCTCTTTCCTCAGAGTGACAACCGAGCCATACGACAGTGACTTGATGGCAAAGGATTTCCTGCTGCAATTCTCTGGGCTTGCTATCACCGTTGGTCAACCTTTGGTGTTTAGTTTTGCTGATAAGAAATTACTCGGACTCAACATCAGATCGATTGAAGCTGTCGATGCGAACTCAATGATGAAAGATGATAAAAATGTTGTACCGAAGAAGATAACATTTGGTCGTTTGACTGGCAATGCCGTTTGTCAGTTTGAGAAAGCTGATAGCTCCTCCATCAACCTTGTCGGAAAGGCTAAAGGGTGAGAGCGTTTTCATTTGTTTGATGCACGCAAAGATGATAAAGAAATTTCGTTTTTACAGCAAAATTGTGCGTCAATCAATTATCAACCCAGACTGGGACTTTGGAAAGATGGGAATCGGTGGTTTAGATAAGGAGTTCAACGCAATCTTCCGTCGAGCATTTGCTTCACGAGTCTTCCCACCTGAACTCATTGAACAGTTGGGATGTAAGCACGTGAAAGGTATTTTGCTGTATGGCCCACCGGGAACTGGTAAGTTCAATGTCACTTTCATATTTTCTGTCATCAAACAATTCATTTTTAGGTAAAACTTTGATGGCTCGCCAAATCGGCAACATGTTGAATGCTCGTGAGCCGAAAATTGTCAACGGCCCGCAGATTCTCGACAAATACGTTGGTGAATCAGAAGCAAACATTCGTCGACTCTTCGCTGAAGCTGAAGAAGAAGAGAAACGTCTTGGACCCAACAGCGGTCTTCACATTATCATCTTCGACGAAATCGATGCTATTTGCAAGAGTCGAGGTTCAGTTGGTGGATCTGCTGGCGTTCATGACACTGTCGTCAATCAGCTGCTTGCTAAAATCGATGGTGTTGAGCAGTTGAACAACATTTTGATCATCGGAATGACTAATCGTCGTGACATGATTGACGAAGGTTTGTTGTCAACAACTAAATTATTCACCAATTACAAACTAACGTTCAATCCTTTCTAATTATTAAGCTCTTCTCCGTCCCGGTCGATTGGAAGTGCAAATGGAAATCAGTTTGCCAAACGAAGAGGGTCGTGTCCAAATTCTTAACATCCACACAAGACGAATGCGTGAGTTCAAGAAGATCGACAAAGACTTTATTCCCGCAGAGTTCGCATCTCTTACAAAGAACTTCAGTGGAGCTGAGTTGGAGGGTTTGGTTCGTGCCGCTCAGTCAACAGCAATGAATCGTTTGATCAAAGCCGCATCAAAGGTTGAAGTTGATCCTGAAGCTATGGAGAAGCTTTTGGTTTGCCGTGACGATTTCCTTAATGCATTGGAGAACGATATCAAGCCAGCATTCGGAGCTGCTGCTGAGATGCTAGAGAATTTGTTAGCTCGCGGTGTTATCAACTGGGGTTCACCTGTATCTCAAATTTTGGAAGATGGAGGTCTCTACACTGAGCAAGTCAGAGCATCAGAAAATAATGGTTTGGTTTCGATTCTTCTTGAGGGTCCGCCCAACTCTGGCAAGAGCGCTCTTGCTGCTAAACTTGCCAAATTATCGGACTTCCCATTCGTCAAGATCTGCTCTCCCGAAGACATGATCGCTTACAATGAATCGGCAAAGTGTCAATCGATCAGAAAAGTTTTCGACGATGCATATCGTTCAACATTAAGCGTTGTCGTTGTTGATAACATTGAACGCTTACTTGATTATGGACCAATCGGTCCTCGCTACTCAAATATTACCTTGCAAACACTTCTTGTTTTGTTGAAGAAGCAGCCACCAAAGGGACGCAAGCTCTTGATTTTGTGCACCAGCTCTCGTCGTCAAGTTCTCGAGGAAATGGAAATGCTCTCTGCATTCACAGCAATCTTGCACGTTCCAAATCTATCGACTTCAGATCATTTAATGAAAGTATTGGAAGACAGCAATGTTTTCACTGAACCTGAACTCAAATCGATCAAGAAGAAGATTCATGGCTACAAGTAAGAAGAAATTTTTATTAGAAAGTTTATTGAAAAATCAATGAAATTATTTTATTTTCAGGGTTTTCGTTGGCATCAAGAAACTGTTGGATTTGATTGACATGGCACGCTACACTGAGCCCCAGCATCGAGTCAATAAATTCTTGACAAAGCTAGAGGACGAAGGTGGACTTGATAATGGCTCCAGCGCTCATCATTAACTTTTGACTAACAAAATCGAGTTGAAGCCGAAGCTAAATCAGCGAAACGTTCTAAGGCGATAAAGTTTATGCTGCGAAGTGGAATTCGTTGTTCGAAGCTGAGAGTCAATTTTAGCTTAAGCTGCTTTTAGTAGAATTATAGTGTGGCGGATTTTGTTTTAAGCGAATAAGATTCTACAGAATTTTAGCTAAAAAGTTCTTATCAATTATTAAATCACTTCGTTCGCAATGATATTTAAAATGTCACAATCAGCAACTTGTTAAACTTTCGATGGAATACAAAGCTGATAAACACCATGAAAGTTATATTTATAGCAAATATTGAAGAGTTAAAGCTTAGTTAATTAAGAATCTATAAAAGACGCAGCGAAAGGATTACAAACCAGTAAAGGAATTTTTCTCAACAAATTCTTCAAGAACGAAAAAGTGAAAGTTCTAGTCTTAGACTAATTGAATGTAATTTAAAATATCAGAAGTGCGAGCAGACGTTTTTCTCGATACAATGCACGATCTTCGCTATCTAAATGTGTATCTTATAATCCACCTAACAAATGAACTACTCATTCCGAAGAAACTTGTTGATTTTAAAAATCTCATGATAATTTATGGTATTGTCGTTGATTTAAGTATAAACGCTCTAATAAAATATATGCCGCAATATTTTCCCAATTAGAGTTAGTTGGGAGGCAATAGACGAACTTTAATTTGAATATTTTATTTTTTGAAATAATTTTATTTTACCGGAAACGAATTTTAAATTCAAACAAAAGCTGTTCCTGAAAATTGTGAAAATAATTTCCACGCAACTCGAATATTTTAGGGACTTTTCTACGAGAGACAAAATTTATTTTGAAAATAATATTTTTCGAAAGCTCGCTCAATCATTTTGAAAATCATGTTTAAATTATCTTCTGAAAATATCTTCTGAAATTAGATTGCCACGTAAATATTTTTCAAATCACGGAGAAAAGTCCCTTTCTCATGCTCGACATCAAACTGTTGTACCTTTTGAGTTAAGTGAATGATCAAGAAAATTCTAAAATAAAAAAATATAAATTAAGGTAAGTCGCTTGATGAAAGTCATGAATGAGTTGGAATGTATTAACTCAGCCAATTCCTGGTCCTATAAAGACAAATGATTCTGTGAAACAAGGAAAAAAGTTCCAGATTTAACCTTTCACTAATTTCCTAATTTAATTATTTTTCAGAATGAAAATGAAGTTGAGTTTGATGTTGCTGGTTCTGGCAGGAACTTTGATTGGACTTGCCTTCACTCAGGAAGACAATGATTTCGCTGACTTCGAATTTGAGGGAGACGAAGAAGTTGTAGTCAAAGAGCAGAAGACGAGCGATAACTTCGAGGCCGACAATGATGACGGAGTACAAATCGAAGACGAGTTCGATCATTTTACAGACAACGATGAGTTCGAAGGCTTCGGAGGAGCAGAATCTGAAAACACTCAAGAAACTCCTGACATGAAGAAAACTGGAGAACCCAAGTTGACGATGGCAAAAGTTCCAATGCATTTCGTGAACAATTGGCAATCTTACTGGGTCGAACTTCTTTTCATCGCTGGTCTTTTGGTTTATTTCGTTAATTACGCAATGGGAAAGAACAAGAACATCAAGATCGCCAACAACTGGCTCTTGGCTCATAAAAGCTTCTTGGAAGACAATTTCGCTTTAGTTGGAGACGACGGCAAGAAGGAGACTGACATCTCAGAATCAGGAATGATGTTGAAAGAATCCGATTCCATTTTCACACTTTGGTGCTCAGGCCGCGTCTGCTGCGAAGGGATGCTCGTTGAACTGAAACTCATCAAGCGACAAGACTTACTCTCACTCACAATGGGAATTCTCAACGCAAAGATTCAAGATCAAGTCATCGTCAAAGCTGAAATCAGTAAAGATTCTATGGACTCGTTTGTTTTCGCCGTCTGCTCGAAACGCGTTGCAACCAAAATGTTCAAAGACACGACTGACTTGGTAAGAAATCTTTTCTAATCCTTATCTCTCGATTATGCTTTCATTTATTGCTTTGTCGTTTTAGAAACAATATTGCGTGTCCGTCGCGAAGTCAGATGAAAAGTATGGAATCCCGACAGGATTTTCAGTTCTCTCAGAAGTCGCTGAAGCCTCCTCAGCCATACTTGATGCTCGTGTCGTTGCAATGCTTCATAAATATCATGACGTCATTGAATCCATCCACATTTCTGATCAATACACTCCCGCAATCCCGAACGAAGGCGAACAGCAGGTTACTAAACCAGAAACGAAGAAAATGTTGGTCGTCTCGTTTGCATTGAAGACTGACTCGGAAGAAGAAATGAAGCCATTATTGCAACTAGTCATTTATTTAATCGGTGAGTTAGAACTCAAGCAGCAACTCAATTGGATTCTTATTTGCTTTCTTCATCCTTCACAGATAAATTAAAGAGATTCAAGCTTTCACGCGAGGTTTGTGGCTTTGATGATTTGTCTTCGTTAGTTTCTTATTTGATTTTGTTCTTTGTAGGGCAAGGCTAAAGCTGATAAGAATCGTTCTGCTGTTGAACAGGAATATCTCAAATCGTTGCACTCTGTTAGACAAGAAGCTGCTGCTCAGAAGAATTCCGAAAAACGTAAGCAGGAAAAGGAAAAGTTGATGAGCGAGGAAAATGTCGAGAAGCAAATCAAGTTGGAGCGTAAGATGAAGCGCAAGGATGCTAAGAAAGCGATGCCAAAAATGAAGTCGATGAGCATTCATTTGTAAATATTGGAAGCCTCAGATAAGCTTCTTCAATATTATTATTGGTGACAGAAAACTTTGTGAACTTTGATCAAGTTTTTGTTAAATAAAGAAAACTCTTAGAAGAATCGTAGAAAGAAAAATCGAAAATCTTTTCAGTTTCAGTTGATGTTTATTAAAAATAAAATTAAAATCACAAATATTCTGATGAAAATCATAACTTTTTCACAAATTTCTCGACGTTTAACAGACCTAAGTACGAATAAATCAAACTTACATATATGACTTGTGAAGAAATGAAAAACTTTTCTTTTCAACTTCTTTTTAACAATTTTCTTCAATTCACAAAATTCTTACAGAAAAATATTTCTTTTGTGATGTTTTTTTTTTCTCTTGATCGACAGTTTCGTGTGATGCGTCGGTTGGATCAAGTGATAAAATGAAAAGCAGTCTTCATTTATAACAAGTTTGCGTCCAGATCATTGTGTGGCCACTAGGTGATGCTTCTATTCTTGATGACTCGTGCCCGCCCTGTGTCTTACTTCGTGGGACGGAGACAAAGGAACATTCAATTCGCTTTTGGTTTTTTCCAGGTACCTGAAGCGATAGAACAAAAGTTAGTCTAATGAATTCTAAACTTTATCGAATTAGGATCAAACCTTTTTCGCGCCATTATAAGCATCTGCTCTTTCCGGCGTTGCAAGAGCTTTTCACGGTCTTGAGAGCTTTTCGAGAAACACTCTTCAAGCGACTCCCGTCCACCATTTGAGGCGCTACCAAAGGGATGATCAGTCATCTGTCCCTCAGGACTATCATCACGCAGTAAGTCTGCTCTATTTCCGAACATGCTATCCGAACCATGCTGTTCGATTTCATATTGATCTGTCGAACTTGATGAAGACGATGAACTAGCTGTGATGTCGTCCGCTCCAATATAATAATCACTGGCGGATGGATACGGTTGTGACGTTGAGGGAGCATCGTCTTCACTCATATTTCTTGGCACTGGTAATCTTCCTTCCAAAATATTATCGATTGTGTGCTCAATGGTGTGAGTGATTTGAAGATCTGCTATCAGAGCATTGATTGGATAACGTGGGAACATTTCTTGAATATGTCGAGCCATGTTTCTCAATTGCGATGTCTGCTGCTGCGGTGGCATAATCGTAGCAGTCAAATGTCCATTCCTAAGCACTGAATTAATATTTGAAACTTCCACACTAAAGTTCGGCAGCCACGAAATATAACGCTGCCCATTGAAGTGGAAAAAATGATTATTACGTCCAAGAACATTTCCAACACCAGCAGCTCCCGCATTCGCTCCAGCTCCAGTCAATTGTTCCAGTTCATCGAAGTCAATGTTTGGTTGGCGATTTGGTGGCAATCGGGCACTGCTTTGAACGCTCAGGGCTAAGCGACAGGTTGGACAACTCGTGTCTTGCTCGAGCCATGACTGCAAACAAGAATTGTGGAAGAGGTGAGCGCAAGGCAATTTTCTTGCTGTATCCATTTTCTCCCAACAAATGGCACAGTTGTCACTGTTATGTTGAAGATCCTCTGCTGTTGCCAAAGGATAATTCTTCTCCATGTGATTTAAAACCCACAAATAATTGCGGTGCTTCTTAAACTTTCTCTGAATCTCGTTGGTGAGATACCGAAGCTGCATTATAATCACCAAGCTAGCCATTGAAAGAAAGATATTTGACCAGAGCAGCATGTGAAGGTGATGAGCGAGGTCAACGAGCAATGCTCCCAAGTCGAAGCCGAATTCTGTATAATAAGACAGTGGTCCTCGTTTGTCCCAGGAAACGGCTAAAATAGAAAAAGAAATGAATGGTTTTGTTTTGATTCTCTCTCTGAGTTATGAACTTACAGTCGTTGCTGATGGCACCCTGACGCATATCATATAAGAACATGCCGTATCGTATTAGGACATGGAGTGTTCGAATCGCCAAAATGAGACACTAAAGTAAAGAGGAAATTGATAAACAACTCCATAAATCTATTTCTCTTTTGAAGGAACTCACCTCTGCTCCCATGAAAGCAAACATGTTTATGCCGCTGAAAAGTCCAAAGGCGATCGATACCACGATCATTACGACCGAAATGGAGAAGATCGATGACAAAAGCGCGATGAGACGAAAGTGAGACCAACCGGGAGTCGTGGGTGAGAACGATAGCTGCAAACAAAAATTCAAAGATTCAATTTTAAGTGTCAGGTTGAAAAAAAAATGAGCAAACGAACGGAGCATGAATGACGCATTCTTCTTAAAATTGTGCTCATCATATTGAACCGTTATTGTATCTCAAATGTTCAACTATTAAACCAATCGTGACGTCGATGCATAGTCGAGGCTTGGCAGAATGTCAGACACAAAATACAACATCGATCGGGTTTTAAAGTTGACGAGACTCCACATTTTTTCTATAAATAGTAGTTAATGAAACCGGTTGTGGGCTGCTTTTATTTTTGTAAGACACAAGCGAATCAATGGTTCTTCTCACTGAACGACGACCTTGCACCATCCAATGAACTTAAATCTTTCATAAAGCCTTGCTAAGAAGTTTCTCGAGTGACAGCTGTTTTTTCATTTTTTTTGTCAATCAACGAACTTGATTGATCGCTAACTGTTCTTTAACTTCCCGTTTTCGTATGACTAACAAATTGGAAATTGAACTTACGTATTCAAATCGATCCTTGCACAGCTGTGCCATGATGTGAAGAAAGCCGAGAGCTGAAAACCACGACACCCACAAAACAATCTCGTGCAGATATTGGACGTTGACGATGCCAAACACAAAGATAAACTTGTAGAAAATAAAGTTCCAGAATTTGTCTTTCATATGCTGCAAATTTAATAAAAAGCGATAAATGAAATTGAATAAATTTCATGTTTGACGTCACTCTAGACGCCGTGACTCACTCACCTGTTGCTCAGAAATTCGCAACTCGCCAAACACAATCTTTTGAATAGTTTTGCCGAGGAGAATCAAACAACAATAAGCCATGTTGATGAGAGTCTGTAAAAATTAGGAAAAATTAGTCAGAGGCATTCGAGAGTCACGCGACGAGCGAATCGATTTCATGAACTGCGAGAATGTTTCTTCTCGTGAAGAACTAACTTGCGATAAAGTTTTTGCAATCTTCATAATTAAGTCAATTTACGTTTCATTTGATTTTATGGCAAAGCGGTTAACAATGGCATCGATTGTTGGAAAAATTGAAACTATGTCGACGCGGGAGGAAAAATGTTTTCGCTCTCATTCGCTAGACATGCGCCAAAAGCTTTGTTGAGTGATTACGATTTGAAATACGAACAATCTAACATGAGATAACATTGGAAAGCTGTTTCAAGATAAGAAGATAGTCTAAACGATGACTTTGGAATATTTCATAATTCTAACTTTTATTGCCTCAGTATCATTCGACTTGTTGTTCTTTCAAGATTAAATTCGATTTGTCGTCATTTAAAATAAAATTTTCTTCGATCTAACCGGGCGATTTACGTCACTCAATAAGCTCTCCGTTTCTCCTCGCTCGCTCTCGCTCTTGCAAGTGATTTAGCTGCACATTCGTCATTGTGCATTCGTATGCAGTTGAGCAGAGTTTTCCGAGTAGAAAGGTTTTGAAATCTCATTTGAAAAAGAAGTGTCATCATGACAACGACCTACAAACCAGTCACTGCAGTCCTTTTTGACATGGATGGACTGATATTAAGTAAAATATCTAAATCTGGAGCTTCAATGACAGATTTAATTGATTTCTTACGCAACAATTTTAGACACGGAACCGATTTACGAGAAGGTTTTCAATGAGCTGTGCGAGAAATATGGAAAGAAACTGACACCGGAAGCACGAGTGAAGCTCCTCGGATCGACAGAGAGACGTTCATGTGAAGTTTGCGTTACAGACTTGAAGCTCAATGTGACGTTAGATCAATTCATTAGCGAATTTCGCATAACGACTCAAGAGCGTTTAGTAAATGTCGAGTTCATGCCGGGAGCAGAACAATTGATCAAACATCTCCACGCCAACGGCGTTCCGATTTGTGTAGCAACCAGTAGTGGCGAGGAAAGTGTTGCGGTGAAAACAAAGCATCACCAGGAGGTTTTCAAGCTGTTTCATCACATCACGAAGGGCACCGACCCCGAAGTGAAGGAAGGAAAGCCAGCGCCTGATATTTTCCTTCTCGCTGCAACTCGATTCGAAACGAAAATCGACCCTAACAACGTGAGTTTTCCTTATTTGGCGTTAAGAATGCTCTTAAATTATTCTCATTCAGTGCTTAGTGCTTGAGGATGCTCCAAATGGAGTTCAAGGCGCGCTCTCAGCTCACATGCAAGTCGTGATGGTTCCCGCTGATTATATTTCCGATGAACTAAAGAGCAAAGCAACGATGGCCATAAAATCTCTTGAGGAATTTAAGCCGGAGCTGTTTGGTCTTCCACCATTCTCGAAATAGTCTCAAGACACGAATTTTGTGTGAGCGAGCCCCGTTGGATTGAAACAAACTGGATATCGAACGTGGTGGAGTTGAATTATTCAATAAAATAATCTATTTGTGCTGTAAGCAAACGAAGCATGATGTGTCTTTAATATGATTGCTTAGGAAATGACCGTGAGACTGTGACATATCGTTGTTAGTCACTTGAAGAAAAAGGGGTCGATTCCGCACACTACACTAGAATTAAACAAGCAGCAACAACAAGCTTCGCTCACTTTGACATTGAAAATTAATTTTCTGTATCGACTGACGATTCGTTTGTTGCTGTTTTGTTTTTGTTTGTCCCACACCGCGAAAAAGACGAAAAGCTCTATCGCCTGATGTTAATTGAACGGAAAACACGTTGGCAGGTTTGGACTTTTTCCAAAATATTCTCTCAAACAATCAATTAAAGCCATGATAGCTCGTTAAGGAAACTTCTTCGCTAATTTATTGTCGGAAAACCATAATTACAGGTGAAGCATATTCGTCGATGTCATCTGTTTTATGATAATCATCGACTGATAATAAACAACATCAAAATATCCGGTTTTAGAGCTTCTTAGAATGTAGACGCCAAAGTTTTAGCCGCTGTCAAAACAAAAGTCAAGCTCGATTGCCTTTTTCAAACACAAAAAAAAACTTTTGATTCTCGAAACTGACTCATCCACACAATTATTACAAATTGTGAAAGAACAAAAATATTTGCTAATCAATTTCAATTCAAAGGTTTTTATTTTCTGTTGTTTCTACATTCTTCACCGTCTGATGACGAGAAAGCAAACAACAAACAGACACGAACGTGAGAGTCAGCTAATGAAAATCACTCTAGCTCACTTGGCAAAGCTCTATTTCTTTCTTTTTTACTTTGAAACGGAAAAAATCGTGGGCTAAGCATTTTTATTCGAGAGCGAAAGAAATTTTGTTTACAACGCCACACGAGAACTTAACTATAAATATTCGCAATCTTTTTCACTCGATATTATCAAATTCACTCTTTTCTTTCGCCTAAAACCTGATGAAATATTGAAATCGGATGATCTTTAACTCACTACTTACACAAATACGAACTGATTGACTACGTGATTTGCATAACGGTAAAGATTGTAAATAAAAACTTTTTCACCGTTTGTTTTCATCTCTGATTGTCATACTCGCGAAATTTTACGACGAAAACTTTAAGAAGTGTTCGTTCTTATCTTCACTTTATCTTCGCAGTAAATGATAATCACAGGATTACGCAAGCTGTTCAAACGACGGAAGAAAAAAAACAATTGACTCACCCAAATACAGACAGGTTCGTGGGTCATAAAGCTTGCGACGTCTCTGAGTTGATTCGTGAACGAACTCGTGTCATTAAGACTCGCTTCATCGAAAACATTATCGGTTTGATCATCTGTCTTGTCATCATCTTTCTTATCATCTGACGATGTCAATGAAGACGTCAGCGATGACAACAGTTCGCTATTCGTTAAGACTGCAATAGCATCATTCGATGATTTTATTAGCGAGGTCGGACGTGACGACGAATGATGCGATGTGTTGTGATGAAGTTTCCATTGTGGGTCTGTCCGGACAACATCGAACGCGTAATAGAGACAACCAGATACCAGCAGCAAACTGATTGTCGTGTAGACTTTCAGATTCGGTAAAGAGATAGAACGCACTAATGCAATGGGCATGATTTGATCTATTTACACAATCTTGTCACTTTATACGTTTAGGTTCACGTCTCTAATTTTTTGTGTGTGATAAACAATTTAATTTTGATTTGCGCACTTATTTCATTTTAGTGATGGCCACAAAAATCTGCAATGAAATCAAAGGTTCAATGTTAGTTCAATGACTGAGAAGATTCTTCACGAAAACAGAACTCTGCTAAGTCGGCAAAAGGTTACACATGCGTTAAAAGGTTATTGAAGATCAAGTTCTGACTAAAGATGATTCTTAATTTATTTCCTAGAAAGGGCATTGCCTTCAAACGCAGTAGGTAATAGTTTCGAATTTATTGGTGACAATTATTATCACTTGACAAGTTCATCGGGTTACTCGGACGTTTGCACATTAATCAATCGAGGAAATATTCATTTTTTGGGTCGAGTTATGAATTTTCTGATAACAGAATCTTAGTAAACGTGACCTAAGAGCTGGTCTTTTCGAATCGCCTGAGAAAACACCAACAAACAAAAGTCGTGTGTGAAAAGTGGGCCTCTCGAGATTAAAATAATAAATTTGCTACAAATGAAATGATCTGCACCGTTTGTTACGATTTACACAAACACAAAGCCTCGAAAAAAGATTCCACTCGCTCGGGCAAAGCGAGAATGTTATTATTGTTGTTATCATGATGTGTGGCTAGCTGCTTAGCTCTTAAAACTCATCTGGGTCAAAAACTGGATTTTTTCGGTTTACCGATCTCCGTGAAAGGGGAAAGAGTGAGTTAGTAGTCGATAATGACACTCACTCACTCTCCAGATGACGACACGACAAAAACAAATGACGATTTCCTTCAACGCGAGTTGTTGGTCGAGTGTCATGGAAAATCTTATCGATTTCTCCGAGAGTTGCGTCTCGTGAGGAGTGGTGAACGAAATTATGGAGAGTTCTGTTCCACTAAAAATGTTTCAAGGTTGTTGTGCAAAAGCTCTGCTCACCTGACTGCGATTCTTGAATTTGATCGGGCGACACTAATTCAATTACTGACGATTTGCGTCGATGTTTGTGGTCTGGAGATTTTCCAACCTTGTGCTTTCAAGCTCTTTTTAAAGCAAGAAAAATGATTGAGTTAAATTTAAATTTCTTTTTTTTTCGCGAGTTAAGATTGTGAGCGAAAGTTTTCTACGACACGACGACGACGCGTTTCAGCGGAATATTGAACCGCGACGGACTCTTAAATGTCTTGCGCTACCGACGAATAATTTTGAGTTTTGGAACAAGTCGATTTAGTTGTTTTCGCTTTGAATTTCGCGATCAAAATAAACCTGAGAAATATTTTTTCAAGACTGTCGACTCAGAGAAGAGTAAACGACTCTAAGTTGGGAAGGAAAAAAGTTTGAGACAATCAAGTTTACTAAGATTTCATAACAAAATGAAATTCACTTGAATATCTTTCTATGATTTTACCTGATGACTTCCCCTCCCTCTCAGTCAAGTGCCCAATAAATATTTTTCTTCTCATTCCGATTTACGGTCACTTCCCCTAAACATTCGACTGTCGACTCAAATTTTCGCTTCAACACAGCTTCCCTATTTCACGATTCCAATTAAACTTTCGCCGCAGTGTTAAAACCGGAGAAACGAAAGAAACATGTAAGAAAGTGGTTTCATGTGAGAGATAAGATAAAAGTTCATTGTTTCTCGATTGATTTATGTTGATCACAGTTCAGTAAAGTTCAATAAATTCAATTTCTTGAACCAGCGTGTCAAAATATTTTCTCGACGGGTTTTCTGAGTGAATTAATTGAAAAGTGGTTTATCTGAACTGAGAATTCAGCATCCATCAAGTTAATCGATTACTTTTCAAGACTTTAAGATTATTCTAATCGTCTCTCTTCATTTTGTTGATTTCCAGATTGTTGTTCCGTTTAACCTGAATCAGAAACAAGACGAAATCCAGTAATCATGGTGCTCACGTGTCGCTTTTATAAGCCAAAGTATCCGGAGGTAAGATAACTAAGATCACACATTAAACTTCAAGTGACTCATCATGAAAAAAAAAATTCTTTTTTTTAGGTGGAAGATGTCGTGATGGTAAATGTGCGGTCAATCGCCGAAATGGGCGCTTACGTTCATCTCCTAGAATACAACAATATCGAAGGAATGATCCTTCTGTCTGAGCTGTCACGTCGTCGTATCCGTTCAATCAACAAACTCATCCGTGTTGGCAAAACGGAACCTGTTGTTGTTATCCGAGTTGACAAAGATAAAGGTGAGTCGTTTAGATCCATCAACGCCAAACAGTAACAAACAATCAACTTTGTTTTAGGCTACATCGATCTTTCGAAACGTCGTGTATCACCCGAAGACGTTGAGACGTGTACGGAGAGATTCAGTAAAGCAAAGGCTGTCAGTTCGATCTTGCGTCACGTAGCTGAGCTTTTGAAATATGAAACGGACGAGCAGCTGGAAGAACTTTACTCGAAGACTGCTTGGTATTTTGAGGAGAAGCATAAAAACAAAACCGCTTCATATGACATCTTCAAACAAGCTGTGTTGGAACCATCACTGCTTGATGAGTGTAATCTTGATGAAAACACAAAGAATGTGTTGTTGACCAACATCAAGAGAAAGTTGACGTCACAAGCAATGAAGATTCGCGCTGACATCGAGTGCGCTTGCTACGGCTACGAAGGAATTGACGCAGTGAAAAAAGCTCTTTTTGCTGGACTCGAGGCATCGACCGATGAAATTCCAATTAAGATCAATCTCATTGCTCCGCCATTGTATGGTAAGCTGTCATTACTCATTTGCACCCTCGTCAAATCTTAATTCTGACATCATTCGTTCTTTACAGTTATTACAACTTCAACTCCTGAGAAGGCCGATGGACTAAAAGCTCTAGAGAATGCTATTGAGAAAATTGAAGCAACAATTAAGAAGCTTGATGGACACTTTGCGATCCAAATGGCTGTAAGTAAATTAATGAAGCAATAACGATCGTGATAGTAATTTTAATTAAATTTTTAGCCAAAAGTTGTCACGGCCGTCGACGAAGCTGACCTTGCACGTCGTATTGAACGTGCTGAACTGGAGAACGCTGAAGTTGCGGGCGACAGTGACTCTGATGAAGATGAAGAACAAGGTTTGAAATTTGACGGCGAGGGACAAGAGAAAGATAAGAATTCGCAATCAGACTCGGACGAAGAATAAAGAGCAACTCATAAAAGAAGCATCTTGAATCAACCAATTTAATTCTAATCGAGTTCTCCTTTTTTGTATTTGCATTAAAATAAAAGATTGCGTGGGGGAAACAATTGAGAATTGTACATGGAAGGAGGAAGAAGAAGTTTACTAACAAATTCTAGAAATAAAACAAGAAATTTAAAAATGAAATTCTAATCTTTTCACATTTTATTTTCTTAACGATTCGGTGTATAATTTTTAGTTTTATCATCAATGTCAACTTTCTTCTCGCCTCAAAAGTCTTTTTCAATACGAAACCTTCTCTAAAATAATCAAAATTGTGTCCAATGCAATTTTTCTTCAAACACTTCTCATTGCACTTCCAAAACTTTAGAATTCTTGATTCAATCAATGATTTTAGGCCTTCGTCAAAGTCTCAATTTTCCTCGTTTTCTCTACGTTGTTTCACTTTGCTAGTCGGTATAAAAATAATCCTCGATATAAAATCCTCCGTCTCAAAGCTCCACATCGGTTATTCACAATTAGCTTTTTTTTCCTCTAAGTTCTCGCAAAAAGATTTAAAATCTAACAAATTTACAAAAGTTGATTGCGAGCTAATTAAACTAAAAACAAATAAATTGTCTAAAATATTCTTTAAATCTTTTTCATTTTTGATTGCGAAAACAGCTTTCGAAAGCTCGAAAGCTTATAAACAACTTCAAGAAGGCAGAAATCACCTAACGCAACATAAATTATCTTATTACATACGAAAGAGAACTTAAACGATGATGATGTTCCCTGAGCATTCTAATCAAACTATTAAACATAAAACATTTCTTATGGTTTTAAAAGTATTTGCAGTTTCCGGGGGAATTGAGATTAACGAACTCGATCCACACACTTTTAACATTTTTTTTTTGTTTTCTCTAACTCTCGCTCAAACGTTTTCTCGTCTTCTCAAGCGACAAAGCTTTCATGTTGATTTTTTTTACTATCACAGTTGATTAACGTCTACATTTCAAATGTTTTTTTCTTTTTGTAAAAAAGTGGCTAAATTAGTTAAGTAGCGTTTCCTTATATGAATGTTTCTTCGGCGCTGCAAATCAATCACATGTTCATTCGAATCGTTTGAACTCCCAAGAGCTTTTGCACGCTGTTGTTGTAACGGACGAGAGAAACCTTCGATGCTCGAACGTTGAGTTTCTCGCCGGCACAGAACAACTGCAGGCAAATTGCTTTCTCGAGAAAGTCTGACATCTTCAGTTCACGAATCAGTTCTTTGTTCACAGAGGGTGGACTTGATGGACAAATCTAAATTGAAAATGTTTATATTTAGAGATCGATCATTAAAACAACGCTTCAAGGTAATCTCACCTGCTTCAGTACAGCGTCTTTCGATTTTACTTTAAGGAGATTGCACAAATCTGTCAGGAGAATCCATTTATCGGATCCCTCATCCTTCAAGAGATAGAGTGGAGGCAAAGGCGCTTCAGACTCTTCAAGCTCGAGGATCTCGCTGTCTGATTCGGCATCTTCAACCATCATGTCGTCGTAATCTTCTTTGTGCTTAATTTCTTCCAACTTTTGAATCTGCTCTGAGATCTTGGGCGTCGTAATTTGTTCTTGCTTCGGAACCGCGGGCAGTTTTTTAATTTTCTTCATGCAGTCAATTTGGTTGAGCATGACACTACAACTCTTCGTCTTTTTTCCAATCGTTTTATTATTTTCTTGGCTGCTCACTTCCGAAATCACCAAGTTATTGGAGTTTGTGTCACATTTCTTCATCTTGTGTTGATATTTTATCAAATCCTGACTTGGAGCTTTCATCGGAGTTGCGGGAACTTTAATTGGCGTGGCAGTGGTTTCGCTGGCAACAGTTTCATTGTCAGACATTTGAGTCGTTGCAGTCACAAGTGATGTCAATGAAGTTGAAAAGACAGACGCAACCGATGAGCCCGAGTCAGTTTTATTTTTTGGAATATCTTTGAACACTTCATAGCCTTGTTCGGTTGGATCTGAAACACAAATTTCACTTTATAATTTAACGAAAGTCTCTTCTCAATACGAACTCACCTTCAATCTTAAATGAACCTTCGAAGAACCAACTTTTTGTTGGACCTTTCATGTTATCAATGTCGGTCAGATATTCGCTCAGGAAATCTTCCATTTCCTTATCTTCTGCCATTGAAATCGGAAGTTGACCGCTATACGTAGCAAGACAAGGATCAGCTCCATAGGAAACCAAGAGTCGCACGATCTCAACATGTCCATTTTCGATAGCTTCATGAAGAGGCCTAATCCCCGACAAAGCAGTCTCAGAATGGTTCGCTCCGTATTGAAGAAGAATCCTCGCAATTTCTAGATGACCACGAGAACATGCTTCGTGAAGCGGAGTGTAACCTGCGTTGTCCTTCGGGTCAGGACTCATGTTCAATCGATCGAGACAATAGGCGATAACATCCTAAAAGCATTATCATTGTCAGTTTACATTGTGAGAGTTCATTGTTTGCCTCAACTTACCACATAATCCAAACGGGATGCTTTGTGAAGAACGCTCTCTCCAACGCCTTTGTTCAACACCCATCCCTTGATTTCCTTGCGAATGTCACTCTCGTCCTTGTTCGCCAAATTCTCCATTGCCGCCAATCGCTTTTTAATAATGTTGTTAACACTCAATGGATTTTCACTCGCGTTCTGCGTTGGCTTCTTCTTCTTACGGATGTAATCAAAACCTGTATTGAAACGAAGTTTAACTTTCGCAAAGTCATCGAGTGATTGAAAGTTGAGTTAACAAACCTGAACTGCCTTTGCAACGGCGACCTCTTCCTTTCTTTGCTTTCCCTTTTGAGCTTCGCGTCGCCAAATCGTTTTCAGCGACGACAGTTTCATTGTCATCGTCGTCGTCGTCTTCGTCCTTTACTGAAGTGTCAGCGGTTTTGCAATCGTCTTTCAAGGTGTCGCTGGTTTTATTTAGAAAGTCAACATTCATCTTCTCAAGATACTCTCGATACTTTTGGTCGTAACTGATATTTTTATCGACCTCAGTAGACTCGCCAGCCTTCTCAGTCGTTTCGTTTTCACCTTCAACGGATGCGCCTGGTGGTGGAGCTGATTTGGGCCTTGAATCGTCAGCACCAAAGACTTCTTTGAGGATTTCTTTCTTTCGTAAAGCGTTGTTCTCAGTTCGAGTTCGCGAAGTGATGATTGAAGTCTCGAAAATGTTCTTCTTGATGCCAAAGATTTTCTCGCTCTCTTTCTCAGGTGTCGCTAGTAAATCTTCATCGTTGGCTGCTTGCGTTGCATTTGCTCCCGATGCATTTGCTGATTTCTTTGCACGGAACTTTTTTCTTGATTGAACGACTCGTTGATGTAATAAGTCAATGATTGAACTTGCTTTCTTGGTGCTTTGTGTGTTCGACTTTTGATCTTTAGAAGACTCCTCGTCCTTGCCTCTTGAATCAACCATCTTTGAACCATCTTTATCCTTCGACTTTACGAACTCTGAGAAGATTTCAGATGTATCGCTCGTCTGTGGATCTAAATCAGGTAAAGAATGTGAGATCCCATGTTGCGGGGGACGGCCAATAGTTATCAAACCTGCAGGGATCTTAAGCGATCTCTTAAAGTTGTAAGTCTCAGTTTCCCAGCCAGCTGTGAACTTTGAAGTCTGTTGATGAAATTTAATAATTAAAATTTATTGAATCGTTTAAAGCAAAAGACAAATGTCTCACTTTATCATCTTTAAGGGTGAACAATCCAGTGAAAGGAACGCGACATGGCGTCTTGACATCAGTCTCGGTTTGATTTTCTGCTAAAGCTTTGTCATCGCTTTTCTTCTTTGTCGGCGGCTCCTTTTCCTTCGAAGCTTTCGACGGAGATTCCGGCTCTTGTTTGCTTTTACGAGGTCGTAGTCTAAAAATGAATGTTGGAGAAGGGTTCGAACTAAAGATAAATGATTCTGTTTACCTATCTGCTTTGTTTTGCTCCTCAGCATGAGACTCTTCGCTCGACGATGAGCTTTCAATTTTCGACACGCTTCGCAACATCTTCTTGCTTTTGTTATTCGTTGCCGCGTCGCTGTCACTTTCATTCTTGCGTTTTGAATCATCGGCTTTCGTGGAATCCTTGCGCTTTGGTGTGACTTTCTTATTTGAGCTTTGAGGTGTCTCGACTTTGGGTTTCTTGTCGGGCGCCACGTTCTGAACAACTTTGTCGTTTCTCAGAACTTTGCTGTTCAACTGTTTCTTTTCAATTTCCAATTTTCGCTTTGATCTCGTCATCGTTTCCTCTTCTTCAAGTAAATTCTTGATGCTTGAGCCGAGGTCTTTCGGTTTTTTTGCGCTTTTTGGCGTTGACGGCTTCGCCACTTTTGCTATTGATGCCTCATCGGACTCTGATGACTCAGAAGAATTTTCTTGTTTCTTCGGGTCTTGCTTCGAGGCGGCAGCTCGTTTCCCTGACTTTGCCTGTTTCTGATCGCCTTTCTTGTCATCCAACTTTTTCTTCTTTCTCTCGTCATCAGAACTTGTTAATTCGTCAGGCTTTGACGTTGATTTTCTGTGCCGTCGCTTCTGTGTCATCTCTTCTTCAGTTTCTTCTTCTTCAACTGATGGCTCCTCGTCAGTTTTCTTAATTCCCAAAGCAGCGCGCTTTCGTAAACGTCTTACGCGGATGGCAGTTCTCGCTGGTCGACGTGTTTCCGTTTCATTCTCGGAACTACTCGGTTCACCCAATCGAGCAGCGTGCTTTTGCTCTAACTGAAGTCGCTGCTTCTCACGCATATTTCGCGATATTTTCTCAGATATTTTTTCAACAACCGACGTGTGACTTTTCTTAAGGTCATCGCCGTTGTTTTGAGTGTTTACCAACTCGAGCAGCGGCTTGTCTTCATCACTTGAAGAGTTCTCATCAATTTTGTTGATTGATTTCACAATTTCCTTTGGAACTTCTGAGAGAGTGTGGGTCGTCGTTCCTGGAATATCATTCACCGTCACAAGCTTTTCCTCAGATTTCTTCTCGTTCACGATTACGTTGGGCGGTCGTTTCTTTGACGTCTTTTTCTTTCCAGTTTCCAATTGTTGGACAAAATCATTGCACGCACTTCCCCAATCCAATAAATCGAAAGCTGAAGTGCCTGCTGAGGGAGCTGGTGATGTAAGAGTGGTCGAAACATTTTTAACTTCGACAACGTTTGTGGGAAGTGGAATGTAACCTTTAAGTTCTCCTTTCGTTCGGAACTGACGTGGTGAGAGATCTTTCTTTTGAGAGTCATCATCATTTATTTCAACCTTGCTGATGATTAGTTTCTTCTGCTCCTTGAGCTCAAGATTAGTCTTCAGTTTCAGAATTGTGCTTTGATCAGCACCTCTCGCGATATTTCCATTGCTTCCCGTCATACTCGAAGGAATTAGTCCGTTAATTGATCGTGCAGATTCACCTGATGTTCCCGGTAATGGCCCAGCTAGTTGATGTTCACTCTTGATACCACTCTCCTGGTGGATCGGGTGATGGATCCGTGGGTAATGTTGGAGAGCGATATCATCTGGGCGCTGCTGAAAATTCTGATTTGCAAAATGTGATTTTTCCATTTTGTAATTGCTCGTTGGATCAGAGCGTTGAATCATTTCAGCTTTCGGATTCGGATAATATTGACTGCTCGGATATTGCGCAACTGGTGGAACTGCCGCTTGCTTTGGAGTTGCTTCGTTACGAATTTCTTGATGATACTTCATGTCGTACGGATGAGAGCTTGACTTCTGATAATTCTCATGTTTAAACAATGCGGGAGGTTGCCCGATTGCCGAAAGAGACTTGACATGATTCTCGACTTTCTGAAATCTTTGCTGCTCGTAATATTGATAACGATTTGCAGGTGTCATCGGCATTTGATGTTGCGGCATTGTCGGATGAACTCTTGGTTGCTCAATCGGCCTTGCTGCTTCCTCAATCTTTCCCATCTTTGTTGGAACTGAATTATTCATGCTTTGATGTTCAATAGGTCTTTTACGAGGTGGAGAAGCAATCGGTTGGAACTGCCTCATGTCTGCGTGAGTCGGCAAAGTTTCTTTTCTGTTACGTCGATACAAAATTTCCTCCACGTATTTCCTATCACGCTCTCTTTCGTAGTAAAGTGGATCACGAGGGTTTGCAGCATGATTTGACGGCCTCGCTGCTGCTGCGTCGATTGTAGACGAAGAGTGATGAACATTTTTGTTCGACGTTGTTGGGTAAGGAACAGACGCTGGCGCTTGCTGGGGAGGAAGGTAATATTGACTTTGTCTTCTAGCATCAACGTGATGCGGCTCGCTCGGCCTTGGAATCTCTTTATGACCAAAGGGAATCGTCTGTTGATGGTTGTGCATCTCCATAGGGATTTGAGATTTTCCATCATAATTCGGACGTTCTGATGGACGAGCGCTTTGTGTTAAAGCCGGAACAGGAGCGTGTGGTCTGTCGACATCGTTTGTGGGTTGAAAGCGTTGCTGTTCATGAAAGTAATTTCTGTTGCTCGAAACTTGAGACATTTGCGGGGGAGCCACGGACGGCGGAGTTCTATTGTTCTCTGATGGTCTTTCAGATACGCTGCTTGTAGCTCGAGCTGTTGGATAATCTTGTGGGCCAGTTCGCGCTTGCTGTCGACAATCAGTCTTCGCTACCTTTGCGAAATTGGGAGTAAACTCAACCTTCAATCCACTCGGCTCTGGTCTTTGTCGGGAGATATCTTGATCGCAACCCGTCGAGTCTGCTTTAGTTTTGACGGTTTTTACGGACAAATCAAGAGGCGACTCTCGTTTAACTTCTGCGAAAATCGACTTCGATGATTTAATAATGTTTGGGGCCACCGGAGTCGCTCTCAAAGGAGGAATTTGTGATGGTTCAAGTTTAACTATAGCAATTACCGAAACGTCTGTTGGTTCAGGACGTCTCAAAGGTAAATTAGATGGCCCAGCTTGAATCTTCGGAGGCTCATCCATTCGTCGTTGTTCAACCGGTTGAATAACTCTCGGTCTCTCCATCATTTCCTCATGAACTCTTCTGTGAGGTTCCGGATGACGAATAGTTTCTTGCATTCGAGGCGGATATTCCTTCGCTCTCGGAACTTCTCTTGGATAATAAGATGGACCAGCTTCCGGTCGATACTGAGCTTGTTCTCTAGCCGATCGAATTTCAAGTTCATGATGTGAAGGAAATCGTTGATAATTCATATCCGCCGCTTGCCGATGATCCATAAGATATTTCGCATTATGTTCATTTGGCGGCAATTGCTTCCCCGGATCGAAATGTCGAGAGAAGTCAGGATACTTCTGATGATAATAATTCTGCCCTGGTCCCGAACTTGTTGGCGGTTGATAATGTCGATTTTGAATTTCTTTCACGTCGAGATTTCTAAAAGGTTCAGCGACTTTGTATGGCTGATAGCTTTGAGAGACTTTCACCGCAGTTGCTCCAGGTGGACCTGGAATTGGATACGAGTATCCATAACTGATATGCGGGCTTTGCGAGGGACTCGGATGTTGATAATTCGTAGGCGATGGAGATGACATTCCTCGATGTCCGCTTGGATGCCTTTGCATTGGTTGTTGCACGAGAGGTGGCGGCCAATTCTGTGGAGGATTCATTAGCGATGGACCAGGTGGCACTGTCAATGGACTCTTTGGCTGATGATGATACGCAACTGGCGATGGACTGTGATACGGTCGACTACTTGAAGCTGCTATCGGTTGTCTCTCATGTTGATAAGTCAATGGCGGAGCTTGTCCCGTTTTCATTGAATCTTCAAGACTCGCTTGATGATTATATTTCGGATAGTTTTGAGGGAAGTCAGGATAAGACTGTTGATAGTTATTCAAAGCGCTGGCTTCGGAAGCACGACGAGAGTCTGGTGACTCTTTAGGTTGCTTAAGCTTATATTCACGGAAGAGCTCTGCAGATCGTCTCTCGACGATTTCCTTCGTTGGAGTCTTCGCTGGCTCATTCTTGATAGTTATTATGGTGCCTTCCTGTCGCAACTGCTGCTCTTTCTGCTTCAATGAAAATTCATGTGACATCTGCTGGCTCTCTTGAGAATTGTTGTTTAACTCTCTCGCGTGCGGCGGATAATAAGCTGGGTGGGTTTTCCGGAGATCCTCACTCGAGTTGTGTAATTGATGGGATGAGTAAGGAACTTGAGACTTTTGCTCGGCCTCCATTGCATGTTTGGGAGCTTCATTGGCACTTGCACCACCTAAGAGTCGTTCACTTCTCTCGTTCCATCCACTGACGCGTGACGGATCATTCGAATTGGGCAGAAATTGATTTTTATGAATGATGTGGGCCATCGGTTCATCAATAATCAACTGCTGATGATAAGCATTGATTCCTTCCTTCTTCATATTAGGATAAACAGTTTGAGACGTTGTTGGTTGTTCTGTCTTTGAGTCTTGAGCTAGCTTTTGAGAAATCGCTGTCGACGAACGGAAATCGATTTTGTATGACGACGAAGATGTAGGAGTGGGCGAGCTTTGACTTTCTGCCATTGAAGACGATGAAGAAGACGGAGGTTTCAATTGCAAATCGCTAATGTAATTATTCTTCCTAACGATCTCAGGAAAGTTAGATGGCGTAATTGCTGGTGGAGTCGAAGACGTTTCTGGCTTTGAGAAACTCTTTGAGAAGTCGGGATGACGCATTTGCATATCAGGCGCAACTCGATGAACGTTTGAGAAGTCAGGATGCTTACTCTTAGGTGCGCCCATTAGAGAATTGTTTGGTTGGCTTGTTGAAGAACTTGCAGGTCGACTTATCGATGGCGCAGTGAATATTTGCTTCGAGAAGTCAGGCAAGCCCACGTAGAGTGCATGGTTTCTCTTTATCGGTGGAACTGTTTTCTCATCGCGATGTGGAATGGACAGATCAAGCATAGTTGGCTGTGACTCTTTCGACATCTCACTTGCTCGTGAATCTGGCAAAGTTCTGTCTCTAAAATCAAGAGAACCATTCTCAATGATTGGCTTCACTTCCGGCAGTTTCATTGCATTATCATCAAAAGATTCGCTTTGCGACTTTTCAACAATTTCGTGATGACGATTTGGCGAAGACTCTTCCCTCGGACTTTTATTGCTTGCGTTCAAACTTATCTCAGCACCATTTGAAGATTCGTTACTAATATCACTCTTGAGCTCAACTTTCGATGAATCGCTTGGTGAGTTCTCGTTAATTGACTTTGAGCTGTTTCCTTTAAACTCTTCAATAAGTTTCTCTACAGATTTGCTCGACGAATTGCTATCACTGCCATTGCTGTTGCTACTAAAGTTTGACGTAATGTTTCCTTTGTTCAGCATCATCTTGTTCTTGGCCGCATCTAAGCGACTGTTGTCAACAATTTTGTTCTTCAACGAGTATAAAATCACACGATCCAATAAACTGTTGCTATTGATTTCGATTTGGACATCATTTGATCCTGGGACGGACTTTGTGACAGTGCCCGGAAACGACGGTAGACTTGGATTCGCTCCAGCACTCTCCTCAGACGAAGAATTTGCATTTTCATGATTGCCATCTTGCAGCTTTTTGCTGTTTTCGCTTTCTGCTGCTTTGCATTCGCTTTCATTAGAAAGTTTTTCATCATTTTGATTGCTGTTTGACTGAGTCTCTGTTAAGTTTTCAACTGCATCTTGTCGAGATGAAGCTTCCGAGGAACTCGCTTGTTCGTTTGAGGTTTCTTTCGTCGAGTCTGATGTCGATGAAGCTTCAGGAAGTTCAGAATGTTTATCGTCCTCTTTCTTAACGGCTTCATTCGTCTCTGTCTTTGCATCAGATTCCGAAATCTTCTCCTGTTCGCTTTTCTCACTCAACAGCTGTTGATCAGGCTCCATTCTAAACGCTTTAATGATTCTGAAAAAAGATAAAAATGTTTTAAAACTCTCGTCGATTTATTTTCATACATAAACTTCGTCATCGTGTTTCGCAAAAAAAAATGTTGTGAGAGGTCATGGGGATTGCTTGAGTGGAGTTTAAAAGTCAACAAGAGAGAATGAGAAAAGAACTTTTATCCTTAAACTTTTCTCAGTTGGTGTCCTGGGAGTTTATTTTCCAGACAACTTGAGATAGAATTTTCTTTATTCCTCTCGATTGTTTGCTATTCAGAATTCATCTCAATTATGCATGAAAGTCCAAAGAGGAATGAAAATTCCGGAAGATAAGATAAAAAGTTTCGAGACGAAATGAAAACTCGTTTCGAGACATGATCATGGCCTATTTATGAAAGGTATTTAGGTTACGTTTGTAGATCATAACAACTTTAAACCTGATTCAAATTTATTTTTCTTTCGAAGTAATGAAAAAACCATTTTCACTTCGTTGAGGTGCGAAAATAAAAAAGCTCAGACACGCTCGAAAGCTAAAGAAGAAGTCAGACGACAAATGAAAAACGACAGAGAGCTTTGACCTCCATCCGCATGCGATGATTATTATTCTAACTCAACTGGCGAATCAAGTTCACCGTCAGATGTAAAGTTGGTTTCGCCATTAAGTCTTCTTTCTAACGTGACTGGGACTTTTCTAGTTTGCTAGCATAAAAAATTCCTTGTTAGACGTAAAAACTTTTCGCTCGAAAAGAGGAAAAGCGTGTCTTGAAATTAAGAGAAACGATTAGAATTGTCTGAGTCAATTTTCCACAAAATTTCTTACGAGAAGCTTCATTAAATGTTGATTCATTAACTTCCACACTAAACGAGTTTTCCGCGAGAATTTAACTAAAGTCGACGGCAAAACCGACTCGACTAGTTAAAAGCCATTGCCACGAGTCAAAATTGAAAACGAAGAAGAAAACATTTCGCACGGAATTTTCTATAAAAAGGACGAAGAATGGAGGAGAGTCAGAAAAGGAATTATTTATTCGAATAAAATCTCATGACAACGAGAGAGTCAAGGCGACGAAAATTATTAAGGTCGTCACTTCTGGTTTGCTTCCTTGCATTAATTGCCCGATTATGTTTGATTTGCGGACGTATCAGGTCAACGACAGAATCGAGAAATTTACGAGCGCTTTGGATTAAGCTCGCTGACGACATTTTATGTTCAATTCCATTCGAGTCGTCTTCGTTTGCCAAAAAATTGGGACGACTCGTTCGATGAAGAAGAATAAGAGCACGAAAGAGAAGAGAAAACTTTCTAGGTCAGTTATGAAATGTGGCGATTTGAATGAAACTTTTTCGATCAACACAGCAAAAGCAGCGAAGAAATGTTTAATTCTGGTCACAACAAACTGTAATAAAAAATCCTCTATTGACGTTTGAGGTCATCGAGACTAATAGTTCAGAGTCGATATGAGCGAAAATTATTCAAACGTCGTTTATCTTGAACAATCGCAAAGCGACTCAGAACGTCATCAAATATAAATCATCAAAATAGCTCGTTAACCTCAATTAGATGCTTTTATGAGTACAAACACTATGTGAGTTTTGATTTTGTTCAAGGATTTTTAAGTCATCGTGAGCGATAACGAGCGTTGTTTAAGCTTCAAAGAAAAAGACGAATTGAATAAATATTTACAATGAAAAAGCATCCGAAAAAATTCCATTCATCGCTCTTTTTGGGAAGCGAAACTGATGAGCTTTCTTGGCGAGGCTCTTAATCATCTAAAACAAAATTTGATCGATGTCTTAGATATTATTATTCTCCCACACTCTCTGCTCTAATCTTCATTGAAAGGAAAGTGTTCCGGAGATAACAAGGCGTTGAGTGAGGGTGGACGACAGCGTCAGCTTTAAACAACATTCTCAATTACTCGTTGCTCGTTGAATGTCAGAAATAAAAATGTTTCTCGTTCGATTTATTTACACAATCACCGTGCGCTTGTATTTACCGAACTCTACCGTCAAGTCGATGCTTTATTTTCATTCTTTCGATGCTTTGTTGAAACAAACTTATTGAGAGCGAACAGCAACAATTGTTGTAATCTCATGGATGGCTTCGATGGGTTAGTAAAGTGTTTCGTGTTTCCAAACATCGCTTGAGTTTCCAGATGCCGACTTGTCGACATAGTTTCAATTCAATTCTCTCGATTGAGTTTATTATTCAAAGTTCACGATTCACAAGCTTCTGAGGTTCTTTTTGGGAAATGTTCTCATTAACTTTCTCAACGGAAGTTTCAACATTTGTTGTTGAGCATTTCCGATAAATCTTACTTCCTCTCAGACTAATTTGCTTCTTACGCGCTCGCTCATCAATGAAATTCGCAGACACTTGCCACTTAATCACAAGAGTCAATTTTACGCCAAACGATTTTTATGGAAATCCACCCTCTCACACAACATCGAGCGCAGCTTTCCCCAACGGGGACGTGATGAGATTTTCATATGCTCATCGGAATTTTTCATTTGCGGCTTTTTTTTTTCTTCAAAGGGAAACGTCTCGTGGACGATTTTTGAACACGCAGTAGCAGCAAAACTTTTTCTTCTTAAAAGCAATTTACATTACCGAGAAAATCCATTTATTGTAGCACATGAACCAGGACAAGGACGACTTGGTTCCGAGCAAATTTGTTATATAGAATGAGAAAATAGTTCACGGACAAAGACAGCAACGTTGGCGGTTTGGGTTGGCAGATGAAATGAGATCGAGGGTTGAGATAAGTCGCTTTGATTATTTTGAGACGTCTTCTTATTAAAAGAAATCTTTCAAAGGGAACCTTGAAACGTTTAACCGAAGGAAACGAAGAGGAAAAGTTTCCAGTGTCTCACCTCAATGGAGCTCACAAAATCCGTTAATTCACAAAGTCAATTAAAAAGTCGTTTCGTCAAGTATCAGCATCGTGTTTTAATCCCATTCGATGTTAGTAATGAAAGAAGCTTAAGAATGTTCCACTCAATCAGAGATTTTCTTTTCACTTGACACTGCTAAAGAGAAAACTTTTTCAGACAGGAAAAACAAAGAAGCTTTTGTGCAAGACTTTTCCGAGGAAAAAACTTTAATTCCTGGATGCGAGGTTAACGTAGCAAGGTTCACAAGATAACTGAGAGAAGCTTTGTACCAATTTGAGAATAAAATTTGTTGAGCTTTTCCATGTTGCGCACGCGCAGCGATCGAAGGAAAATAAAGAAATTGCGAGAGAGAAAATCCTTGAACCAAATTGCAAAAGCGAAGAAGGCGAGAATGCAATTTCAAACTTCCCACACGAGTCGTGAATGTGATAAAAAAAAACACCGACACTCATGATACTAATTCTTCGTTTTCCTTTAAGTTTGCGAGAAAACAGAAACTTTAAAGTTGCTTCATCGAGTTTCACCGGAAGACGGAAAGTATCGGTTTCCACATCAACTAATTCGAAACTTTCACAAGCGTTTGACTTCCTGACTGCACAAATCCTCGTTAATGACTTCACTGCAACGTGAGATGCTCCCCAACATCGGAAGTGATAACACCGTCAACAACAGAATAATCTCGTTTGGGTTCACACTCTCGTTCTATTTTTATAAGCCACCAACGAGTTTTTTATTTATTCCAACATGTGCTGCACTGCGAGGAGAGGGCGAAGCCGAGAGTTCAAGGAGTTGATGAGTTGACCTTGAAAGCAAACGTTGCACGACGAATTCCGACAATGAATAATGACTGTGCATAAGTGTCTCCATTCTTGTCACAATGAAGATTCGCAGACATTAAAAGTCTCGAAATTAAATGTCACGGGAAGCTCTTTTCGTCCTCTCACAGGGGAACGTAGGATTCCAACCACGTTTACCACGTCAAGCTAAATGGCAATAAAATATATTTTACGATGTTCCACTTCTAATGTTGACTTTTGCCACTTGAAGCTCGCTCGCGTCTGAAGCGTAGCACATGTCGAATTGCGGTCCCTCTAAAGGCTCCTCTTCTTTATCGATAAAGCAATAACGTCGCCCAATATAAAAAGAAGTTGAGGAGTAAACCGCAGAGTGGAACTATTACGATGACCATGAGCCATCACGACCGCATGTGGCACAATTTTTATTATATTCCGAGTAAACCCCGATGATTGTGATTGGGGTGTCGGATTTCAATTCAACCCTCTCTCACTCGTAATGAATTCGAGCTGCTCATTCTGTTATCGCGATTCTCCATTCATTACTTTAATTGTAATTGACGGAGCTAAGGTCAATGATCTCATGCCATCTCCCTCACGCGCTTGCACATCCATCAAGCGTGTTCTCTTATTTCTTTCCTGCTTTGAGGCCCCACATTCTTCTTTTCTCTTCTTCCTCGTGCTCTCGAAAAAAAAGAAAATTATTAGTTTCGCTTTTCCCGCTCTCGCTCGAAAATGTTCATTTATTTTTAGACTCAAGCTTTGTGTATCATTTTGGCTGCGATTGCAAAAGAATTTCTGGCAATTAAACGGTCGATTGTTGGCTTTTACTTTGCCGCCGTAAACTGAATTTCAATTTTGAAGAACAAGAAAAGCGGTAACGGTCGATTGCACTGCATAAGAAGTGAAAAGAAGAAAATGCTTGAATGAAGCGATAATGTTGCCAAAGCAAATGTTTACGAACAATTGATTAAATAATTTTATGTCTGCCTGCAGAATGACAAAACATTTCGACGCTTCTAAAAATATGTTTCACGTTCTCCGTTTAATCGTCATTTGAAATTCAAATTATGATTTGCTTGGCTTATGATTCCCTCCCTCCTCACATTGTCGAGAAGGTTCTTCTGTTCAAATAAAATTGCGCTCAGGTGTGAACTCTGTGGAGCTATAATTCGGGGTTTTTCGATTCGGTTTGTTTGTGGCTTCGTTTTGTTCCGGTTGCGGTGGCTGTGACGTGAGAATGAGATCGAAAGACTCGACGAGACTCTTGCATCACTTTCAGTTAAGTTAACGACCCGGGTAGCAGAAACTCTCATGTCGCTACATTCGATTCGAAGAAAACTCGACGAGGTGAAAACTCAATTGCGGTTTGTTTTGTTATTGAGAGAAGCGAAATAATCAATCACGATGGTATCGTGGGTGGTAGCGGAAAGAGGAGACAAATGGATTTATTGACCTCGCTCTCTATTTTTCGCCGAAAATAATCGAGTACGCTTTATCGCGGCCGGATCAACAACCTTTTTCCCATGAACTCTTCTTTTCCGACGCCACTCTCTTACCCGAAAATCCGACTTTCATTATTTATGACGATGGAAAGACATTTTTATGTTGTTTCGGTGCTCCCATCATCAGTCTGAAACCCTTTTCAGGACTTTGTAGACGCCCCCGAAAAAAGAAAAATAATTCAAAATCGAGGTCGCTTCAAAGGTTTTCATTTACGTAAAGAAATTTCACGTTAATGAGTGACAGTTTGTTATTTAATTACAACTTGTTATGAAATTCCGGAAACTTCTGGCTCGCAAAGAATGTTTCATCGACTGAGGTTTCTCGTGCTCTTGCCAATATTACTCAATAAAGTTATGGTAATAAACGAAAGAAAGTAAAGTAAAGTTCAAGGCTTCTCGTGCTTCTTAAATATGTGACGCAATGTTTTTGTGGCGTCGCAATTAATAAAATGAAAACCTTGGAAATTCGATTGAAGAAAATTCCTTCGAGAGAATGGAAAGTCAGCTTTCTAAAGAGCTGATATCACGATAACGTCGCAAAAGATTCGTCGACATGGCGATGATGAAAGCTTCGAAGAAATCGTTCAATCATCGTTCACATCTTTTCTCGCATGAGCTTCAAACTTGAAGGATCTCTCAGAGGAAAATGAAATCTAAATTGTTTACAAGCTTTTCCGAGTGGCAAAACATCAACAACAACAAATGACCTGGAGGCGATTCATATTGAGGGGGAGTGTCCGGCAAAGAAAAGTTGGTTAATAAAAATCCACAGGAAATTTGTTTACGATTTAATGACTGCGGTAGAAGTTTAGCGACACAGACGAAATATCGAATGACACGATAGAGTCAAGTCGAATGGAAACTCATCGCGTTACATAAAATCGCTTCACATTTAACCTTGAATAAAAATAAAATTAAATGACGATGCATCGTCAACACGAGAACAATTCATTGACCTTAAGGCAATGATTTCATCGGAAAGAAAACGTGATGACTCTTGTTCCTCGAACGGAACATTTCTCCGAAGATTAATCTCATCGCAAATACGAGTCACCTTGTCCTGACCTAAGAAAATTTCCATTCAACTCAACTCGTTATCGTAATTGATCCTAATTCCGTAATTGCTTGAAGACTTTACATGCTTTCACTAAAAGTTAGAATACTCTTCGTCATGTGATCCAACTCGAACGGAAACTGAATAAAATGATATCCAGTCTGTTAGTCTCCATAGAAACTTCTCCTAACTCAAATGAAGCTTCAAGGGTTTTCTCAACAAATGAATCAATTTGTAAAGTTCTAAATCATTTTCGTTCGGAGCACGTGAAAGTGAGTTCCTCCTTTCTGTACGTAAATTTGATTTTAACAAGAGCAAAGAAGAGAAGAAGCAACACAAAACGATACGAGAGTGTAACAGACTGCAACCCTTAAACTTTCAGTGAGAAACCATTTAACTTTGTTCAAAACAGAAATCGATTTACCGTCGAGGAGGAAGGAACAAACAAGAGCACTGCCGGTGATTTCAATTAACATGAAATAGCTTTTCTGTTATTGAGTCGACTCTCTCTGCCAACTAGCGCAAAGTAAAGTAATCGAAGCGTCGAAGTTCATGGGAAACTTAATCATATCTCAAAGTGACACACAACGAGCGACACAAAAAGAAACTTTTCTGTGTCAATGACCTTGACGTTTCGTCGATTTCTACATGAACGAGAATTATTTGGTTTCTTTATAAGCTGAGCACGGCCCACCCACACCATCACGACAACGACAAATGATAAAGAAAAAATGTTTCATGTTTGTAGAAGCAACAACATTGTATCGTCTTCTGCTAAGTCTGTTTTCTATCGATGATGCAAAAATTTCTGTTTTCCTTCTAGCAACTGAACAGCAGCGGTGCAAGGTCAGACGATAAAAGTTTAAACTTTTTCTTCATTTTGCTGACATTGAGTTCAAACGGCAAACTTATGGCGCCGTTCACGACCGAAAACAGCAATGAATCACTTACTGACGGAAAGTTTCGATCTAACAAGGAAAGAATTAAACTTCTTGAACGCGTAATTATATTTCAGATTCAACCCAGCCTGTCACTGCTCGTTCCGGACTCAAGACTCTCATGTGAATTAGATCGTCTGAGGTTTTTCTTTAATATTCGAATCACGAGAGACAATTATTTCCTTGATTTGAGTTTCTGTTTGTTGTTTTTTGCGAGTAAATTGTGAGAATAAAAGTAAAGTGAAGAACTTCGTAGAATCGCTCTCGACTAGCCTTGACTATTTGCTTAACTGAAAAGCTGCAGCCAAATTGCTTCATTACTCCCCTGAGCTTTCCAAGTTCACTTTTGCGAGCGCGTCGAGAACAATTAGCACGTTTTTCAAATTAATGAGACTTTTGCTGTCTGTTTTTGACTTTTTTTTTACTTCATTTGAATGAAAAGAAATATCAGAAGCCAAAAGACTTCTAATGTGAAAAGAAATGAATTTGTTCAACGAGAACAAACCGACAAGTGTGGGGGCGTCTTTTGCTCGATGATTGAGTCGTCGTAGAGTGATGAGATTCGATTGTAATTACGTTGGACTCGTTCAAGGTCTTCGCTCCTTTTGTCAAAGAGAAAAAACAGATCATTGCACTCCTAATGGGCTGGGCCTAGAGCTAAAGCTATTCACTATTGTGTGTATGTGGGGGGATGTGAATCAACTTTGAAAATAGAACAAAAGCAAACAAGCTTTCCGAAGCATTCAGCTTGTCGACCGAAAATAGCCATGTCAAGTGATTTGACAGAAAGGCAAGAAAGCGAAGCAGAACCTCAACGGAAAATCGATAAACCAAATAACAACACGTTTCCAACTAAATATTTAACAAAAGTGTAAGAGTTGATTAAACTAAATCGCAAAGTTTTTTTTTCGTGATTATGAAAACAATCGGAGAAAAAAAGAATTCTCGCGTCAGCTTTATTTAAGCGCGAATAATATTTTGATAAGGTTCGCTGATCCTGGCTTCTGGGTTGGAAATAAAATTATCAGCTTGTTGACATGCGTTAACCGAAATTTCACAGACACGTCAAATTATTTGAGCAAACAATGAGGTCATACGCGGCTTAGATCAAATTCAAAAATATCGCAGATGATAAAATTGATTAAAATCTCAAATGAAAAATTGACGAGCGACGATAAAATATCTCTCAGCACATTTCGTTTAACGTTTGACTGAATTGCATCGCAAAAAAGTAATTTGTGTGGCCATCGCTTGTAAAGTTTTTTTTTTCTTCACTAATTAACAGAGCAAAGCACAACACGAGTCGTTCTGTTATTTACAACGTTGCCAGACTTGGAAATTCCATCTTCAGATCGTAAAACGTAAAACTTCCCCATTCCATGTCGATTGAAATCACGGAGCTCGTTTCTTTCGTTATGCATTCTTTCCGTTGATACGCTGAGCTTTAAAACGTCAACATGTGCCCGATCGCTGTTCTATTTACATATCGTTGGCTTATAACACGATCGCATTGTGGAGCTGGCCTCTCTTTAAAGCTTTGGAGTGAGTTGAACGAGTATGCTCAACGTTCATCACTAATGGTTTTCGTCGAGAGTTTTCAAAGTCTTAAATCCGATAAACGTTGGCTGGCGTTTAGCATTTTCCATTTTGCGTAATCTGACGGCATTCCATCAAACATGATTTAAAAGTTTTGACGTCGTGAACAAACATTACCAGACCGACCAAAAAAAATGGAATAAACTGAAAAAGTCTCGCACGGTCGACATGGAAATTAATGAGAGATCGGAGAGTCAACAGCGGCGAGCCCTGTGGCGAAGCTTTAATTTCATTTCGCTCGCTTTTCGATGATTTGATGAAGCTTTTTATCGCGTTGTCACTGTTTTCGTTTCGGTTTCAATTGATTTAATCAACTTTAATTCATGGAAAAGCAATTTCAACGTGTCAGTGTGTGAACTTAACTAAAGCGTTGATCTTCACTTCAACGAACTTTTTTTTCCGATACAGAGAAGAATGAAAATTGTTTCCGCGTATTCTGATCAGATCTTGACAGTTCTCGTTTGAGGCTCTCGCTTCAATGCTGCTCAGTTGAGCGATGAAATTAATGATTCCTTCGAATATGTTTAGTTCAAGTAATAAATAATGAAAATGCAATTTACAACACGATTCTCGTGGAAAAGCAAACTCCGGTCTTCGAAGGGAAACCGCAGCGTTGCCAAAGCAATCAAATTATTTAATGTTTGTTAAAGAGATTCCACTCGGAAAATGCAAACAAAGAACGACAACTCGTAATCAGTTAAATTCATTCGTAAGCGCGTTAAGTAATTCGCAAATCTCCGGAATTTCGAGAATCGCACGACGTAACACTTTGTCGTCTGACCGTTGGAACTATTGTGCAACATCGTCGTCCACTGCATTTGTCAGTCCTCCTCGTTTTCCGCGCAAACTGTCGACAATTAGCGTCTTTTTCGCGATGTTTTTATTTGACGTTGTTCATACATCGACGAGAATAAGCAGCGCAAAGTTTCTTCAACCATATGTGCCACAGCCAGCGCGACGGTGTGGTCGTGAGTAAGTGTGCGGGAGAGCGTCGCGATAAAAATTAATTCACGAGAAATTTTCCAAACAGTTCTGTTGATGTTTTATTAATTCGCGCTGATAACGCGTTGTGATGAGCTTATGAGCTACCAATTACAGTTTTTTCACTTCTGTGTGCACATTTCGCGATCTTTTTGTCTGGCAACGTCGCAAAGTTTCGTCTCTGACCTTCGACGATCGCTCGTGAACAGCGCAGAGGTTTTGAAATTGAAATCTTTCAAGTGTCGTAAGGAGAATTTAATTCTTGATTTAATCTTTCAGTTGACACTGCTCCTGATCAAGCTCTGCGTTGTAACTGATTTCTTCACTTTGCATCGCTTTAATTACTTAAGTTGAAAAGCCCGCGAGCGCTAATTGTTGGCGTTGAACCGTCGTTGTTGCCAGATTTCCACTATTTTCCTTCACTTCTCGCTTAGCAGCAAAACGACGCTTGAAACAATAATTTTTCTCCTCGAGCGAGCATCGAAAAACCAGAACATGAAAAGCAAACCGAGAGGAAAACAATAGAAACATAAATTACCACACAGAGGAGCATTAAATCTACATAAAATCTCATTATACGGTATGTCTCTCTCGCGTTCATTTGTCTTTCTAAATATCTCGCGGAACTTCCAAAAACTGTTCATTTCCCTCCCGCGAAAAATCCCGACGACTCGTAAGTATTTCGTTTCAATTGGCCACGGGGAATTTACGCTGAGTATGCAAATTGAAGGTCAATGAAAATTAGCGAAGTGAAAATGTGTAAATTTATCTCGTTGACAGCGCATTTGACGCAGCGAGCGATAGCGAGTGAATTAAAATTATTCCATTTTCTCTTAAACGTTTCGACTCGACTCGTTCTATCAATTAAGTTGTTTGAAGCTTGAAACTTGAGTCTCACGCAAAGTTTACTGAAAGTGTTTATACAACGCGCAGATTTTAGATTTACAAAACGAGAGCCGGCGACATAAACTTTCGCACAGACTGTCAAACATTAAATCTTTTGGGGAAAAACTTTGAAAAACCATCAAACTCTCGTTTCGTGAGTTGCATCAACAAACAGACGACACTAAAATTTATGAACACGCAATCTGCCGTCGTTGACCTAACTCGAATTAGCAAACTACGGTTCAGTAGTCTACGTGGGGTGAGTGTTTATGGTGAAGCACGAAATCATTGAATTTGTGCCCTTTAATTGCACTCCTGCCAGTTCCCTCTTATTATGACGACTGCACATGTTCCTCGATGCTGTGCGACGACTTCAGTCATGCAAATAACAAGAAGAACACTCGCACAGTCCGATAACCAACTTATCACTCTTCCAATCTCTCTGACAACGTTTCATTTGAGGAAAGCGAAAGATTATCAAGCGACGAGAAAGCTGGAAATGCGACATTATGGTAAATTTGTCACACACAAACATCAGGCGCTCAGGAAAGTCGAGAGCAACACATCGAACGAAGACGACAACGACGACATCATCATCTTCATGTCTCGGCAAGAGGTTCTTTGCTTCAATCTAAAGTGTGTGTGAGTCTTCTTGTCTATTATAGTTTCTTTCGTTTTTCTCTTACTTTACGACACCGAAAAAAGAAATGAAGAGTCATCTGTTTGTGATAGAAGGAAAAGAGGAAGAGGCAAGAACTCAAAAAAGTGACCTGCTTCGTCGTTGTGCGAAACAAATCAACCACCCGGGCGTATGGCTTCATGCTTGAGCACTAAAGACCATCTTGCGTAAAATGTTTCTTATCAACTTTTATGACTTTCTTTTGTGAGTTGAAGGAATTTCGTTTATGAAGAGAAGAGGAAGGAAAAAGCCAGACGGGGCAATCGAGAAACAAATTTAGAAGCTTAAGAACTTTCGGAAGCGACAAATTCTTGAAGAAAACTTAATCCGCACAGTTTGTTGCAACATCTTGTGTCATTAGCTTTAAATATAAATTTCGCAAAATTATCATCAGCAATTGGCCTTTCCCTTTTTCCCTCCTCGGTTGTCAAGAAGACGATTCGTCTGCTAAGCACGAACTAAATCCTTAAGTTGAGAGAGCGACAGACAGCACAATGATGAGGATTTTACGTTTTTTGTGCGCTTTGGATATCATGATGTGCTTGAATATGTTTCGTCTCTTTTGAAACCTTTTATCAACAATTGTTCGGTTTGGTTAACGAGAAAGACGTTTGTGTCTCCTTGTGGAGTTCCAAAGCGGCGACGATGAAACTTGGTTCGAGAAGAAACGAGCAACTGATGATGAAAGCTGTTGATTGCGAGGTGGAAAAAGTTTTTTTTTCTTTCTTTGCCTTAGGGAGAACTTTCCTCCTGCCACGGCAAAGAGATTATCGCAATAAATTTCCAATTAAGAAAGCGAGATTCGAAATAGCTTCAACTCGAAGTGCATTTCCTCCCGTTTCACAATCTCCGCTAACGTAAACACTCACACACACGCCGCACATCTCTGTATCTCATCCGTGATGTGAAACGAGGTCAAATACATTTTTTTTAAAATTAAAATATATTCGATGTTTTTTTTCGGTTATAGCCGCGCGCGCGATGTGCTTCGATTTTTTTTCTTCTCCTTTTGCTTTAAACTCGTTTTTCTTCTTTTTCATCACGACTCGAGTGTGATGCTTGCGAGATCTTTTCTGTTTTCTGTCCATATTTTTATTGATGCCGAAAAAAAGTTTCTTTCTCTTGAAGAGAACCGAAAGGAATTTTTTTTGCTCTGACTCGTTAAAAGACTTGACTAATAGAGTTCTTGGCAGCAGGGGAGCTAGGAACGAATTCTTAGTCATCAAGCGCCTGAAAAACCAACGAAACTTGGCAACGACGCACCCTCAAATCTCGAATCGGCAACAATGTTGGATCACACTTATTCAATCATTATTTTTGTACAGAGCATTTTAAGCTCGCTCGAGATTCGCTGAACCTTGATGAATTGCATTCTCGCTGATACGATTGACTCGGGATGCTAAAATATTTTCGAAGAAACGCAAAGTTTACTCTTCACTTTGCTGTCGCTTAAAATCTCCGATAACAAGTAAAACAAATAAATAGTTCGAGACTTCTCTTGACGACGGTGCGATCGTCAAGTTACAAACGTACAACCTTATCTGAAGTCGGATTGCTTTAATAAGTAGTCTCAAGAGATATGACGCAGTTCTTAGTTGACTCGACCGCCCTTTTCCTCGACTTGATTACAAAGTCGCGTCATCTCTACGTGGATTTATTTTTTGATGAGCAACGTGTCGTCGTTAACAGCTACCGAAGAGCGAGTTTGTGATGCGAAGACAGAAAAAGTTTCACCAAATCGATAATCCATTTAAATAACAGCGATCGAAATATCCAAGCCTGTAATTGATTTGAATGGAATCATCCGACGCGATTTACTGACGTTTCGGGCGAAAATTCCACTGCTTTAAATGTCATGGAAGTTTATTAAACGCAACGAAAAACGAGCCGAGCCGCATGACATCACAACAACAAATCACTTTGTGGAACGCGATAAAAATGATCGTCTTCGTTCTGGGCTTGAACAATCTCGCACTCTTGAAAAATCGTCGACTCTTGAAAATAAACCGACAACAAAGCAAAAAAAAAGATTCTAAAATTAAAAAAAAAATGAGAAAAGATTTGAAACGAGTTTCTTGTGCTGTCGTCTCCGCTGTTAAGGTATTTAAACAAACATTAATATTGACAATCGTTATCGCTCTAGCATGTGTTGATGATGTTATAAAGACATTGACCAATGAGTCTCGAGATGAACTTCAAGGATTTATCTTTCATTCGACGTTAAATATTTAATTTTTGAGCAAGGGATTCAAACCAGGAAGACACTTTTAATCAACGAGCTCTTATGTACGTACTGCGATTAGTAATCGCTTAGACGACCTCGACCATGTTCCATTTTCACCTGCGTCGTCGCATTATAAAAAATTTCTTCGATGATTGACAATGACTTAACTGCTGATTGAATTTCGATTAAATTAACTTGCAATATCGTAAGACTTTGTTAGGAAAAACACTTTTCAAGAAACGCGACCGCGAGAAATTTTGTTTTCATTATTAATCTTATCAGTTCGAAGCAGGTGAAGTGGAACGCGATAAGACAAATGACTGCCCGGACGCGTAAGTACAACGAACATAATTAGACGTATCATCAGCTGCGACATTAAAACGCGTGCTTATCATTTTGGTTTGGAGAATATTGAACTCGTGTAGAGGAAGAAGAAGACGCAGACGAAGGAAATTTCTCATGAAAATCTCTCCCAGTCTCTGTCTGCGACAGTGAGAACTTTCTTTTCTGCGCAAGCTTTCCAGAACCACATTCTTGAAGAACAAGAAGGTCGGAGAAGAACAATTTATCATAATTGTCATGTCAACTCATCTCAAGTTCCACTGAAACAACTTCTAAGGCGAGACGAGTGAGATCCCAAGACGTAAATGCATTTTGAGTCAGCGATTGTTGACAAAACTATCTTAACCTTTCGCAATGTAATTTTCCTTGAGGAAGTGAAATCAGGAGCCAACAAAAAGAGATTTTAGCAAAGCAAATTGAGAGATTGAAGAGGATTTTCCATTCGAATGAAAGCGGAGGAAGATTTCATTTAGGCGAAGACGTTTTTTTCTTTCTTTTCTTTTGTTTCACCCTTCGCTGCTACACATTTTGATGACAAAGCTGCGAGTCATTGAACTTGTCGGTAATCGACTCACTTTGTACTCCTTCAATTAATTCTAACAATGAAATTAATAGATTTGACCTCTCAACATTTTGGTGCCGCTGTGCAGTGAAAGTCAACAGTAAATCGATGAATAGCTCACCTTGTAAGTTTGAATAAATTTGATTTTTTTTTCTCTGCTTCGTCGACGCTATTTGCAATGGAAATGATTCCGAAACGAATTGAGTTGAGTGTTGCCTTAGTTGAATAACTTTGCTCTACTCGCACCACATCCAAAACCTCAAACTTGCATAATCCGTTTTGATTGACGTTGATAATTTCATTGCACCTTTCTCGTTGATCGAACTTCTTCTTCAATTTTTTTGTTTCACTAGCACAATTATCTTAAAGTACTTTCAACCTAATTTACGAGTCACTATCAGACACGACTACGTCACAAAGATAATCAACAGTTTTCTTTAAACTATTTACTTAAATTAATCGACACAATGAATTTTGTTTATGTCTTTCCTCTCGCAATGCAACTTAAGCTATCGCTCGCGAGTCACTTCTCGTGTTATTTTTTTGGCTCACTAACTCGAGAGTCTATTTTTATCTTAATTTTCTTTTTCACATTTTTACTTTTTTTTTCGCTTTGAATTAGTTTTTTTTTCTTTTTGAAACACGCAACACTTCCACTTTCTGTATATTGCGATCTTTTTGCGCGAAGCTTCGCTTCTGACGAGTCTATAAATAGTTTACTGTTTGTTTTCTTCGCAAATGCGCGGAAAAGTTGAATGATCAGGACACACGACGAGGGAGCACATCAAATGTTATTCATTTCCTCGAAGCATGTTTATCGAACTCTGTAAATGACAAAAGAGAGAAACATTGTGAGCTTATCATGAACGTGAATAGGAGAATAAAAGCTTCAAACAAATGATACTCGTTACGCTAGTCGTGTGAGTAGAATCATTCACTTCATTCATCTCGCTGACCTCAAAACGAGTTTAGCCTCACAACTCATACAAAACACGAAGAAAAACATCATTTCGTGACAGGAAAGGTTTGTGCTGACCCAATTCATTTGTTTGGCAATCGATGAGCCTAAAATTGCAACTTTTTTTTTTACTTGAGGCGAAAGGTTCATCGCTCCAATTTAATTTGCAAAGGTTCAACAGGTAAATGAGAGCGAGATTTTAATGTTTTTAATCCTTCAGAAAGAATCAGAACAAGTCGCAAACCTTTTCGAGTTCTTTGAACTTTGTCGACGACTTTAGAGAAGGAAATCGTTCGATTTTTTCTTTTCTTTAAGTGCTTCAAACATTCATTTTCTTTAGCTTCAAAGCTCCGTACAACTTAGAGCTCTAAGTGCATAGCGAGTCAGCTTCGTGTGAGAAGTTTTTCCTCCTTTTATGGCTTCTCATATGCAATAAATAATTTTCAAGAATGAGAAATATCTCGACGCTACTCGGAAAAATCTTACAAGGATAAGCTCGGCATGAGTGGATTTTTTTTCTTCCCAGGGTGAATGTTGAGGGTCTCGTGTCGTTGAAGGAAATTTTGTGTATGTTGAAAGCTATTACGAGATTCGTTTAAGTGGATTGTAACCTCACGAACCCCTGAACCCAAAGCTTTTCATTGCATTTTGTTTTTCCTCGACATTGAGAGAAAGATTTCTCTTGAAAGTTTTCCGGGAATTCAACAGGAAATGCAGAAAGTAGACGCCAAACTTCTGAGAAGACGTGATAGTGTCGAAAGTTTTCCGCTCGATGAGAAACACGTTGTTTGCTTAAAGATTCAATTAAATTTATTTTTCCGAGCTTGAAACTTCGCAGTTTAGATATTTAGGTCAACAGAGTCAAGTTGTGTTAGATTTTTCGCATTTTCTCCTTCTCTCGCGCTTCGTTCTAAATGCAAGTAGGTCGACGACGGCGGAAAAGACTAAACATTAAGCAGAACTTATGAGTTTTTAGGTTGTGTGTGCAGTGAGTCACGTTTAATCAATCATCGTTGACGTGCTTCGTTAATCGTGCAATTCATTTCAACGCTTTCCTTCTAAACTTGGACGCTTCACGGATGAAGTCGCTCTGATCGAATTCTACTCACGTTTGTTAAATATTTTGTTGCAATGTTTGCATTAATTGAAATAATCATTAATCCCATGATCGATTCCTTAAAGTCGTTAAATAATTTTTTTGCCGACGACTATCGATTGTTTTTGTTTTGTGCTTTCTGTCTTTGACCCAATTTGCAGTCGAGTATAAAATACTTCGTTTTTATCGTTTTTTTTTGCCGACAACTTTCCAAGTAGAATCGTTTTCAATTTGCCTCTTATCTTTTGTCTTATCGCTTCTTCAATATTGACTTAGATTTGATTTCAATGAAAGTAAACTTTTGTATTGTAATTGTCAAGTTTATCAAAAGAACTGTTGTTTAACTTCTCAATGAAGCGACTTTTAATGTTACGCGAATGCGAGAAGAAGAATCTTTCTTTGGAACTGGCTATTAAAATCCAATTTCCATCGATATTAAAGTCGCATTTGCTTTTCGTTCCAAGCGCTTCGACTTGTCTTCAAACACACATGCTTTGCTCATTGTTGGCCTCTCTTCAGCCTGACCTTCATTGCGAAAATAAATTTGCGAGAAAAGTCATTCGCTTTACGTTGTGAGCGATGCGAGTGAGAGTGTGTCTGTGTGTGCTTGCCTGAGACTTATAATTTGAAAGAAAAAGAAATTTCAATTTTAAATTCAAGAGGCCGCGCTTAACGAATTTTTTTTTGCAAGTCGCGCAATTTGGAACTTTTATCGCCTACGTCAACGCAATCTTATAAGCGCACAAACTCTTCAATCCGTTTGATTATTTATGATACAAATTCTCACGATTGTAAGCGACCCAAAATCAGGATTATTAATGATTCAAAGCGGTGTCAAAATGTTTTCTTCTTGACAAGCTCAAGATCGCAGACAGCGAACAAAAATGGCAAAAAGAAGCAACTCCAAGTCATCATCATCATCGTCGAACGATTAGTGAATGTTGTTTGGGAGGTGCAACGATTCGTTGCGAAATTTATTGAAAACTTCTTTTAGTTTTATTCATCATCATCGCTTTGTTCATCTTTTAATGTTTTGCACGTTTTAGACTTCAAGGTTCTCGAGAATCTTTTTCTTCTCTTTAGCCTTGAAGATGAATTACTTGATTACGATGGAGCGTTTTGCTACTGCGATTCTAGAGCTTGCAAAGGAAAGCATCAATAGCAAAGCCAATAAATAAATAAATCAAGACATCTCACACCAAGCCGCAGCAGTTTCTACTATTTCGCTCTTCGTCGACAGGTCATTCTACTCGTTCCACGAACTTCGAAGAGAATTTTCTCCTCCTCTCCTCGCTTGACAGGAAAGATGAACATTTCGTTTCGATAAATATTTTCTTTTTTGTTGGTTTTGCGACGTGAAGAGACGACGTGATAAATCAGCAGCAAATTGAGTTTTCTGGAAACGAATGCTGCTTCTACTTCTAACTGTTCTCAAGACTTCTTTCATTGCCAGCAACTCCATGCTGATTTAGTAAATTGAAGAGCATAAACCGGAATATTTTATGCTTCGAATGTTATGCTCGATAATTCACCGTAACTGAAACTTTTCTTTCTTCTTTTCTTTTAGTCAATGGAGCCGAAACAAAAGGGCGATAATCTCTTCAGATGATTCCCAATTGATTATTAACAACTTCGAGGGATTATCATGAACTCATTACGACTCAGACAGTAAACCACGCATCATCAATCTTCCATTTATGCTCTCACATCATTTTCTATTGAGATTTATTCCACTTCGATCAAGTGAGCCCATGGCTAGACAAAAATCTGATCAGGTCTCCCAAATAATAAGGGTGAAGGAACCTTATTGTACTGAAGGTTAACTTCATTGGCCTTGAACGTAATATTATTCAGTCGACGCTCATTTCAAAACCCTGCCCAGACATAAAACATAAAATAAAGTTTTTTTTTCGTTGCAAATCCACCCTCACAAGAAAAGTGAGAGAGAGAGAAATTTTATTTTGTGAGTGTTAAAGAAAAAGAAAACAAAAGTTCATTGAAATCAGTTTGGATTAGATGACGATAACAGGATATGTCCTCCTCTGTCTCTCTCACTCTCTAATCCTATTCAGTCTTTCTGTTTACTCTACGTGAGGTGAAAATTTGCGGCAGAAGGGTCGCAGTAGACAAAATCTGTTGGAATTTTAAGTTCTCATTTGTTGAGTCACGAACTAAAGTTTGTTATTTGATTAAAGATATTTAAAGCTTTAATCGTATAAAGAGCGATAACAGACAAGAGTGAAAACAGATGCTTATACACCTCATGAAGCGATTCAACCTTTCGCGTGCATTTAAAGCCAAATATTTTCTCGTAATTTGATCGCAGATTTCGACGTTGCAGTTTGAATTGATATTTGAGTACTACGCGTGGCTGATGTTTATCCAAATGAGCTTAAAGCGTACTCAGCGTATTGTTTCAATTATTTCCATGCAATGGAATCCAGCTCAACATTTAAATTGTGGCATTTTAATCTTTGAAATTCACTTCTTCTTCTCCTTAGCAACGACGAAATGTTTGCAAAGAATTCTTTACAACACACGCGACTAATCATCGAGTAAACTTGGTCTTCGATCATTTTCCTTCTTCTGCACAAGATTCTTCGACCGAGCACCAATCGAAAGTCCCGTTAAGAATTCAGATGTCATGGCTTTGCTTTTATTTTCTTTTACTTTTTTCTCTTCAATGTTTGTTTCAAAACAAAAACTTGAGACACAATCGGAAAATGTCTATAGCGAAGAACAAGAGAAGAAGGTAAGAGAAGAGAAGACCGTCGCTGAGTTTAAGGACTGGAACGTGTTATTGCTTCCTCACCTAATCGCTTATGCAGACAGTTTTATAGGTCAAGAACCTTCGAGTCGCCCCATTTCGACACGATAAACAGAAATTGTGATGATGATTCGTCAGAAATTGTTTAGCTAATGTTGCTCGTGTTGAGCACCGCTCTGTTGATAAGATTTGTCAAAAATCATAAAGCACAGCGACCCAAATTGAAACAGAACTGAGGTTCCATTAGCGATCCGTCGGGAGAATTGTGAGCAAGCAATGCTGTTCTCACTCCCCGACGAAATCAAATTCATATTCTGCTTGTGGCTGTATGTTGATTTCCAAAAAACCAGTTTCACGGTTTCTTTTTCTTCTCTTCTCGATTACAAGTTGCTCGACTCGGTTCAAGATAGCCATTAAATTCAGTCTTGATTCGCTTACATTGGTGAACTTGCCATTTGAGCTAAATTCAAACCCGCACAAGACACTTGAGCAAAAACCTGCCGATTCATTTGCGTGTGCACTTTGTCCTTGCTTGTTGTTGCGATATTTGATTAAAAACAAACGTTCATCAACATCGAGTGACTCAAAAGATTCATCGTAAATCATTGATGCGGCGTCTGAGACATCAACAACTTCTGGAGCCGCAAAACACTCATAAATGTCAAGCAATGAGTGAGAAAACTCGATAATGTTTTAATTAGCGATTTTCCTGTTGTTTTTTGAAGGTCGTAAACATGTCGTTCCGTTGGAACAGAATCTAAATCAATTTGTCAGCACATTTGGAATGTGCGATCTCATTTGCTTGTTCAATTCTAGAAATAGCTTTCCACTTTTCCAAAGAAATTATTTCGTCGCATTAGAAAACCATCGAGAGCTCGGAATTCGATGCCCAAAATAGATTTAAACAGAAGAAAAAAAAATATTTTTTTGCTTGTCTTCGTTCGCATATTTTCCGCTGACGAGTTTTTTTTACATAACAGATCAGTCTCCATGTAACCGAAGTGCAGAGGAGAAAAAAAATATCATAAACTTTACATTATGTGATGTGAAGGTTTTCATTTCGCTCTTCGCTTTCATGAGAAGAGTTTTCTTCTTTTTATTCAGGCGAAGTCTCGCTTTGAGTTACCAAGAACTTTGTGCGCTGTCCATAACTCAAACTATTGATGATTAAGCGACAGACTAAAGACGCGACTGACTTTAAACCTTCTCAGAGCGAAATCAGCGCCAGAGTCGAGGAAATAATTGGGGAAAGAGAATTGAGAAGCATTACAAACACAGACGAAGAAATATTTATGGCACGAATTGATTGTAGTAGAGGAGTAACATTGCAGTCGAAAATATTTCATTTCTAAAGGCAATTAATAAATTTCACTGGCCTTAGCGTGTGATAGCAGCCAACGCGTTGCATAAAACGCTAAATTATCCAACACTACGACAAAAAGGAAACCAGCTTTCTGTGACGAATAGTCTTAAGCTCTTTCCAACACCGAGTCTTCCTCTTTTTTCTCAGCCCAATCGAGTAAGATTAGAGTTAAGTAAGCGATTCGTCTCTCACGATTATAACACGTTCTTAGCTTTTTCGAAGGTTTCATTCCATCATGTTGAATATATTTTAAGATTTTTCTCATCGATCATGAACGAAACTTTTATTTGAAACATCATCACAATTTACTTCTGGCTCATGCATCATTAAACTTGCAGACAAATCATCGCACTCTCAAGGTTGAAACATTATTTCGAGAAACAACAAAAATCAATAAACGGAATTAATCTTTTCAATTTGATCAGGCTTGAAAACTCCTCGTTAGTTGATTGAACGCAGAGAAAAAAGAAAGTTTCACTTTGTAAGAAAAAGTTCGATTCAATTTTTTTTTTGTTTCAACGTTCCAAAGAGAAAGTGCAACGGAACACAAGACAAGAAACTCATCGGCGTTGTTGTCGTTCGTCGTCATCGTGTGAATGTAGATAATTTTCCGAGCTAATTAATCAGAGCAGCGATTTGTTTGTTTCGTTTTCGAAACTGAATCCGGATGAATGACTTTAGAAGAAATTCCTCGGCGAACGAAAAAATCGAAAGTATTGGTCGCACGTGTGAGAAGTTGAAAAGCTTTCGAGCCTCACGCAAAAACGTGAAGACAAAAACGAACGAATTCCACGAGGCCACCTAATCGAATTCAACCCTCAATGTGTCTGGATCTACATCTGAGTTTGCTCGCTTACGAAAGGCAAATTTATTTGTTTCTTCTGACAAGAAAAATAGATCATTCAACCCCCGATGTTTCATGTCTATCGCAGAAGAAGTGGAATAGAAAGAAGAAAAGTCCTTGAACTTCTCAGCATTTTTCGTTTCTCGAACGAACGAACTGTCGAGGCAGAGAAAACGAAGGAAAACGAATAATGGAAGGTTTTCCTATTTTTTTTTCGCAAATGTTTACATTTTTAAACATTTTCCCCGACGCTTACGACTTTTTCTTTCTTCTAAAAAAAAGTTCAGTTAAATTGGCGAAATGTAAGCGAAATAATTTCCCCGTCTGTTCTGGGATTGGAAAATCAGCATGTGAAAAGTGATTTCCTTCTTTTATTTCTTCGTCTGCTGAGTTTTATGTTGCGGGGCAACCCCAAAAGGCTTTCGCTTGTGTGCTCCAAAATAATCTGCTGATGTATTTGTTTGTGATTTTCCCTTCGGTTCACGAATGATTGCTAAGCGCCTCTTATCATCAACCTTTAGCATGGCACGAGGGTTCGTCTCGAGGAGGGAACGAGAAATTATTATAATTAAATCGACACCACCGGAATGAATGAATAGAAGCGAATCATCTTTCGAGGGTTCAATAACGAAGTTTCATTACTAAGCTCAACAGTTCACATAATTTACTGTCCCATTGTTCCATAATTAGCTTCGAAAATAGTCGAGATTTACGTAATTATTTTTTTGCGGTTAATAAACTTGTGAACGAGCTCGGAAAATTGTTTTATAGGAAAACAAGTGAACTTATGTCTGCTTTATGCATTTTCGCGCTTGGTAAACTTCGCGCTTGCATCGAGTTTTACGAGAACATCTTGTGAACGGAGGAGTTTTTCGGAAAGCAAATAAATAGACGAAGCGGTAATTATTTACTTATCCAGAGTGCTAAGTGCTCTCTCACAATTTACAGAAATTCTCGTTTTCCGCATATTTTTTTTTTTTTGCTAAACTGCCGAAGCGCACAAATTCATTTTCAAACGACCGTTCCTGTCAGCAAATTATCGAGCTCATTCAACGTCAGCGTGTTTCCTTTTAAACCACTTTGAAACTTCATTCTGAGTTATTGTTGTGCATTGTTCACGCCGCGGTTCCATCTACAGAAACATTCAAAACAATAAATCTTGCGTCATCCCGAATGTGTTTCAACACAAAACAAAATAAAAAAAAAGAAAAATCTTTCTCAAACTCCCGAAATAGCCGAGAGCAGAGCAGCAGCCTTTGTTTCAGATTAACGGCTAATTTTCTCATTAAACTTTTCATTTTATATTTATCACCCACATCTCTGCAATCACTCACATTCACATTCTCACTCCACTCTCCGCATCAGCGAGACACTCGAAAATAAATTTAAACTTTATCGCACGAAAATTACCTTTTTATGAGTGAAGCTATTTTTAAATCCAAATAATATCCTAAGGTTAAATGTGTCTCTCAATCTTCTCCTTTTGAATGCACTTTAAATGTTTTTCTAACTCCAACTCCACGTCACTGATTCCACAATTTCTTTTACAGCCTTTTCGTATTATTTCTTGCTACACTTTCTTAGCCTTTTCTTTTTACTCAATAAAGTCTTCTTTGCTCTTTTTTTTCTGTATTTTTGCAACGGTAAATTTTTTAAGACTTTTATTCAGTTATTTTCACAAAGCACAAAGAAAATTTTCTTCGCGATTTATTTTTATTTTCCCTCTCGAATTGAAAATCCGTCCTAAAATAATTTGTCTTTCTTGTGGCTAAATTTTAAAAAATCACTGACGGATGTAGCTTTTGAGGGTCAGGGGTTATTTAATGAAACGGCTCCAGTACTTTTAACATGCAGTTAAAATCTTTAAGACTTCACTCGGCGAAGGTACCTTCCAGACTGAATGCGATGAGTGCTCACGAAACTTCAGAAATTTACTCAGACAAGAACGAGATGGAGATATTTTGTATTTCGAGTTTGAGAGATCTTTTTATTTGTTTTTCTCTCTCACGAGTTTGAAGACGGGTCGATCGTCAATTGTTGAACAAAGTTTTCATCCTAATTGTTCGTTCAGAACTTTTAGTTTAATCAGCTTTTCAAAGACTCTGAGTCTTTTGTAGAATTTTAAATCCGAATTTTCTCAAAACTGTTTCACATTCGACTAATGACTTGAAGTTCCTTCTCATCTGTTGCATTTCTCTCTTTTTAAAGCTTCCACTGCAGCTCAGAATTATTTCATTCAATGTCTCACGTTTCTTACTCAATTTACCGTGGGCGGACGATTCATCATAATCTGAAGCTCAATTGCAATTTTCATTTGACACATCACAGGAATCATTGAGTGGCCTATTTAAGAAAAAAGTTTTATTCATTCGCAGTCATCACGAATTGTTCATTTTTCACGGCGGGTGAAAGTTTGTCTTTTCCTTCTCTCCGCCAAAAACTGGTTTCACTCGACTCGATTATATAAAATTGACTCGAACAGTTTCAGCGAAGCAACAAGACTTGAGTTGAAGTTCAAGAATTGAAACTTTTAGCGATTGCGGAAGTAGGTTACTTACTGAAATAAAAAATGTTCTCAACTTTTTATTTTTAAATTTGCTGAAATGTCAGAGGTCAGCGATAATGACCAAAAACAGAGAAAACGATGATACCTTTAATTGAATACTTCTAAAAAGAGTTGAAAGCAAATAATCAACTTAATTGACTCTTTCTCTTAATAGTTATGTGCACATAAACTGATTCATCACAGCAGTTAGCACATAGCAAGCCAGCAAGCAACAAGAGGAAAAAAAGCGAAGAAACCTTGACACAGATTTCATTCAAACATTTCTCCTTCTTTGCCGGAGCTTTTCGCTCGACTCCAAATGACGAAATCTCTTATTTTACTTTTCTATCTTCATTGTCATTTCTGTTTTGCTATGACTCTCGTCACGTAATGCTCAAACCAATGTACATAAATCTTCGTGGAACGAGAAGTAAACGTGAAGCTGAAGAAAAGCTAACGGTGGTTCCTTGTCCCATTTCTCGTGCCATATTTCATTTCAATCTGAAAGCGAAAGACAGACACTCAGTCATTGATCAACAACTTTTAGTTTTCAGAGTTAGGAATATTTATTTTTCTTTCTTTCTGCTTGTTCTACAAAAACTTTAGAATTGAATGCGATATTTATTTTCGCCTCCTGAGCCGCTATTGCTACGACCACTGTTGGCTCTTTGATGCTGTTGCTTCCACTCAGCGTTGTTTGCTTGTGCTTGATGATAAAGAACACTCGCGCTCGGCAAATTCTGTTTCGTTGGGGAGCTGTTGTTGCTGTTACTCATGAAATTGAGTTGACCTCCTTGCATTGGACTCAAGCTTAGATACTTTGGTGGAGTTATAGTTCTCGATCTCGCCAATGGTTGATACTGAACTTCACTTGGCTTCGGACTTGATCTTGAGTTCGATCCACTTGAGACAGAACCTTCACGAAATTGTTGCTGAGCGCCAGGCGAGGATCTAATCAAATTAACTTTCTTGTTGCCTGAGCCGCTCGCAAATCTTTTCATCGAGTCGGAAGAGGACGGTGATTCGGGAAGACGTTGATACGTCTTGCTCGATAAATAATCGGGCTTGTTTGAGTAATAAATTTTCGTAATGTTATTTGCTGTGTCGTTCTTGATGGTTCCGTAACTTTTCGGATTATTCTTCGTTGGAGTGAGAGCCATTTGTAATTCACTTTTGATGTCAACAAAGTTTTTCGAGCCCGATGAAGTCACCGGCGATTGATGACGCTTCAAGCTTGAAGTTTTCATTTCGTATTCGCTCTTGCTGTTTGATTTGTTTGAATCTGTTTCACTCAATCGTCCGTATTCAATTTTCCTTGGTGGCTTCAAAGTGCGAGGGGGACGGGGAAGAGCGGAAGGGGGAGCCGACGATTGTCGATCCTTTCGAGGCGGTAAAACTATTTTCGGGAGCTAAACGAAATAATTTCATTAGAAATTATTTTAATTAAGTTTAAAATTATTTCAGAACCTTGGTTGATCCCGAAATATTGCTGATATCGGTCATATTCGATCCGATTGTCGATGAGACTTGTGCCAAGTTACTTCTCAACTTCTGAGAAGATCGTCCTTGTTTCTCAAGCAAAACGATTTCCTCGTTTCGTCCCACATTGCTTGAGTTCGTCGGAGTGTTATCTCGTTGATTTCTCAAATTAGATAAATTCTGAAGAAAGGCGTCGCTGCTATTTGAAGTCAAGTTAGCCATTTCCTCTGAGAGAACAGCTTTCTTTCCAAGAAGATTACTCGGAAAGCAACAAATCTGCAAACCAGTTCGAAATCAACTCTTGACTCTTTCTTCATTTTCTTATAAATCAAAATCATGTTAAACAATTCTCTGAACTTCAATTACCTGTGGATTGTTGACTTTCGTTCCTTCTCTCTCTCATAATGCACACACAAGCACAAAAATTGTTTTAGGAAGGAAAATATTTTCAGCTTGAACAATTAACAAAATATTTTATTCTTGGGTCGGAAAAGCTTCTAAATTGGACAAAATCGGGAAACAATTTCACTCTTAGCTTCTGAAAATTCTATAAACTAAACGAATCTTAAATCTTCAATGAAAACTTTTTTATTTCACAAAATGAAAACTAAATTTTTATTTCTCGAAGGATTATAAATAAAAAATAAACGAAAGAATTCTCTTAAAACATCATTAAAAGCTTTAAATAGCGATTTAATTATTTATTTTAGTGGAAAAGCTTTCGATTTACGTTAATTGGTTAATTGGCTGGGTTTATTGTCAGATCTCACTTATTGACGTGCAAACAATCATTAAGATTATACAAACTTTTTCCCCATCAGAATTCGGTTAAAATAAAAAGTTTTAACAACTCTCTCAGTCTTTCTGCGCTTCGCGAAGAAGCTTTCGCTTTCAATAAAATATTTCTTGGTCTTCCTCTTCACTTCCATTCTCGTAGCCTCTTGATAACGATTGCATTGAGTTCGACAGATTGTTTTGAGCTTTAAGATTGTTAGTAACATCAACGTGGATGCTGCCTCGATTCATTCCCGGACTCGTACACAAGCTCAAGGAGCTTGCTCGTGAATTATGAATCAATGCAGCGTTTTTCGTTTTAAGATTACGATTTTGCTGCTGCTGGAGTTGAATGTGATGTTGTTGCATCAACGTTAGTTCACTTACTTTTGACAGAAGCTGATTGTCCAACGACTTAATTCTATCATCGATCGACTTCCTCTGTTCATCCAATGACTGATCATAATTCAAATAATTCGAAGTGTTTGATGAAGTCGTCGATGGTTGTTGATGCTGATGCTGTTGCATTGTCGATGTCGATGAGCAAGATGTGTTTGGTGATATTCCGCTTGAATTTGGTGGAACTGACGAGAGTTTCTGTCCATAGTTCGGCTGATAGAGTCCACTGTAGGCGCCAGCCAACAGCGCATCAAAAGAAGCATTCGAAGTAGAGGCTGGCACTGACTTCTGTGGCATCAAGTTCTCGTAGTTCGAAGCATTGTAAATAAGCGGAGTCGTAGGAGCCGATGAAACGATTGAAGACGAAGACGGAGTGTTGTAGCATTCGTTGTTATTCAATAAACTGTAAGAGTTTCCAATCGAACCTGCGTACACTTTTGTAAGAGAGAAAGTGAGTTTATGTTAAGTTTTATGGGCAATAAAAGCGATGCTTACATTTCTGCTCCTGCAATTGTCTGATGATATCTTCTTTCTCCTTCTCAGCCAATCGATTCTCAACGAGCTTTAAACGCGTTTGCAGTTCATTAACTTTTCTTTGAGCCAAGTGAGCTTCCGAGATGATTCTGTCTTGGCCTTGCATTTTCCTTGGATCTTCCATCGTCGATCGTTCAGCTTCTAAACGCATAATCTGATTATCCTTCTCGCGTAATTGCCACTGCAGATGAGCCTCAGAGGTTGGCGTTCGGCTAAGATCACTCGAGAGTTCATTCTCAAATTCCATTCGAAGTTTGTCTCTTCGTTCGTTGGCGCCCAAAAGAGATTGAAGCTGCTTTTGATAAAGTTGCTTCTGTCGCACTTCTTCCTCCAAACGCTTAAGTGCAGAGTCAAGAACGTTGATGTGAATTCGCTGCTCTTCGAGTGTTGCACTTTGCGCTTGAATCTCCATGTACTGACGCTTATTAGCATCAACAAGTTCTTTGTTTTGCTGAATCAACTGCGTTATAAGTAAATCTTGTTGTGTACGTCCTGCTGGCATTTGTTGATGCTGCTGAGTTGTAGCGACGATCAGTTGCTGTTGTAAGACTTCAACTTGCTCTCTCAACGATCTGTTGAGCTCTTGAAGTCTTCGACAATCACTCTGAAGACGAGTACGCGCTGTTCTCTCCAATCTCTCGCGTCTTTCGCAAGACTGCACGAGTTCTTCGTGGACTTTGTAAATGTTCGTTACTTCTTGTTCCAACTGTGAAATGTTTGAAAGTTTAATTAATTGTTTCAATATTTGAATTCAAAGTCTTACCTTCTGTGATTTTGCAACTTTCATTAAACAATCGTTCAGCTGCTCCCTCAACTTTGTATTCTCAACTTCAAGCTGTTCAAAATCATTGAAGTTTAAAGTGTTCGAAGCTGAAATGCTGTTGACTTCTTGTGTTTCATTGTCTGCTAACTTTGTTAAATCTGGTTGCGATTTACTTTTATTTCGACCGCCAGAGTTGCTATCGTTTGACCAGTTTTGGTTATTCGATGATGAATTATTCTCGGAAACTCCCGAATCGCGTGTTGACTCCATTAATGTTGACTGATTATTCATTTTGACTTCTTTCGCCAAATGTTTCAAGACATAGCTTTGATTCAAGTATTGTTGCTCGTTCTCTGTGATTGGCGTCATCATGCTCGTTTCGCCTTGAACGTGAGAAGTGAAGTTACCGAACGATCGAGTCGCTGGTTTATCCTTTTTCATTTGATAATTTGGCGGCGACGGAGATGAGTTAATAAAATACAAATCATGCTTCATCAGACCTGCCGGATTCGAGGGAGCAGAGAAAAGTGGTTGCGACTCATTATTGTCGTGTATGATCAAAGTGTTGTAAGACGATTGAGAGACGTCGAGAGATGATCGATTTGATTGAGGATGATCCATGGAATTCCTATTTGAATGCTGTTGCTGTAAGATGAGCGAGTTTCTTTGGCTTCCGTTATTTTCCGGATGATTACGAAGATCAACTGACACGCTTCGATTGCTTGGTGGATTACTGTAACGCAATTGTTGGTTCGTTGAATCATTTGATGACTGACGCATTTTTGTTGGTGGCGTTGATGAAACTTTCTCGTAAATGTTCAATGCTAAAAAAGAAATTTCAATTTATTTTCACACGAACTCTCTTCAAAAGGTTGCGCAAACTTACGCTGACTATCATTCACTGGTGTGACATTTCCTGATAAGTTTTCTTGACCTTGTGGCTCAGCTCTCGGTTGAAGCAGCACATACCGTTCTTCACGTGACAAATTTGCGTCTGAGTCATCGTCGAAATAATCTTGCTCGTCGTCATCTGTATCAGAGAAACTTGGATTCTTCGCTTCTTGCATTGCCTTTGTCTCTCTGCTCATTGTTTTCGGGGTTGGCACTGGGATATTCGTTGGTGTCGCTGACTTTCTGTGCTGTCTCATCGTAACGACGTTATTCTGAGGAATCGGCGTTTGCTGCTGCGGCTGCTGCTGAGCCGATAAAATCACGTTCTTGTTGGCTGACGCAAATGGAGAAAATCGCATTCCGTGTGGATGTGAAGACATATTTTCTTAAGGATTCACTTTGTTTGCGTATGCAGTCAGGCACTTGATTAATTTTGTTTTTCGGGAAGGCACATGTGTTCAAATATTTTCTTGTGGTGTCAAATCTTAAAACTCCATAGCAGTTATGTTGCCATCTAAAAATAGATCAAAATATTTAAAATTCATTCAACAAACGAGCGATCGAGCTTTTAATAAAACTGAATTGACGCAAGTGATTAAATGTAAATTGCGAGGAGGTGAGTGATCCAAGAGATATTCGCGCGGTCGTGTAACTGTATCATCATAATCACATCAGAGCTTAATCGCCGTGCATGCTTCGACTATGACATGTGTTTGTTTTGTTTATGAATGGAATGTGGTTTTTTCTTTTCTTTCGAATAAATATTCACACACACATTTAAAGTCACGTCTTGCGATTTCTTTGAGAGTATGAAAATGTAATTTCCAAGGAAATTTGCGCAGTCTCTTATCAAATATTTATTGAAGTCTTTAACTAGAAATGATTTGCTACACAGATCACTTAATTTAAACTCGAAAATCTTTTGATATTCAGCTTAGAAAAGGAAATTCCTCAATGACTTTTCACTTTAAACTTTACGCGAATTTCCAACTGCACAATGATCAACTCAATGATTTCCTTATAGCTTATCATTCAACTAACAAATTATCAATAGTTTCAAGCACTTACAATTGGTAGGAAACGATAAAAATTTGAATAAAAAATTTCTTAAATTAAGCGAAAAATATTTTAACTTTACAAATGAAAACTTCACGAAAAATTGCGATTGTCTGACTAACGATGTCGACTCATGTAAAGCGAGCGCTTCGTATTGCATGTTTTTCCTTCGATCACGTAGCAATATTTAACAACTTTTGCTCACAAATTCCTCACCGGCGGCAGTGCTCGCGATCACAAGTTTTACAATTTTGTTTTAAACCATCTTCTTGTCTCATGAATTGAGAGAGCGTTTATTGAAAACTTGAATGTGATGTGGGCGACTTCACATGAAGATATTTGAGTTTGAACATTAGACGAGCGTTGAAAGAAAGAAAACATAAATTTAGTTGAATGTTTAAATTTATTTTTTAACAGGAAAGTTTACAAAATATTTCTTTTCACTAAAACTTTGAAGAAATTATTTATCTTAACTATTTCAAAATCGTCTCCAATCATTCTTGATTAAATCTGCTGCTCTCTCACCAATCATCACAGAAATCGCATTTGGGTGAGCGGTTGGCGCTTCTGGAATGACACTGCAGTCAACTACTCGAAGTTTATTGATTCCATGAACTTTGAGTTCTGGCGAAACGACGGCAGTCGGATCACTCTCTGGACCCATTTTGTTTGTCCCTCCTGGATGTTGAATTGAGAATGCCATGAATTTAATGCAACAACGCCAATAATCATCAGTTCCAAAAAGAATGTGAGCACAATATGGAATTGGGATTGAATGAAGTCGAGTTCCAATCATCCTGAACGGCTCAGTTTGTGCAAGTTTGAGAACATATTTAATTCCTTGAAGGATTGCTTCAACATCATCATCAGATTCTCTGAAGAAGTTATGATGAATCTTCGGGCTATCGAAGTGATTTGCGCTGGAAATCTCGACGTGTCCAATGGACTTTGGATGGAAGAGAATGACTGACATTGTGAATGTGTGATTGACATGACCTTCCAGTGGTTTATAAACTTTATCATAAATATCTTGTCTCATATTCAAGGTTCTTATCATTGTAAGTCCGCGATCGAACTCTGGAGTAATCGGAGTAAAAACAATTTCAATGTCAGGCACATTTGGTCCGCGACTAGTGTTTGTTGGTATTTTTAAAAAGCTCATCGCCTCGGCACCAGCAAACGCCAAAATTCCTTTACCGTCAATAAACTGAAAGGTCGATAAGATGATGTTCAGAAGATTTCGCGGTTGATCGGTGAAAAAATTTAATTCGAAGAATGCGATGTGATCGTGCATATTGCGACCGACTGGGAGTTGTTTAATCAAAGGAATTTTAATCCTTTCCAAGTCTTCTTTCATGCCAATCCCGCTGAGGATCAATAGTTGAGGAGAGTGGAAAACTCCTGATGACAAAACAACTTCTTTCTCAGCTGAAACTCGATATTTTTTGTTGTTTCGCATGAATTCAACGCCATACGCAGACTTTGTCGTGTTGTTGATAAGAATTTTAATCACTTTCGTGTTTATCATGATGTGAAGATTCTTTCGTTTCAATATTGGCTCGAGAAAAGCGCGATATGCCGTGTGACGACGACCATGCATAAGATTCGCTTGCAGATATCCAACTCCCAATTGTTCGGCTCCATTGTAATCAATCTCTTTCATTCCCATCGTCTTGCTAGCTTCAATGAAAACTTTCGCAAGTGGTGTCCTGAAATTATTAAATGAAACGCTCAATGGTCCATCTAAGTTGTGATATTTTGAGCTGCTGTGAACTCCAAGATTTGCTTTCTCAGACTTCATGAAATATGGCAAAACTTCATCGTAGCTCCAGCCATAATTTCCAGCTTCTGACCATCGATCAAAATCCTTTTTGTTGCCTCTCATGTGCATCAAGTAATTAATGACACTCGAGCCTCCTAAAGCTTTTCCGTGATTATTTGCGCAACGGTTTTCTTTTCTTCCTGTGAGATTTTAATTCGTGTAAAACTTTAATTTTTCGTTCATGTTTAAAGATCTTACCAAAGCAAGCACTGGTCTCTGGCTCTGACTTGAATCCCCAATTATATTTAGTTAACGTTAAAAATGGTGTCATGGCCGCAACATTGTAAAGTGGTTTTTCAACGTCGCCAGCTTCAATCAGCAGAACATTCCAGTTAGGATTTTCAGATAATCGATTGGCTAAGGCGCAACCACCTGGTCCAGAACCGACGATGACAAAATCATATTTTGCGAAGTATTGCGACTCTGTAATAACAGAATTTCATTCGACTTTTAAATGAAGAGAGAAACACTTTTATACGACACTCACGTTCGACTACTTCGTTGTATGATCCGAACGCGATATTGTTATCAGCTTTATTGAGAGCCAAACACATCAAAATGTCCTCTCCTGAAACGATGATTATAAAACTCCACAAATAATTCATTTTTTTATTGAACTTTGATCGCGTGAATTCTGCAAGGAACTTTTCGGTTCACCGTGTGACTTAACCGAAGTTTGGTGAACGATTAAATGCAAGCGATCTTTCCTTTTTTAACGAAGAAAAAAAAACAAGTTATTTTATTAATGTTGTCTATGACCTTGAAAATCAAGGCTTGACTGTGGTTTACTTTCTCCCTTTAACAGTTCGATCTTCTTCTGTTGAATGCACTCGCATGTTATAATATTATTGCGTCAACAACCAAATGTCAAAACTCGAGACTCCAATAACTTAAGAACAGACTGAATAAATCTTGTGGAATGATGAATGAAAGAATTTTATTATTTAATCGATATTTTCTTTCGATGATCGTATTTAGAACATTTATGTTTTTTTGCTCCTATGTGAATGTCCTTGTGCTTCTTCAGTTCTTCGATATTTTTAAGGTGCAAACGACACATTGCTACTCATCTTCTGAATCCGATTCACCGGAATCACTATCATCTGATGATGATGATTTTGCATCATCTTTAAGACTTTCCAAGTATTGCTGCTCGGCTTGCTTATGTTCGACTAATTTCTTGAGTGCTTCTGGAGACAATGGTTCGTTCTTGATGCGGAAGTAGTAATGCAAGATGTCACTAAGGAAGGTAAAAAAAGTTTAATTAGATTTGAAATTTGCAAATGCTTTTAACGACTCACCGTTTGACTATTTTCCATGAAGCTTTCTTCAATTCTCCCAAAAACTCATATGCGTAAGCCCAGCAATACAACTCGACTGCATTATCTTTTGACAACTGAGAATGAATTTCTTTAGAACAAATGTCCTTCAATCTCTTCAGATCGTAGTAGTCAGCAACTTCGTAGATCTCTTGAGCAGTTTCAGCAAAGTTCGTTGGCAGCTTCGCTCGATAGATGAATTGCAAAACACTTTCGAATATTTCCGGCTCCAAGTTATCGACAATGCAAATGTTTTCACGAGCTTCATGCATATCCGATGTGAAGAGACGAGCAAAGACGGGACTGGAAGCAGCGAGAATATTCTTGTGGACCTTGAATTCCTTTCCGCGGACAATAAACTTGAAGTCAGCAAATGTAGAATCGTCTTTCATTTTTGATATGTTGTCGATGATGTTATAGTAATCTTTTATTGGATTGGACAATTTGCTTTTGATAGACGGATCATCAAATCTTTTAATGCTCAGGACAACAGAAATTTTCTTGATTTCAAGATCTTCCAAAGCTATATGGCTCGTTTTATATTGCGTTTTATCATTTGTCATTTCGTTCCATTCTGACATGATATCTTGATAACCTGTGATTTTTGTTGCGACACTAAATTTGCAATTTTCAAGATCGAAATGGCCAGCTGATCGTGAAATGTGAACATGTAACCAGAAATACATTGGAAGGAAAGAATGAGGTCGAATAGTTATCCACCTGTTTAAAATGTAAGGTAATTTCTTCGATATTCAAAGCATAAAAGCAATCTTACCATTCAGCATCGATGAAATACAATTTAACTTTCTTGGAGACAAAAGTTTTCGCTTGCGAAGTATAATTCTTGTGAAAATCTGTAAACTTTACTGAAAACTTCGATTCTACTGTTTCTCCAGCCAAATCGTCTTCAAGAGCTTTCACTTTATTCATTTTAGTAATTGATCTTGCTCGATATTCACGAAAAATTTGAGAAGAAAAATATTTTTATAGCCGAATTGATTTGTTCTAATGAAAACACTGATGAAAGAAAGAGACAAATCGATAAAAAAATAAGAAGAACATTCTATCTCGCTTCTTCAGGTTGAGTAGTTTGAAGAGAAAAAGAAAACAAAAGAGAATCCTGAAACTCTTGATCAAAAATGACAATCTGTTTATGTAATGTAAGAAAATTTTATTTCATGTTTTTCTTTAGAAGCTCTCGGAAAGGACATCATTATGTTTTCAAAAACGTTAATCGAATCGGAAACACAGAAAATATTATTTACTCATTCTTGTCTGGCTCCGATCCTATTTAAGATTTTCCAAGTATTGCTGATGACGATGTTGCTCTTCGATGAGTTCCTTGAGTGCTTCTGGAGGCAAAGGTTCGTTTTTAATTCGGAAGTAGATGTGCAAGACGTCACTAGAAGAGTAAAAGTTGAAGAAATGTTAAATTCATTTGAAATGGCAAATGCTTTTTACAACTCACCGTTTGACTTTTTTCCATGAATTTTTCTTTAATTCATCTAATGAGTCATATGGAAAGGCCCAGCAATAGAACTCGACTGCATTATCTTTTGACAACTGAGAATGGATTTCTGTAGCACAAATGTCCTTCAATCTCTTCAGATCATAATAGTCAGCAACTTCGTAGATCTCTTGTGCAATTTCAGCAAAGTTTGTTGGCAGCTTGGCTCGATAGATGAATTCCAAAAGATGATCGAACATTTCTGACTTAAAGGAATCAATGATGCAAACGTTTTCACGAGCTTCTTGCATATCCGATGTGAAGAGACGAGCAAAGACGGGACTGGAAGCAGCGAGAATATTCTTGTGGATCATGAATTCCTTTCCGCGGACAATAAACTTGAAGTCAGCAAATGTAGAATTGTCTTTTATTTTGGAGATGTTGTCGACGATGTTTCTGTAATCTTCTGTTCGATTAGAGGATTTGCTTTTGATGCATGGATCATCAAATCTTTTAATGCTCAGAACAACAGAAATTTCCATATCGGTATTAAGATATTCGAAAAGTACTTCATCAGTTTCATATTGTATTTTATCATTTGTCATTTCGCTCCATTCCGTCATCTGATCTTTATTTTCTGTGGATTTTATTGCAACACTGAATTTGCAATTCTCAAGATCGACTTGGCCAGTTGATCGTGAAATGTGAACCTTGACTCTGATATATCCTTCGTAGTAGAGATGAGGTTGAATTGTTATCCACCTGTTTAAAATATAAGTTAATATCTTCGAAATTCAAAGCAGAAAAGCAATCTTACCATTCAGCATCGATGAACAACAATTTAATTTTCTTGGAGACAAAAGATTTTTCATTTACCACAACATCATAGGCAACATCTGTAAACTTTACTGTAAACTTCGATTCTACTGTTTCTTCAGACGAAACGCCTTGAAGAGTTTTTACTTCATCCATTTTAATAATTGATCTTGCTCGATATTCACGAAAATCTAAATTAAAGATTCAACAAAATATTTTTATTCCGAATTGATTTGTTCGAATGAAAACGCTGATTAAAGAAAGAGACAAATCGATAAAGAAAAAAATAAGAAAAGCATTCTATCTCGTTTCTTCAAGTTGATCAGATTAGAGAAAACTGAAACTTCTCGATAAAAAATGAAAATCTGTTTATGTAATGTAAGATAATTTTATTTCATGCTTTTCTTTAGAAGCTCTCGGAAAGGATTTCTTTCTGTTTTTAAAAATATTATTTACTCATTTTTTTCTTGCTCCGGATCATCTTTAACATTTTCCAAGTATTGCAGATAATGATGTTGCTTTTCGACGAGTTCCTTGAGTGCTTCTGGAGCCAAAGGTTCGTTCTTTATACGGAAGTAGATGTGCAAGACGTCACTATAGAAGTTAAAAAATATTTAAAGTAGTTTGAAATATGTGAAATCTTTTAACAACTCACCGTTTGGTCATTTCCCATGAATCCTTCTTCAATTCTTCCAAAAAGTCGAATGCGTAAGCCCAGCAATATAACTCGACTGCATTGTCTTTTGATAACTGAGAAAGAATTTCTTTAGCACAAATGTCCTTCAATCTCTTCAGATCGTAGTAGTCAGCAACTTCGTAGATCTCTTGAGCAGTTTCAGGGAAGTTTGCTGGTAGCTTGGCTCGATAAATAAATTGCAAAACACTTTCGAATATTTCAGGCTCAAAGGAATCAATGATGCAAACGTTTTCACGAGCTTCTTGCATGTCCGATGTGAAGAGACGAGCAAAAACGGGACTGGAAGCAGCAAGAATACATTTCTGGATCTTGAATTCCTTTCCTTTGACAATAAACTTGAAGTCAGCAAATGTAGAATCATCCTTCAAGTTGGAGAAAGTTTCGATAATGTTGCAATAATCTTCGATTGGATTAGAGAACTTGCTTTTGATGGGCGGATTGTGAAATCTCTTAAAGGTCAGAACTATGTCAATCGAAACGTCCTGGATTTCTAGATCTTCCAACGCTCGGTAACCTATTTCTCTCGTTTTATATTGCGTTCTATCATTTGTCATTTCGTTCCATTCCGACATGTAATCTTTAAATTTTGTGGTTTTAATTGCAACATTAAATTTGCAATTTTTAAGTTCGACTTGGCCAGCTGATCGTGAAATGTGAACTTGTAAGACGAATCTATTTGGAAGGGAATTATCAGGTCGAATAGTTATCCACCTGTTCAAAATATATGTTATTCTCGTTGATATACAAAGAACAAAAGAAATCTTACCATTCGGCATCGACGAAGAACAACTTAACTTTCTCAGAGACAAAATTTTTTCCTTGCGAAATAATATCCTTGGCAAAATCTGTAAACTGCACTAAAAACTTTGACTCTTCAACGATCTCTTCAGTGCAGCGAGACACAACTTTTTGAACAGCTTTAACTTCATTCATTTTATTGATTGATCTTGCTCGATATTCACGAAAACTTTAAGGAGAAAAAAAATTTTATACGAGGGGCACACCACATGAACTTAGAATCTCCTACTTCCCTTTAAGCTCGTACAAGATACTAATTAGTTTTACGGAATATTTGAGCTAGTTAGCTTAAAACAATTTACAGAATAAGAATAAGTTAATTGGTTTAGGCACAGTGATTTTTTAAATTTACCAAGTCGCCAACAAAAAAAATTCCTCTGATTTTTTTTTTTGCAACATTATTTACCTTGAACTTTGATAATCATTTACTCAACAACGAATGACCGCAAAGCTTTAATCTTTTTTTTATAATGAAGTTCTATTAAAAACAAGTCTTTAAAACTTATTAATTGAATACAATCGTGCATACTCCAGTCTTGGCAAAGCTTTCGGTGGAGGTCTTTCAAAAATGGCGATCACTCAGGAAAACATCGACACTGTACGCGACACAGCCATCGAAGACCGACATATGATACACAAAGATATTCGGACATGTCTGGGCATTGCTATGAGTTAAACACAAAAGATCATAAGTTTACATATGCAAGTATTAAAAAAAAAATCCGCTGAGCGCCGCATAATTTTTGAACGAGTAAGAAGCGGCTATCGTTACTTTATGCGGAAAATTTCTCGAACGGCTCGACTTTGGACTTTCAAATCTCGTTTTCACTATTGCCAGTAGTGATACCTCATGAATTTATCAAAATCATCTTTATCGCAAAACACAGTAAATTGTTTTGTCGTTCGAAATTGAGCTGATTGCATCGAAATTTGCACGCTCTCGAAGCTTATCGAAAAATTGATCGCCTCGTTTGAAGTCGAATCTGCTCATATTACTACAATCTGTTTTTAAAATCGTTCAACAGTTATTGTAGATTAGTAAACAACGAATAATTTGAGAGAATTCTTCTCGTAACTCCAGAAAAATCTTTCTAACCGAAGTAACATCCTCCATCTTGAAATTTCAAGATTTTGCCCAGCTCTAAGAAGAATTGATTTCATGAGCAAGACTGAAATCGTAACTTTAAAAAATCTTCTGTATTGTCTTGACATAAGGCCCTAAAATATTTAAGGTTCCCAAGATTCATTCAAAAGTATCGAGGTAAAAAATTATAGTTGTTTGAAAATGTAGACGAAGAAGAAAAATGGCCATTTTGACTACCCTTGCTCGGGAGTGAAAAAATTGATATAAGAATTACTTCGATTGAACTGAATACCATTTTAAGTTCGTTTAAACATACTTGTCAAAGCAATAAATATAACTTCAGCTCATCATCTTAAGTGGTTTCTTCTAATCTAAGTTCATGTGGTGTGTCCTACGTAGTCGAATTGGTTTCGATCGAATGAAAACACTGTCGAAAAAAGAGACAAAGCGATAAAAAATAAGAAAAGCGTTCTATCTCGCTTCTTCAGGTTGATCAGTTTGAAGAGAAAAGGAAAACAAAAGAGAATCCTGAAACTTCTTTATCAAAAATGACGAAAAATCTGTTTATGTAATGTAAGAAAAATTTATTTCATGTTTTTCTTTAGCATCTCTCGGAAAGGACATCTTCATGTTTTTCAAAAATGTTAATCGAAACGGAAATGCGGAAAATATTATTTACTCATTCTTTTCTGGCTCCGAATCCGAATTATCTATAAGACTTTCCATGTATTGCTGCTCGGTTTTCTTATGTTCGATGAGTTTCTTGAGTGCTTCTGGAGACAATGGCTCGTTCTTTATGCGGAAGTACATTTGCAAAATGTCACTAAGTAGAAAAGTTGAAGAAATGATAAATTTGGAATTTGCAAATGCTTTCAACAACTCACCGTTTGACAATATCCCATGAATCCTTTTTCAATTCTTCTAAAGAGTCGAATGCGTAGGCCCAGCAATAGAACTCGACGGCATTATCTTTTGACAACTGAGAATGGATTTCTGTAGCACAAATGTCCTTCAATCTCTTCAGATCATAATAGTCAGCAACTTCGTAGATCTCTTGAGCAATTTCTGGGAAGTTCGTTGGCAGCTTGGCTCGATAGATGAATTGCAAAACACTTTCGAATATTTCCGGCTCAAAGCTATCGATGATGCAAATGTTTTCACGAGTTTCTTGCATGTCCGATGTGAAGAGACGAGCAAAGACGGGACTGGATGCAGCGAGAATACATTTCTGGATCTTGAACTCTTTTCCTTTCACAATAAACTTGAAGTCAGCAAATGTAGAATCGTTCATCAATTTGGAGAAAGTGTCGATGATATCGCAGTAATCTTCTATTGGATTGCAGAACTTGCTTTTTGTGGACGGATTATCAAATCTCTTAATGGTCAAAACAACAGAAATTTCCTTGTTTTCTAGATCTTCCAACGTTTGGCAACCTATTTTGTTCATTTCATATTGCATTTTGTCATTAGTCATTTCGCTCCATTCCGTAATGCGATCTTTATATCCTGTGACTTTTATTGAGGCACTAAATTTGCAATTTTTAAGATCGACATGGCCAGCTGATCGTGAAATGTGAACTTGTAAACAGATTGAAAGAGAATCAGGCCTAATAGTTATCCACCTGTTTAAAATTTAAAATATAAGTAAATTTCTTCGATATACAAAGCATGAAAGCAATCTTACCATTCAGCATCCATGAACAACAATTTAATCTTTTCAGAGACAAAAGTTTTCTTTGGAATCAAATAATCCTCAACAAAATCTGTAAACTTTACTGAAAACTTCGATTCTATTGTTTCTCCACCCGAATCGTCATGAAAAGTTTTTACTTCATCCATTTTATTAATTGATCTTGCTCGATATTCACGAAAACTTGAGGAGAAAAATATTTCTTAGCCGAATTGATTTGTTCGAATGAAAACGCTGATGAAAGAAAGAGACAAATCGATAAAGAAAAATAAGAAAAGCATTCTATCTCGCTTCTTCAGGTTGATCAGTTTGAAGAGAAAAAGAAAACAAAAGAGAATCCTGAAACTTCTTGATCAAAAATGACAATCTGTTTATGTAATGTAATAAAATTTTATTGATCATTCTTTTTAGTAAATACGAATGTTTTAATTGAATCATTAAAGCTCTATATACAGATTCATTTAGAGCTGCTGGTTAATCCACTCAACGTGATGTGAGACACGTATAAAGACAGTCGGGCCAACACCACAGGAACCCCATGAAAGAATCCCAACGACAGTTCCTTGCCAGGTTATCGGACCGCCTTGGAATTAAATCTTTGATCTCAAGAAATCGCTAGAAATTTTTATCGACTTACCAGAATCCCCACTGCTACATATTGCAAATAAATCGAATCATTTTATGAAAATTAATTTAATTCTAATTCTCTTACCATCCGCCACGCCCACCATTTGCATGCAAGCACAACATTTCGTCACTTACAGCATTTTCTGCTCCAGTTCCAACGTACAACAGCTCACAAAGACGATTCGGAATTGCGATCATTTCAAGTTTCTGAAGTTGATGAGCGCGATCTCGAATGATTGACTTTAAATTAAAAAATTTCAATAAAAATTTCAGGTAAATTTGTTTAACAAAATATTCTCACATCTCCCATGAGCCCCCATCCAGTCAAAATAACTTGCGAACCTGCTGGAACGAGTTCCTCTCCCAGCGGAATCGATTGAACGCTCGATCCAAAAACAATGTCCCTGATTGTTCGAATGACAGCGACGTCATTGTCGATAGTGAATGGATCGGACGTTTGGCGATATTCTGGATGAATCACTATACGAATAGCTCGAAGTGTGACACCTCCTTGTCCACGTCTTCGAGATGATCCTACAAAAACTGAAAAGGCCGGAGCAAGATTTAAGCCAATGCAATGAGCCGCTGTTAAAACGCTTCTCGAGCTAATGATTGTTCCGCCACACCAAGGTAACCCCAACCTCGTGATTCCAGCCATGTACGGATGTTCTTCAATCGTTGTATCGACTCCTCCAATGATGAAGCCTGTGCTCGCATCTTCAGAGGACCCCACAGTAAACAGCAAAGCCAACACAACAAAAATGAACTTCATTTTACAAAACGTCGAACGATACTTCGAGTTTGCTGAGGCTAATGATGATTTTTTACAATTTTCAATCAAAATAAAAATCATATCGGCTTGCAGATTAAGATAAAGCCTTTAAGATAAGACTTAGATAAGATTCGCTGTTAAGAGTGAGATTTTAAAAGCTATTGCATCGCTGAAGCTCACTTCAATTGCGTAAATTTCAATTGTACTTTTGATGTGAGTGATTGAAACTTTCTTTGAAATTATTTTTTTTTTAAGAAATCTCCGGAAAGAATTACTATTATGAGCTGTCATGCGATGAGTTAAGAATCAAAAATGTTTGAGTGGCTCAGAATTTGACTAATATTGTAATGGCCTACAAAAAAGTACTCACAATATTTCTACAAACATTAAGACTGCTATCAAAGCTTGCACGAGTCGCACTCTGGAATTTCCAAGAAAGATAATTCGATCTTCATAGGTTTGAAAATAAATATGTAATTTCTCGGAAAAGTTTACTGATTTTATTTAATTAGCGTTGCGATCATGACAGTTATCAAAGAAATGTGTGAAATAAATGTGTTTTCTAAATATTTTCGAAGCGTGGAGAAAACTAAGTAAGGAGGTCCCCAGGCTGCTTTCCTTGAAAGCATCAAAGGGCTTCTGAGCTTTGGATGCCAAAAATAACAAAAACTATTTAAGAATGTTTAGGAATTTTAATATCTATTGTAAAGTGACAGATGCTTGTGTAATTTCCTTTCAAACGGGTTTCATTATATTTCCCACTATTTTCATCAAATCCTCGTAGTTTGATTTTAATCTTTTGTTTTCAGCCTCGAGACTCAACCATTCTGCACTTCTTTCCATTCCGTTTGCGCTGATGTCAGTCTGTAGCTCTTCATTTTCATTTTTCAGGTTTTGTATCGTTAACGTTAGTTGAGTTATATTTGTTAACAAAACGAGATTCTCACTTTCAAACGTTTCCATTTTCTTTTTTAATATCCCAGTTTCTTCATTGAGTTCATTGAATGTTGAGAGATCATTTAAACATTTTTCAAGTGATGTAATTGTTTCGTTAGCATTAAAATTTTCGTTTTGCGTGAGATTTGCTTCTAAAAGTTTGTTGTTCCGATTGCAACTAAAAAGTTCCTCCTCAAGTTTACTGACGTTTGTCTCTTTCTCTGTTAATGTGTTAACCAAGTTTGTGATATTTGATTTTTGAATATTGATTTCTTCTAGAGCATACGAAAGCTCTTGAGTGTTTTTCTTTTTTAAAGCTTCGATCTCAATCTTAAAATTTTTGATGATTGAATCCTTTTGCGTTGTGTTAGTGGCTAAAGCCAGTTTTTCACTCTCGCAGGTTTCCTTATTTTGTTTAAATTTCTCAATTTCCTCTTCCTTCTCTGCTAAAGTTTTGTTAAATGCAATAGCCTGTGATCGAAGCGATGCTTCCATTTTCTCGAGATTTTCTTGTAAAAGCTTGTTGCTCTCACTAGAAATGACAAGTTGCTCTCTAAGATCGCTTACGTTTGTCTCTTTCTCTGTCAATGTGATGGCCAAGTTCGAGTTGCTTGATTCCTGTTGCTCTATGTTTGAAACTAAGTCGATCTTCTCACTATCAATCGTTTTCGTCTTATTTTTGTCCATTGAACCGTCGCATTTAGACGCAATTTCATTTTTAAACCATATAAAATCTGCGATATCGTCAGGAAATTTTTTGTTGATACAAGTGTTATCACGAAAGTTAACAAGTTTCATTGTTGAGGGCAGAACAGCGTCAATTGTGTTTAATTTATTATATTGTGCTGAGAACCTCTCCAATTTGTTATTTTTCAGGAACAAGTCAGTTGGTAATGAAACTAATTGGTTATGATCAAGATCAATGTCCTTTAATTTGATCAAATCGATGAACAGATCTTCAGGTAATGTTGTCAAATGATGAGTGAATTTGATTTCAACTTTGTGCACTTTCTTGCAGTTCGTGAATACTTCTCTACTGATTCGTTTTACTGATCCTGACAAACACTGGAAAATTTCCAAATTTCGTAATGAATTGCAAACTTTAGTTGGAACAATTTCAGTTTCTACAGTAGGCTGTATATTAATACCGTTATAGTCGTCATTTGTTTTTACCCGAGGTGTGAATGGTTCCGAAATTGACAAAACTGATGTGACCGCAACGTCGACTTCAAAGACTTCCAGTTTTCTCACTAAACACGACCCGTAATACAACTCACATTTCAGTTGGAAGCTTTCGACGTATCCACAGAGAATAAAAGAGATCAGCAAATATTTAAAGAGCTCCATGTTCTCTAATTGAAGGTTCGGCCCAAACTGAAGCTGCGAATGCCAATCTAGTGAATTTAAATCTTGAATTTCTTATCACAAATTATTTGTCGTCGGGCGATGGGACAACCCAATGAAGAAATTCTATTTTTATTTGTTTTGGTAAAATCCAATTTGTGATTACACTGTGAACACAAGGACTGCTATCAAATTGCCTGAGACACGAGTCGACCTCTGGAAACTCCATGAAAGATTATTCAATTTTTTTAAATACTTGATTAAACAGAATTGTGATTTCTCGGAAAAATGAAGAGATTAAATTTAAAGCGTGCAATTTGAATTTTCTTGTTCAGCCAAGGTGAACCCCAAAGCTTTAAAAGAAATCTTTATTTGGACAAAAAGTTTCTCGTTCAAATGATTATTTTTTAATTGTTTATTGTTGATCATGTTTAAGAGAATTATCTTGAAGGTTTCTTTACATTTTTGCGATGGTACTTTGATCTACGATTAACAAACTCTGATAAAAATAAATGACTTCCGCATTCTGGGCTAACCAAACTGTTTTTTTTTGTTTGAGCAAACCACACGAAAAATAAAATGTCAGAAAGGAGATTGTGAGGCTGATCAGTGAAAAAATTTTATTCGAAGAATGCGATGTGATTGTACATCTTGCTTCTTACTATGAGTTGCTCATTAAATTTTTTTTATTCCTTTCCAAGTTTTCTTTCATGTCAATTTTAAATTCCTACAACTAAGTACTTACGAAATTTCTACAAACATTAAAACTGCTATCAAAGCTTGCACGAGTCGGACTCTGGAAGAATTTCCAAGAAAGATAATCCAATCTTCGAATAAATTTGAAATATATATGTGGATTTTATTTCATTTGCGCTGCGATCCTGAACCTATCACAGAAAAGTAAAATAAATGTGTTTTCTTATTATTATCGGAGTTTCGGGTTTCTTTGGAAGCCGTTCCAATTGTCTAGCTTCACCTTCACGAGGTGGACCCGCTGCATCCGTAACGAATTGAAGCGTGGAGGAAACTAAGTAAGGAGGGCCTGACACCTCAAGCTGCCCTTTTAAAACCATCAAAGGACCCCTGTGAAATAGGCACGAAATCTATCGCCAGCACGAAAGTTATCGCCAAGTAATCGCTTTGACGATAGATTCTAACGTTAACTTTTGTGCTGGCGATGAAAAGTTTTGTAACGGCCAGAATTTATTTGAAAGTTATCGCTGGATCAACGTTAACTTTTTGAACCAACGTTAGATTTAATTTTGAACCGGCGATAGATTTTTGCGATAACTTTACGAGCGATAACTACTCGAGCGATAGATTTACCGAGCGATATCTTAACATTTTCCCTTTACCGAAATAATCCGATCTCCACGAATCCTTCAATACCCAAACATTTTCCCTTTACCGATATAATCCGATTCCCACGAATCCTTTTATCGCTCGTAAATCTATCGTTCGTTAAGCTATCGCTCGGTAAAACTATCGCTCGAGTAGTTATCGCTCGTAAAGTTATCGCTCATGTAGTTATTGCTCATAAAGTTATCGCAAAAATCTATCGCCGGTTCAAAATTAAATCTAACGTTGGTTCAAAAAGTTATCGTTGATCCAGCGATAACTTTCAAATAAATTCTGGCCGTTACAAAACTTTTTATCGCCAGCACAAAAGTTAACGTTAGAATCTATCGTCAAAGCGATTACTTGGCGATAACTTTCGTGCTGGCGATAGATTTCGTGCTAAATTCCTGGGAGTTATAAAGCGACAGGTGCTTGTGTAATCTCCTTTCAAACAGGTTTAATTAGATTTGCCACATTTTTCATCAAATCCTCGTAGTTTGATTTTAATCTTTTGTTTTCAGAAACAAGACTCAACCATTCTGCACTTTTTTCCATTCCATTGGCGCTGATGTCAGTCTGCAGCTCTTCAATTTCATTTTTCAAGTTTTGTATCGTCGTCATTAGTTGAGTTATATTTGTTGACAAAACGAGATTCTCTCTTTCAAAAATTTTCTTTTTCTTCTTCAATATTCCAGTTTCTTCATTGCGTTCATTAAACGTTGAAAGATCCTTTAAACATTTTTCAAGTGATGCATTTGTTTCGCAGGTTTTAAAATTGTCGTTTTGCGTGAGATTTGCATGTAAAAGTTTGTTATTTTGATTGCAACTAAAAAGTTCCTTTTCAAGTTTGCTGGCGCTTGTCTCTTTCTCTGTTAATGTGTTTACCAAGTTTGTGATATTTGATTTTAGGCTTTCGAAGGTGGACATCAGATGCGATATGTTTCTGCCTAAAGCAACTTTTTCGTTTTCAAACATTTTCTTATTTTGTTTTAATTTCCCAATTTCCTCTTTTTTCTCTGCTAAAGTTTTGTTAAACGCAATAGACTTTGATCGAAGCGATGATTCCATTTTCTCAAGATTTCCCTTTAAAAATTTGTTACTCTTACTAGAAACAACAAGTTGCTCTTCAAGTTTGCTGACGTTTGTCAATTTCTCTGTCAATGCGATAGTCAAGTTTGAGTTGTTTGATTTTAAAATATTATTTTCTTCTAGAATTTTTGTTAATTTTTGACTATGGTTTTTCTTAGAAGCTTGTATCTCAGCTTTAAAGTTTTCTATAGTGGACTTCAGGTGCTTTATGTCTGTTGTTAAAGCAACCTTTTCACTCTCAATTGTTTTCATATTTTGTTTAAATTTTTCAATTTCCTCTTCTTTTCTTGATATAGTCTCGTTTAACTCGATCAACTTCGAGCAATGTGAGGATTCCATTAAAATTTTACCAAGCGATTTGTCCATTGAACTGGCGCATTTGGTCGCAACTTCGATTTGGAACAATATAGAATCTGCGATGTCTCCAGAGACTTTCTTGAATTTCTTGTCGATACAAGTGTTATGATCAAAGTTAACAAATTCCATTGTTGAGGGCAGAACACTGTCGATTGTTTGTAATTCATTGTTGTGAGCTCCCAACTTATTCAATTTTCTATTTTTCAAGAACAAATCAGCTGGTAATGAAACTAATTTGTTATGTTGCAACCAAACTTCCTTTAATTCGATCAAATCCATGAACAAATCTTCAGGTAATGTTGTCAGAGATGTGTAGCCGATATCAACAACGATCACTTTCTTGCAATTTGTGAATACTTCTCGGTTAATTCGTTTGATTCCGTAGCCATGAATCCAGATATGTCTCAAGTTTTTAAAGAAATCACAAACTTTAGTGGGAACATTTTCAGTTTCAACATTTTTTTCTATCGAGAACCAAACGATCTTGTCGTTTGCTACCCGAGCTGTGTAATTTCCCCTAACTGAGGTGACGACAACGTCGGTTTCGAGAACTTTCAGGTTTTCCACTTTACACATATCCCGTCCTTTCTCCAATATAAACACACAATTTAGTTGAAAGGTCTCGGCGAATCCACTGAGAATAAAAGAGATCAGCAAATATTTAAAGAGATTCATGTTCTCTAATTAAAGGTTCAGACCAAACTGATGCAGCGAATGCGAATCTCGTGAATTTAAATCTTTAAATTCTTATCACAAACTTTCGGCTTTTGTCGTCGGGTGATGAGACAATCCAATGAAGAAATTCTATTTTTATTTGTTTTGGTAAAACCCATTTTGTGATTACTCTGTGAACGTAAGGACTGCTATCAAATTGCCTGAGACACGAGTCGACCTCTGGAAATTCCATGAAAGATTATTCAATTTTTTATGTATGGTCAAAATCCGAAAGCTTTAAAAGAAATCATTATTGGTGTGCAACGAGCCGAGAACTCCAACAATCTTAAAATTCGCTTACTTCGGGGCTTGTTATCAAAATTTAAAAACATTTGAATTGAACACGTGGATAAAATTTATCCATTTTGTTTATCTTTTTTAAGTTTAATTGCAGTTCAGTGTTTCACTCCTAAAATTTTCTAGAACAAAAAGTTTCTAGTTGAAATGATTATTTCTAATTATTTATTGTCTCATGAAAACAGTTGACCTTCGTACTCTGGGTGAATCAAACTGATTATTTTTTTATTTTTTTGAGCAAAGCGCACGAAAAATAAAATTCGAAAGATAGTTCGCGCGGCTGATCGGTAAAAAAAATTCATTCGCAGGATGCGATGTGATTGTGCAATGCACAACGTGCATATTGTGACAGACTGGGAGTTGTTCAATCAAAGAAATTTTAATCCTTTCCAAGTCTTCTTTCATGCCAATTTTATTTGCCTTTAACAAAGTAATTGAGAAATTCCTTCAAACATTAAGACTTTTGTCAAAGCTTGCACGAGTCGTACTCTGGAATTTCCAAGAAAGATAATTCATTTTTCGAATAAATTTTGAAACAAACATGTTTATTTACTTTTTGTAACGAACCTGAAAGCTATCTCAGAAATATCTATTAAGAATTTTAATTTCTATTATAAAATGACAGGTGCTTGTGTAATTTTCTAGTAATTTTGAAGTGTTTGGTGACAACAACGAGGTTGTCGAGGTGAAGTTATCATCTAGTAATTTGGAAACCATTTTTTTTGTCAACCAAAACAGTTGTCATGTTACGATTCAAGATTTTTTGAGGTTTCAAACGGGCTTCATTAGATTTGCCACAGTTTTCATCAAATCCTCGGAATTTGATTTTAATCTTTTATTTTATTTATAGCGTCTACATACATCTAATAATCTAACATTTTTCAAGTGATGCATTTGTTTCGTTGGCTTTGAAAGTGGCGTTTGTCTCTTTCTCTGTTAATGTGTTTACCAAGTTCGAGGTACAATTTTAGTTTCAAACATTTGCTCTATAAAAATCCAGTCGACGTCGCTGTTTGTTCTGACCTCCGCTGTGTAATTGTCCCGAAACTGAGGTAACGGCCACATCGGTTTCAAGAACTTTCAGTATTTTCACTTCACACTTATCCCGCACAAACACACATTCCAATTGAAAGCTCTCGACGTATCCACTGAGAATGAAAAAGATCAGCAAATATTTAAAGAGCTTCACGTTCTTTGAAAAAAGGTTCAGACCAAACTGAAGCTGAGAATCAGTTTGGTCTGAACCTTTATCTAGAGAACATGAAGCTCTTTAAATATTTGCTGATCTTTTTCATTCTCAGTGGATACGTCGAGAGCTTTCAACTGGAATGTGTGTTTGTGTGGACTAAGTGTACGGTGAAAAGACTGAAAGTTCTTGAAACCGATGTGGCCGTTATCTCAGTTTCGGGACAATTACACAGCCGAGGTCAGAACAAACAGCGACGTCGACTGGAGTTTTATAGAGCAAATGGTTGAAACTAAAATTGTATCTCGAACTTGGTAAACACATTAACAGAGAAAGAGACAAACGCGAGCAAACTTTATTACAAAATAAGAGAGAAATTAGAGTCACTCGACTGATTGAGACGAGCACACAAAAAATAAAATGTCCAAATTCAAAGTTTTTAATAAATTTTAAAACAGATATATGACTTCTCGGAAAAGTTTAACGATTTTGTTTAATTTACGTTGTGAACCTGAACGCTTTCACAGCCTACTTTTGAGGTTTCGGGTTTTTTCAGAATCCGTTCCAAGTGCCTTTCTTCACCTCCACGTGCGAGACGAAGCGTGGAGGATACTAAGAAAGGAGGTCCTCAGGCTGCTATACTTAAAACCATCAAATTACTTCTGAGCTTAAGGATGCCAAAATATATCAAAAACTATTTAAGAATGTTTACGAATTTTAATAGCTATCGTAAAGCGACAGGTGCTTGTGGTTTCATAAGATTTGCCACATTTTTCATCAAATCCTCGTAGTTTGATTTTAATCTTTTGTTTTCAGCCTCGAGACTCAACCATTCTGCACTTCTTTCCATTCCGTTTGCGCTGATGTCAGTCTGTAGCTCTTCATTTTCATTTTTCAGGTTTTGTATCGTTAACGTTAGTTGAGTTATATTTGTTAACAAAACGAGATTCTCACTTTCAAACGTTTCCATTTTCTTTTTAATATCCCAGTTTCTTCATTGAGTTCATTGAATGTTGAGAGATCATTTAAACATTTTTCAAGTGATGTAATTGTTTCGTTAGCATTAAAATTTTCGTTTTGCGTGAGATTTGCTTCTAAAAGTTTGTTGTTCCGATTGCAACTAAAAAGTTCCTCCTCAAGTTTACTGACGTTTGTCTCTTTCTCTGTTAATGTGTTAACCAAGTTTGTGATATTTGATTTTTGAATATTGATTTCTTCTAGAGCATACGAAAGCTCTTGAGTGTTTTTCTTTTTTAAAGCTTCGATCTCAATCTTAAAATTTTTGATGATTGAATCCTTTTGCGTTGTGTTAGTGGCTAAAGCCAGTTTTTCACTCTCGCAGGTTTCCTTATTTTGTTTAAATTTCTCAATTTCCTCTTCCTTCTCTGCTAAAGTTTTGTTAAATGCAATAGCCTGTGATCGAAGCGATGCTTCCATTTTCTCGAGATTTTCTTGTAAAAGCTTGTTGCTCTCACTAGAAATGACAAGTTGCTCTCTAAGATCGCTTACGTTTGTCTCTTTCTCTGTCAATGTGATGGCCAAGTTCGAGTTGCTTGATTCCTGTTGCTCTATGTTTGAAACTAAGTCGATCTTCTCACTATCAATCGTTTTCGTCTTATTTTTGTCCATTGAACCGTCGCATTTAGACGCAATTTCATTTTTAAACCATATAAAATCTGCGATATCGTCAGGAAATTTTTTGTTGATACAAGTGTTATCACGAAAGTTAACAAGTTTCATTGTTGAGGGCAGAACAGCGTCAATTGTGTTTAATTTATTATATTGTGCTGAGAACCTCTCCAATTTGTTATTTTTCAGGAACAAGTCAGTTGGTAATGAAACTAATTGGTTATGATCAAGATCAATGTCCTTTAATTTGATCAAATCGATGAACAGATCTTCAGGTAATGTTGTCAAATGATGAGTGAATTTGATTTCAACTTTGTGCACTTTCTTGCAGTTCGTGAATACTTCTCTACTGATTCGTTTTACTGATCCTGACAAACACTGGAAAATTTCCAAATTTCGTAATGAATTGCAAACTTTAGTTGGAACAATTTCAGTTTCTACAGTAGGCTGTATATTAATACCGTTATAGTCGTCATTTGTTTTCACCCGAGGTGTGAATGGTTCCGAAATTGACAAAACTGATGTGACCGCAACGTCGACTTCAAAGACTTCCAGTTTTCTCACTAAACACGACCCGTAATACAACTCACATTTCAGTTGGAAGCTTTCGACGTATCCACAGAGAATAAAAGAGATCAGCAAATATTTAAAGAGCTCCATGTTCTCTAATTGAAGGTTCGGCCCAAACTGAAGCTGCGAATGCCAATCTAGTGAATTTAAATCTTGAATTTCTTATCACAAATTATTTGTCGTCGGGCGATGGGACAACCCAATGAAGAAATTCTATTTTTATTTGTTTTGGTAAAATCCAATTTGTGATTACACTGTGAACACAAGGACTGCTATCAAATTGCCTGAGACACGAGTCGACCTCTGGAAACTCCATGAAAGATTATTCAATTTTTTTAAATACTTGATTAAACAGAATTGTGATTTCTCGGAAAAATGAAGAGATTAAATTTAGAGCGTGCAATGTGAACTTTCTTGTTCAGCCAAGGTGAACCCCAAAGCTTTAAAATAAATCTTTATTTGGACAAAAAGTTTCTAGTTTAAATGATTATTTTTTAATTGTTTATTGTTGATCATGTTTAAGAGAATTATCTTGAAGGTTTCTTTACATTTTTGCGATGGTACTTTGATCTACGATTAACAAACTCTGATAAAAATAAATGACTTCCGCATTCTGGGCTAACCAAACTGTTTTTTTTTGTTTGAGCAAACCACACGAAAAATAAAATGTCAGAAAGGAGATTGTGAGGCTGATCAGTGAAAAAATTTTATTCGAAGAATGCGATGTGATTGTACATCTTGCTTCTTACTATGAGTTGCTCATTAAATTTTTTTTATTCCTTTCCAAGTTTTCTTTCATGTCAATTTTAAATTCCTACAACTAAGTACTTACGAAATTTCTACAAACATTAAAACTGCTATCAAAGCTTGCACGAGTCGGACTCTGGAAGAATTTCCAAGAAAGATAATCCAATCTTCGAATATATTTGAAATAAATATGTGATTTCTCGAAAAAGTTTGCGGATTTTATTTCATTTGCGCTGCGATCCTGAACCTATCACAGAAAAGTAAAATAAATGTGTTTTCTTATTATTATCGGAGTTTCGGGTTTCTTTGGAAGCCGTTCCAATTGTCTAGCTTCACCTTCACGAGGTGGACCCGCTGCATCCGTAACGAATTGAAGCGTGGAGGAAACTAAGTAAGGAGGGCCTGACACCTCAAGCTGCCCTTTTAAAACCATCAAAGGACCCCTGTGAAATAGGCACGAAATCTATCGCCAGCACGAAAGTTATCGCCAAGTAATCGCTTTGACGATAGATTCTAACGTTAACTTTTGTGCTGGCGATGAAAAGTTTTGTAACGGCCAGAATTTATTTGAAAGTTATCGCTGGATCAACGTTAACTTTTTGAACCAACGTTAGATTTAATTTTGAACCGGCGATAGATTTTTGCGATAACTTTACGAGCGATAACTACTCGAGCGATAGATTTACCGAGCGATAACTTAACATTTTCCCTTTACCGAAATAATCCGATTTCCACGAATCCTTTAATACCCAAACATTTTCCCTTTACCGATATAATCCGATTCCCACGAATCCTTTTATCGCTCGTAAATCTATCGTTCGTTAAGCTATCGCTCGGTAAAACTATCGCTCGAGTAGTTATCGCTCGTAAAGTTATCGCTCATGTAGTTATTGCTCATAAAGTTATCGCAAAAATCTATCGCCGGTTCAAAATTAAATCTAACGTTGGTTCAAAAAGTTATCGTTGATCCAGCGATAACTTTCAAATAAATTCTGGCCGTTACAAAACTTTTTATCGCCAGCACAAAAGTTAACGTTAGAATCTATCGTCAAAGCGATTACTTGGCGATAACTTTCGTGCTGGCGATAGATTTCGTGCTAAATTCCTGGGAGTTATAAAGCGACAGGTGCTTGTGTAATCTCCTTTCAAACAGGTTTAATTAGATTTGCCACATTTTTCATCAAATCCTCGTAGTTTGATTTTAATCTTTTGTTTTCAGAAACAAGACTCAACCATTCTGCACTTTTTTCCATTCCATTGGCGCTGATGTCAGTCTGCAGCTCTTCAATTTCATTTTTCAAGTTTTGTATCGTCGTCATTAGTTGAGTTATATTTGTTGACAAAACGAGATTCTCTCTTTCAAAAATTTTCTTTTTCTTCTTCAATATTCCAGTTTCTTCATTGCGTTCATTAAACGTTGAAAGATCCTTTAAACATTTTTCAAGTGAGGTATTTGTTTCGCAGGTTTTAAAACTGTCGTTTTGCGTGAGATTCGCATGTAAAAGTTTGTTATTTTGATTGCAACTAAAAAGTTCCTCTTCAAGTTTGCTGGCGCTTGTCTCTTTCTCTGTTAATGTGTTTACCAAGTTTGTGATATTTGATTTTAGGCTTTCGAAGGTGGACATCAGATGCGTTATGTTTCTGCCTAAATCAACTTTTTCGTTTTCAAACATTTTCTTATTTTGTTTTAATTTCCCAATTTCCTCTTTTTTCTCTGCTAAAGTTTTGTTAAACGCAATAGACTTTGATCGAAGCGATGATTCCATTTTCTCAAGATTTCCCTTTAAAAATTTGTTACTCTTACTAGAAACAACAAGTTGCTCTTCAAGTTTGCTGACGTTTGTCAATTTCTCTGTCAATGCGATAGTCAAGTTTGAGTTGTTTGATTTTAAAATATTATTTTCTTCTAGAATTTTTGTTAATTTTTGACTATGGTTTTTCTTAGAAGCTTGTATCTCAGCTTTAAAGTTTTCTATAGTGGACTTCAGGTGCTTTATGTCTGTTGTTAAAGCAACCTTTTCACTCTCAATTGTTTTCATATTTTGTTTAAATTTTTCAATTTCCTCTTCTTTTCTTGATATAGTCTCGTTTAACTCGATCAACTTCGAGCAATGTGAGGATTCCATTAAAATTTTACCAAGCGATTTGTCCATTGAACTGGCGCATTTGGTCGCAACTTCGATTTGGAACAATATAGAATCTGCGATGTCTCCAGAGGATTTCTTGTACTTCTTGTCGATACAAGTGTTATGATCAAAGTTAACAAATTCCATTGTTGAGGGCAGAACACTGTCGATTGTTTGTAATTCATTGTTGTGAGCTCCCAACTTATTCAGTTTTCGATTTTTCAAGAACAAATCAGCAGGTAAAGAAACTAATTTGTTATGTTGCAACCAAACTGCTTTTAATTCGCTCAAATCCATGAAAAGATCTTCAGGTAATATTGTCAGAGATGTGAAGCAGATATCAATAACGGTCATTTTATTGCAATTTGTGAACACTTCTCGTTTAACTCGTTTTATTCCGTAGCCATGAATCCAGATATGTCTCAAGTTTTTAAAGAAATCACAAACTTTAGTGGGAACATTTTCAGTTTCAACATTTTTTTCTATCGAGAACCAAACGATCTTGTCGTTTGCTACCCGAGCTGTGTAATTTCCCCTAACTGAGGTGACGACAACGTCGGTTTCGAGAACTTTCAGGTTTTCCACTTTACACATATCCCGTCCTTTCTCCAATATAAACACACAATTTAGTTGAAAGGTCTCGGCGAATCCACTGAGAATAAAAGAGATCAGCAAATATTTAAAGAGATTCATGTTCTCTAATTAAAGGTTCAGACCAAACTGATGCAGCGAATGCGAATCTCGTGAATTTAAATCTTTAAATTCTTATCACAAACTTTCGGCTTTTGTCGTCGGGTGATGAGACAATCCAATGAAGAAATTCTATTTTTATTTGTTTTGGTAAAACCCATTTTGTGATTACTCTGTGAACGTAAGGACTGCTATCAAATTGCCTGAGACACGAGTCAACCTCTGGAAATTCCATGAAAGATTATTCAATTTTTTTAAATACTTGATTAAACAGAATTGTGATTTCTCGGAAAAATAGCGAGTTTGGTCAAAACCCGAAAGCTTTAAAAGCAATCTTTATTTGTGTGCAACGAGCCGAGAGCTCCAACAATCTTAAAATCCGCTTACTTCGGGGCTTGTTATCAAAATTTAAAAACATTTGAATTGAACACGTGGATAAAATTTATGCTTTTTGTTTATCTTTTTTAAGTTTAATTGCAGTTCAGTGTTTCACTCCTAAAATTTTCTAGGACAAAAAGTTTCAAGTTTAAATGATTATTTCTAATTATTTATTGTCTCATGAAAACAGTTGACCTTTGCACTCCGGGTGAATCAAACTGATTATTTTTTTTATTTTTTTGAGCAAAGCGCACGAAAAATAAAATTCGAAAGATAGTTCGCGCGGCTGATCGGTAAAAAAAATTCATTCGCAGGATGCGATGTGATTATGCAATGAACAACGTGCATATTGTGACAGACTGGGAGTTGTTCAATCAAAGAAATTTTAATCCTTTCCAAGTCTTCTTTCATGCCAATTTTATTTGCCTTTAACAAAGTAATTGAGAAATTCCTTCAAACATTAAGACTTTTGTCAAAGCTTGCACGAGTCGTACTCTGGAATTTCCAAGAAAAATAATTCATTTTTCGAATAAATTTTGAAACAAACATGTTTATTTACTTTTTGTAACGAACCTGAAAGCTATCTCAGAAATATCTATTAAGAATTTTAATTTCTATTATAAAATGACAGGTGCTTGTGTAATTTTCTAGTAATTTTGAAGTGTTTGGTGACAACAACGAGGTTGTCGAGGTGAAGTTATCATCTAGTAATTTGGAAACCATTTTTTTTGTCAACCAAAACTTTTGTCATGTTTCATTAGATTTGCCACATTTTTCATCAAATCCTCGGAATTTGATTTGAATCTTTTATTTTTAGCTTCTATACATCTAATAATCTAACATTTTTCAAGTGATGCATTTGTTTCGTTGGCTTTGAAAGTGGCGTTTGTCTCTTTCTCTGTTAATGTGTTTACCAAGTTCGAGGTACAATTTTAGTTTCAAACATTTGCTCTATAAAATCCAGTCGACGTCGCTGTTTGTTCTGACCTCCGCTGTGTAATTGTCCCGAAACTGAGAGTAACGGCCACATCGGTTTCAAGAACTTTCAGTATTTTCACTTCACACTTATCCCGCACAAACACACATTCCAATTGAAAGCTCTCGACGTATCCACTGAGAATGAAAAAGATCAGCAAATATTTAAAGAGCTTCACGTTCTTTGAAAAAAGGTTCAGACCAAACTGAAGCTGAGAATCAGTTTGGTCTGAACCTTTATCTAGAGAACATGAAGCTCTTTAAATATTTGCTGATCTTTTTCATTCTCAGTGGATACGTCGAGAGCTTTCAACTGGAATGTGTGTTTGTGCGGGATAAGTGTGAAGGGAAAGTACTGAAAGTTCTTGAAACCGATGTGGCCGTTATCTCAGTTTCGGGACAATTACACAGCCGAGGTCAGAACAAACAGCGACGTCGACTGGAGTTTTATAGAGCAAATGGTTGAAACTAAAATTGTATCTCGAACTTGGTAAACACATTAACAGAGAAAGAGACAAACGCGAGCAAACTTTATTACAAAATAAGAGAGAAATTAGAGTCACTCGACTGATTGAGACGAGCACACAAAAAATAAAATGTCCAAATTCAAAGTTTTTAATAAATTTTAAAACAGATATATGACTTCTCGGAAAAGTTTAACGATTTTGTTTAATTTACGTTGTGAACCTGAACGCTTTCACAGCCTACTTTTGAGGTTTCGGGTTTTTTCAGAATCCGTTCCAAGTGCCTTTCTTCACCTCCACGTGCGAGACGAAGCGTGGAGGATACTAAGAAAGGAGGTCCTCAGGCTGCTATACTTAAAACCATCAAATTACTTCTGAGCTTAAGGATGCCAAAATATATCAAAAACTATTTAAGAATGTTTACGAATTTTAATAGCTATCGTAAAGCGACAGGTGCTTGTGGTTTCATAAGATTTGCCACATTTTTCATCAAATCCTCGTAGTTTGATTTTAATCTTTTGTTTTCAGCCTCGAGACTCAACCATTCTGCACTTCTTTCCATTCCGTTTGCGCTGATGTCAGTCTGTAGCTCTTCATTTTCATTTTTCAGGTTTTGTATCGTTAACGTTAGTTGAGTTATATTTGTTAACAAAACGAGATTCTCACTTTCAAACGTTTCCATTTTCTTTTTTAATATCCCAGTTTCTTCATTGAGTTCATTGAATGTTGAGAGATCATTTAAACATTTTTCAAGTGATGTAATTGTTTCGTTAGCATTAAAATTTTCGTTTTGCGTGAGATTTGCTTCTAAAAGTTTGTTGTTCCGATTGCAACTAAAAAGTTCCTCCTCAAGTTTACTGACGTTTGTCTCTTTCTCTGTTAATGTGTTAACCAAGTTTGTGATATTTGATTTTTGAATATTGATTTCTTCTAGAGCATACGAAAGCTCTTGAGTGTTTTTCTTTTTTAAAGCTTCGATCTCAATCTTAAAATTTTTGATGATTGAATCCTTTTGCGTTGTGTTAGTGGCTAAAGCCAGTTTTTCACTCTCGCAGGTTTCCTTATTTTGTTTAAATTTCTCAATTTCCTCTTCCTTCTCTGCTAAAGTTTTGTTAAATGCAATAGCCTGTGATCGAAGCGATGCTTCCATTTTCTCGAGATTTTCTTGTAAAAGCTTGTTGCTCTCACTAGAAATGACAAGTTGCTCTCTAAGATCGCTTACGTTTGTCTCTTTCTCTGTCAATGTGATGGCCAAGTTCGAGTTGCTTGATTCCTGTTGCTCTATGTTTGAAACTAAGTCGATCTTCTCACTATCAATCGTTTTCGTCTTATTTTTGTCCATTGAACCGTCGCATTTAGACGCAATTTCATTTTTAAACCATATAAAATCTGCGATATCGTCAGGAAATTTTTTGTTGATACAAGTGTTATCACGAAAGTTAACAAGTTTCATTGTTGAGGGCAGAACAGCGTCAATTGTGTTTAATTTATTATATTGTGCTGAGAACCTCTCCAATTTGTTATTTTTCAGGAACAAGTCAGTTGGTAATGAAACTAATTGGTTATGATCAAGATCAATGTCCTTTAATTTGATCAAATCGATGAACAGATCTTCAGGTAATGTTGTCAAATGATGAGTGAATTTGATTTCAACTTTGTGCACTTTCTTGCAGTTCGTGAATACTTCTCTACTGATTCGTTTTACTGATCCTGACAAACACTGGAAAATTTCCAAATTTCGTAATGAATTGCAAACTTTAGTTGGAACAATTTCAGTTTCTACAGTAGGCTGTATATTAATACCGTTATAGTCGTCATTTGTTTTCACCCGAGGTGTGAATGGTTCCGAAATTGACAAAACTGATGTGACCGCAACGTCGACTTCAAAGACTTCCAGTTTTCTCACTAAACACGACCCGTAATACAACTCACATTTCAGTTGGAAGCTTTCGACGTATCCACAGAGAATAAAAGAGATCAGCAAATATTTAAAGAGCTCCATGTTCTCTAATTGAAGGTTCGGCCCAAACTGAAGCTGCGAATGCCAATCTAGTGAATTTAAATCTTGAATTTCTTATCACAAATTATTTGTCGTCGGGCGATGGGACAACCCAATGAAGAAATTCTATTTTTATTTGTTTTGGTAAAATCCAATTTGTGATTACACTGTGAACACAAGGACTGCTATCAAATTGCCTGAGACACGAGTCGACCTCTGGAAACTCCATGAAAGATTATTCAATTTTTTTAAATACTTGATTAAACAGAATTGTGATTTCTCGGAAAAATGAAGAGATTAAATTTAAAGCGTGCAATTTGAATTTTCTTGTTCAGCCAAGGTGAACCCCAAAGCTTTAAAAGAAATTTTTTTTGGACAAAAAGTTTCTCGTTCAAATGATTATTTTTTAATTGTTTATTGTTGATCATGTTTAAGAGAATTATCTTGAAGGTTTCTTTACATTTTTGCGATGGTACTTTGATCTACGATTAACAAACTCTGATAAAAATAAATGACTTCCGCATTCTGGGCTAACCAAACTGTTTTTTTTTGTTTGAGCAAACCACACGAAAAATAAAATGTCAGAAAGGAGATTGTGAGGCTGATCAGTGAAAAAATTTTATTCGAAGAATGCGATGTGATTGTACATCTTGCTTCTTACTATGAGTTGCTCATTAAATTTTTTTTATTCCTTTCCAAGTTTTCTTTCATGTCAATTTTAAATTCCTACAACTAAGTACTTACGAAATTTCTACAAACATTAAAACTGCTATCAAAGCTTGCACGAGTCGGACTCTGGAAGAATTTCCAAGAAAGATAATCCAATCTTCGAATATATTTGAAATAAATATGTGATTTCTCGAAAAAGTTTGCGGATTTTATTTCATTTGCGCTGCGATCCTGAACCTATCACAGAAAAGTAAAATAAATGTGTTTTCTTATTATTATCGGAGTTTCGGGTTTCTTTGGAAGCCGTTCCAATTGTCTAGCTTCACCTTCACGAGGTGGACCCGCTGCATCCGTAACGAATTGAAGCGTGGAGGAAACTAAGTAAGGAGGGCCTGACACCTCAAGCTGCCCTTTTAAAACCATCAAAGGACCCCTGTGAAATAGGCACGAAATCTATCGCCAGCACGAAAGTTATCGCCAAGTAATCGCTTTGACGATAGATTCTAACGTTAACTTTTGTGCTGGCGATGAAAAGTTTTGTAACGGCCAGAATTTATTTGAAAGTTATCGCTGGATCAACGTTAACTTTTTGAACCAACGTTAGATTTAATTTTGAACCGGCGATAGATTTTTGCGATAACTTTACGAGCGATAACTACTCGAGCGATAGATTTACCGAGCGATATCTTAACATTTTCCCTTTACCGAAATAATCCGATCTCCACGAATCCTTCAATACCCAAACATTTTCCCTTTACCGATATAATCCGATTCCCACGAATCCTTTTATCGCTCGTAAATCTATCGTTCGTTAAGCTATCGCTCGGTAAAACTATCGCTCGAGTAGTTATCGCTCGTAAAGTTATCGCTCATGTAGTTATTGCTCATAAAGTTATCGCAAAAATCTATCGCCGGTTCAAAATTAAATCTAACGTTGGTTCAAAAAGTTATCGTTGATCCAGCGATAACTTTCAAATAAATTCTGGCCGTTACAAAACTTTTTATCGCCAGCACAAAAGTTAACGTTAGAATCTATCGTCAAAGCGATTACTTGGCGATAACTTTCGTGCTGGCGATAGATTTCGTGCTAAATTCCTGGGAGTTATAAAGCGACAGGTGCTTGTGTAATCTCCTTTCAAACAGGTTTAATTAGATTTGCCACATTTTTCATCAAATCCTCGTAGTTTGATTTTAATCTTTTGTTTTCAGAAACAAGACTCAACCATTCTGCACTTTTTTCCATTCCATTGGCGCTGATGTCAGTCTGCAGCTCTTCAATTTCATTTTTCAAGTTTTGTATCGTCGTCATTAGTTGAGTTATATTTGTTGACAAAACGAGATTCTCTCTTTCAAAAATTTTCTTTTTCTTCTTCAATATTCCAGTTTCTTCATTGCGTTCATTAAACGTTGAAAGATCCTTTAAACATTTTTCAAGTGAGGTATTTGTTTCGCAGGTTTTAAAACTGTCGTTTTGCGTGAGATTCGCATGTAAAAGTTTGTTATTTTGATTGCAACTAAAAAGTTCCTCTTCAAGTTTGCTGGCGCTTGTCTCTTTCTCTGTTAATGTGTTTACCAAGTTTGTGATATTTGATTTTAGGCTTTCGAAGGTGGACATCAGATGCGTTATGTTTCTGCCTAAATCAACTTTTTCGTTTTCAAACATTTTCTTATTTTGTTTTAATTTCCCAATTTCCTCTTTTTTCTCTGCTAAAGTTTTGTTAAACGCAATAGACTTTGATCGAAGCGATGATTCCATTTTCTCAAGATTTCCTTGTAAAAATTTGTTACTCTTACTAGAAACGACAAGTTGCTCTTCAAGTTTTCTGACGTTTGTCAATTTCTCTGTCAATGTGATGGCCAAGTTCGAGTTGTTTGATTTTAAAATATTATTTTCTTCAAGAATTTTTGTTAATTTTTGAGAGTTGTTTTTCTTAGAAGCTTGGATCTCAGTCTTAAAATTTACGATAGTGGACTTCAGGTGCTTTATGTCTGTTGTTAAAGCAACCTTTTCACTCTCAATTGTTTTCATATTTTGTTTAAATTTTTCAATTTCCTCTTCTTTTCTTGATATAGTCTCGTTTAACTCGATCAACTTCGAGCAATGTGAGGATTCCATTAAAATTTTACCAAGCGATTTGTCCATTGAACTGGCGCATTTGGTCGCAACTTCGATTTGGAACAATATAGAATCTGCGATGTCTCCAGAGGATTTCTTGTACTTCTTGTCGATACAAGTGTTATGATCAAAGTTAACAAATTCCATTGTTGAGGGCAGAACACTGTCGATTGTTTGTAATTCATTGTTGTGAGCTCCCAACTTATTCAGTTTTCGATTTTTCAAGAACAAATCAGCAGGTAAAGAAACTAATTTGTTATGTTGCAACCAAACTGCTTTTAATTCGCTCAAATCCATGAAAAGATCTTCAGGTAATATTGTCAGAGATGTGAAGCAGATATCAATAACGGTCATTTTATTGCAATTTGTGAACACTTCTCGTTTAACTCGTTTTATTCCGTAGCCATGAATCCAGATATGTCTCAAGTTTTTAAAGAAATCACAAACTTTAGTGGGAACATTTTCAGTTTCAACATTTTTTTCTATCGAGAACCAAACGATCTTGTCGTTTGCTACCCGAGCTGTGTAATTTCCCCTAACTGAGGTGACGACAACGTCGGTTTCGAGAACTTTCAGGTTTTCCACTTTACACATATCCCGTCCTTTCTCCAATATAAACACACAATTTAGTTGAAAGGTCTCGGCGAATCCACTGAGAATAAAAGAGATCAGCAAATATTTAAAGAGATTCATGTTCTCTAATTAAAGGTTCAGACCAAACTGAAGCTGCGAATGCGAATCTCGTGAATTTAAATCTTTAAATTCTTATCACAAACTTTCGGGTTTTGCCGTCGGGCGATGAGACAATCCAATGAAGAAATTCTATTTTTACTCAATTTGGTTAAACCCAGTTTGCGATTACTCTGTGAACGTAAGGACTGCTATCAAATTGCCTGAGACACGAGTCAACCTCTGGAAATTCCATGAAAGATTATTCAATTTTTTTAAATACTTGATTAAACAGAATTGTGATTTCTCGGAAAAATAGCGAGTTTGGTCAAAACCCGAAAGCTTTAAAAGCAATCTTTATTTGTGTGCAACGAGCCGAGAGCTCCAACAATCTTAAAATCCGCTTACTTCGGGGCTTGTTATCAAAATTTAAAAACATTTGAATTGAACACGTGGATAAAATTTATGCTTTTTGTTTATCTTTTTTAAGTTTAATTGCAGTTCAGTGTTTCACTCCTAAAATTTTCTAGGACAAAAAGTTTCTAGTTGAAATAATTATTTCTAATTATTTATTGTCTCATGAAAACAGTTGACCTTCGCACTCTGGGTGAATCAAACTGATTATTTTTTATTTGTTTGAGCAAAGCGCACGGAAAATAAAATTTCGAAAGATAGTTCGCGCGGCTGATCGGTGAAAAAAATTCATTCGCAGGATGCGATGTGATTGTGAATATTGTGACAGACTGGGAGTTGCTCAATCAAAGAAATTTTAATCCTTTCCAAGTCTTCTTTCATGCCAATTTTATTTGCCTTTAACAAAGTAATTGAGAAATTCCTTCAAACATTAAGACTTTTATCAAAGCTTGCACGAGTCGTACTCTGGAATTTCCAAGAAAGATAATTCATTTTTCGAATAAATTTTGAAACAAACATGTTTATTTACTTTTTGTAACGAACCTGAAAGCTATCTCAGAAATATCTAGGTTTAAGAATTTTAATTTCTATTATAAAATGACAGGTGCTTGTGTAATTTTCTAGTAATTTTGAAGTGTTTGGTGACAACAACGAGGTTGTCGAGGTGAAGTTATCATCTAGTGATTTGGAAACCATTTTTTTTGTCAACCAAAACTGTTGTCATGTTACGATTCAAGATTTTTCGAGGTTTCAAACGGGCTTCATTAGATTTGCCACAGTTTTCATCAAATTCTCGGAATTTGATTTTATTCTTTTATTTTTAGTCTCTGTACATCTAATAATCTAACATTTTTCAAGTGATGCATTTGTTTCGTTGCCTTTGAAATTGTCGTTTTGCGTGAGATTTGCTTGTAAAAGTTTGCTGGCGTTTGTCTCTTTCTCTGTTAATGTGTTTACCAAGTTCGAGATACAATTTTAGTTTCAACCATTTGCTCTATAAAAATCCAGTCGACGTCGCTGTTTGTTCTGACCTCGGCTGTGTAATTGTCCCGAAACTGAGGTAACGGCCACATCGGTTTCAAGAACTTTCAGTACTTTCACTTCACACTTATCCCGCACAAACACACATTCCAGTTGAAAGCTCTCGACGTATCCACTGAGAATGAAAAAGATCAGCAAATATTTAAAGAGCTTCATGTTCTCTAGATAAAGGTTCAGACCAAACTGAAGCTGCTTGTGTGAAGCTGATGAGTTCAGTTTGGTCTGAACCTTTATCTAGAGAACATGAAGCTCTTTAAATATTTGCTGATCTTTTTCATTCTCAGTGGATACGTCGAGAGCTTTCAACTGGAATGTGTGTTTGTGCGGGATAAGTGTGAAGGGAAAGTACTGAAAGTTCTTGAAACCGATGTGGCCGTTATCTCAGTTTCGGGACAATTACACAGCCGAGGTCAGAACAAACAGCGACGTCGACTGGAGTTTTATAGAGCAAATGGTTGAAACTAAAATTGTATCTCGAACTTGGTAAACACATTAACAGAGAAAGAGACAAACGCGAGCAAACTTTATTACAAAATAAGAGAGAAATTAGAGTCACTCGACTGATTGAGACGAGCACACAAAAAATAAAATGTCCAAATTCAAAGTTTTTAATAAATTTTAAAACAGATATGTGATTTCTCGGAAAAGTTTAATGATTTTGTTTAATTTACGTTGTGAACCTGAACGCTTTCACAGCCTACTTTTGAGGTTTCGGGTTTTTTCAGAAGCCGTTCCAAGTGCCTTTCTTCACCTCCACGTGCGAGACGAAGCGTGGAGGATACTAAGAAAGGAGGTCCTCAGGCTGCTATACTTAAAACCATCAAATTACTTCTGAGCTTAAGGATGCCAAAATATATCAAAAACTATTTAAGAATGTTTACGAATTTTAATAGCTATCGTAAAGCGACAGGTGCTTGTGGTTTCATAAGATTTGCCACATTTTTCATCAAATCCTCGTAGTTTGATTTTAATCTTTTGTTTTCAGCCTCGAGACTCAACCATTCTGCACTTTTTTCCATTCCATTTGCGCTGATGTCAGTCTGCAGCTCTTCATTTTCATTTTTCAGGTTTTGGATCGTTAACGTTAGTTGAGTTATATTTGTTGACAAAACGAGATTCTCTCTTTCAAACGATTCCATTTTCTTCTTCAATATCCCAGTTTCCTCATTGAGTTCTTTGAACGCTGAGATTTGCGTGAGATTTGCATGTAAAAGTTTGCTGCTCTGATTACAATTGAAAAGTTCCTCTTCAAGTTTGCTGGCGTTTGTCTCTTTCTCTGTTAATGTGTTTACCAAGTTCGTGATATTTGATTTTAAAATATTGATTTCTTCAAGAACATACGAAAGCTCTTGAGTGTTTTTCTTCTTTAAAGCTTCGATCTCAATCTTAAAATTTTTGATGGTTGAACTCTGTTTCGTTATGTTAGTGGCTAAAGCAACTTTTTCACTCTCGAAAGTTTCCTTATTTTGTTTCAATTTCTCATTTTCCTCTTTTTTCTGTGCTAAAGTTTTGTTAAATGCAATAGCCTGTGATCGAAGCAGTAACTCCATTTTTTTTAGATTTCCTTGTAAAAGTTTGTTGCTCTCACTTGAAACGACAAGTTGCTCTTCAAGTTTGCTGACATTTGTCTCTTTCTCTGCCAATGCAATTTTCAGACTTTCGATGGTGGACTTCAGTTGCTCTATGTTTGGATCCAAAGCGACGTTTTCACTCTCAATCTTTCTCGTCTTTTCTTTGTTCATTGAACTGGTGCAATTGGACGCAACTTCTTTTTTAAACAATTCTAAATCTGCGATATCGTCAGGGAAATTCTTGTCGATACAAACGTTTCCACGAAAGTCAACACGTTTCATTGTTGAGGGCAGAACAGTGTCGATTGTGTGTAATTTATTATTATATGCTTGCAGCCAAATCAATTTTTTATTTTTTTTCAACAAATCAGCTGGTAATGAAACTAATTTGTTTTGATGAAGGATAATTTGCTCTACTTCGATCAAATCCATGAAGAGATTTTCAGGTAATGTTGTCAAAGAAGTATATTGGATTGTAACTTTGTTCACTTTCTCGCAGTTTGTGAAAACTTCTCGATAAATTCGTTTAATTTTCTTGCCATGAATATCGAAATAGTACAAGTTACGTAAGAAATTACAAACTTTTGTTGGAACTATTTCAGTTTTAACTTCTTGCTCTATACTAAAAAATTTGACGTCGCTGTTTAATTTGATCCCTGCTGTGTAATGTCCCGAAACTGAGGTGACGGCAACATCGGTTTCAAGAACTTTCAGTTTTTTCACTTTACACCAATACCCTCCACACACAAAATCCAGTTGAAAGCTCTCGACGTTTTCGCAAAGGCACCAAATAATCAGCAAATATTTGAAGAGCTCCATGTTCTCTAATTAAAGGTTCAGATCAAACTGAAGCTGCGAATGCGAATCTCATGAATTTAAATCTTCAATTTCTTATCAAAAATTATTTGTCGTCAGGCGATGAGACGATTTAATGATGAAATTCTATTTTTACTCAATTTGGTTAAGCCCATTTTGTGATTACTCTGTGAACGCAAGGACTGCTATCAAATTGCCAGACACACGATTCGACCTTTGGAAGCTCTAAAAAGATTATTCGCTTTTTAAATAATTTATTAAATAAAAATGTGATTTTTCGGAAAAATGGCGAGTTTAAATTTAGAGCGAGCAATTTGAACTTTCTTGTTCGGCCAAGGCGAACCCAAAAGCTTTAATAGAAACCTTCATTTGTATGCACCGAGCTGAGAGGTTCAACAATCTTAAAACTCGGGGTTTGTTATCTCAAAATTTAAAAACATTTGAACGGAATAAAATTTATGCACTTTGTACATCTTTTAATTATTTATTGTTGATTTGAGAAAATTATCTTGAAGATTACTTCTGTTAATCTAAATGATTATTTTCGCTGTAATAAAGGAACTTCTTACAAAATGAGAGAGAAATTAGAGTCACTCGACTGTTTGAGAAGAGCACACGAAATATAAAATGTCCAAAAGGAGATTGCGCGGTTGATCGGTGAAAAAATATCATTCGAAAAATGCGATGTGATCGTGCATATTGCGACCAACTGGGAGCTTCCCAAGCAAAGAAATTTTATTTCTTTTTAAGTCTTCTTTTATGTCAATTTTAATTGCTTTTAATAAAGTACTTGCGAAATTCGTACAAACACTGAGACTGCTATCACGTTAAATTTATTTTGCGTTGCGATCTTGAAAGCTATCACGGAAATGAGTTTTCTTATTATTATCGTTTCGGGTTTCTTCGGAAGCTGTTCCCATCCGAGACGAATTGGAGCGTGGAGGAAACTAAGTAAGGAAGGCTTCTGAGGTTTAGGATGCCAAAAATAATAAAGACTATTAAACTAGGTTTGAGATTTTTAATATCTATTGTAAAGTGACAGGTGCTTGTGTAATCTCCTTTCAAACAGGTTTAATTAGATTTGCCATAGTTTTCATCAAATCCTCGTAGTTTGATTTTAATCTTTTGTTTTCAGCCTCTAGACTCAACCATTCTTCACTTTTTCCCATTCCGTTTGCACTGATGTCAGTCTGCAGCTCTTCATTTTCATTTTTCAGGCATTTTGTATCGTCAACATCAATTGAGTTGTGTTTGCTGACAAAACGAGATTCTCTATTTCAAAAGTTTTTTTTTTCTTCTTCAATATCTCAGTTTCCTCTTTGAGTTCATTAAACGTTGAAAGATCCTTTAAACATTTTTCTAGCGATACATTTGTCTCGTTGACTTTAAAATTGTCGTTTTGAGTGAGATTTGCTGCGTTATGTTAGTGGCTAAAGCAACTTTTTCGTTTTCAAACATTTTCATATTTTGTTTCAATTTCTCATTTTCCTCTTTTTTCTCTGTCAAAGTTTTGTTAAAAGCAATAGCCTTTGATCGAAGCGATGCTTCTATTTTCTTGAGATTTTCTTGTAAAAGTTGGTAATTCTCACTAGAAACGACAAGATCTTCTTCGAGTTTACGACGGTTTGTCTCTTTCTCTGCCAATGCAATTTCGAGGTTTTCGATCGTTGACTTCTGTTTTGTTTAGATCCAAACAATTTCTATGTTTGTATTTGTATTTAGTTTTATTGATGTAAATTTTTTACCACATAAGAGCAGAGCTCTTCTTTGACTTAAGTTTAAGTTTATCGTGGCAAAAAGGATTTAAAAGATTTTATAAGAAACGGGAGTGGAAGAATTCAAAAATTTTTAAATGTTTAATTTGGGTAAAGAGTTTTTTAAAATTTAATTTTAATTGAGTATTAGAGTTTATGTGCTTCAATCAGGGCGTCCTTGAGATTGCAGTTGTATACGGGGTGTTATAGAGTTGATCAGGATAAATTCTTTGGATATTTGATAATTTTCTGCGGGGTAGTCTTATCAGCGATCTTCAAACGCAGCCATTCATCTTTTATTACGGTCGAGAAGTTTCCGAGTGGCAGCGGTGTTAAAATTCCTTTGACAAAGGGTTGTATGTGTGTGTTGGCCCAAACGTTGAACTCTTCTTCCTTCAAAGCGACTTCCTCAAGATTTGTTCTATTCTCGATGATAGTAGATAGTATTTCAAGTGCTGTATTTAGACTTTCTCGTTGTCTCTCAAACATTCTGTCGATTGCGTCTACTATTTTAGCAGCAGAGATGTCGATTGCGTCTTCTATTCTAGCAGCAGAGATGCTTATATTTTCAGCAATGCTGTCGAAGCTTGTATTCATTTCGTTCATTTCGTTGTTGTTGTTGGCGCGCAGGTAGTTTTCGATTTTAGTTGAATTCACAAATTGATTTCATGGTGATTTTAGAAGTACTCCAGCTTATAATCGTAGATATATGTCCGATAATTCACTAGACACTGTTTTAGATCTTTAGTATCCTTCAGATACTATTAAAAATAATATTAAACTCGGCAGATTGAAAAGTTTCAACCTTGCCGTTCCACTTTCCGTTCCCGGGGCCAAAAGGGAATTTTTCTTTGTCCATTGAACTGGCGCATTTGGACGCAACTTCGTTTTTAAACGATTCAAAATCTCTGATGCCGAAAGGGTATTCCTTGTCGATACAAATGTTACGTGTAAAGTCAACAAATGTCATTTCTGAGGGCAGAACAATGTCGATTGTGTGTAAATTATTATAACTTGCACGCAGATATGTCAAGTTTTTATTTTTTTCGAACAAATTAGCTGATAATGAAACTAATTTGTTGTGATCAAGGTTAATTGACGGTAATCCGCTCACATCGGCGAACAGATCTTCTGGCAATGTTGTCAAAGAAGTGTGCTGGATAAGCACAGAGATCAAATTCTCGCAGTTTCTGAAGACTTCTCGATTAATTCGTTTAATATTTCGGCCTCTAATAGCGAAGAGGTGCAAGTTTTGAAAAAAATCACAAACTTTTGTTGGAACAATTTCAGTTTCAACATATTTCTCCATATTAAAAAATTCGATTTCGCTGTTTACGATGTTCCCGAATATGTAATGTCCCGAAACTGAGGTAACGGCCACGTCGGTTTCAAGGACTTTCAGTTTTTCCACTTTACACCAATTCATAACAAACTTGCATTCCAGTTGAAAGTTTTCGACGTATCCGCAAAGACACCAAATAATCAGCAAATATTTAAAGAGCTCCATGTTCTTCAATTAAAGGTTCAGACCAAACTGAAGCTGCGGATGCGAATCTCGTGAATTTAAATTCACGACACATCGAGAGATGAGACAATTCAATGAAGAAATTTATTTGTTTTTATTTGTTTTGGTTAAACCCATTTTGTGATTACTCTGTGAACAAAAGGATTGCTATCAAATTGCCTGATACACGAGTCGAGCTCTGAAAGCTTCATGAAAGAAATACGATAAACAAAATGATAAAAATATTTGACCTAAGTATTCGCATTATTTGCTAATCTAAATGATTATTTTTGCTGTGATAAGGAAACTTCTTCCAAAATAAGAGAGAAATTAGAGTCACTCGACTGTTTGAGAAGAGCACACGAAAAATAAAATGTCAAAATTCAATGAAGAAACTAAAGTTTGGGAAGGAAGGAAAGTTCCTTCTAAGTTTTCTAACGACACTTTCTTTGGAGAAGTTATTTTGGAGAATCTTAAGAAAACTCCGGAAAGAATTTGTCAAATTTCTGCGGATGACAATTCTGAGTTGTCGTGCGATGAGTTAAGAATCAAAAGTGTTCGAGTGGCTCAGAATTTGAGTAAAATCGGAATTAAATCGGAAGATGTCGTTGGAGTCGTTTGCTGTAGCTCCCGTCAAATGACGATGGCTTTGTTCGGTTGCTTTATAATTGGAGCGCCAGTTAATTCTTTGGATCCATCGTCTTCTAAAGATGACATTGCAAACATGTTCAATCAAACAAAACCGAAATTAGTTATTTGTGACTCCGATCAAGTGACGAAAGTTCGTGAAGCTTTGAGTGAACTAGGAAACGACGCGAACGTTTATTCGTTATCTGGCAAACTAAACAACGAAGAATTAAGTTTCGAAGATCTTGTGACTCCAACTGGAGATGAAGAAGAATTTATCGCTCCAAAGTTTGATCAACCTTCTGATGAAAAGATTCTTGCAATTTCAAGTTCATCAGGAACAACTGGGTAAGACAGTAACTTACATTACGAGCATTCGATTTTATTTATTTTCTTAGCTTGCCCAAAGGTGTCATGCTATCTCACGCTTCGATCTTATCATGGCCTTCGGTTTCGACATTGCCATCACGTTCGCTCGCGCTTCAAGCTCTTTCGGGCAGTTCCTCTTTCTTTTCAAATCTTCTTATCCCTTTGAAACTCAGTGACACGCGAATAATTTCTCGAAAAGACTTTTCAATTGAAAACTTAACAAAAATCTTTTCAAAGTACAAACCAACTTTTTTTCATACTACACCAATGATTTTGTCTTTAATTTTGAATTCGGATTTTCCTGAAAAAGGAGATCATGGAAGTCTAACGACGATTAGTTGCTGCGGATCGATTGTTTCTGAGTCTTTGAGAAAGAAATTCTCAGAAGTTTTCCCTCAGAAGGTTCTGTCAATCGTTTATTTGATGACTGAAGCAGGAGCAATCTTCACTGCTCCAGGAGAGTATAAAGAGAAGACAACAGTGGGATCTTTAATCGCTCCTAATTCAATGGTCAAAATTATCGACGACGATGGTAAAACACTTGGAGCTAATGAGTCAGGAGAAATTTGTTTTAAAACAAAAGAAAAGTTTTTGGTGAGAAAAGTTTTCTTAAATTTTAAATATTAAGACACTAAGTAACATTTTCAGGGTTACTACAACAATCCTGAGGCTACAAAGAACGCAGTCGACGATGAAGGTTTCTTTAAATCTGGCGACATCGGATACTTTGACGAAAATGGAAAATTTTATGTCACCGATCGAAAGACAGAAATTGTTAATTGTCTTAACAAAGAAGTTCGTCTCTCAGAGATTGAAAATCTCATTGGATCAGTTGAGGGAGTTGAGATGGTTTCTGTTGTTGGTATTCCTGATCCCAACCAGGATATTTTACTAGCAGCTGTCATCGTGAAACGAGATGGCTTCGCTTTGACAGAACAATCGATCACAAATTTTGTGACATCGAAATTGCCGATCCACAAACATTTGACCGGAGGAGTTTACTTTGTTGACGAAATCCCATTGACGTCATTCGGAAAGATTAAGAAAAGACTTGTCCGTGAAATTGTAATTAACCAACGACAACGATAAATTGAAAATAAAGAAAATATTTCCATGAAACGGTTTTCTCATCCTTTCCAACGAAAATTTGAATTCATAAAAGTTTCCAACAGTAAAAGCTTCAAGAAGGATGTGAAAAGTTTAATTTTATGTTTTTGCGGTAAAAGCTATTTTGCAAAGGTAAAACTTGAATCATTCAACTTCTAAGCGTCGACTTTCATTGAAATAATCGGAATATCATTGAAAATCAAAGAATCAACGAAAATATTGCAAAAAATTTATCGTAAAAAGTGAAATTTTATCAAATTTTCATGTCATGCGCAATCGAGTGCTTTCCAGTTAAGTTTGTGTACTTGAATTTCTTTTCGGACTCGATAATCGTTTGTTGTCATTTCTGTGAAGACAATTGTTGTGACTGAAACTATTTTCAAGGTGAATCTAATGGCTTTGAATTGACAGCTTTCGAGATTAGAATAGATCAATGATTTCCACAGTTCACAGAACAATCGAAAAGCTTTTCGTGATTTCTTTTCTTTATTTGATAATCACACCCTTTGTTCAATCTTTCTTCATCCAATCGCTCGCATACGCAAAAAGTTGAACTTGATAAATCGGCGAAGCGTCTCACTGATAAGTGACGCAATTTATTTCATTGTCGTTGATAGAAATACAGAAGCAAAAAGAGAAATAAATGAATCATCGTTAGATGAGTGAGAATATTGTGAATGTGCACGAACCAGCAAACAAATCGGAAAGAAAAATCATTTCTGTGAAAAATCGATAAACATTCTTTGAAGTTTCGTTGACAGAAATCGAGTGAAGGTTAGCGAATGTGAAATTCATGATAATCGCGACTCAGAATAAATTGGACGAATATTCTATCGATGACAAACTAGATCGGCCTTCATTACTCATTCGTTAAGTGTTTCTTTCCGCTTTGTCATTCTAGGTTCATCATCTCTGCCAGAGAAACGACGCCCACACACCAAACAGAAAGCTCAATCAAACTCCAAGATTGCGATGCCGATTTCCAGTATTCTCAAGAGAGCGACGAGCTACATTTTGGGTAGCGGAGATGAGGGCGGAGAGGGAGATGGTTTCAACTATGAGGACAACGAGATCCTTTTTTGTAAGAACAATGTTTGTGTTCATCCGCCAGCACTTGTTCGAGAGGAGTCAGACGTTCAGCACTACTCTGGCTACTTGACTCTCTGCACGAAAACTTTTATTGATCAACACAATCTCACAAAGCGACCGACGCTATTCTTGACGTGGATTCCAAATTCGACGCTTCGGAAATGTCCCGCTGCGCTCGAGAACTGCTCCCCAATGCATCATAAGACTGCAATCACTTTGCAGAAGAAGAACATGCTGAGAGAGGAGGATGAGACGACTCAACAGCGTACAAATCAGAACAACATCAATAACAATATTCAAATCCAAATGGTGAATCCGTTCTTGGATAATTACGTTGATCCAGAGGAGCTTGCACTGCAACAGCAACAAAATCAACAAAACTCGTCTCAGCCAGCGGATAGCAAGTCGATGAACTTCTCCGATTACTCAGAGACGATTAGCATTTCTTCAAGCTCTGATCGTGTCAGCGTCAACGATTATTGTTATACAAACACTGTCGCGACAGGACACACTCCGTCGTATATCGAAGAAGATGAAGGAATTATCGATTCGTGTCATGAAGATCCAAAGGACGACGACAATAATTCGAGTCCTAAGAACGAAGCTGACAACGATGATGAAGTTCGTGAATTGAGAGCTGAGTTGGAGCCGTTACTCGATGAAGATGAACACACCGAGAGGAAAGTTCTCGCACGTCAAGCATCAGCTCCAATTGCACGAACAGCAGCAGCGAATATGCTAAAGAATCTCAAACAACATCAGTCAATGACATCAGTCAATATCACTATCGCTAATCCACAGATCGAGAATCACGATGTTCCCACTTCGTCAGATATGAATGATGAAGCGACAACGAAGCAGATTATGCGTTCATTGTCCATCACTTCAGTCGACGAGAATAATCCTAATTGGATGACAGCTGAGTTGTACGCATACAGACACAATCTCACATTCCCCGATAGCGTCACGGCATCGCCAGTCGTTAATCGGAAACAAAATCAACCGCCGATGAAGTGTCGTCGATTCTCTGTCGATTTAAGTCAAATGAGAGCACTTCGATTGTTCTTCAACGACGAGCAATGCACTTCTGGTCAATTGGTCATTGCCAGTCGCGAATCTCAATACAAAATCCTTCATTTTCATCACGGAGGTCTCGATCATTTGGCTCAAGTTTTGCATCAATGGCATTGCTTGTTGCACAACATAAAAATCACTCCCGGTACTGACGAGATTAATTTGCCGTATCGACAGTTCATGGTCTGTCGACCTGAAGTGAGAAAGAGTGAACTCCATCCAGAAGAGGGAAAAGTTCCCAAAATTACGACCGAATATTTCTACGGACAGATGTTGAATGAGAAGGGTCAAATCGAGGATGACTTGCAGTTGAGGAAATGCGTTTTCTTCGGTGGACTAGAAAAGAATTTACGGAAAACTGTTTGGCCATTCTTACTTCATTGCTACTCGACAAGTTCCACATTCAACGACCGTGTCGCTCTCGCTGAGCTTCGAAAGCAAGAGTACGAGGAGATTACAAGGCGACGACTTTATTCAATGTCACCGGAGCAACAAGCGCAGTTCTGGAAAACAGTTCAATGCGTAATTGAAAAGGACGTGGTGAGGACAGATCGTGGAAATCCTTATTTTGCTGGCGAGGGAAATGTAAACATCGACACGATGAAAAACATTTTGTTGAATTATGCCTTCTACAACCCTGGAATGAGGTGAGTGACATGCACTTTCGTAATGTGATCAATCAATTTACTTTCCAATTAGTTACACTCAGGGAATGAGCGATCTCCTTGCTCCCGTCCTCTGCGAGTTGAAGAATGAGTCGGAAACGTTTTGGTGTTTCGTGGGACTCATGCAACGTGCGATATTTGTTTGCACTCCAACGGACAATGACATCGACAAGAATCTTCAGTTCTTGAGGGAGTTGATGCGACTGATGGTGCCAAAGTTCTATGAGCATCTTCAAAAGCACAACGACGCCATGGAGCTCTTATTCTGTCATCGGTGGATTTTACTGTGAGCTCATAGAATTTTCTTCTTAATCATCAAAATAATTTCCTCCTCTCTCAGTTGCTTCAAGCGTGAATTCACTGAACCTGTTGCGATTCGAATCTGGGAAGCATGTTGGGCCAATTACCTCACAGATTACTTTCATCTCTTCGTGTGTTTGGCTATAATTTCTGCTTACGCTGATGATGTCATTGCCCAAGATTTACGAACCGATGAGATGCTGCTTCACTTCAGTTCACTAGGTTTGAAGATGAATCTTTTAATTTCTAGAATTTATTTTAATTTATTCATTTCCTCTCTAGCGATGTACATGGACGGACAATTAATCTTGAGGAAAGCTCGTGGCTTGCTGCACCAGTTCCGACAGTTTCCTAAAATTCCTTGCACTCTCACGAGTCTCTGTCGTCGATGTGGCCCTGGAATTTGGGATTCAGGTCATCACCCAGCTGTTGAATGCATTGGACATGATGAGGTGGAAAGATGTGCTTTAGCTGACAATTAAACTCTAAAACAAAGTATTCTACGAATGTTTAAATTGACAAAACTATTTCTTGGGTTTATTACATACAAAAACAATTTACAGCCAATTCATAATCATCTTCATTGGAAAGTAAACTTTAATCAACTAAAATGTTATAGCAACGATCACAATATAATTTGTTCGGAATAAGTCACAAAGTGGAAATGAAAGAAACCGCTCACAAGCAGCCAGCCAGTGTCAGAGGAAAGCAATTAAAAGACCTCTCGCGCTACAGCTCGACTTGCGATCGGTTTCAAAAGTTAAAATAAACAAAATACAAAATAAATCCAAAGGATGCGCTTAAAAATTAAAAGTTCTTCTGCTTTTTACTTTGGGATTGACTAACTAACGAGCGAAGTCTCTTGAACGAGAACTTCTTAACGACTTCGACTTCTTTGGAGTCATCTTCGCGATACTGACTTTGAATCCTCTCAAGGAGTTTTAACATTTCGTTCTTCTCGAGAACATTTGACGGCACAACATTCAAATAAACATTTTTCGGCTTTAGAAAAGTCAGAAAATCTTTTATCTCATTGAGACTATTGTGAGTCGCGTAACAGACTCGATAAGAGTTCTCAGAGACTTCCTCAACAAATGATCCGCCTTTCCAATTATTCCAAAACATTGCCGAGAGATGAATTGTCAGGACAACGTCATCTGTGTCATTGAATTCATTCGGTTCATTGATGTAGGTTTGTCTGAGATAAATCTTTACGTTTCTCTTAGAATTTGTTACGCACGAATCCATTTGAGAGATCAACGAATACTGCTCGTAAAGCTCTGGCTCGACGATGTGTATTTTCTCTCCTAACTTTTTGCTTAACTCCATCAGAAGATATTCGTATCCGTAACGAGCTGGGACTTTAAGAAGAACTGAAAGTATTTAAAACAGTTAACAATGACAAAGCAACAAGTGGTTAAAGAGTTGGTTACCTTTGCGGTTTTTTGGTCTCTTCAGGAAATCTGCAACAATCTCACAAACTTTCTTGACGCTTTCGGTTTGTGTTGGAAAGTTCGCAAAGGAATTCTTCATGAATGTCGAGTCGAGATAAACTGAAAGGTTGGAATGTTTCCTGATTTCTTCGAGTTGTTTAATGTTTCGAGCATTCTTTAGAGACATTCGGAAATCTCCCGTGTAAAGAATATCGCAGCCTTCAATTTGAAAGAGGAGTTGACACGCACCAGCGCAATGCCCTGCAGACAAAGCAGTCACAACAAAATTTATTGACGAGTCGGTGTCGGAATTCTCATCGGCTTGCAATTCAATCGCAGTCAAAACGCCGATTTCAAGAATTCTAATGTTTTCTTCAAGATGCGGACATCGACGACGAATCACGAGAGCAGAGATTGCTGTAGCGTAGATTGGAGCCTTCGTCTCAAGAGTTGATAATCCTTTCATGTGATCAGTGTGACAATGAGACAGAAAATAACAAGATTGCTCGTCATTTTCAAAGTGATCCACAGATATCCCAGCAATCCCTTTTATCTCGCCATTAAATGTGCTCATGTCTCAGCTTTTTTTATCTCGAACACAATAAATTCAAAACCGTGTCAAGCCTTGTAAGTAAATTTGAATTAACTTCACTGATAAGTTCAATGACAGACAAATAAAAATTAAACGGAGTCAGAGGTATAAACAAAACAAACAGCAAACTGTGATCAACTGAAAGTGAAACATAAAAAAATTGTTTCAGCATAAAAAAATGTTTGAATGAAAAACTTTTTTTCTTTAAATTAAATATTTTTTAAATTAAGTTTGTAAACTTGAATTTCATTTAAACATTACTTCAAATCAACTTGTGATCTCGATATTTCCAAAAATATCCCTCACACAAATCGCTTTCAACATTAATCTTCAATTCTTTTCCATTTTGTTTCAAGTTCAAGTTTCATTCTTCCTACTCACTTCGAGTAAGTTTCTCTCGTCATTCGTTAGCGAGCTTTTAAAGTAGACGGACCACGGACCCGGCAAAAAACGAGTTTTTCTTTTGAAACGTTTTATTCTAATTTCTGTGTAAAACTAAATGAATCGTTGCGTATTAAATTGCTGATTGCAATTCAAAGTGCTTGGCAAAGAAGAAGTCAAAATCACAAAGCAACAAGTAAAGTGACTCACACACCTTATTTTAGGCTTTTCGGGAAGAAGAAGAAATGTGTTAAAGTTTCTCTCGCAGTTTTAATTGTAAAAGTCGTAAAGTTAGTGAACGAAACTCAATTGAAGTTATCAGGAATTACCAAGAATTAACATAAACATTAAATAACAAAATGTTGGACAAAAGAAAATCCTCAACTTTCGTGATAGCAGCTTTCGTAGGTGAGTTGTGTGTGTAGAGCAGTCTAATGCTGATACCTGTGGAATGAACTGAGAGGAGGAAAGAGATAGCGAGAGATTCAACAGTTTTTTTTTATTTCGTCTTTCTCCATCCTCATGGAGCATTGCACAAAGAAGAAGAATTTAAGTCCAGACAAAAGAATAGTGAAAGGGCTTCGTTAGTAAATGATGGGCCGTCGAATTATGATTGATCACAAAATTTCCGAAAAAAATATTTTTTTCCTTCAAACATCAAAATTGCGCAAAAAGAAAAAAGTTCCCAGTCAAATACAACTCACTCGAAACAAGAGAATGAGGGTCACATGGAACGTATTTAACAAAACAAAGCGAATGGAATTATTAAACAGACTGAAGAGTTATTATGTTCCCGGAATAAAGCAGCACATTGCAATTTTGTCTGCAAAATAATCAACAAACGTAAAAATAACTTTGAAAGAGACAGAGCGAAGATATTAACTGCGGCATCATCTGAACCCAACCCAAAAACCAGTTTCCCATGAGAAAACCTCTTGTGTATGAGTCCGTGTCTTGTTTTTTTCGCGTTGCTTTTAGAAATATTTTCTCTAGTAGCGTCAAAGTCATTTTTAAAACGAGAGAATTGATTCAATTAATTATCACATGAAGTTATAATTGTCGGCCGTTGCGTTACTCAAATGGTCTTCGTGACTAATGACAACACCTTTTGTCGCATCGAATTTTACACACTTTTCAGTTTCGTCTTGAGCTTTACGCTACCTGAGTTCATTCTCGGATTACAATTGCCATTTGCAGGTACAATTGAAGTCTCAATTACCTGCCTTGTAACCATTTTTCGGATTTAAAAGAAGAAAAATAAGTTTTCTTAGTGCAAGCTCAACGCTGTGCGCATTTTAATAATCTCGAAAGCTGACGATTGACCAAGCATGGTCAGGCTAAGAACGGTTCGACCTGATTCCATCCGATTGATTTATTTATTGACACGAGTTGGCCATAAAGTAAATGGAAATTTTTAAAAGTGACGAACGGGGATCGTTCGTTGACGGTTAGTTAGCTTTAAAATAAATTCAGGACGCTCCTTATTCTTCGCGGTTGACTCCTGAAAGACTAACTGCTCGACACCATGCGAAACATTATGCATGGGCGTTTTCTGTTTTCCTATCGCGATTATCATAACTTCTCTCTCCGATCTAACGAAATGTGTCGAGTTTATGTTAATGAACGCTTCTCTCGCTGGTGGCTTTGTATCTGACCACTCATGCATGTTTTTTTATTTCGTTGGTTTGAGCCAATCTTTCTCTCCCTCGTGGTGTTGGTGTTTCACCTTTCACATTACGAACAATGGGATAACCGTTAATATGAAAATGACCACGCCGTTTGATGCCATTTTTTTCTCTCTCTCAGAGTTGAAGCTCACGATTTCCAGTAACATCGACCGGTGACGTCGACTAATCCATCATTTATTTCTTCTTGTTCTTTCCTCGTGCTGTTTACTGCTCGTTTGTTGTGAAACTATTTTCTCTTTTTTTTTCTTCTTTCGAATCTTTAATTCCCAAGTTTATAGCCGATCGTACGGTGACGCGTTGAACAAGCATTCGAGCAGATCAAGTTTTAGTTTCTCCGTCGCCTTCCAAGTCTTCTAAGAAACTTTTTTACTGTTTACACTTGTTGTTATCTCAGGCAAAGATAGGAGATGAGACCGCTCTCCTAAACAAAATACAATAAACTATTTTACGATCCGATGAAAAAACAAATAGAACGAGCGTAGTTGAATGTTTCTTAGTTCCTCTTATAAAAAAAATGTTTCATTCTCGATCTAAATGAAACGGATTGTTTCCGCAGCATTTAAGCTAAAATAAAAATGAATAATCTCAGTTACAAACTATTAACGACATCGTCATGGTTTATTTCTTAGAAGCTGGCTCATCGAAAAATCTTTTTCTTTTGATGAATCATGAGGCGTTGACAATTGAGAAAATGAAACCGTCTTTGAATGACAATTGGAGATGAGACATGTGGAAACAATATTTCACAATGTAGGCAATTACAAAAAGTCGATAAATTTTTAAAACCTAGAACCACTTGACCCGCGAGAATATTTCAAATTTTGAGATCCCAAAATGAAAACGTATCAAAAGCCTCAATTACGTTAACGCCCGAATATTTCACAACGAGAAACTACGTCGACGAAGTCCACGAATGCCACTTGTTTAGATTATTTTTTTATCTTCTTCACGAGAAAGGAAGAGAGGTTGAAGAAACTCAAACAACAAGGCGAAGATGATGATGAAAAAAAAAGAGTTTCAACGTGTTTGGCTTAGAAAGGGATAGAGCGAAGCAAAAGCAACAACTTGTTGATATTTGAAAAGCATGAACGGGTTTTCTCTGTTCTCTAATTCTCGATACTTTGGCCTGTTTGTCTTTTGCCATCATAGACGAAGCTAAGAATAAAAGAGAACCACCACCAACTCATACATGCAACGTCACAAAATCTTACCTTGTTCCTCTGCACGCTTCAACCGTCATTTCAGACTATTTCTCTTTTCTCTTTGAACTGCTTTTCTTCATCTTAAAGTTGAATTCGGTACCTTTTGCCGTTTGGGGGCTTAGCCGATCTTTCACTCCTTCTCTCGCTCTCACTCCCTTCATCTTCGTTCGCGAACACATTTCAGTGTTTTTATTGTTTCTTTACAATTCAAACAACGTGAAGAAAAGAAGAAAATAATATAACGAAAGTTAAATGGCATGAGGAAATCCAAAATAACATGTAACATGAGAAACGCAAACGAGAAACCTGAAATGTCCCATGTGGAACACACCCAGACGAGGAGATTTTTCATTAGCGTGTTGCTTATTTCTCGGTTTCCCATATCGGCTTGGCGCGGAGCAAAGAAAATTGAAATGAAAATTAAAAAAAAATTGCGCGATCTGGTTTAGTGGCCTGCAATGCGCTCCGAGTGCGCTCAACTTCCAGGAAAGGCAAAAGTGAGAAAGTGTAAAAATGATCGAAGCTCAATAATGATGATGATTGTTGCTGCTGCTGGAATGAAGATCGTCCAAAACATGTTTCGAAAGAATTAATTATAATTTTTCTCTCTTTCTTTTCTGATGGGCTGGCGTTGATTTCAACTATCGACGGCCCGCGATCGATAAAATAAATTAAATTGAGAAGGGAAAATCGCGAAATATGAAATCCACTTTTGGCATGGTCGTTAGGTTATTTCCGTCGATTCTGTCACGTTCACTCCCTTTCGAAACCTCAAGAAAAGAAATCGATGAATGACGTAATTCCTTGTTGATCACCGCTCGAAATTACTTCATAGGAATATTAATCAAGAAATAAAGCAAAATTGCAATGCCAAACATCAACCGCAAACGGCATAGCGCACTGGTGTTTGAAAAATGCTTTTATAATTCTCCTCTTTGCCATGATTCAAAAAAGAAGTAATGATTCAGCTGAATGCTGGCAAAACAGCAAAGCCAAGCCGGTTGAAGTTGAGTGAGAAAAAAATCATAAAGCAAGAAAACAACCAAAAGCGATTGAGAAATCACCGAACGAATTTTTGTAATTGGCATTAAAGCGCATAATGTCGAGATCATAGTAGAAACTGCTCGAGTTGAACACAGAGCTGAGCAGTGCTGAATCAACGAATGAAACCGTTGCGCAAACAGCTGCCGTAGTGTTTGAATCAGCGATGGGAAAAAAGATCTTAGACATTGAATTCGCTGATCGTAAATCGCGTTGACAATCAAAATAGTTTTTACACAATTTTTGCTTAAATTGTTTCAATAGAAAACTTCAATTAAAAGAAATGAGCGCGATTTTCACCTGATCGTCCGCCCTCTCCGTTTAATCTGATTGCTGCTTAAATTACCATCGATTGTTTGCCACACAATACAAAGCATAAAACATAATGATGTTGCCGAATGGAACATGAGCTTAATGTCTCTTAATTCAGCGATTCGCGTGAAGGTTTTCTTTTTGGTAATTCGACTCGGCAACTCAAAAACTTTTTTCTCTTCTCTTCGCCACAGTCTCCGACTTACGTTTGTGTAAACATTGATTTGAATTTGATTCGAACTTCATGCCAATCTATTCATGATTCGACTGATGACTTCTCTCAGTCGTTCACATAATTCCTCGTATTGCACGATGTGGCAGCATCGGTTAAATGCAGAACTTGACACCATTTTCGTACAACGCTCTTCTATTATGCTAAATTATGTTTTTCAGTGCTTATCGTGATTGTAAATTGTGCATTCTTTCGCATTCACGTTGCCTCACAGCGACCACATAAATTGCCCAGCGTGTCGTTGCAAATTAATGTCTTTTCTTCAAGTTCTGGCACTCAATTGTCGTTTTATTTCTATTCGTTTCAGCGCTCGTGGCATCTGTTAACGGACAACAAGCAAATCGTGTTGCTGACGCCGATCCAAGATACATTGCAACACAAGCGGGTCAAACAATTAATTTGTTGTGCCGCGTCGCTCAGCCCGTCAGCACCTGCAGATTTCAAATTCCCGGCGAGCCTGTCGATATTAAACTAAACCCAACATGGCCGGCAAGAAACGATAACTTCCAATACTACGGCAACGGACTCGATCAAGGACAATGTGGAGTGACAATTAAGAATGTTCGTGAGGATTATCATGGCAACGCGACTTGCATTCTCGATCCAAATGATGGAGGAACTGATGCTGTTGGAGTCATCGATATTGTGATTGCAAAAGCGCCTCAACTTCCACAAATTACTGTTGACCAACGAGAACTCGAAGCTGGAGAAGAACTTGAAGCTGAATGTACTTCCATCGATGGCAGACCAGCTGCTAACATCACTTGGTACCTCAACGATCAACCTCTCGGCCCAGGAGAGATTGAAACTGTTGACAGTTCAACAACCGGAACAACTTATTACACAGTTTACTCAAAACTTCGTTACATGTTGAAGCCACAAGATCATACTCAGAATCTCATCTGTCGTGCTTACCATCCTGGTTATACACCTGAAGGATTCACTGACACAAGACTGAACTTGAATGTTAACTTCCGACCTGTTGCATTGGCGGAAACAATTATCTCAGGACTTGAACTCGGTAGCTCAGCGAATATTGGACCAATTACTATTCAAGCGAATCCACGTCCATCGATTAAATGGACTGTTGACGGAGTTGTCATCAATCAAGGCGAACAAACACAACGCTACGTTGCAAATGAGCCCGTTCAAACTGGAGTTGGAATGTGGAACGTTTCGTTGACTGTCATCGAGTTAACTCTTCAAGACACGACAAGAACTTACAAGCTTCGTGCTAACAATGCTTTTGGAACGACTGACTACTCAATTAGAATCGGCGGATCGCAAGATGTTGCAGGTAAACTTGAGAAATAATTGATTCCCTTGACAATTTTTAATTTCGTTATTTTTTAGGAACTGGCATGGGAATCGTTACAATCGTTGCCATTTCGATTGTAGCACTCTTCGTTCTTGTAATTGTTGCTCTGATTGTGGTCGCTAAAGTTACAAAACGCTGGTGTTTCGCAGGTAAGAAAGACACAACCGTTTAGTTGTGAATCACAAAGAACTCTACGATCATCACCGCATTCGGCATAATCAAAAAAATTCGCACAACCTCATTCCAAATTCACTCAACACTAACTAACCATATTAACCACATGAAATCATTGATTCGGACCCAATTTGTTCAAAGACTTTGCGTTGTAGGAGACTCAATGCATCCCAACGGTCCTGATTCCGAAGCTCAAATCGCTCCGGAAGACGATAAAGTTCACGAGCATTACGAGCCTGCTGAGAAGGTGTCGGACGATGACGAACATCCAGAACTGCCCGTTGGCGATGGCGAGGTGAAGACAACAAATGGAAAGCCGAAGGGAAATACATCCGTCTGAGTTGGGGAAACAAATGTGGGTGATAAACAAAAGTTCTGATAAGGGTTACGCTACTTAATTTAATTTAAACCATAAAACGAAATCATCAAAATTTCAATCAAAAGACGAAATCGAATCTTTTAAAAAGTATTTAACTTTGTATTGCTTGTTTTTCTCTCGTAGTCAAGTTAGAACGCAAAAAGTTTTTTTTTCTTTCAATAATTAATTAAGAATTTATGTATCTCGAAGCGTTGGCACTGCCGCCTCGGCTTCACCTTAAACGAGCTTTTCAAAAAAACAAAACAAAAACATTCAGGACCAGATGACGAAGAAATTTCGAAATATTTTAAAAAGAAAAAATATCGACCAGAGAGTTTTGTTTGTTTTCTGCAAGAGAAGTGTCGATTTTGTGTAAGATTTAATATCTATCTCGATGTATAATACACGAAGCCATAGAGTAATTGTAGAAGAAAACAGTTTTATTTTCCTTATCGAAATGCGAGGTCATTGATAGCGAGAAGTAGATAGGAAAAGTATTAAATATCTTCGCGTAGTTTTAAGCGATCGAAATAAAATAGTTTTCCACGAATCAATGTCTTCAGAAGATTTCTTTTTATACCGAATCATTCCATCAGTTTCTTCAGCAGAAAGAGTTGTCTTCGAGATTGTTTACCTCTTTAGTAATGTTATTAACGAAATAAAAGAAAAACTTCTGTAAAATGTAAAACGAGAAATTTTTTGAAAGTGGGGAAACATTAAATAAATAAATTGAAAAGCAAGAGAAATGTTTTGTTTGTATTCCCACAACGATTGCGTGATCAATTGATTAATGGATGACAGGATTATCCATTGTCGACATCACCTGTTTCAATATCTTGGGCGTCGTGCTTCCTACTTTTATTTATTTCAGAGCGAAAACATTTTTATCTTTCAGCGGAATTTCATTTGCCAATAATAAAAGAAGACAAACACACGCAATTTCAATTTTCTTTTGATTAATAAATTTTTATTCGAATATTCTTCTGATTCTCGAGTTTCATGTTTTTTTTTTGTTACATAATTTACATAACTTCATTCTGTAAAAAATACTACGACCTCCTTGGGCTTTCTCGAGAGACACACGAGACATTCGGGTCAATCAATGATCAAGAGCATCGTAAAATGTTCAATTTAGTTTTCGTGAAAACTTGCGTTAGATGAGCGCATTGTCTATTTGATGGCTTCGGAATCAATTGAGCGGAAATCGCAATAAAATTTTATGCGATTTTCGATGAGCTTCGAAAATGATTCTTTAAAAGCAAGAGCATGGGTCGGATTTGTCTTGAAAAATTCATGGAATTTCGAGTCATCAAACTGGGGTGAGGAATTCAGACAATTATTATTGACAAGCCCGACGCCATTCATTCGATTAACTCGTTTTTATTTATGTTGTACACCGTACAAAATCTTTTGAAATTCCTCTTCTCCTTTCCGGGAAAACGCGCTAAAATATTTCATCGTATAAAAGTATTCGTCGTATAAAAATGTTGCTCGTATAATAAATTGTATCGTCCAATGAGTTTTTCTTTTGAAAGGCACCGAAAAAGATTTTCTTTTTTTTTGTTTAAGTCTTATGAGTTTTCAATTTCAATTATCATGAGAAAATGTCGTCGATTCGAGTGAGTAGCCAAGCAAGATTGCCATAAAATAATAAAAATATTTTTCATCCAGTCACAAAGAGCTTTGTAAAAAAAAACAATAAAAAATAAATTGATTGTACTTTGAAAATCTTTGAAGTTGCGTTTTTTAATGTGAATAACTAATTAGCTGCATGTTCGCTTTTACTTTACAGAGTTTCGGTTCTTCGAGTGTCGTTTGTTTCTGCTTTGAAATGAAAAGTCACAAAATAAATTGCCGTAAGCCAAACATTTCGTCTATGAGGAGATTTCAAAGTGTGCAAGTACAAACTCTCGATAGCAGATTTAAATTGGAGACAAAGCCTCTTGTGTTGATGAGCATTCGACAAAACAACGTCAATGTTTGGAGTACATGCTCCTGAAGCCCTTTGAGATTCACTATTGCTTGGTTATTGAGTGAGCTTAAGCTTCGCGCATTTTCGTCTATTTACACATCATGTAAGTTTCTTACATCAAACATTTTTTTTCTTGTTTAGATATGAGTTTATCATTCACACTTCAGCATGTCGAACATTCACTTCACAACATTTTCTTCTTCTTCTTCTCGTGTTTAATAATTCATCGGAATCAACACTTATCGACGGTCTTTTCTAATCGTAAGCTGTTTCATCGAAGCGAGAACAATCGAGGAGAAACAAAGAGATTAAAAATTAAATAAATAACATTGAATGATTCCTTCCGAACCACGCACTTGTTTCATTGCAGCATGAGAGAGGCGAGATTCCGCTGCAGAATCGTATCCTTTACAGAATTGAACACATGCTGGATGTTCTGCGTATCGACGGCATTCGTGAAGTGATGATAGATTGGCTGGGGAGGCTTTAAACTCTGATGGTGATGACTGTTGTTACGCCGAACTCGGAGAAACATTTGCAGAATAAATGTGTGAACGTCGGTGAGTGAGTGAGGATTGCCAGTGAACTGCGGATAATACCAACGAATGTCAGTCTCTGGATTCTTCACTTTCAGTGCCAGCAGATCATATTTGTTGAGGAAGAGAATAATGGAGATGCTTTGAAACGCTGTGTTATTGACTATCGTGTCGAAAATATTTTTCGACTCTTCAAGTCGATTTGTTCTCCTAAAGAAGAAAATTGTTTTTATTTTAGTTTGTGGAATGTCGTTGAATACAAATGAAGTCTCTTACCTATCTTCAGCCAGCACCTGATCAAATTCTGACGTTGACACAAGAAATAATATTGATGTCACTGAACCGTCGAAACACTTTGTCCATTTTTGACGTTGTGTCCTTTGGCCTCCAACATCAACGAAGACAAATGGAATGTTCTGAAGGGGAGAGTGAGGAAGAATTAAGTTATGCTGAACATTGAATCAAATATTCGTCTGGTATTTACTTGTATCCTAATTGTAAACTCGAAAACACCCTTCGTAGCTTTACGGCAATGAAGAATGTCCTTCTGTGTCGGTGTGTAGTCGTTCCTTGATATTCGTTCGAGCTCTTCGAAGAAATAACTGACGGAATCACTCTAAAAATATCAAGAACTTCAGAAAAGGTCTGCGATTTCATGTCAAGTGTACTCACTAGTTGAAATTCTCGTCGCCGGTCGTAAGCTTTCTTGATTGCTCGGTCCTGCCACAAATGTTCGATGACGGGCACGTATTGGCGGAAAGTGTCTACGTCTAAATCATTACTACTATGAAATAATATGGCTTGATTGGCGGCCAGATGAGTATTTGGATGCTCCCATGGTATTTCTAGTTTCTCTCTCGCGTCAACCAACACTTGCATACCTAAAAGAAGCATAATCGTTCAAATTTGTTAAGTGGATCAACGCCAATTGGACAACAATGACATGTGATTGTGCAATTTGTTATCACTCGACATAATCGGCATCTGCGAACTCACCTTTAACAATGTTCTGATAAATGACATGATGATACTCTCGCATTAGCTCGGGCTCAAACTTAATCCCGTGAATGATTCGCATTTGCTTCAAGAATGTCGACTTTCCAGACTCGCCAGCTCCAAGGAGAAGTAATTTCACCTAGAAAGACGAAAAATAGCAAAACATGCAGCGACAAGACATAAAGTGCTGAGTCTTAAAAATGTGTAAACAATAAACAATTGAGAGTCGCGAGCTATGGTGCGCTCAGTTGCGACGATAATAAAAATGTGAAACAACATTGAAAAGTGATTCATCGAAAAGTGATGAAGGAGATGAAATGGGGAAAGTTAGTTACCTGTCGTCGAAATGAATTCTTGTCTTTTTCCAGGAATTTGTCGATTTTCCGCGACTTATCTCGCTGCTCCAGTTCTTCGGGTGTGAATCGAAGCCTCAGCAAATGTGATAAAACGTCCGAACAACAATTTTTTCTTAAAGAATTTCTTCGGTGGTGTGACATATTCGCTTTTATCACTGTTCTCGATCGATTTCGCAGCTTAACTTATCACCGTGTAGACTCACTATGCAATCACATCACTTATAGTCCTTCGTTTAATTCGTTAAATGCCTTGAGTAATGCAGCAAAATTCTTATTCGGAAAGAATATCCGACAAGAGAAGTTGGACGTTTTCAAAACTCTTTTGAAGGGCTCGTCAACTTCGTGGTCGTAACACACGATCGTGTTCGCCTAAAATCGTGTTCACTTTCAATCGTGATCACTGCTTTGGCAACGAGTAACCCTTCGTTACGTTTTTTGTTGATAAATCGGATTTTACGAACTTTACGTGAATAAGATTAGTTAGGCTGCTTGTATTTTATTGTGTGTTGTTTACAAGAACCGCAAGCCTAACTTGCATTAAATTGAAGTCAAAGAAAGTGTTGGAATTGTTTATATTTTGAGATAAAAGGTTTGTTTTCAAGAAAAGTTTTCACTGTTTGAAAAAAAAACGAAAAGTAGTTTTGCCGCTGATAAAAAGAAAATTTTCCGTTTTATGGATTTGCCGTTGAAACCATTGGTTACCTGAAAAGGGTTTATTAGACATTTACCTGCTCAAGGAATTTAATTAAAGAAAAAGCCATAAAACAACTGAAAAAGTTTCGGTCAAATTGAATCTTCTTTATTTTATAAATCAAGATTAAGTACATTTATTCTTTTTATCAATACTGTCACAAAGATTTCATTCTTAAGAGCAAAAGTGCATCTCACGTTATAGTTCAATTTAAATCTTAACAGCTAAAATGTGTGGAAATGCTTATCGATGACCCGTCATGTCCTTTCGACTTATTCAGTTACCGCTTGTGCTGTTTGATATTTTGTATCGTCGGTTGCTTCGAACGTCTCGTTATACGTGTGCTCACCAAAGTCTAAAAACTCATTGGTCTCACCATCGTCAGTGCTCTGAAAGATTAAGAAAAGAAAAAACATTGAAATCTCTTAGAAAGTGGAAGGTTTGTCTCGTACAGAGAATCCAATAAAAATTAAAGTTAACGGACATTGTTAGTGGTTGGTGCAAATATTCTATCTAAGTTTAGTCAAATCATTAAACAAACACCGCACAGAAAACAACAAGTATCGCAGTCTTCTGATACTTACACTGCTCTTCAAAACAGAATAAACTAATAGTTTTATTAATTCAATTTAACTTTATTAGCCAGTCTAGAATAAAGAAAAATATTTTCCGTCAAAAAGCGATCAAATGGGAAAAACATGCAGCGAATTTTGACTCTATCTAATCTACTCCCTCGAAATGAATGTGCATACGAATGTAAAGTGAATGAACTGATTAAGAACTCACCGCTTGACAAGAACAAGTATTGTGGTCAAACTCCTGGCCCGTAGGACAATTCCTTTGATCACGACACACACAGGCACAATTATTAGGATCGAACAGCTTCGTTGGATCCTGAAAAAGATTGATTTCTATATTAAAGTACTTAAGATCATCATTCAATTGCCTCACCTTAGCACACTCATCTGCTTCGTGAATGTTTGAACATTCACATCGGCATTGGCTTGCTACAAACTTTTGTAAACTGTTACAGTCTGAAGGCGTTTTCTTACATTGACACCTGCATCTGTTGTGCTCCTTCACAGTGACTGTCACTTCTCCCATTGCTTGAAGCTTCGATCCACCAATATATTTAGTTTTCTTGATTGTAATTTCCTTCTCCGACTCGTCAGTTGGGGTACAACTTGTTCCGGTATGAGCACAACAACCGCCACATTGTTTTAAAAGCACACACGATGGAAAGTAAAATACGGTTGGATCGTTTTCGTTCGTCGGCACAAGGCTGACGATCGTGTCGATGGGTTTACACGTTGCTTGTCTCAATGTTTCTCTAGCAGCGCGACCTAAAAATAATAATTATCGTGTTTAATTTATAGATAATGGCAAACCACAATTTAGCGGTAGATAAACTGCTCAACTATGGGCTCCGTCAAAGTCACTTGGATAACGTGCTGGCGTCAAACTGTGTAATGGATTGGTTTGGGAGAACATTCATTGGACAAAGGAAGATTATAGATTTTTACCAAAACTCAAATGCAACTCATGAGCATTCGATGACTAATGTGACAACTTCCGAAGCTTTTGAGGATCGACCATATCATCTTCTCACGTAAGTTCTTTTTTTGATTTACTTAATCATTATTAAAGAATTCTTTTATTTTAGTCGCGAGCAACCGCTAGAAAATATGAAAAGCGCACCAGACCTTTTAACTGGTGATGAACAATGGTTTGATTGTGAAACGCATTCTCCTGTTGACTTGAAAGAAGGTCAACGAACACCTTTAAACCGATCAACGCCATTGATCCGTTGCCCTCCAGCTCCTTGTCGATATGGAAATAAATTTGAAATCAGTGACGATGAGACTGATGAACACGACGATGACAGCGATGGCTTGAATGAATCTGGAATTCGACCGCTGGATTCGTCAGCAATTGAATTGATGAGAGAAAAGACTGAGAAGTCACCAAGTTGTAAAAGAATTCGACGTGAGGAGACTCAAGTGGAGGAACCAAGCGAGCCAATCGAAAGTAGATTTTCTGAATTATATTATTTGGAAGCGTCTGGAAGTGTTACCATTAAACGCGATAGATCTATGTCAAGTAATGAGCCTGACAAACGCGACTGCAAGATGTTGATCTCATATCGAGTATGCAAAGAGGATCCGGCAATGATTCAAATTGCTTTGATAGTTTATAAATGTAATTCAAAGAATCCAAAGTCGCGCAGGAATTTGATGTCACAATTTGAAGTTAAATCCGATGAAGCGTCACCACTTAGCAAACCATCAACCTCGCAATGTCGAACAACTGAGAAAGATCAAAAGAAATCAGAGGACGAGAAGCGAATGGAAGTCTTCACAGCACCAGCTGCAGGCAGTAAATTCTCAAAAGCCACAAAGCGACCAATTTCAAAGACATCGCTTCGATTTTAAGGACACCAAAAGGTTTTGCAATAAGAAGTGTACAAAAACTCAAGAAATTGATATTTTGAATTGTTTTTAATAAATCAACTCGTAAAACTTACGTTTTCTGTTTGCTGGACTTTGCACAATCGACGAAGTATTCGAAAGTGAATTTGTGTCGTCAACAAAGTCGTGGATAAATACATCTACATCATTAATCTCATTGATTTGCTCCGCGAGCTCCATCGGCATCTAGAAATAGAAGGAATTCGCTAAATATTTGAAGACATGATGACGCACTTTCTTAATTACGATAAAACATTGTTTGCTTTGATAATAAGCACACAAAGTCGACGATAGCAGGCGGATGGGCCTTGTTGTTTTTCATTATCACCTCATAGCGTCGAATTGACAAATACGCATTCTCTCACGACTTGCCGAAGAAGCTTTAATGCTTCCAAACGTAAGCTCACGAACGCTTTTGAAACTGCACCCTTCCAGATAGAAATCAGATTAACTTTAAGTATTGCATCAAACTATGAATCATTAGAAATTTGCGGGAATCACTGGACGTTGAGAAAACAAAAATCACTAACGCCTACAGATTCAATGTTTCGATCAGACGTCCACACGTTCAGGAATTTCAATTTTTCTCTACTTAACGTGCAATTATAATTCCACAAGCGTCGACACAATTAGAGAGATCTAACTAAACAAAACAACTCATTGTTTAGCGAGAAGAGTGTACTCGTTTGATTTATTAAATGTCAATCGAGAAATCTTTCACTATCGCGGTGTGGCTTGAATTTCCATTGAAAAAAATATGAAACGACTGAATTCCTTTTCAATGATGCAGTTCTTATGATTGGCTATGCTTTCAATATTTTTTCTTTCATAAATTTATGACGAAACGATCGTCTCGCGGTGTCGGAATTTAATCCCGAAGACAATGACGCGAGGAATTTGTAGAAGGAATTTTTAATTTTCGGGTTGGGCATCATCTCGACCGTGCAAATCTTTTTCGCCTTCGAGTGTGCTTCGTCGAATTTAAAGGAAATTAGCGAGAAAATGGGTATTGAGACCAGTTCTTCGAGTTTTGAGAAATATTGGAAACTGACTAAAGAAACAGACGCAAACTAGAGAGATCAAGAATGAGCGAGCAATCAACATTAACGACCTCAAGTCTTCAGTTTAATAAATAGAAGGTCAGAATATGCAAAAACAGCATTTGCATTGTTTCGATTCCGGTTCAAACGCATTAAAGCGCCACGCTCTGAACAAGCAACAACCACGCGATTTGCTCAACAGGAAATTATTTCAATTGAAATCAGAAATCATCGAAAAATGTTTGTGCCATCGCTTTTTCCCTCAGACTGGTTTTTGAGTGAGTGGCATTTTTTGCCATCTCCCAATGACTAATCCACTCAATCGCAAAAAGGGTTCATTCAATTCCAAAAACTTTTATGAATGAAAATTCTTTAAAAAATATTTTTTCTCGCCTTCGAAACTAAAACATTTGGATCTTTCTCGTTTGATGAATTTTTAACGATCAAGTGACGAAAGAAACGAACTTTGCCCGTTGCTTGACTTGAATGTTTCGTCCAACCTTCATTAATAGCTTTTTAATATTTCCAATCACGTAAGTTGGTGATAACAAACAAGTGGCAACGGAACCGTAAAAGGTGGAATCGTGTCTTGCTTTTCAAACTTTTTTTGTAAGTCCATCGCGACAAAATATTGTAAAAGACTAAAGCGAATTGAGTGGATGACTCATCGATCGACTATCCGGCAGCCCTCGTTACTCAAGTGCGCGCGCGTTTTCCATGACAATATTATGTTATGACAATTATTTGCTTAGCCCACCGACACAGACGTGAATATTCTCCGATAATCTCAACAGGTAGCGTTTTACTCTTTTTTCTCACATTTAAAAAATGAAAATTGAAACCAGGGAAGCGTGTCGCGAGAAATTGATGGTTCTGGATGGCGAATTTCATTCGTTTATGTCAGAACGCTTTTGAAATGTTGAGCTGAGCTCGTTCTGCGTCACGTGAAAAACAACATTCCAGCTTCGGCCTTTAATGTAAACGCACATGGCATGGCAATGTCTCCATCCGTTTAGCTATTTTTAGTCACTGCGAATTTATCGTGAAAAGTTGTTGATTCACGAAGCTTACCTCGCTCATATTATTGCAATGTGGACACTCAGCATCATCTTCGCTGCTGAGCTTTAAAGCTCTAGTTACTCTCACGTCCTCGATGACTTCATTGTTATCAATCTCTTCGATGTTTGCTTGTGTTGAGATTAAGCTAACAATTTGGAGAATAACGAGGCTCGTCGTGAAAATCTGTCGCGTGCTTGGCGCCATCCAAAAATCTCTCGATCTCTTCTTCATTTCTGTTTAAGTCAATTCACATTTATTTGTTCACTGCCGAGAAAACGAAAACGCTAATTGATTACTAATTCAAGATAACCAGAAGCACTCAGAACTTTTCGCGGTATTTTACATCACGTTCATGGAAAGCTTTGTGATAATGACGTAATCGAAGTACAATTCACTTTTTGTTTTGCGGAGTAAAACTCGTTTTTGTGCGACTCTAGAAATTGTGATAATTGAAAATTCTCAACGCCACGTTGAGTGCGAAGATCTCTTAATGCAAATTCCTGTTTTTTTTTGCCTTCTTCTTTCCATTGATTCACAAAACTTTAGGTGAGACGAGACACCAATAATAAATTCAAATTCTTCTCCTTTTTTCTTTTTTCGTGTCGATTCACGATTCAGCGGAAAAAACTGTTTTTCCGCTATCGAAGAAACAATTAAGTTATTTAATTAACAACATAAAGTGTTGCGAAGGCAGCAAAAATTAAGCCGTCGTGACAAACAAAGTTTATGAACTTCAAAATCCATAAACTTTATCAACAAATTGGAAATTTAGGGCAAGGTGATTCGATTATCGTTCACAAACCCTTCGATTCGTCACTTTCACATTTCAAGCGATTAGATATCTAACGGTTTAGTGCACAATTACATTTCTTGGAATGGAAATTATTCTCTTCACTTCAACTTGTTTTGAATTCGCGAATATTTTTTCTTTTCTCAGCTCTGTTTGAGTTTTTACCTTGACGAGAGTTGTGCTGCGACTGAGAGTCAAAACAACAAAATTGTAATATTATTAACTGAACACTACTAAAGCATTCGCTTCGATGCTTTGTGTTGTTTCGTTACCTGTGAGTCTCTTCGTTTTTTTTTTGTTTGCCATGTGCCCGTTGAGTGGGTAACGACACAAATATTAAAGGAAAAACAATTTCTGTGGGAACTAAGAGAATTGAATAATTGAGAGGAAATGTGGAAAATTGAAAGGAAAAATAATTGTGATCGTTGATAAGTCAAAGCAACTGCAAACATCAAACTTTATTTTCATTGAGATTCTCAAACTTTTCTCTTTTTTTTTTGCGAAATCAGTTCGTGAACGAATCATCCGCAGTCGTCTTTCATCCTTCAGACTAATCAGTTGACTTTTTATTTGATTGTTGTGTTTAAAATGTGGTCCTCGTGGTTTCCAAATTTCTCTAAACGAACAAGTGACGATGAGAGGTTCAGTAAATCTTTGCCAAATGCGAATCTTCAGAAAAGACTTCTCAGCCTTCAGTTGTCATCCAAGCCAATCGAAAAGGAACAATCGCCGATGCTGAAAGAACTGCAAAATCGTCCGAACAAGGTCAAAGGAATCTCTCGTTTGTATGAAGCGAACATCACAGCTTTCAATGGAATGAACAACAGCGTTATAATCGACCGGAGCGGTCAAAAAACTCCGTTATCTTCAAGGTTTGTTCCTGCGAAGGTTTTAGAAGAAACAAAGGAAAATCGACCTGAACAGCAAAATGACAAATTGACAATTTTGATGAGACAATTTGTGGATATGGACGCCGAGTATATTCGTCACATGAAACTCTTGATCGACAACTACGTCAAGAGGTTTGAGACACTTCCAGCTTTACAACTCAAGAACGAGCAAGTCATTACAGATCGAGTCAAGCAGGAATTGTTCGGGTCGATCGAATACATTTTCACTCTTCATAAGATTATTTTCCATCCGATGTTGATTATGTGTCGTCGGAATTTTAAATTGTTGGCTACAAAGATCTCTAAGATGTGCAGCACTGGAGACTTCACAAGCTACATCGTTTTTGCAATGGATGAGAAGGTTTGTTGGAAGAATAAAAATTAATTTTTTTGAACTAACCTTTTCTGGATCTTTAGGAATGCGAACATCGCCGAAATGTTTATTACAAGACACTCATGGAGGAAATATTTCAAAATTGCGGCGTGTCTTACGATGTGAAACCAATTCAGCAGCTCCAAAAGTATCATCAGATCATGGTTGACATCCTTGAAGGATTGCGAGAGAATCAAGCAGCGGAGGAAGAACTCTGCGCAATGGAGAAAGCTGTTCATGACATGTCGAACGTTCTCAGCAAAATAAACAGCGCAAAATCAATCGGCGATGTTAAATTGTAAATCGTAGTTTAGTTCAAACATCCTTTTAATAAATAATCGCAGCCGTACAAATAATCGGTTCTATAAGAAAATGATATCCGTGAATGTCTGAAATGAAATGTAAATTTATAATTTTCAGAAGAGATAAATAATTTCTGGGATCCAGACACTGAGTCAATATGCAAACGGCAACAGGAAGTTTTCTGTTTAAACTCACAATATCTCTTGTGCCGAAAAAAAGACATATGTGGAGTGCAATCACCAGCAACAGCGGGGAGGTGAATCACCCGCAGCACGATCACCTTTCGATTGACACGATCACATTTTATTCCTCGGCATTTCTTATTCATTTCAGATCGATGATAACAACTCAAGCCAGTTCTCTCCTGAGCTTCAAGATATCAAGTTTGGAAAATGTTTTTATCAATTTTATTCATTTGTCTCGTTGGCTTTGTTGCTTGGAAAATAAGTTTATCAATTTTATTGAGTTGTCTCGTTGGCTTTGTTGCAATTTGCTATTGGTTCGTCCAACACAGTTTCCAGTACTGGAAGAATCGAGGAATTCCTCACATCAAACCTGAATTTCCTTATGGCAATGGAAAAGGCATCGACAAGACAAAGCACTTAAGCGAATTAATCGAAGATACCTACAAAATGTTCAAGGGAAAGGGACCAGTTTATGGTCTTTACTTAAGCGTTCGACCAATCGCTGTAGCAACTGATATCGAATTGATTAAAAATATTTTCACTCGAGATTCAGCAAATTTTTTAAACCGCGGACTTTACTACAATGAAAAGGATGATCCAATGTCTGCTCACATGCTTCACAATGAAGATGACGAGTGGCATCAATTGCGAAGTAAAATTAGTCCAACATTCTCAAGTGGAAAGATAAAGATGATGTACTCATCAGTTTTCGATGTGACTGATCGGTTGATTAAGAAAATTAATTCAGTCACAGTTCAGACTGGAAGTGTCGACGTAAAAGATATTTTCGGACGTTATACAACTGACGTCATCGGAGTTTGTGCTTTCGGAATCGAATGTAATAGTCTTGAGGATGAAGTGTCAGATTTTCATGAAATGGGAAAGTCAATTTTCAAAATCAAAGGATTCGCTAAAGCTCAATTCTGCACATTGTTTCCAAATCTAGCGAGGAGACTTGGATTTACAGTTTACCCGAAATTCCTGAATGATTTCTACTCAGACGTTGTGAAAAAAACGATTGAATACCGCGAAGCGAATCCAGAAGAAAACCGAAAAGATTTCATTGGTTCATTGATGGCACTGAGAGATCCTTCAAGTCCGAATCCGTTGACGATGAATCAAATTATTGCACAGTCATTTGCTTTCTTCTTAGCAGGTGAGAGTTTTAAAAAAAATATTTCATTGAAATTACTAATTTTCATTAAAAGGATTCGAGACAAGCTCAACAACTTTGACTTACTGCACCTACGAGCTTTCACTTAACAAAGATATTCAAGAGAAAGTTCGAGAATCAGTTCTTGAGACAATGAAGAAACATGGAAATCAGTTAACTTACGAATGCATCAATGATATGAAATATTTGGAACAATGTCTCAACGGTGAGTGAGATAAGCAAGTCACTTCCAACTTTTCTTTGACGAAAATTAATTTTCAGAAAGTTCAAGAATTCATCCAGCTGTTTTTGCTTTACCGAGACAAGTTAAGGAAGATTATCCAGTTCCTAATTCTTCGATTGTTTTGGAAAAAGGAAAAATGGTGATGATTCCGCTTTATGGATTTCAAAGAGATCCAGACATTTTTCCTGATCCAATGAAGTTTGATCCTGAAAGATTTTCTCCAAATGAAGTTGGAAAACGCAGTCCTTTCACGTCTGTTCCTTTTGGAGCGGGACCACGAGTTTGTATTGGGATGAGGTGAGAACTTTAATTGAAGCATTAGAAGAAATTAATTTTGAATTTCTTTTTTTCAGATTTGCAATGATCGAAATGAAACTTGCTCTTGCACAGCTTCTCATTAATTTCGAGTTTTCTCTCGACCATACCAAAACCACAACTCCTCTTCAAGTTGATATTAATTCGCCATTTATTGCAGCACCGCGCGATGGCGTTTTCATTAAGTTTGAGCAAAGAAAAAATTAATGAGTTGTTGGAAAAAATATTTATTTTAAATTCTGATCATAAATTTTATAAATCTTGTTTAATAAAGGTCGACACCTAAGTCGGCAAAAATTTCATTCCACAACTGAATTCTCTTTTTTTCAGGTGACTCGATTGTTTCGAATTTGTCATTCGCCATGTTGAAGCATTTTAAAGGATCCTCGACATGTTCCCAAGAAGGTTCATCTGGATTTCCAGAGATGACAAACGAAGTGATAATGGAAACCACTTTCTGGATCAGCTCAAACTCAATCGAATCTAGTTCAGGAAGTTTCATTCCAATTGCATGCAATAGCTTAACATTACCAAAGAAGAAGTAAGCTCCATCCTCGCCATGACTCGTTCCATCGCATTTAATATTGAAGAGTTTTCTCATCAAGTTCAACTTCGTTTGAAGATCGAAACGATAAGAAAATGTTTTTCCCTTTTGACCTGATTTGACTCGAGACAAGATCGCTCGATAAATACCATGAACGAAGTGAGCATCGCCCATAAACTAGAACGACATTCAAGTAAATAATTAAATAATTGCTTCACTAACTCTATTACCTTAAAGTATTTATCGATGTTTGCAACTGATGGCAACTCGTTACCGAAATAGAAACTTTCCAGCTTCTGACCAATCTCCAAAACTTTTTGTTTTGTCATGTCCAACTTAAGATATCGAGGAATGACAAACGCGTCTGAAGTTTGAAAGTATTTAAAGATTATTTCTGGTGGATGCATTGCCATCAAAGCTCCTTCAAGTGAAGTGTGTCCGATGAGACAATCGATGTCATTTCCCCAAGCAGAACGTGCCATCAGAACTGGATCTTTGGGGATCAAAGTATTCTCGGTAATGTAAGGCTCGACCACTGGATTGAAAGTAAACAAAATGTGCTCAAAGTATTTCTCTTTATCAGTAATGAGCGTCTCCCCTTCCATCACAAGTTCTAATGCACTGGAATTTTCTAAAACTTCTAACAAAGCTTCTTCGCCTCCTTCTCCGTTCCATCCTCTTGCTTTAGCTAATCGTTCAGCTAAATTATTCTCCGTTGCTAAAGACCAAGTTTTATTGAAAGAAGTTCCTGACATTGGAATCGCTCTGTGGAAAAGTCCTTTCGCTTGATCCGAGATCATTAAATAATGAACTGAAGCAGCTCCAGCCGAAGAGCCAATGACTGTTCTAAATTTTTAATTTCAATTGATTAAACGACAACTTTCTAAACTAATAAAGTTCCTCACATATTGTCTGGATCACCTCCAAAGTTTGCGATGTTCTTCTTGATCCATTTGAGAGCGAACACTTGATCCTTCAATCCTGTGTTTCCAGGAATGCCAAGCTTTGGATCCTTCAAACTCAAAAAGCCAATAGACCCAACTCGATAGTTCATCGTCACATAAACGATATCCTTTTGCAACAAATAGTCGCAACCGTACGAATCGTCGGTTCTAAAAGAAAAAGATATCCGTGAAAGTCTGAAATGCAATGTAAATTTAATATTTTCAGAAAAGATAAATAACTTCTGGCACCCAGACACTGAGTCAATATGCAAGCGGCAACTGTAAGTTTTCTGTTTAAACTCCCAATATCTTGGCTAAAGTGTAGTATACGGGGGCCAGCGGGCCCCATTTCTGGGGCCCAATATAAAATTTTCCCTTTTCCAACATGTTTCAACAAGATTTTCTATTGGGCCCCAGAAATGGGAACGCCAATATCTTTGGAGACAAGAAAAAATATGTGGAGTGCAATCATCTGCAGCAGCTTAATAACCTTTCTATCGACGTCATTTCTCATTCATTTCAGATCGATGATAACAACACAAGCCAGTTCTCTCCTGAGCTTCAAGATATCAAGTTTGGAAAATGTTTTTATCAATTTTATTGAGTTGTCTCGTTGGCTTTGTTGCTTGGAAAATAAGTTTATCAATTTTATTGAGTTGTCTCGTTGGCTTTGTTGCAATTTCCTATTGGTTCGTCCAACACAGTTTCCAGTACTGGAAGAATCGAGGAATTCCTCACATCAAACCTGAATTTCCTTATGGCAATGGAAAAGGCATCGACAAGACAAAGCACTTAAGCGAATTAATCGAAGAAACCTACGCAATGTTTAAAGGAAAGGGACCAGTTTATGGTCTTTACTTAAGCGTTCGACCAATCGCTGTAGCAACTGATCTCGAATTGATTAAAAATATTTTCACTCGAGATTCGGCGAACTTTCTAAACCGCGGACTTTACTACAATGAAAAGGATGATCCAATGTCTGCTCACATGCTTCACAATGAAGATGACGAGTGGCATCAATTGCGAAGTAAAATTAGTCCAACGTTCTCAAGTGGAAAGATAAAGATGATGTACTCATCAGTTTTCGATGTGACAGATCGGTTGATTAAGAAAATTAATTCAGTCACAGTTCAGACTGGAAGTGTCGACGTGAAAGATATTTACGGACGTTACGCAACTGACGTCATCGGAGTTTGTGCTTTTGGAATCGAATGTAATAGTCTTGAGGATGAAGTGTCAGATTTTTATAAAATGGGAAAGTCGATTTGCAAAATCAAAGGATTTGCTAAAGCTCAGTTCTGCTCATTGTTTCCAAATCTAGCGAGGAGACTTGGATTTACAGTTTACCCGAAATTCCTGAATGATTTCTACTCAGACGTTGTGAGAAAAACGATTGAATATCGTGAGGCAAATCCAGAAGAAAACCGAAAAGATTTCATTGGTTCATTGATGGCACTGAGAGATCCTTCAATTCCCAATCCGTTGACAATGAATCAAATTATTGCACAATCATTTGCATTCTTCATAGCAGGTGAGAGTTTGAAAAAAAATTTATTGAAATTATTAATTTTCATTAAAAGGATTCGAGACAAGCTCAACATCTTTGACTTACTGCACCTACGAGCTCTCACTTAACAAAGATATTCAAGAGAAAGCCCGAAAATCAGTTCTCGAGACAATGAAGAAACATGGGAATCAGTTAACTTACGAATGCGCCAATGATATGAAATATTTGGAACAATGTCTCAACGGTTAGTGAGATAAGCAAGTCCCTTCCAAATTTTCTTTGAAGAAAATTATTTTTCAGAAAGTTCAAGAATTCATCCAATTATTTTTGCTATATCGAGACAAGTTAAGGAAGATTATCCAGTTCCTAATTCTTCGATTGTTTTGGAAAAAGGAAAAATGGTGATGATTCCGCTTTATGGATTTCAAAGAGATCCAGACATTTTTCCTGATCCAATGAAGTTTGATCCTGAAAGATTTTCTCCAAATGAAGTTGGAAAACGCAGTCCTTTCACGTCTGTTCCTTTTGGAGCGGGACCACGCATTTGTATTGGGATGCGGTGAGAACTTTAATTGAAGCATTAGAAGAAATTAATTTTGTTTTTCTTTCTTTCAGATTTTCAATGATTGAAATGAAACTTGCTCTTGCACAGCTTCTCATTAATTTTGATTTTTCTCTCGACCATACCAAAACCACAACGCCTCTAAAAAGTGATATTAATTCGCCATTTATTGTAGCACCGCGTGATGGCGTTTTCATTAAGTTTGAGCAAAGAAAAAATTAATGAGTTGTTGGAAAAAAAAAATTTAAACTCTAATCATAAATTTTATAAATCTTGTTTAATAAAGGTCGACACCTAAGTCGGCAAAAATTTCATTCCACAACTGAATTCTCATTTTTTCTGGTGACTCGATTGTTTCGAACTTTTCATTCGTCATGTTGAAGCATTTCAAAGGATCCTCGACATGTTCCCAAGAAGGTTCATCTGGATTTCCAGAGATGACAAACGAAGTGATAATGGAAACCACTTTCTGGATCAGCTCAAACTCAATCGAATCAAGTTCAGGAAGTTTCATTCCAATTGCATGTAATAGCTTAACATTACCAAAGAAGAAGTAAGCTCCATCCTCGCCATGACTCGTTCCATCGCATTTAATATTGAAGAGTTTTCTCATCAAGTTCAACTTCGTTTGAAGATCGAAACGATAAGAAAATGTTTTTCCCTTTTGACCTGAGTTGACTCGAGACAAGATCGCTCGATAAATACCATGAACGAAGTGAGCATCGCCCATAAACTAGAACGACATTCAAGTAAATAATTAAATAATTGCTTCACTTACTCTATTACCTTAAAGTATTTATCGATCGTTGCAACTGATGGCACCTCGTTACCGAAATAGAAACTTTCCAGCTTCTGACCAATCTCCAAAACTTTTTGTTTTGTCATGTCCAACTTAAGATATCGAGGAATAACAAACGCGTCTGAAGTTTGAAAGTATTTAAAGATTATTTCTGATGGATGCATTGCCATCAAAGCTCCTTCAAGTGAAGTGTGTCCGATGAGACAATCGATGTCATTTCCCCAAGCAGAACGTGCCATCAGAACTGGATCTTTAGGAATCAAAGTATTCTCGGTAATGTAAGGCTCGACCACTGGATTAAAAGTAAACAAGATGTGCTCAAAGTATTTCTCTTTATCAGTAATGAGCGTCTCCCCTTCCATCACAAGCTCTAAGGCACTGGAATTTTCTAAAACTTCTAACAAAGCTTCTTCGCCTCCTTCTCCATTCCATCCTCTTGCTGTAGCCAATCGCTCAGCTAAATTATTCTCCGTTGCTAAAGACCAAGTTTTATTGAAAGAAGTTCCTGACATTGGAATCGCTCTGTGGAAAAGTCCTTTCGCTTGATCCGAGATCATTAAATAATGAACTGAAGCAGATCCAGCCGAAGAGCCAATGACTGTTCTAAATTTTCAATTTCAATTAATTAAACGAGAACTTTCTTAAATAATAAAGCTCCTCACATATTGTCTGGGTCGCCTCCGAAGTTTGCGATGTTGTTCTTGATCCATTTGAGAGCAAACACTTGATCCTTCAATCCTGTGTTTCCTGGAATGCCAAGCTTAGGATCCTTCAAACTCAAAAAGCCAATAGACCCAACTCGATAGTTCATCGTCACATAAACGATATCCTTTTGCAACAAATAGTCGCAACCGTACAAATCATCTTTCCCATAAGCGTATTGAAATGCTCCGCCGTGAATGTCTGGAATGAAATTTCAATTTAAACTTTTCACAGATGACAAATAATTGCTGAGTCATACAAACTGCGACTGGAAGTTTTCTGTCTAAGTATGGAGTTGCAACACTCACAATACCGGCGTCTTCTGTTCCCTCGAATTGAAATTTAAAGCTCACAAAAGTCACGTACGAAGGTCGATCAATTGTCGAGTCAAATGGCTCAATCCACTTTTCAGGAGCTTGTGCATCGCGGAATCTCAATTTTTTCAACGGAGCTTTCATGTACGGAATCGTTTGAAACTTAAACAAATCGCGACCAAGCGCGGATTTAATCTGAGCTCCTTTGACTGGCCCATACTCGGTGCTCACTGTGACAAACTTCGTTGAAGACATTTTTTTAAGCTGAACTGTTCTATTGAAATCTTTGAAATCGACTGATGAGGGAACGCTTGTGAGAAAGACAATCGACTGATGTGTTTTATATTTATTCATAATTTCGAAACGGCCCAAAGTCATCTGTTTATTTGACAGAACAAACACAGAAACTTTTTGTCAAATATGATGAAAATATTTTCATCTTTCGGAATTTATTTTTAAAATACTTTTATGGGAAAGTGAAAAGTTATTTAAAGAAAAGCGAATTTCAAAGAAGCTTTGAGATCTTCTTACATAAACTGTTTTTGATCAAGAAGTTTAAACCTGAAGAAGCGAGATAGAATGCTTTTCTTATTTTTTTATCGGTTTGTCTCTTTCTTTCGTCAGTGTTTTCATTCGAACAAATCAATTCGGCTAAGAAATATTTTTCTCCTTCAAGTTTCGTGAATATCGAGCAAGATCAATTATTAAAATGGATGAAGTAAAAACTGTTCAAGAAGTTTCGTCTGGAGATGCAGTAGAATCGAAGCTTTCAGTTAAGTTTACAGATTTTGGCAAGGATTTTATGATGCCAAAGAATCGATTTGTCTCCAAGAAGATTAAATTGTTATTCATCGATGCTGAATGGTAAGATTTGCTCTCATGCTTTGAATATCGAAGAAATTAACTTATATTTTAAACAGGTGGATAACAATTCAACCTGATTTTTCCATTCCAAATGATTTCTTCTTACAAGTTCACATTTCACGATCAGCTCTTGGCCAAGTCGATCTTAAAAATTGCAAATTTAGTGTTGCAATAAAAGCCAAAGGATATAAAGATCGCACGACGGAATGGAGCGAAATGACAAATGATAAAACGCAATATAAAACGAGCGAAATGCGTTACATAGCGTGGGAAGATCTAGAAATAATGGAAATTTCATTAGATGTTGTTCTGACCATTAAAATATTTGATGATCCGTCCATTAAAAGTAAATTCTCCAATCCAATAGAAGATTACAGTGACATCATCGACAACATCTCCAAAATGAAAGACGATTCTACATTTGCTGACTTCAAGTTTATTGTCAAAGGAAAGGAATTCAAGATCCACAAGAATATTCTGGCTGCTAGAAGTTCAGTCTTTGCTCGTCTCTTCACATCGGACATGCAAGAAGCTCGTGAAAACGTTTGCATCGTTGATAACTTGGAGCCTGAAATATTCGAAAGTGTTTTGCAATTCATCTATCGAGCCAAGCTGCCAACGAACTTCCCTGAAACTGCTCAAGAGATCTACGAAGCTGCTGACTATTACGATCTGAAGAGATTGAAGGACATTTGTGCTAAAGAAATTCCTTCTCAGTTGTCCGAAGAAAATGCAGTCGAGCTGTATTGCTGGGCTTACGCATTCGACTCTTTTGAAGAATTGAAAAAGGATTCATGGACAATAGTCAAACGGTAAAAGGCATTCACATATTTCAAACGAATTTAAATATATCTTTTACTTTTCTAGCGACATCTTGCACATTAACTTTCGAATGAAGAACGAACCTTTGCCTCCAGAAGCACTCAAGGAACTCATCGAAGAGCAACATCGTCATCAGCAATATTTGGAAAATCTTAAATATGATTCAGATTCGGAGCAAGAAAAGGAGAATTTTCTTACTTTGGATCAAGAAAAGTGATCGGGAAAAGTGTATTAGAATAAGAAAAGAAGAAATAAATATTCTACAAATTGTTCCAACTTGATTGAGCAGTTTCAAATTCAGACTTTACGCTCGAGGTTAAAATTATTAACATCCAGATCATAGATGCAGTATCAAACAATGAAAAACAACATTTCGCGTTTGCAAGTGTACCTGTCAATATTTATTTTCAATTTGTTATTCACTTCAGATCGATGCTGATTAAATATTTGTTGAAAGAAACCAAAGTAGCGAGACTTTCAATGAATTTGGCAAAAATGGCGAATCATCGAATGAAATTTAATTTTAATATTTTCAGAGAAAACAAATTATATCTGTGTCAATCTGCAAAAGGTGACTGAAAGCCTTCTGTTTAAATATGAAGTTGTAACACTTTTCCTGCTGCTTAACGCTCATTTTAAGGCAACAAGAAACAGACATGACAACAGCGGGGAGGTGAATCACCCGCAGCACGATCACATTTTGTTCCGCGTCATTTATTAATCACTTCAATCGATGATAATCACGCAGAAGTCAGTTCTCTCCTGAGCTTCAAGATATCAAGTTTGGAAAATGTTTTTATCAATTTTATTGATTTGTCTCGTTGGCTTTGTTTCAATTTTCTATTGGTTCATCCAACACAGTTTCCAGTACTGGAAGAAACGAGGAATCCCTCACATCAAACCTGAATTTCCTTATGGCAATGGAAAAGGCATCGACAAGACAAAGCACTTAAGCGAATTAATCACAGAAACCTACACAATGTTTAAGGGAAAGGGACCAGTTTATGGCCTTTACTTAAGCGTTCGACCAATCGCTGTAGCAACTGATCTCGAATTGATTAAAAATATTTTCACTCGAGATTCAGCAAATTTTCTAAACCGCGGACTTTACTACAACGAAAAGGATGATCCAATGTCCGCTCACATGCTTCACAATGAAGATGACGAGTGGCATCAATTGCGAAGTAAAATTAGTCCAACGTTCTCAAGTGGAAAGATAAAGATGATGTACTCATCAGTTTTCGATGTGACTGATCGGTTGATTAAGAAAATTAATTCAGTCACAGTTCAGAGTGGAAGTGTCGACGTGAAAGATATTTTTGGACGTTATACAACTGACGTCATCGGAGTTTGTGCTTTTGGAATCGAATGTAATAGTCTTGAGGATGAAGTGTCAGATTTTCATGAAATGGGAAAATCAATTTTTAAAGTCAAAGGATTCGCTAAAGGCCAGTTCTGCTCATTGTTTCCTAATCTAGCGAGGAGACTTGGATTTACAGTTTACCCGAAATTCCTGAATGATTTCTACTCAGACGTTGTGAGAAAAACGATTGAATATCGCAAAGCGAATCCAGAAGAAAATCGAAAAGATTTTATTGGTTCATTGATGGCACTGAGAGATCCTTCAAGTCCGAATCCGTTGACGATGAATCAAATTATTGCACAGTCGTTTGTTTTCTTCTTAGCAGGTGAGAGTTTAAAAAATTGTTTGGTTTTATTGGAATTATTAATTTTCATTAAAAGGATTCGAGACAAGCTCAACAACTTTGACTTACTGCACCTACGAGCTTTCACTTAACAAAGAAATTCAAGAGAAAGCTCGAGAATCAGTTCTTGAGACAATGAAGAAACATGGAAATCAGTTAACTTACGAATGCATCAATGATATGAAATATTTGGAACAATGTCTCAACGGTTAGTGAGATAAACAAGTCACTTCCAACTTTTCTTTGAAGAAAATTAATTTTCAGAAAGTTCAAGAATTCATCCAGTTCCCTTTGCTATAACGAGACAAGTTAAGGAAGATTATCCAGTTCCTAATTCTTCGATTGTTTTGGAAAAAGGAAAAATGGTGATGATTCCACTTTTTGGATTTCAAAGAGATCCAGACATTTTTCCTGATCCAATGAAGTTTGATCCTGAAAGATTTTCTCCAAATGAAGTTGGAAAACGCAGTCCATTTACGTCTGTTCCTTTTGGAGCAGGACCACGCATTTGTATTGGAATGAGGTGAGAGCTTTAATTGAAGCATTAGAAAAAATTAATTTTGATTCTCTTTCTTTCAGATTTTCAATGATCGAAATGAAACTTGCTCTTGCACAGCTTCTCATTAATTTCGAGTTTTCTCTCGATCGTACCAAAACCACAACTCCTCTCCAAGTTGATATTAATTCGCCATTTATTGCAGCAACGCGAGATGGCGTTTTCATCAAATTTAACCAAAGAAAAAATTAATGAGTTGTTGGAAAAAAGATTTTATTTTAAATTCTGATCATTAATTTTATAATTTTTTTTAATAAAGATCAACGCCACATTCCGCATAGATTTCATTCCACAATTGAATTCTCTTTTTTTCTGGTGACTCGATTGTTTCGAATTTGTCATTCGTCATGTTGAAGCATTTCAAAGGATCCTCGAGTGTTACAGGTTCACAAGACTCATCTGGATTTCCAGAGATGACAAACGAAGTTATCACGGAAACCGTTTTCTGGATCAACTCGAACTCAATAGAATCAAGTTCAGGAAGCTTCGTATCAAGAGCTTTCAAAATTGATAAAGCAGCGAAGAGGAAGTAAGCTTGGTCCTCTGCATGACAAGCTCCATTGAAATTCATCTTGAACAACTTTCTCGCCAAGTTTATTTTTGATTGAAGATCAAAGCGATAGGAAAATGTTTTTCCTTTTTGACCTGAGTGGACTCGAGACAAGATCGCTCGAGAAATTCCATGAACGAAGCCAAGATCGCTATACCACTGAAAATATTTTTGTTTAAATAATTTCAAATACTTCGTTGAACTCATTACCTTAAAGTATTTATCGATGTTTGCAACTGATGGCACTTCATATCCAAAATAAAAATCTTTAACCTTCTGACCAATCACCAAAGCTTTCTTTTTGTCTTCAGGCTTCGTCATGTCCAAATTAAGCTCTCGAGTGGAAAGAAAAGCTTCAGGACTTTGCATGTATTTGAAGACGATTTTTGGTGGACACATTGCCATCAAAGCTCCTTCAAGTGAAGTGTGTCCCATGAGACAATCGATGTCATTTCCCCAAGCAAAACGAGCCATCAGAACTGGATCTTTGGGAATGAGAGTGGTCTCGGTGATGTAAGGCTCGACAGTTGGAGTGAAAACGCACATGTGCTCAAAATATCTCTCATGATCCGTGAGAAGTTTCAAATCAGCAATCAGAAGATCAGCAGCTTTTGAGTTTTCCAAAACTTCCAACATTGCTGCCTCGCCTCCATTTCCCTTCCATCCTCTTGCTTTAGCCAAGCGCTCAGCTAAACCGTCTTTACCCACAATCGCCCAAGTTTTATTGAAAGAAGTTCCTGACATTGGAATCGCTCTGTGGAAAAGTCCTTTCGCTTGATCCGAGATCATTAAATAATGAACTGAAGCAGCTCCAGCGGAAGTGCCAATGACTGTTCTAAATTTCATTTTGAATAATTTAATAAAAACTTTTTAAACTAATAAAGCTTCTCACATATTGTCTGGGTCGCCTCCGAAGTTTGCGATGTTTTTCTTGATCCATTTGAGAGCAAACACTTGATCCTTCAATCCTGTGTTTCCTGGAATGCCAAGCTTAGGATCCTTCAAACTCAAAAAGCCAATAGACCCAACTCGATAGTTCATCGTCACGTAAACGATATCCTTTTGCAACAAATAGTCGCAACCGTACAAATCTTCTTTCCCATAAGCGTATTGAAATGCTCCGCCGTGAATGTCTGGAATGAAATTTTATTTTAAACTTTTCACAGATGACAAATTGTTGCTGAGTCATACAAACTGCGACTGGAAGTTTTCTGTCTAAGTATGGAGTTGCAACACTCACAATACCGGCATCTTCTGTTCCCTGCACGCTCATGCTCAGACAAGAGAACGACACGTATGAAGGTCGATCAATTGTCGAGTCAAATGGTTCAATCCACTTTTCTGGAGCTTGTGCATCTCGGAATCTCAATTTTCCCAACGGAGCTTTCATGTACGGAATCGTTTGAAACTTAAACAAATCGCGACCGAGCGCGGATTTAATCTGAGCTCCTTTGACTGGCCCATACTCGGTGCTCACTGTGACAAACTTCGTTGAAGACATTTTTTTACACTGAACTGTTCCCATTAAAACTGTGCAATCGACTGATGAGAAAGAGTATGACAATCGATGCCTTTATCTGTTTTGTGATGCCGAATTGTCATAGCAAACATTTGAATTCTCTTTCAAGTGAAATGATCAGTGGGAAATATTTTTAAGAAATTTTACGGCAACAGACTTGGTTTCGATTGTTCATGGCGCATGCTCCCCAATTTCATTCAACGATGTCACGATCTAAAGAATCGAATAAACAAAAACAATCTTTTATTTATTATTTAATTGAATCATTAACTGAAATCGACGCTTTTCCAGATCAATCAAAACTTCACTGTCCTAAGTTTGTTCAGCAGATCAAAAAATCATTTTTTTTTCTACAAGTTCCTCGATACCTCCTGCGTATGAATCTAAAAGATCTCGTTCTCCAACTCCCCCAAGTACAAAAATGTTTTCTCTCCTAAGAAGTTCTTGCTTTATCTTTCATCAAGCTTTGTCTAAGACTCCAGACATTTTTACACAGACTTCAAAACAACCAGGAACTATCTAACTCTCTGCGAAGATTACGATAATAACAAAAACAAAGCGAGGGGTTCAATCGACCGCACACTTTTACAGCAAATTTGTAATGGTTCGTATGATTTGAATTAGGATTTACTTTAATCAAAAGTTGAGATAATAATAATTTTCAGTTGAAAATAGTTTAACGGAATTGCGATGTTAAATTCCCGAAAGAATCCGATTCGTAGAATCGACATTAAGTTAATTAGATGCCGCGAAGAAAATATTGTTGATAACAATTGGATTTCGTCAGATGTGAAGTGTGCCAATCTCAAAATGAATTTCAAAATCAATTCATTTCCAAAGTAGCGGAATGATTAATAATCGGAGAATATTTCAATTTCATAAAATATAATTCGATTCTTATTTTGCAAATTCACAAAAGTCGAATGAGAGTTTTCCTCCCCCGCGAAATAAATATTTTCTCTTTCAATTGCCGTCGGGATTTTACTCGCAACAGCAGACGATAAAATCTTTGAGAGTTCCGAAGGATGAATAAAAAACTTAAATAACAAAGATTCTCTCAGTCATCAGTCAGAATCATTCACACAGTTTAACTTCCAATTATCAATGCAACAGTTCCTCAAAGTTAAAGCTAAATAACACCCACGCTAATAGATGAAACCACCAGCGTGTGTTCGACAGAGAAAAAATGAACAAAAATTGGATGAGGGAGAAGTCGGCGAGTTATCGTTGCACTGAATGATGTATTCATATTCATCTCGTTGAATGAAAAGAGCGGGAATAAAAATTACAGACACAAATTTAACCCTGGCATCACAATTTTTTTTCCGTTTTTTCCGTTTATGTCATTTGTTATTTTTCCTGTTCAACAAGTAGCAATTTATTTACTTTTAATCTTGACATTTTGTCAAGTTCTTTCTAATGATGCAATTTTTCATAACGACTTCTATTTTTCACGTTGCAGGAATTTAGCTTAAGATAAAAAAGAAAAAGAATGATGAATATTCGAGGAAAGGAAAAGGAAGCGAAATTTCAATAAAACATAAGAGGACTACAAGTTAAAGTTATGTTTGTCCTCGAAGTGAACTTCAGTCCAACCCCTCACATATCAATAGAGCAATAAAATAGATTATTTCCTATTGTTTCATCAATGAGTTGAGAGGGTCCTCGAGAAGCATCTGTAATAAAAATAAGAGGACGATGCTGATAAGATTATTGATTGGGTTATGTAACCCAAGAAAAACTTCTGTAATTTGTACGCAATATTGTAGCGCATTAAAGTGAAAACAAGGTGATTTAAATTTAGTAGATCTCTCTCCTTTAAACTCGGGACATTCTCCAAATATTCGCCAATAAATCTTTGGTCTGATTTCATTCTTTTCCAATGAAAAAAGCAAACGGAGGAAAAAAAACTACATAAAAAGTGTCATTCGAATTTACTTTGCGACAGCTTGGGGCTGCAAGACCAAAATAACTAAACAAAACTCTTTTGTAAAGTTCACCCTTCTTGATCAATGGTATTGAATGAATATTTGGAAAAAGCATGAATATTTGATGAATAGAAAAAGTTCTCTCCACAGAAATAAATTTCGAAATTATGGAAATTTAATAAAATATTTCTTTGCATATGAGGGTCACTTTTAAAATTTCCAGCTTTAATTTTCATTTCTCTCCAACACGCTTGAGGTTTTTTAAAGTGAAAGGAAAAAATTTTCGTTTTTCAATTTTCATTTTTTTCCCATTTTAGATTTATTACTTTCTGAATCAGAATTGAGTGCTCGGGGTAGGGAAATTCTGACCAGATTAGAACGTCAGCTGCGCCCTCCCACATCCCCGGTCTCGACGTCATATCATTTTTTTTCGGAAATTCCGAATTCTTATTCTCTCGTAGGCTAATTGTGATATTTAATTCACAGCCGGATTCTAATTGCCATCGTTAATTTTCTTTAGCATCAAATCGTCAACAGCATCGTCTTTTGCCTTTAATCAAGCTGGCGAGGAAATAACATTTTTTTGCTCTTGAGAGAAATAATTATTAATGATGGCAGTTTGCGCGCTTCAGTTGAAGCTTCTGAGACAAATTATTATTTGGTTTTGCTCATTAGGACGCTTTAAACCATAAAATGCAATAACACAAAAGACAACCCCTTCATTTAGAGTCTAAACCAATGCCAAAGTCAATCTATTACCTCGTCAACGGTTTTATTTATTCCTACGTGATGCTGTTCACCTTTCCGAATCATTTTCAATGTGCAATCTTCATGGAAATTTATTTATGGTAAGGTGTTTTAAATCCAAATGAGAATTACGATGAGTGGTTCGAAGGAAACGTACGACGGTGAATGATCCTTAAATCCTTCTTTACCATGAGAAAGATGAAGAGCAACGAAGATGAGGAGAGCGAGAGATGCAGTTGATGGAGGACGAATGAGTTGAAGGGATTTTTCATTTGATAATTGTTGAAGTCCCTGGAGATGTGGAAAGATCTTGTCAAGAAAGAAACAGTTGACAAGTCTTGTTGACACTTTAAACGAAGAGTGACAGACTGACCGATGGCCACATCATTAATTAAAGAAATTTCTTCTTCGCATAAAAGTCCCAGCAAACATTGGAAAAATTGAAAACTGAACATTCGAGACACGTCAATGTGAGGCTCTGACGATTTCGTGATTTTTATTAGTAACGATAGTAAACCCAATTTCTATCCTAATTAACCATGAATGCTATCCATTAAAGACGTTTTGATGGAAAAGGCATGGCACTCTTCTCAATGCTACGAAATAATTAAGACAGAATTCACGTTATCCCCCAGACAATATTTAACCTGGTCACGTTCTTGCGAGAAGAAGTTTTATTTCTTTATCTCAAATCTAATGAAGGAATGGAAAATTCTTCAGATACTTGCCAAATTTTCACAATATTTTCCTGATGATACGATGATTTAATAAAATATTACATTCTGTGGCGGATTCTCTGTAATTTCGAAAGAGAAATTATCGTAATTCACGGAGTGTCAAGGGAAACGAACGTTTTGTTTTTCGCCGGCTTTGAATTTTGATTTTCAAGTCAAACATTTGTTTCTCGAGAGTCGACGAGAGAAGAAAATAATTTAAAGTTTCAATTCCCGTCGATGGATGAGGATGTGGACAACGAAGGTCCGACGGCAAATGCCGGCTCTTTCATTCCTTGTTGTTCTCCCTCGGGATTGACGGAAGAGAGAAATGTGCTAAAAGGAAAGCAACATTTCTGTCATTTCTTTTAAATTACCACCTTAAACCTGTCAAAAGTGGGAGGGAAAATATAACAATCCAGATGGGAAAATTCGGAAACCCGAAAGATTACGCCTAAAAAAGTGAAACATAGATTCATGAATAAATAATTCTTTCCCGTAAGTATCGATTTTCTTACTTACGACGGTGCGGTACCATATTGTGCCTGCAAAGATTTCACTTTCCTTCTTATTTTAAGAAAATTTTTATTAAAAAATTGAACGCAGTAATTTCCATAATTTATATGCAAAAAAACTTTCTCCACAGACGACGGCTTCGTCTTAAAGTGAATGAAAATAAAAATAAGCAGTATTTTAATATTTTAATGACATTGAATATTTCAAAGCATAAATACTTCAAAGAATCGTGGTTAATTGTGAAGCCAGCGTTAGTTTTTTAGAACGAGCGGCCTGGGGAATATAAATATCAACTCGGAACAATTTTCTACTTTGAATTTTCCAGCGGTTTGGCTTATTAAGAGTGTTAAACGATTTCTGGCGGAACATGATACGACGGACAAGTCTACAAGTTAAATCTGCAATGAATTACGGAGTTGCTGCCTTTTCTTGTAGATTTTAAATTCAACAAAAAAAGAAAGAGGAGAAAACAAACACTCAACACTTCCCTTAGACTTACATAAAGGAAAACAACCGGAAAAATGTTTTGGACTCCTCTCAGTTCGGTGTTAAACTGAAGAGTAAAGAACTCGGAGATAAAATGAAATGTTTATTACCCTATCATCACTTTGACTAGAAAAATCCTTTGTATCATCACTTTAACAAATTAATTTCTGTTTTTATTATTTCATCTTTTGTTTTAATGTTTTAACAACAGCAGTCGCTGCTTTGATTTAAAGGAACGCTCCTTTGAGCAGTTTGGGAATAAAGGAAACAATTTCTTTTAATGCTTGCAGTGTTAAACAAATCCTATTCCTCTTAGTTATCAAATTAAAGTCTGTAAATTCTCTTTCTCTCCCAATTTTCTTAATTAACGAATGATTTAATTTTTTTTTCTCTTCTTTTGCTTCCTCAGTTAAAAACGTTGTTAACGGAAATTTTGCTTTAAAGTTCCTTTCTTTTCTCGTTGACCATTATTTTTTCTTAATTTCTCCGCCCCCACGGCTTTGCCTCTTTCAGTCTTTTCAATCTCAAACCCCGCGCGAAATTAGGTGACTCTTGAGATCAATTTCGTTTTTTAAAAATATCTTTAAACTAGAAGCTTTAAAGGCAAAGAAAAACAAAAGCAGTAGATATTTTATTTATGAGAAGGGATTTGAAGAGGGATATCAACCCTCTTTTTGCACGAATATTCACCCATAATTTTTATAGCACAAACTGTGTTTTAAGGTTTCATGATTTAATCGATAGTCGCTCCCTTCTTTAGTCGTCGAGATTTTGTTTTCTCTTTTCTCTCCTCTCGAAGGGAAAAATCTTTTCACATCCAACGCTAAGAAGAGAAAAATCGTAATAAGAATGTGGTTGAAATTGCTCTATAAGCTCTAAGACAAAGATGTTTGCGAGGAAGGAAAATTTCTGCTGAATTCAAATTTGTAATTAAAAATATTTTCGAGACGATACGAGAGACGATAAGTTTGCAAACATCTTCGAGAGCAGTTTGCGAAATCTTCAAAATTTATTCATCTTGCAAAACCTGAAACTCAAAATGGAAATTATGGCGAAAATTCGTAACAAATTGATTCTTTATTTCTCGATCGGTTTTTTATTCGAAGTAAACTACTTCTGTTGAACTATAGATCCAGAGAGATTTTGATACAAAGGGGAAGAAGAGGCTTCTTGTTGTTGTCTGTCCCTCGTCGCAAAATATTTTCGGTTCAATTTGCCGTCGGAAAATTTACTCGTCTCCGGGAAAATTCTTTCGCACAATTTTCTCTAAACTTTTCAGACGATTTAATTTTCTTCCTTTGTTGTTAACAACAAGCTTAGTCAGTTTTTGTGTGAAGTTTTTCTTTTTCTGATAACGTAATAGTCCAGAAAATCATCTTGAGAAGTCAAATCAAAAATCCGAAGAGGAATTCGAAAGGAAAATCTGATAGGAAATTGCAATTTCCTTAGTCAAGTGATTGAAACAGATATTTTTGATTTATGTCTCTGAGTTAAACTTGCATTTCCTTTTCGAAATAACGCGATTCGATCAAACCACAACCACTCAAGTCTAATCTTCTTTAAATTTAGTTTTCTTTCGAATCAAAGAATTAACTTTTATTTAATCGAGACTAGTGAGGTTTCGTTAGCTTCGATACTTTCAAGATTTAAGGACTTTGAAGATTAAGAGATGAAATTACAAAGCAGAAATTAGAAACTTTCTTGAGATAAGTTCAAAGGAAGCTTAGAGAGCGGACTTCAATCCTTTTTAGTCGAAGGAAGGAGAAGGAGAGACAATTAAAGTGCCAGAGCAAACCTATCGATTGTCATTTAAGTTAAAATAAAATTGGATCCAAATATTTCATGTAACGAACTAACTTGCTTTGTAAACAAATAAATCTCTCGACTCTATGTTATGATGAATTTTGAAAATACGCCTCGTTTTGTTGACTCAGAATGTTCATTTGATGTTAACAAATTGAAGAAAAGGTTCGCTCGTAGCTTAATGAAGTTCGCCTTGCTAATTCAACGAAGCTAATGTCGCTCTTTTGTAAATTTGCAAAACTCACAACCCACAAGAGAAAATCTTTTAAAAAGCCATTTCCCTCCGCTCGCGCCAATTTCCATTCAACCCCCGGTTTCAAGTAACTCGAGTCGCGTGTGACAATATTAGCATAAATGATAAATCAAAGAGTCAAATCAAAGCTAATAATTGAAATTGGATTCACTGTTCAATGCGCTCACACTTTTATGGATTGCAAACAATGCAATGATCTATTTCAACAAGGCAAACTTGAGGTAAATTATTATTCAATCACGCAAGCAATTGCAAACAACAAAGAACGCATCGTCGGTTGGTTATCCCTTCACTCTTTCAAAACATAATAATTTCACTTCGATAAGCTTTTAGATGAAAGGTTGCTGATAAATTATAAACATCAAGATAGACTAACAACTCTGTTCGTTCGGGTTGTGGCAGCGGTTGCGTCGGCGATTTTTCTGTAAGTAATTTTCTTTTGTAAGGAGAAGGAAGTTTATGAGTGAAAGAGTTAATTAACAAATCATTCAGAAAAGGTTCACGCGGTGATAAATTACAGGATCCTGTCGAACACATTAGTTTCTCACACTTAAGACGCAAACAAAAAGAAATGAGCAATAACTAAGTCATCAATAGCCTAAAGGAAAAGAACGATGATGACATAAAAATATAATTTTCCCTTCTCTCGTCTTTCTTCTCCTACTCTCTCCACAAATTAAATTGCACCGAACATGTTTACGTTATCAATAAATCAATTTCACACATGGTTGAGACATTGAGTTTTTTTTTTATTATAAAAAAAAGGGGGAAAACAATTTTTCACGTTTGATTTATTTGTTTGACTGAGCTTTAGACTTTGTTCTAATAACAATTACGTGCGGTTTTAATTTTTATTTGCTTTAATTTTAATTCAAAATTATATTCGAAGAGCGACAAAAACAAAGCAAAAAAATCTGACACGAGAATTTTGTATTCGGGAACTTGCGAGTTCGCTTGATAACTTGTTTGTTTTGAAAGAAAATCGTTGCTGTACTTGCTACCAGCTCGACAAACTGTGAGATACTGTTCGGCTTTACAGGCGTTTCTTTAGCTTTCGGTAGATGTTCGTCTCGTTCGCAACATGCGCAGCTAAGAGAAAAAACTTTCGCTCCACACATTTTCCCCTATACAGAATACTTTGGAAAGTATTTTTTTGAAAAAAAGACGAAACTCTCATTGGGGTCGATCCGCCCAAACTCCAAAAAAATACCGAAGAACTTTTTAGCTAAGGCAACGAACAACAAGAACAAGAGCCAACATAAAATCGTAAATTTTTCCCGAGTTTTTTTCCTCAAGTATACCGTCAATTCAGTCTATATTGTTTGGTTGTAAATAAGAAGAAGGAAAAAGTTGGGTTGCAGTTTTCATATCTTGTTTAATCGTGAGCATTTCGGGAAACTTTTTCGGAAAGTTTGATGTCAGTTAAAAACAAACTTTGTACAGGTAGAGACGAGAGAGTTTTGTGTGCGGCAAATTTTAACTGTGTTGTTGCTCTAGACTCCGGGGAAAATTTTCTAAGAAAGTTTTTAATTTTTGTTTTATGGAAAGAACTTAAATAAGAAAAAATTAATAGTCAAAAGTTTTCTTTCGCCGTTTTCTTCGTTGAAAAGTAAAGAACTTTTTTGGGAGGGTAATTATTCCCATGAATTATGATTAAACCAAGGCCATTAAAAGTTTAAACTTCGCGACAGAAGAATTCTTTAAACGAATCGGAATCAAAAATCCAGCTTTGTGGAAAGAAAAGTGTGAAAGTTTAAGCCGGAAACTGTGAATGAAAGTGTCGAGTGGAAAATATTCAAAAGCAAAGCAAAACGAAAGCCAAGTTAGTTAGTTAGCTAACAATCTCAGCAATCTCTCTCTCCCTTTTAATTCCACCGAAATTTATATTTACGGAAACGAGCGCAATAAAAACCTGATTATATCTGGCAAGAGGCCCCTTTTATTCCATCGTAAAACTACTTTTCGCTATCATGATAGTGCTAAACTGTTTAGATATGTATCGGAATATTCCAAATTAAAACACATTTGCTCAAATCAACAAATTACTCATTAACATAATTCCTGAATTTTCTACTTATTACCGCGCCAATTAATATTTCCGTGTTCTCTTCCTTGTGCTGAATAAACAGTGAGTGAACAACATTAAAAGTGACTTTGTGAAAGTTTTCCATAAATTCGAGAATTTCCTTTTGAAAAATTTCCTTTCTCGAAAAACAAATTTTTTCGCCGTCGTCACGCTAGCGAAATTAAAGAAATTAACATAAAGACCAGCCAGTGTGTGACAAGTACTGCATGGAACGAAAAATAAAATTTTCCTTCTATTTCTCCTTATTCGAAATCACGTATGCTTCGTTCTTAAGAAAGAAAATTTCGCTGCTAATAATTCCGTTAATAGTGTGTTGGCAAATGTAATAATAAAAATTAAAGAAAATTATATTAATGCCTCGAATTTTGTGGAATACAAATTCACTCTCCCCCGCAAAGAAGAAATTAAAGGCAAAAAGGCAAAATCGCATGTCGTCACGTCAACGATGTCAAATCCTTTTAAAAAAGAGAGAAAGAGATGAAAATTATTCGGAATCGCACAGCTTATATTTATGTGTGTTTATTTAAGCCAAGCGAGGGGAGTAAAAAGTTAATTTTTGCAAGAGAGAAAGAACTAAAAATCTCCCTTCCTTTTGCTCCTTAATTAACAATAAAGATTTCTTCAGAGAGCATAAAGGAAATTTCCGCCGTCACCGAGAAGCGTCGGTTGAAATTTCCTTTGCCACAAGAAAAAGTCTTTTGAATTTATATTTTTTCTTAAATAGAAAAAAGAAAAATCTTTCTTCTCTAAGTAAACTTCTCTGTTTACATTTTATTCCTTTTCCCTTTTAAATGATTGTCGAAGCAAAATAAACCCATCTATATGCACAATCCATTGTATTTTCGGGGACCTTTCGACCTTTTACACATTTTAAAATATGCTCAAAAATTAAGCCGTAAAAGTTTTCATAATTTTATCGCCAAGAAAAATAATTCCATTTTCATGATAAATTATAAAGTCAGAGCGAGCGAGAGAAGCTATGGGATGTGAAAGATAAAATTAATCGCCAAGTTGGCAATCAAGCTTCATTATTGCTTCTTCTCTCTGGCCCTAAAAAAATATCAAATCCGAGGAAATGTTTGGGAAAGGATTGAGATAGATTGAGAGGCAAAAAATGATATGTCTCGAAAAAGAGAACGAGAATCAATTAGATTGCACGTTTAAAGAACGAGGAAGGGTTACAGAAGATACAAATAAATTTTACATTCATTCCGAGTGAATAAGCCCTTTAGCAATAACGATACGGGTTGAGATAAAGCTCAAAAACTGAAAGAACTTTTCTCAAAGATCTTCATCTCGTGATATGCTCAAAACCATTATTTGAACACACTTTGAATTATCTATCTCGCTAGAGTCTTTTGTTTCATCTCAACGACTCACGAATCAAAGACTGATTGTAGGAGAAGGAAGAAAGAAATCTTCGAGAATCCTCTCGAGGCTAGTTCGGAAAATATTTATAATAGTAATTTCATGTATTGTTAAATGCTGTAAAATGATCCACATTAAAACTCATAAACTCGCATGAAAATCTCTCAAGGAAAAGGCAGCATCTTCCCTTCCCTGTTCAGCTCTTTTGCTGATGAAGGAGAGAAAAATTTAGTAATTTTCTACTTTGGTTTTGCACAAACACATTCAAGTTAAAACATAAATTTTAATATATTTTGCCATATCCATGGATATAGCATTTTGAGGCGAAACCTTAAGAGGGAATTGTGAAAGCAGTTTTAATTTTTCCTCCTCTCCTCGACGACACATTCATTATGTCTGGTCTGGATCGTTCTTTTTTGTGTGTGTTTTAGCAACCATGTCGAATAAAAGTGTCTTTATTGTAATTAGAAAGCTTTCACTTGTCACATAATGTCAGGTGCCATAAATTTTTCCCTTCGCTCTTCACAAATTTTTTTTTGTTAAATCCAGAGAAGAAAACTCTTCCTCAAGTTTTTTGATTTTAATGAAAAATTCATCTTAATGGATCTACTGATCAATTTGAATGCATTTAAACCACACTCGAGAGTTGGTTGGGAGTAATTTTAATGACAAAACACGGTCATAAAAACTAAGGGGACTAAGACAATCAATTGAAAGGGTTAATTCGAAGGAGCCAGAAGCCTCTGAACACAAATAAATTGAACCCGTTCCCAAAGATTTTACCATACGAACTATTAAATATTCATCATTTCGGAAGGGAGTCGTTAACGTTCACGTGAGGCACTTGAGAAAATTCTCTTCAAATCGCTTTACTTCCTTCCAAGGGTGACGTAAATGGCTAACAATCCTTTAATCATTAGAAGGCAATGATAGTTAAGAGCCAAAAGGTTAAATTATGTTTAGTTTCGAGAAAGTTTACGGTTAGAAAATTGTTGCCATGCATGTAAATTCGATATTTTTTTAAAAGAAAATCAAAAATAAAAAAAAATGTGTAAAGGGAGAATGTTTGGGATTGAGATTGCCGACGGGAAAATTCTGCTTTTGCGTTGGGGTGAAGTTTCTTATTTCTTTATTTTCCACTTGCAAATGGGTTATTGTTATGGCTCAATATTACCTTTCCGATCAGTGCTTTGGGATCAAGTGAACTAACACTTGAAAATGTATCTGGGAAGTGCCTTGATTTGTTTTAGAATTATAAGCGAAGCTAACGACAAAATAATAATGAATTAAGGTTTTTGGTTTTTCCTTCGACTTGGTTTTCGTTTTTCGAGAGATTGCCCGCAGTTGATGAAGAGTTTTTAATTAGAATCCTTAAGATGAGGACCTGAAGATAGGATTAAGACTTGAGTTCCTTAAAGCTGGAAGTTTGTTCATTCCCCTATCGTCATAGAAAATTCAAATTTTATTATAATTCGAGAGAGATCTCTCTCTCGGCTCGTCAACAATAATTTCTCCGAAAAACCCATCACGACATTAATTTTAATTTAATTTTCTACTCCACAGGAAAAAATGATCCATTTTATAATGAGTGATGATTCAAACTGAACAGAGAACGGAGGAAATTATCAAAAAAGTTACAAGTGAAAGTTTAAAAACAATCGTTAACAGTCCGACTGGCTCGCTCTACTCGCTCCTTGGATCACTTTCCAAAGCTGAAAACTTAAAACTTTGGTCGAACGAAATATCAAATAGTGCTCACAAAAAACTGAATGAACATGACATGTTACAAGCAAATCAAGCGAATTTGAAATGTTCATCTAGTTACACAAACAATATAAAGCAAGTGATAAACATAAACTCAACGATTCACGAGCGCTATCATAAATTGCAGAAAATATCGCTGCATCATATCTTAACAAAAGGTAATTGTTTGTATTGTTTGTCGTGTCGTTATGTTTTGTCATTTAACGAGGAAGAGAGGAGAGGAAGAGCTTCATGCTTATCATTTCAATTTGTTTCGGTATGAAATTATTAATTATTTTCTAAGTAGAGTAGAAATGATTTTCCCTTGCCGACGGCTTCAAGTAAGTTGGACTGACGACGACGACGTCATGAGAAGAAGTTTCTTCTTGTTGTTTGTCAAATCTTAAACCACGAAAGTGACGTAATCCAACGAGACGACTCTCATTGAAATAATTAAACAAACTTCCACCAAAGATCCCATTAACGATCTTCTTGAAGCAGCAAGTTAGAGAAAGAACCTTCAGACAAAAGCTTTAATGAAAACGTGTTAAAGTTTTTAAATCAATACTTTTGTAACTCAACTTTTGGAGACTTTGAAAAACTTTTTGTTCCTTCTTTTCAACTTGTTTTTACTTCCCCAAGAAAATATCTAATTTTCCAAAACTTTATAAATTTTCTTTCAAAAGTAAGGCAAATTTTTCAGACACAGAAAAGTTTTTACAACTCATTACGAGTTTCTGTTCGTTAACGCTTTAAGACGCGAAAATTAGTTTTTTTTTCTTCTCTCGTTCTTGAGGATTTCATTTTAAAGTTGTGACTTGACTTAACTTAAAGAGCTTTATCCGATAATTTATTGTGCAATTTTAATTCTGTTTTAGGTCCAACTAGTAAATGTCCCACACCGGGTAAGGTTTTGCGCTTATAAGGACGATAATTGGATCAAGTTTTGCAGCCCAGGCGAGCGTTTGTTTAATCGAAAACATTTCACTTATAGGTTGCTCTGGTCAAGGTCACATTACAGGTCTCTACACTCACCATAGAAGGTAAAAGGAGAAATGCAAATTTTCCCATTCGAGTTATTAAAAACTTTCCATTTGTTTTCAGTCTCTCGGGCTGCCCAAGAAAGGACAAATTATCATCTGAATGTGAGTAGAACTTATGTCGAAAAGGGACGGGCACATGTGAGTGGCAAATTTAGTGAAAAATTTCTTAAGATCAGAAAACAAATAAAAGAAAGGAAATCTCCGCCCGAAATATAAAAGTTCAAAGAGCAAAATTATTGAGATTGAGGGAGGGGAGCAGCATATGTGGCAAAAGTAATGAAAAAATATTTTCTTTTAAGAACAAAATAAATAAAACAAAGTAAAAGAAATTGCCTAATGAAAAATAAAAACCGAGGAACTCGAGAAATTTTAAGCTCCCATGCAAATAAATTTCCTTTCAATTAACTCCCACAAAACGAAATATCTTTCATCACGTTGAAGGAATCAAAGTTGATTGCTCTGAAAAATAATTGGAAGGAGGAGAATTTTTATGTTTTGTTTATGAATTAATATTTTTATTTCCATTTGTAGTGCTTGCTTTGAACGAAACAATTTTGAAATGTCCCACTCTCGGATGCAACGGTAGAGGCCACATCAGCTCTAGTAGAAACACACACAGAAGCTTATCAGGTTGTCCAGCAGCAGCAGCGAACAAAGCAGCCGCGAAGGAATTCAAATACCAAAATAGTTTAATTTTTCGCAATAAATTGCAACCAGGTATGAAACATTTCCCTTCTCAGACACTTTCCTGGCTTTATTTTTATTTATTATTTTAATGCGATGCCTTCAAATGATTCCTAACGATGTTCTTCATCTCCCACAGTCATAAATTTCCATCAGCTAAGCAAATATCAATCAAGTTTCGCATCAAAAAGCTTAAGAGAGACTTTGAAGGAATCTTTGCCCCCGAAAATCGACGACGTCTCGCAGAAGAACTCATCCGACGAAAACATTAACATTGAATCAACACATTCGGATTCAACTGCGAGAGTAAAGAAAGACGAGGAAAAGTCTTCGGTGACAATTGAAGAGGAGAAAGAAGATTCTCCGAATACAGAAGACAATTCACAATTCAAATCCCAAAAAGGCACCATGCTGAGTAATCCAATTGAAAGTCATTATTCACGTGAGCAAGATCTGCGATACACCAGCTTAAGCGATGTGTCTCGTTCAATCTCATCATATGCCATAGACACGGTGTCGTCGAATCGCTTAACGATGTCAGATTACGACGTTCAAACCGTTCACTCAACGAATCATCGGCCCTACGATCCCGGATCTTTAGTCAACTCGCAGACTGCTTTTGAACGATACGATCCAAGCTATCCATTGCAGAGAACGAGCATGTACTCGTCTTACGGTCAACCTTCACTCGAGGATTTGGCGAACCAGCAAAAGTATTTGCTTGAGCAACATTCACAACAACAGCAGACTCCAATAATGAAGACGGAGCCTGATGAGACAAACAATGGACCGATCTACCCACGGCCGATTTATCAATCCTACGATCCATCAGGTAAACAAAGATTTTATTTTTTGCCGTCGGGAAAAACAAAAACAGATTTCTAATATAAAACGCATTAGCTCCTTTACCTTACAAAGCGTCTTCGAGCTCACCCTCGCCGACATCAACGACAGCATCAGCCGCTACGGGTTCCACAAACAGCAGTAACAACATTCCGAACTCAAAAGCCCCTGTCATAGATTTATCGACGAACACAATTACTTCAACCAGTTCAAATGCCGGTTTTTCTTCGGCTGAATATTCGCTCAACAACACAAGAAACTCACGTAGTCCACAACAGCCCGAATCAAGTCCCCAGCTGGCTAGTCCGCAGGTTCCAAGTCCACAGGGCCAAACTCTCGACCTCAGCGTAAACAGAATCTCGCAAAGGTAATAAAACATTTTTATTTATTTATTTCCCTCCATGATCGCTAATTGTCCCGAAGCTCATCCGGGAACGAATCTTCGGAATCTTCTCAATCAACACAAGAGAAAGAAATGAAATCTTGTGAACATAAAATTGTTAAAGTATGTTAATAAAATAGCTTCGAGTAGATTTTATGTTTCTCCCTTTGTTGTGTATGGATAATGCCGTAATTTTGAGGGGTTTTGTATGCTTAATGTGCCACTTAAAACATTTTTATGCTAAAAATGATATAAAATTATCCTTTGGCAAGGTGGCGAATTGTTTTATGATTTTCGGAGTGAGCACGAGAAAGAGAAAAAGAATTATACGGCTCTACATGACAACGGCGCATTAATTCAGTCAACATAAGAATTATATGTTAAAAATGTGTTGTTGTTGTTGAATCACTCCGCTCCACTCTTCTCCAAAACATTAATCATCCCCTAAAATTTCCACAGAAACAAGATTTAAGTAGAGTACGAAGACAGAGAATTAAGTTCCTCCGCAAAGCTCTTTAAAATTTTAAATTTATTTTTCTTTCGCCAAAATTTATTTCAGCGGATCTGCTGAGAGCCCTTACCAAGCGCAAACGGAAAACACCAGCTCATCGACACCACATGCTAATGGATTTTTATCCCGTTCACCGCAAACGGAGCCAGTTGACTTCAGTGGACCGCGAACGATGGGCTTCGGTCTCATTGGGCCAACACCATACAGTCGCGAATCAACGCCAGATAGCGGTGGCTCTCATTACATCGACAACTTTCGTGATCCGAATGGTGAGAGCGTGGAAAAGTTTATCCAAATGAAATGTGAAAATACTTTATTTTTTTGTTTTGATAATGTGTAAAGCAGGTTATAGTCCACATCCAACATACGGAATGGTCGTTCAGCCAGATTATGCAAACACTTATCCCGGCTACGGTCCTAATGCTTATCAATGTAGCGGTCCGTATGGAAGTTCACTGGGCCCAGGTGTTTATCCAGTCTCATCAGTACCAAGTCCGTACTCACCAACGACAACATCGTGCTATGCAATGCCACCCCCACAGCATTTGCCGTCGCATGACAAATTGCTCTCAAAGGACGGGTGAGTGTCTTGGAGAACAAGAAATTAAGTTATTTATTTTAAGAAAAAGGTTTTCTTGGAAATAATATTTACACATGACTTATACATGTACATAAATTTACAATATTCTCCTCTCTCTCCGTCTCTCTTAAGTTAAGTTATAGTTTGAAATTCATTTAATTCCAAGAACCCAAGAAAGGATTTACTTTGAGCTTATGTAAAATAATTGAGTTTTATGTTTTATTGCCATGTTGTCCTCTTTTCTTTATACTCGTAATATGAGAGATGATGACTTTCTCCCCTTAATTATGACATTTAAAATTTAAATTTAAATTTGGGCCAATTCCACAGATGCAGCCACGAATAATTTCATAGTTTTTCTTATAGATATTGCACTGACGAGCCAGCCGAAGAATTCCTGTTATTCAGTAGGCAAGCAATCCACGTCTTTAGAAAAACGAAATCAAAATTAAAAAAATTCTCAATGCACAAGCTTAAAAGAAATATAAAAAAAAAACAATTCAAAGCATTTGACATTCTTCCCACCCACGCACATAACAAACAAACATTCTTCACCTTCTTGAATCATTTAAATCTGATCAAGTGATTATTTTTTCTTTTATATTTTGATCAAAAGTGCAAATATTTTTTTCTTCTTCTTGTTTTGTTATTTTTTTGTTTTCGCGATTATTTAAATAACGCGGCATCTAAATAAGCCTATCTAGAGATACTTAATATTTTTTTTTGTGTCATTCTAAGAAGGGGACACTCTTAATTTAAGTCACAAACTGTCTTGGAATTAAATTTATTTCTTTTCGCGAGGAGACTTCTTCTTCATCATTTTCTTTTAAACGAAATATCGAAACGTCCCTTTGAGCAGAAGTTCATCCAATTTAAATTTAAATAAAATTAGAGATTCTCAATCCTATTGAAGCGTAGAAGGAAGAAAATAAGAAAGAACTCAAAAGTCTTAAAAATATTTATCTCTCTCTTGAAATTACCTACGCTTTCTTAAATTTCATTGATTATGTCATGAGCACGCAATTAAAGACTGAAAAACTTTTGCTCCTTCTTCTCTCGTCTCGAGAATAGATAGATGAGAAATTAAAGTATCTTCGAATGTCTTTAAAATATTAAATTTTTAATGTATTTTCCATCATTCTGAGGGTTGTATTATTACGGAAGCTGCTGCTGCTCGAGGTTGGGAGAATGAGGAGAGAGTTAACATTCTTTTAACACAAGTAAACAGACAACGAAGCGAAAATCATTAAAATTAGGGGACTCCTTTACTTATATTAAAAGTTGTCTGATAATGAGAAAAATGTGTAAATATAGAACATCAAACCCCATCGAGAGTGTATATGAGGCAACAAAAAGATAATGAAAATCACATGATTGGGAGTAAAAAAGGGAAGTCTCCACTAAAGATGTGAAGGGCTTTAAAAAGGATACACGGAAAATATTTTATCGTTTAATTTTACTCATAGTCATGCTCAATCCAATTTACTTTTAAGCTCTCTTTGAGATTAAAATATTAATTAACTTCAAATTTCTGCTTTCATTTTCTACTTTAATCAGTCTTCCCGGTTGTCCTCGGAACGACAGAGGTTTACAGTCTCATTCGCAAGAGCTCAAGTGTCCTACGCCAGGATGTGACGGATCCGGTAAGCACGAAGTCGAATGAAGAAATTAAAAATCATCAAATCAGATTATGCTATCATTTCTCTAACAAATTTATTTATTCTAAAGGACACGTAACTGGCAATTATTCATCACACCGCAGTTTATCTGGATGTCCACGTGCCAATAAGCCAAAAAGCAAACCCCGAGATGGACAAGATTCCGAACCTTTACGGTATGATGATGACGATGATGAAAAAATATTATTTCACTGTCGACAGAATGAAGAGTTGATTGTGATTAAATCATTTTATTTACAATTCTTTATCTCGTCCCTTAAAATCAGGTGCCCAATCCCGAACTGTGATGGATCAGGTATGTTGATGTGGAAAATATCTCGTCGGACGAGTTGACAATGATTCTCTTCTCGCTCTCTTCACAGGTCACTCTACAGGAAAATTTCTATCACACAGAAGGTAAAGGTTAATTGAAATTTAGATGCGTGCGTTCATTTTTTTTTGTTAAATTTAATTTTTAACCTTTTCCTCTTTTAAATAATTATCATTTTTATGTGGAATAAAAGATTTAAAAGGTCGTTTCTCGCAAGTCGAGCATCGCTGTTGAAGCCAAAGTAAATTTTTCATGAAACCACACGGTTCAAACATGAGGTTGCTATCTGACGAGAAGTATTTTTTTATGAATTTTATCTCTTGATAAAGTAAATACAAAAAAAAAGATAAAAATGCTTTAAACAGAGAGAACAAAGATTGGACGAGAAAAGTTTTGTTTGGTGAAATAAATTGCTCATCTCGACGACGATTTGCAGAGAAATGACTTTCCCGACGGGATTTTCGTCTCCCGTCTTAAGCGAGAGAAGGAAATCTAGAAAATATTTTCCTTCAATTATTTCCTAACCGTTTCATCATTAAAACTTCTACTAGTGCTTCTGGATGTCCGATTGCGAACCGTAACAAAATGAGAGTCCTTGAGAATGGAGGAACAATTGAGCAACATAAAGCAGCAGTAGCAGTGGCAACTGCGATGAAATTTGATGGCGTGAATTGCCCCACGCCGGGATGTGACGGTGAGCCAACTTCCCATACATTGTGTAACGCTGTTTAGGGTGAAAGGGTTGAAATGGGTGTGGAGGGGTTGGAAAGTTTAACCTCCACGACAGCTTAAATATTCAGAAACCTAAGCACCCACTGGTAACAAAACGCAACATGAAACACGAAGCTATACAAAGCTATCGCGTTACGCAATCCATGGACGTTTCCTAACATTTCACACCTACAATTAAATGTAATTTTCATTTAGGAACAGGTCATATAAACGGAACTTTTTTAACGCATAGATCTTTGTCTGGATGTCCGGCAGCAGCACAAGGCATCAAGAAACCAAAATTTGACGATATTTCCGTATCCGTATATCCGAAAGGCTACATAACAGGTTGGTACCATCTAAGTTAAGCTTAATTTTAATGTGAACAAGTCAAAATTCGATCGGAATCTCGCGAAAGCATAATTAATGTCACAACACAACACACGAAGTGTGTTTGTTTTATTCAATTGAAGTAAACCTCGCTTTCAATTCATTCGACGTCAAAATCTTAAACGTAAATCTCTAAATCGTTTAACTGCAAAAGGCAGAAAACGTTAATAAACAAATTAAATAATTCATGCGAGATTATGTTCTGCGGTGTATTCAGCAGCTCAAACTATTCAAAATCGCAAATTATGTGGCATTAAACAATTTTACGTTTTAATGACTGCAAAGTTATTGTGTCTGCCGTAAAATATCTTTCTCACCTCTCACTCTCTCTCTCTTTCTTTCTCTGTGAACACACAATATTAATAATAATAATAAAAATAATCAATTAAAGCGATAAATAGATATTAGAGGAGATTACTCTTTGGCATGAAAAGAAATTAATGTTGGAATGAATTTCAATTTAACAGTTAATAAACAATACGAAATGTTTCTCACGTAATGTTCTATTAAAGTTATTGCCCGTTGAGTGTTTCAAAGTGAGGAAAGAGACTACAGGTAGAATCGATTTACTTTAAATTCAAGGCAGCAACACATGAGATTACGCAAATTGCAAAATTGAGGAGATACTTTGCGAGAGATAAAAGAAATTGCGTCAGCTGCGGGAATATTTTGTTCTTTTTTACTTTCGTAAGTCGTAGTTGAGAGTCTGTAAACTAAAAAAGATATTTTTTGACAAACACAACAAGCAAAGAGGGAAACGACGATAAGTCTAATGAATTTTAAGAAAATATTGCGCAGAATATAAAGCGCAAAGCATAGAAATCTCGAATGGACCAAAAGATTTTCTTATTTTCCCGTCGGGAAAAATGTTTTAACGCAAAACAAAAACGAGAGAAGCAAGGAAGCCAAAGCAAAGGAGAAGTTTCAATTTATTTCTCGTGATGTCAGTTTTTTTAAATATTCATTACTTGAAATTCTCTCCCCAAAGAGCCCGAAAAAGAAGAAATTACAATAATTAAGCTTTCGACTGACTCATGCATTTTTCATTTACGAGCGAAGAGAATTCGATGATTTTACTATTTTCCGAGTTGAAAAATAAATTTGTTCTCTAAAGTTTCAATTTGAAACAAAAAAAAAACAGAAAAATTTAAACTAATTTTCTGCTTATCTCACTCCGTTCTTTCCATTCATGTTTAGGTATGGAAATGATGTTGAATGCTCCCAATACTATTGCACCTAATGGTGAAGATTTGATGACATTAGAAGCTGAAATTTCTGAGTTGCAACGTGAAAACGCTCGCGTGGAATCACAAATGCTAAGACTTAAAACAGATATCAGCGCAATGGAATCACATTTGAACCATGGCGAAAGGGTATGTTTCTCAAAGAGCAGGTTGGTTCAGGCAGAAAATTAGTTGTAATTTAAAACTCTATTACATGTCTAAGAAGATTCGCATAGCGAGATTACTTATAGTAAATTTGATTCTTTCGCTTTTATTTGCGCTTTAATGAGGCGGAAAGAAATAAAAAACAATTTTTTCGAGTTCAATTGCTTATAAAACGAAGAAATAAAATCATTGAATGATTGACTTTGTTCAGATATATTTCCGGTTGGTGATGCAAACTGTCGCTTGTCTTTGAAATTGTAGATCTCTTGATACTTTTACTTCTTTCTTTCTGTTTTGCGAAAAAATATAAAAACACGTAAAAGAATTTTAAGTCGAAGGGGGAAGACGACGACGACGACAAAGCTGCTAGTACACGCTTCGAAATTTAAAACTATTGAATTTTCCCCTTACGTCAAAGTACAGAAGAATCTCTCTTTCTCTAGTTCTCTGTGTGTCTGACTAACATGTCGAGGGGTCGAATTTTTTCCCTCGCATTGTGTGTGCCCATTAAAGTCAAGAGAACTAATAATTATTTTAGTGAGTTCTTATCCACTGCTAACGATATCAATTGTGAGTTTCTCTCCTGTCGAAATTAACGTGTAAATTCCTTTTGCGAGTGTCGTAAACAAAGGCCCAAATCACTGCAATAAAACTTTTGCTCTGTCCTTATCTTGTCAACAGAAATTCTCCCAAAAGGAATTTTAATTCAAGATTTTTCAAAGTCTCACGTAGCTTTAATTTACTCGACATTAGGTGTCGACTGGTTGCTTCATCTGAGATGACTTTGTATTATTTTTTCACTTTTATTTCTCCCCCAACTTGAAGTCAGTGGTGAATCGACAATTCGCAAAAAATTTAAAATAATTTGGTTTGAGCGGGACAAACGTGCGAAAATATTTTAGAAATTTGTCGAATTGAAAGTTTGCGGTTGACTCAAATCCTTTAGTTGCCAAATTACTCAGTTAGAGAAGACAAAGACAGGTCGGTGAAAACTCTTGACGTTGTTTTATTTGCATACAAATTTCCCGAAAAGTATCAAAACTATTTTCGAAATTGAATGGGCACAAAATGTTAAATTCAATTTCAATTTCCAAAGACGAGGAAAATTTCGTCTTTCGTTACTTTCTTGGTCTTTAGAAGATTGCGAGACGACAACGATGAGGCTGAGAGAGGTTTCTTTGGTAGTTTTTGGCTGGCAATAATTTATTTATTAGTTTCATAAGACATTTGAACTCAACCCAAGGCCATGAAAACAATCAAAGAATTTCTCTCCTAAAGTTCACGTTTATTGTCTTGAAACTTTCTTCAACGTCGTCGAAGTCGAAGAAAGTAAAATCCAATAAACTCGCAAACAAAATTCATAAACTTTCTGCTCGACTTTAAGTTTTCTTGCTCAAGTTTGGACATTTTCGGCTCGAAATCAATGCTCGCCGGATGTGAAACTTAAACGGTTTCTAACTTTAACACGAAGAACGCAGACTTTAAGCGCCAGAAAGTGAGTGAGAGAGAGACAGTGAGACGAAGTTTTATTAAAACTCTTTAAACGATCATAAAATTCTTAAGATTTAAATGAAAAGTTCTAGAAATTCTGAAAAGCCGTCGGGACTTTGCTAACATGCGCACAATAAAACAAGAAAATCAATGCTGCCTTCGGAAAAGTTTTTGTTTTTGCGAATTTCTTCTTACAACAAAATTTTTCTCGTCTGATTTTTCTCTATATTAAAACATAAACTTCCCATTGGGCATGATCGTTTTCTAGAAAAAGAAAACAATAAAAAAAAGCTCACATAACCACTGAAAAAAGCTCTTGTTCGTGAAGAAACGCCCTTAGGAGTAGGATCCACCTTGCAGTTTATGTTTTTTTTCCTTCTTCATTGCTCGTGCCACGAACAGCATTTAACTGCAGAATTGCGCAATGACTTCAAACGTATCGAGTAAAAACTCAAATTATCAGAGCGATTATGCAATGATTGCATGTAGCGCGAGTGTGTTTAACTAACTTTGGGCGTTTTGCGAATCATGTAAATTGAGGAATTCACATTTCCCTCTTTGTTTCGTTGCAGGAAAATGTAATGATTTCTCAAAAGACTAATTTGAGTGATTACTACAAAAGTTTGCGCTCAAATGTCATTTCACTTCTTGAACATAGTCACCGGCCAAGCGATCAATCACATGGAAAGAAGCAACAGGAAAGGGTTGAGTCGTACACACCGAAGCTTTAACCTTGTTATCTCAACGACGAGTATGTGTCTCAACTCAATGAAATTTAAGTGTTACAGCAGTTCCCCCCCCAAGTCGGCCCCCCTTTGAAGTTTTTAGGAAGAAACTTTTATCAAGTTTTTGTGTTGCGAGAGAAGAATTTTTTTAAGAAGCAACTTTGTTATCTCCTCCAACTTTTCATCTTTCTCAACCATGCAAACGTCTGGGACTCGACGAAGACTTTCCCAGTCGAGGGAGGAATTTTCTCTTTATTTGACAATAAAACTATCAAGCGAATGACGTCACGTAGGTTTTGGATTAAACCTAAAACTCGAAATGTATTTTAAACAATGTGTTTATAGTTTTAGAAGGTGAGTGAAGAAACTTTTAAATGTTTTAGAACTCTCCTTTGTCTGTTGTCGAGAAATATTTGAACTGAAGTGTTGAAAGGTCACTTAAACTCCGAGCAGAAGATTGCACGAAGGTTTTAAACATTTCTCACGACTGTTTCGGTTTTTAATGGCAACGCCCATGGCGACTTCTTTTATGCTCAAGCGTGGCGTCATTTCTGATTTCTCACGAGAACTTTATAAGAGAGTGATAACTTTTTCGTGTAGCACTGGGACGTGTAACATTTGAAATTTTAATATCCACTGCTAGATTCTTGAGATGAACGATTGAATGGCTAACTACGCGACTTGTTGTGTTAATATATTCTGTGCAAATAAAAAATGATTGCGTTCTTAAAAATACGAAGAAAAAAATCAAATCAAAAATAAATGTAAATATTCTCAATACACACACACACACACTTCAACATCTTTTTAATTAAAAGTTCACGAGATGTGAAAGTTATAATGAAAAAAAAAATCTTCAATGTGATTAGGATTAAATGAAAAAAAAAAGCTAAAATGACTTTAATCAAAAATACTAAATTGACTTGGACACGAATAATGATTTCTTGTTGAAGTAAAAAGAGTAAAAGTTGCAGTTTTAGGTTAATTCAGTATTTAATGAACGAGAGAAATGAATTTAAATGTAAAAGGATTAAACATCAAACCAGACTTTGGATTAAAATCTGTTTCGTTCTATTGTCATTTATTCGGATTATTACCGTTCGTCCAAATGTTCTTTGTTTCCATTTGCTCGACTTTTAAATGAGCCTAGAGAGATAGTTACAGACAAACCAAAGAACTTGTATCTGGGGCTGCTTCAAACCAAAACAATTAAGTTTTTGTAATATTTTACGAGCGTGTGAGGTTGACGAGACGTGAAGAACATAAAAGCTAATTACTTGAAAGTTCAGAGAGAGAGAGAGAAAGAGAGATAGAGCTCAACCAACCCTATTTACCCAAAAACATCTTTTCGGCTCCTGTTTTTTGAATTAACTTCAATTAAAATCTCTCCATTGAGATGCCCGCATATCACTCTTCACTCCGATGATTTTGTATGATAGATTTGAGTCACATAAATATAAATAAATATTAAAACTGAGATGAAAGTAAAAATGAATGTTCATTATATGTAAAACATATTTTAATCTTAGAAGTCGACACGATAGCCGATTACTTCAAATTCATTCCCACAGAATATGTTTGATAATTATAGTTGTAGAGCTCTGTAGAAAAATAAATAAATTATTAATAAAATGAACCTTGATGCAAGCAAAATGATGAAATCTTTTTAATTTTCGAGAATTTATTTCAGAAGTTTCGGGATTTTTCTACGCTTTGAGCTTTTCCCGAAAAGAAAAGTTTTCTTTTTGACAAACTCAAAGTCTACTTTCGAACTTAAAACATAAACAAATCCAGAACTTTCTAGAACAAGAAGAAGAAGTAACTCAAACTTTGATGAGTCGCAAACGTTTGACGACTTTCTGCACTTAAAGTTTGTTGTCCTACGATTGTTTGTCAAATCGTCTCACTTCGAAGACTTTGGAAGTTTTCCATCAATCGCGATGTTTCGTCAAAGTTTCTGTTTAAAAAGTTTAAAGAAAAATTAAAGAGTTCATGCTTGAGGCAAGGACGGATGTAGTAAAACCATTAACTTCTCAAAATTTTCCATAAAATATCGCATCCTTTGTGTAATAATTATCACGCGGAAACTTCATCAAAGGCGAATTCATTGTTGAGACATTTTCTTAGAAGTCGCAAATGAGCGAGGTCTCCCCTCAGACAACGACGGCTGTGGATTTTAATTTTCACGCCAAAACTTTCTTTTTTTTTAATTTTTCTCGCGCGAAAACAAATCTGCTCCATCTTCACGAAATAAACTTTTCCTAAAATTCAGAAAAGCTCTACAAACCCCACAAGTGGAAAAAAGCTTCAATCCTCGATCCTGCGCATAAACTTTTCATTCCAGTTTTCAATCCGTCACAGTCTTATTGTGTCAGTAGTTTGAATGCACAAGGAATTCGAACAAGTTGGTCGCTTGGTTGTTTGAATAAAATTATCTTTAGATTAAATCTTCTTAGAGATTAGACGCGAGTGTTTGTTCAACAGAAGCGACTTCTAGTTCATTAACGAATAACGATTAACATTAAAAACATTTCAAGTTGTCAGTGATAGCAATCGAAGTGAGAAAAAAGCTTTTCTGGTCAAGATAGTGGAACTTTCAAAAGAGGAAACGATAATTAGATGAAAAACTTTTCCGACATTACTTCGCGACTCATTCTTCGCAAATTCGCAATCAAAGTCTTCGCGTTTACTCATGAAAAGTTTATGAGTTAGAAGAAAATTTCAGTGTAAGAGTGAGAAGAGATCTAATCGACAGAGCAGAAGCGAGCGGAGAAGATAAAATGCAAAAAAGTTAATAAGAATCTCTGTACTAGATTGTGCAACTTTCTTTTTTTTACTTTTCGCAAAAGCTTTCGAGCTGTAATAACTCGAAAGCATAAAAATTATTTTAATCGTTTAGGAGAAGCAAATAAAATTAAAGTAAATTGTTGAGCAATTAAAAAACATTTCCGCGATTAAGGAAAAAAACGTAGAAAGCTCACGAAAGCGCGTTGTCCAACTTTTATCAGTGCCCGTGTAAAATTAATGGCAGTGCTTGTGATTTATGCAAAGTGTTGTTGTTTTTGTATGGGTGTGTGATTATATTTAACAAATTACTCGACGACGCTATGACTTCGCTGCTGCTATCAAGATGATACTGATGAACCTTTGACATGTTCACCCTCCGTGTCTTGCTTGTGAACAAAAAAGAAATTTAGAAAATAAATTCTCGCAGAAGAGAAGGAATTAAGAATGACGGATCTCTCAAGAAACACTTACGCCAAGTGCCAAAAATCGTTACGTGTTTTGATACTGTTTATCGCTTTGGTGGGGAATCTCATTGAAAATTGCTTTGGATCATCCATCGATGGAATATCTTTGCGATTCAACAAACGAGGTAAGAGGTGGGGAAGCAGAGAAGTTGAATGTAAATCATTTTGTCTGTACGTCGGCGCACGAGATGTTGAAGTACATCAAAATTATCTCGCGAAAAATATTTTAAAAAGCTTTTTTTTCGTTGATGTACAGAAGTTGAGAGAAAAATTTAAAAAAATCTGTGCACCGCGTCCAATTTACCGCTGAATGCGATGGAATTGAAAGAGTTCCTAAGTGATAATGTGAATGAAACATTTGCGTGAAGTGTTCTTGAAAGAAAACTCAAAGAAAAGAATCTTTTTTTTTCTTCATTCATTCAAAGCAAAGAAGAACTTTTGAATTAAAATCAAGCTTCGTAGTTAGTGAGAGCTTTGCTGTTGATAATGAATCAAGATCGGGACGTCGTTAAATATAATTAACATTGCAAATGAAAGAATCTTAAAACACTTACACATTTGCACACATTTCCCTGGATAAACATCCTTGAGGTTCTATAACCCTCACAACCCTGGGAAAATTTCGTGCAAAGCGCAAGCGTTGATTTTTCTCTTCTTCCATCATACGAATTTCCTCTTCTGTTCTGAAAAGCTTTCCGAGTATTCTGAAAGCAAAAAAAAAAGCGAGGAGCTTGGTCTCTGGTGATATAACGTTAGAAATAAACAGTTGAGAATGGCACGTGGATGAAGTTACATTCGATTCCGACGAAATCTCTGCAAGCTTGTGAAAAAGACCCGGAAATGCAGTTTGCTTACGTTTCGAGATGATTTTGTGAAATTTTCCGTTTTTCTGTGAGAAGAGAGATAAAAAAGTTTTTCGCAACAAAGAATAAGCAAAGAAGGAGGAATCTCTACGATGACCTATTTTATAGTGATTTTAGCAATTGCACACTTTTTTATGTTCGTTAATTCCATGACAGGTGAGATTATTTGAAGATTTATTTGAAGATTTTTTGTTTGTTCTTCTTTTTTTTTCCTTCCACTCGTCGCCCCCCCACATCGAAGAAATTTCTTTTTTCTTTCAGGCAAAATACGTTTGCTGCTAACTGTCGTTCTGGGCTTGTTTCGCTTTAGAATTCCTACGCTTTACCTTTTTGATTTAGTGGCAAAGCGTTTGGATTCTGGAACGAAATGAATCTTTCTGCACCGATTCATAAAAAAATACAAAATTTTTGCCACAACTTTCTATCTTTCACTTTAAATAAAAAGTAAAAGCTTCTTCCTCAAATAAAGTTATTTAAAAAGCTTTTCCGTATCTTTCCGGTTTTTGCAGAAGCTGATTATACTTTAGACGACTCTTTCTGGAACGAAGAGAGTCCTGTCGGTACGAAACTCAATTATAAAGTTAGCTCTGCTTTCGGTTTTGTTCAAACATTCCTCATTGCAGGTGAGGTCGAACGGCTTCTCAAAGAATACCGACAAAATCAAGAATTAGTTCGTAAGATTGGCGGGCACTTTTATCAAATCATCTATCCCGTCCAACTGAGACACCATGAGAAAATGGGAATATCGACGAGAGAAGTTGGAGGATCAAAGGTACGATTTTCTTTAGGGCGAAGAAATGTTTATAACACTTCCACGGTATGTCATCATTTCATCATCTACTCACCTCATAGCCAATCCTCATTACTTTGATTTGTGACTGACACAGTTCAAGACTGTAAAAGACACTTAACATAATTTTCGTTTAATAATATTTCTAGGGAAGTGGCAGTGGAAGTAGTGGCAGTTACACCGGACGAGGAAGATCGAGGGTAAATTGCCAATAAAAATTCATTAAACTTTAATCTAATTCTCTGTCTCTCTTCATTTAGACTGGCAAGCATTTCCATCGGACTTCTCTCTTAATCAAAGCTTTTAACCATAAGTTCCGCCTCGACTTAGAATTGAATACGTAAGTTGTTGAAAAGCTTTTGAAGTGGAGGAGTTTTCAATTGTTGAAACTTTTTTTTAGGCAATTGCTGGCGCCGAATATTCAACAAAAGCATATTTTGCCAAGTGGTTATCCACACGATTCGCATAGGGTTCGTATCTCTCATCATCTCTCTCGTAATATTCATTTAAATAATTTAATTCGACAGGAAATTGAACATTGCTACTATCATGGAACTGTCAAAGACTACCCGGGAGCGAGTGCAGCCTTTCACACTTGCAATGGAGTGAGCGGAGTCATTCACGTAGGAAACGAAACGTTTGTGATTCATCCTTTCTACGGTGGAGATTTATCGGTGAGCTTATCGTCCAATCGTCGTAGTTCGTTCAATCATTCTTGTCAGCTTTGATTTCTTCTCGAAATCCGAGTTGATAAAAAATATAATAAAAAATCCGAGTTCGTGACTGCATCATCTCCCTCTGTTTCAGTAGAAACATCCCCATGTGATCTTTGAAGCTCGTACGAAGCAGAACAAAGGTTGTGCAAACTCTGGAAACCTCGAATGGCGAAATCCGAGACGACAGCAGCACTTGACGGGATTTGTTGACAAGGCAGATCCAAATGGAGCTGGTCGTTACAAGAGAGACGTACGAGATGCCACGAAGTACATTGAAACTGCAATCATCATTGACAAAGCGATGTTCGATAAGAGAAATGGAAGTACAAGAGCTGAAGTTGTTCATGATGCGATTCAGGTTGCCAACATTGCTGATTTGGTAAATAATGACGAATCGATAGGCTTCGCAATGAATTTTATTCACAAAAGAAATTTCTCAGTATTTCAGAACTCTCAACACTCGAGTATCTGTCGTTTATATTGAAACGTGGCAAGGTCAAAATCAAGCGCAAATCGATGGAGGAAAAGACATCAGCAAAGCAATAAGCAGCTTCAACGACTACACATCTCGAAAACTGTTCAAAATTGATAAAGACACGACTCAGTTGCTGACGTAAGTTGTTGAAACTTTGAAGTTTGCAACATTGTTCTAACATAGAAAAGTTTCATCTTCATTTAGTGGCGAAAGCTTCTCGGGAGGTGAGGCAGGAATGTCCGTGCCGGAGACTGTCTGTACAGCGAAAGCTGTCGGAATCAGCGTTGACATCAACACATACGAGCCGCACCTTTTAGCGGGAACAATGGCGCACATGATTGGACACAATATCGGAATGGGTCATGACGACAACAGTGAGCACAAAACTTGAAGTTATTGATTTTCACTTGACTCACTTTCATTCATCCCATCGAAAACTTTTCCAGGGGAAGAATGCTATTGTCGTGATTGGCATGGCTGTATCATGTCACAATCAATCATTGGATTGGAAAATGTGCAACCCTACAAGTTCTCGGAATGCAGCCGATCAGATTATATCGATGCTCTTCGAATTGGCCACGGACTTTGCTTACTCAACAAACCTAACGAGGCAAGAATACTTCAAATGTAAAAGTCTCATAGGAAATGCAAGAACTTTTCTTCTTTTGTCCGTAAATAGCTTGAAGTGCGACGAAACTGCGGAAATGGAATTGTTGAAGATGGAGAGGAATGCGATTGTGGATCCTTTGACGATTGCAGTAAAAAAGATCCTTGCTGTGATCCTATTACATGTAAGCTTATCAAAGAGGCTGAGTGTGCATCAGGACCTTGTTGCGACAACTGCATGGTAAGGAGAATAATTTATTAAACTTCCTCCTCTCTCTCGCATTGTTTTATCTTTTGAATTTCCTTTCTTTTCTCGTTCACAGCTACGACAGCCAGGATTTATCTGTCGTGACGCTTACAACGAATGCGATTTGCCTGAAGTTTGCACGGGAGAAAGCGGTCAATGCCCAACAGATGTTTACAAGAAAAATGGAAGCCCATGTGGCGTTGGAGCGAGTGGAATGGAAAAAGCGACTGGTAAGTTCTTCTTCTGCTATTTTTGTGAATGATTTATTTGCTGAGACTCAAATTTCACTCACAGGCTATTGCTTTAATGGAGTCTGTCCAACATTGAATGCTCAATGCGAGAAGATCTGGGGATATGGTGGCTCTGCCGCTGACAAACAATGCTACGAACAATTCAACTCAAAAGGCTCCATGAATGGACATTGCGGACTGGATCAAAATGGACAATACGTCAAATGCGATCCAGAGTAAGAGTTTAGCTTTAAAAAGCTTTTATCTTTAATCTCACTCAATTATTCGTCTGTCTCTCTATCACTTCACAGAAACGTTCAATGCGGATCATTGCAATGCATGCAAGGAGATCATCAGCCAATCATTGAAGGCATGGATCATCTCTTCTCGCGAACAATTATTTCAATTCGTGGATCGGAGTACGAGTGCAAGTGAGTGAACTAAGAACTTAATCTCGTCGAAAATCCATTTAACGAATTCCATTCTCCCACGCAAAGAGCCACGAGCGGAACAATTGAATCGTCAGCAGAGTTTCCTGATCATGGACTTGTTCGTGATGGAACGCCGTGCGGAATCAACTTAGTGTGTGTCAATCAGACATGCGTTAGTCTCTTTCCTTACATCGACACATCAAAATGTCCGATGAATCAAGAAAATAACGTCGAATGCTCAGCGAAAGGAGTAAGTCTGATGAGTTTTCATTGAAATTCCTTTCAATGAATTCCTTTTCTTTTGAAACAGTCGTGCACGAACATGAACAAATGTCATTGCAACTTCGGTTGGATGGGCCCAGACTGCTCGGGTGAGTCAACAATCACAAGCACAACGCCGGCTCAAGTCATCATCACTCAAGACCCGTCAATCAAAATGGAACGGAAGGAGACTCCTTACGGTAAGCAAACCAAGCATTACTAAAAGTCCTTTGATATGACAATGGTAACACTTTTGGCAAACACATTTTATCAAAACAAAAAATTATGATTATGAGGCGAACGAAGGTACAATGAACAAAACAAATTATTTCCAGAATCGAAAGATCAAGATAAATTCAGCACTTTGACAATGGTGGCAATTTTAGTGATAGGTGTAACATGTTTCTTCGTATTTTTCACTCTAATGGCTGTTTGCTACAGGTCTGTACAAGCAAAAACATTTATGGAGCAAAATATAAAAAAAAGCTCTGATGTGTTTATAAACGTGATTGCATTATCGTTTGTTCAACACAAAAAAAAAAGTAAATGGAAGTGGAAGCGCAAAGCGAGATGTCTATTGTATGTCTACTGAATGTTTTATTGTGTGTTTATGTAAATAATCAACATCAAAATTTTCCTCCGTCGGATTTTGTAAAGACGAACCAATCTCTTCCTCTATTTGTTCTCTAATTGGTGCCAGGAACATTCAGCTTCGTCGAGCAGATGGAAATAAATTGAAAAAATTTCAAAACTCGATTACGTAATATTAAAGAAATCGCTTTCTGTCTCTCACTCACTCACTCAACTTTTTTTTTTCAACATGGCAATTGCCTTTGAGATTTCGCTTGAGTAAGCTTCACCCGAACCCTTTTTTTGCTCGAACAAGATTATTACCATTGTCATGAAAATCGATGATCAATTAATTTTCGCTAAGGCTCTCTCGAATGACCTTTATCAAACTTTTTTTAATGACTATTAACCTCTGTACATTTCCAGAAAATTATCACGGCTCGAATACAGGGTTTTTAGTCGCGGTTCTTGTTTCTGTCTGTAGCGGCGTTTTTCTGACATTTGCTTTAGTCGCTTTGTGCTACAGATCATCGGTCGTACACAAAAACATCACCTTATGCTTAAGGTTAGTCCGACAATTTAAACTTGAACAATTTTTGAATCCTCAATGATGCGATCCACCGATTTGGTTCTGAATATTTATGTAGATTTGGTTAGTCTGTAGATATCACTTGAACTTGTGCATGTCAATCATTTGCATAACTTTCACATTTTTTATCATTGTCATCCATTGACTTTAATCGATGCTTTACTCGTCACGTACTCGTAGAGATGAAATTTATTATAAGGAGGAGCCTTCTTATTCGCCGATAAGCTTCAATGAGCTGTCATGGTTAAGAAGCTTTTTTTTCTGCCATTTCATGGGCGCCGAATGATGATTTGAAAGCTCAACAACACAGATATCAATGAGAAAAGGAGCAAAACTTTTTCGTTGATATGACTTTTGATTACTCTTTTAGTTTATTTGCACTTGAAAAGAAAACTTGTCTATTCATCGGAGCCTTTTCCATCCTTTTCCTTTCCTTTTCTTCTCTCACTCACTATCGTCGAACCTTTTTTGAGTCAAAACAAAGCAAGCGAAAACAATGAGAACTTGAAAATTGCCTGATTTTGCTTCACATTCAATGTGGAGGATGGTAGCTGCGTTTATCTTGGGATTTGCTCTGTAATTGAAACTTTCAACAGAACAAAAGCAAATTGCGTGCGATTCCCAAGGACGAGAAGGCTCTATTGTGTTTCAAACTTTGCTTAATGTATATTTATGCTATGTCAAAGAACAATCGTAATCCACTGCACAAAAAAAAATCTTCTCGAAGAAGAAAAATTCTTTCGTCTTGAGAGCTGTGGAGATGGCGAGAGCATGTTGTACAGTACAACAAGTTTTAAATGTGTTTTTAAGTCTGCTTACTTATCTAGAAGCAACCACACGTCTTTCTCTCTTACTTAATTCTCTGTAGCATGAACCAAAACCATGTTGACTTTCTATATCTCTCTCACACTGTCTCTGTAAAAAAAAAACTTTTCAATGGTTTTCATCTGAGAAATGTTTTTTGCTAAAAAGAATCAAATTTATGCGGTTACAGACGGAAAACGACTCGCTTGAAATATGATCCACCTTACGTGAAAAAACCCATGGCAAAATACGTTACTACAGCTAATGCAAATCATCATCATTCTGTAGAAGAAATGTCATTAGATGGATCGAATAAATTAATGTTTAATACTCAAAATCAATTCGGGTAACGAGACTAACAAATGCAATTGGTGTCATGACGATATCATTTCATTTCTCCCTTACAGACCGCAAAAGCTTCAAATTAGACGAATGACTGCGACGGGAACGGATGAGGATCCTTTGCACGCTGGTGGTAAACCTTGTGAGAGAGAAATGGAAAATGATCGAGTGTTAATTTCTCTCTCAGCAGGCAACACAGCCGTTTCGGATGTGGAGCGAACACTGAAAAGCTTGAATGGCTATCACGAGGATATACTCGAGGCCTTGAGAAATGCCGCTTCGTCTCATCGAAGCTCTGGAAATACACCATCGGGAAGTATAAGCGAAGAGATTCTGAGGAAGACCTTACAAGAATGCGCTGCCGGTAATCTCGGCTATGAGTACAAGCGCAGCAGTTCGAAAAATAGCTCACGCGAAAATATTTGCGATAACAATGTTGGCTCAATGCTGGGCGATGTCAGTGGATCGTTGCTTCATCAGCATCGCTCGCAGCAGCAACTGCATCAGCCTCAATTGCAGCAGCAGCAAGCTCAACAAACCGGTCAAGCGCCGTTGAATGCTGACGAGGATGTTGGACCTTTGAGAATACGAAACTTGGAGGATCTCATTCGACAACTTGAGCATCACTCATCGAGGCACATGAGTCCAAGTGGCTCTGAAGACATCCGAATGTCGGAGACAGAAGCTGATAGACATTATCGACTGGAGAGCTCAGCAGCTTGCAGTGAATCTTCTCACGGGTAACTGTCAAATTTATTTCTTAAGCAAGCTCTTACTCTTAACCTAAGACTTTCGTAGTTTTTAAACGAGAACGATTAATTGAATCGATTTCAATTGTTTTACCAGTTCAAATCAACACTTATCGCAAAAACCTTCTACAATGTTACAATCATCTTACAGCAGCCGTTGCCGACCGAGATCGTCAGACGATGAGAATCGTTTTGTTTATGGAAGATATCGGCCTACTAATAATAGACACCAGCCACATTCACCTCACTCATTTAGTCATACACATCATAGTCATCATCACTCGTCTCATGGTCATACATCGCATCACTCTTCTCACACTCACTTGCATCAAGATGAGGATGGAATTTATGAAAGTGCGGATCCACGAGAGCGTAATTCTCTTGATATTCGAGATGTTAACGATAGCGAAAGGTAAGCTGAACAGCAAATTCCGCTTTAAAACATGCAAATTTACGTCTAACAAAAAAAGAAACGATTAGATGTCATTAAGGGTGTGGAAGTTTAAACGGGTTGATTAGATATTCAAGAAGAAGAGGAGGAGAATCTCTCATTAAGCTTCATTCTCATTCCTTCAACTTCCTAGCCCCCATTTCAATTAGACGCAATTCATTTGTATGTGGTTATATGTTTCGTCATGCCCAAAATTATTTTTTAGTGATGACTTTATTCAAGCTCAACAACAGTTAGCCCGATGGGCTAGTGAAGATGTCGTCTCCGTGGTGGTAATGGATCCCGAGAGACTTGTGCAAGAAAAAAATTTGTCCGCAGTCGTTCCCTTGCCGGCAGTCATGGCCCAAAACATCATTCACCCTATCACAACGTCACACATGGGCAATGGCTTAGGTGCAACTCAGTCCCGGACAGATTATTATCCATCTCCACCATCAACAACGGAAACAGAAAGCAGCGGAAGTGTTATGGCCCACCAGCAACTGCAACAGCAGCAGCAGCAAAAGCGAGGACCACAGGAGCATACAGGACATTATCCAGAATATAAACACTGATAATAATCTAAAGGGATATTGATTGATTGCACTTGAAATATCCCAACACAAACCAACTTTTAAAAAACAAGCTTTCTGTATCCAATCCCAACTATCACAGAGTGTTAAAGTTGTCTTTTAATGAAAAAACTGTGTAACTAAATTTTATAGACAAGAGGAAATCTTTTAAAGCCCAAACTAGTGTCGACTAAATGATTCGGAGTGAAAGTGTGAAAGTTATAAAATAAACTGTAAAGAGATGTCATGACGAGAGAATAATTGTGAAAATGTTTTCTAATTTAATTGAAGATTCGTAGAGAAACTCAAATTCTTGATTTGAATAAATTTGTTTGATTATGTTCAATGTTTGTATTCTTGTTAAGAGAAACAATTCGAGAGAAGCTTTTATTTAAACTAAAATGTGTGTGGAGAGTGAAATATGTAATCACATTTCAATTATTTGATCAAGAAAATTTCAAGTTTTTCTTTTGAATATCAAAATTTTTAAAGATTCTTCATTTGATTTTAGACTAAGAAAGATTAAAGTGTAACATGTCGAGGTCTAAAGTATAAATACGATGATGTTGTCGCCCGATGTTGATGAACAGAAGAAAAAAAAATGATGAAAAGTGTTTTTGAATCAATTTACTTAGCAATATTTATAAAGAAATATTGTAGATAACTGAGATGAATTAAATATGACAACTTACATTGATTTCCTCCCCATTTTCAAGCAAACTCACAAAGCGAGGTCATTGAGCTTCAGTAATTAAAATATTTTAAGTGATCCTCACACGAAAAAATTCACCTGAGTATTCCTCCCTTTAGAGAGACAAAAAAAAAACTTTCGGCACACGATTAAATATTGTTCTTAAGTTACATAACAAAATTTGTGCCTTGTTTTCTTAAATTGATGATGATGACGACGACGAAAACGTTGAATATAAAATTAATGAAAAATTTAATAGTTCCGAAATTAATCAACGCCTTTAACGTATCAAGATTTCCCCCACTCGAGAATGATCTAAATGACAATTATTTAAATCAAATTTCACGAAGCATAAGAAAAGAAAGAAAACTCACAGCGTTTAAAAGTTTTTTGTGCACAACAGTTCTTAACAATCGTTTCCGATAAGATGGAAGAGAAATCAAAGTGTTTGACAAGCGAACATTCATTTGTTTCACATTCAAAAGAAGACAAAAAAAATAAATCAAAGTTTAGAGCGAAACGAATCAAATCGCATTGTACAGATAAGAGAGCTTTGTTTAATGAGGTCAGCAGATTAAAACAAAAAAATAGTGAATGAGATTCTAATAAAATTTAGGTTTGTCTAATCGGATGTTCTGTAAATAGATATATTTGTAATTCAAAGTGTAATTGAAAAACACTGCCTAAACAATAAATGAATGATTCATAGTTACCCGTGCAGCAAACATCGTTTTAAAGAAATTTCTTTCAGGACAATTTTATTTTATTCCTTTAACGTTTTTCATCGGCGCAAATCTCCAACGTCTTAAAAACTATTTATTCTAAATGACACGAATCCTAATTGAGATACTTAAAACAACAGCTATTGAGTCGTTATGCTTGTTATACTTTCGCAAGCATTCTCTTGACTCGTCTACTCTTCCGAGATCATTGTGAAAGTGTTATCATGAATTTTTTCGTTGTCCTTCGACTTGAAATATTCAAATGATTAAAAAACAAATAATAAAATCATAAAATAAAAATTATAAAATGAAAAATATCTCAAGCTCATTAGGAAATATATTTTTTGTTTGTTGATGAAATGATAACGAAATAAGAATGAGTAGTTGGTATGTAAGGTTCAAAAAATATACAGAATCTTAAAAATTAGTCTACGTGAGTTCAACCAATAAGCGGCAGGGGCATAGTTTTATGCTTTTTCAATGCTGATGGCTTAGTCTTCTTCACCTCAGGCTGCGGTTGAGGAACGCTAGGTGACGATGAGCACGTAGCGATGATAGACTGATAAGTCAGGTTCGATCCTGACAGCTTCTTGGTGACTTCGGGATAATTAGCGAAAAGTTTGTTGATGTCCAACAATGGAATGTTGACGACTTGATGGAAGATCTTGTGCGAATATTTATTTCTAACAGTACTAAGAGTTTCCTTTGGTTTTCTGTGCAGTAAAGTGTTGAGCAAAACAACAATCGGAGCAAAGTCGGAGAGCTTATATCCTGTTTGATGAAAGAGAAAGATTTAGTTGGTTTCATTTGATTTAAAAGTTTTAAACTAACCTGAGTAATATTCGTATGTTGCATTCCATCCTTCCATGTCATTCATTCTCAAAGACATGAAGAGAGCAGCACATGCCATCTTCGAATCGCTAAGCTGAATCGTCGAATAATCCATGAGCGAATACTCAAGAATGTAACGAGCCAATGTCAAAGCGACCATCGAGATTTTTCCACACTGAAGAGGAGAAAATAGTTTCTTTAGTTTCGAGATTACAAGTTATTTAATTTAATTTCCTTACTCTAGCATAACGTCGTAAGAATCGGTATGAAAGAGGAAATGAGAGATCGAAATTGATTGCGCGGAAAACAGTCATTTCCATCTTCAGCAATTGGCTACGTTTGTAAGCTCCATCGCAGATGAACAAAAAGTCATCAATTAACGGGGGCGTGCGCTCCTAAAAAGATAATTTCTGTTAGTAAATGAGGATAACAAGAAACTGATTGAGACTTACATCAAATTTACATGCGATTAACAAAGCTGCAGCTCCCAACAACTGAAGTCCATCCTTTGAAACACGTTCCTTTCCTAAATAGGTGTCAACAATCTTCACCGCCAAATATAATGTTTCATGATTTAGCTCGAACGATTCTTGCACTTCGACCATCCAATCGATCAAGAGAGACCGCATCCACTTCGAAAGCTCTGGCTGTTCACTAATGTAATCTTTCACTTTGTACAAATGCTCGCGATGTTTAAGATAACCAAATATATCATGAGCATAGTTTGACACTTGGAATGGATCACTCCAATTTTCTTTGTCAAAGTCTTCGACGCCGAGCGGCAAACGACTCCCCAAAGCCATCGAGAAAATATCTTCGCTGTCACTTTTTCCATCGTCAGAGTTTTGTGGCGACAGATCAGACGACGAGCTCAACGTCTTTTCCACATCAGATTTGGCACGACTTGAGAGATCCGATGGAATATCCTCCAATGCGGAAACATATAAACTTTCTTCAGTCTTCTCAAACTCATTGGAAATCCTTCGCGATGCCCTTGTCGAAACGTTTTCTCCAGATTGCTTAGGCTTGACGGCTGTCGTTATAACGCTAACTTCATTGACCTTTGATTTAGAGCTGGCATCGGTTGTGTGCTTTGTTGGTGGCGGCAATTGTTCGCATGTGACTTTAGCTACTTTCTTCGGTTGAGTTTTATTTGCCGCTCGGGTTCGGGAGGCAATTGGAGCTATCTTTGGCGCGTTCTCAGAAATTTTATTTGTCAGCGATGCATTTTGTCCTTTCTTTAAATTTTCGTCCGAATCTTGTGATACAAGAGCATTTGTTAGATTTCCTAAAGCCGAACGTTTGACTGGTCTCTCATTTTTGATTGGACTGTGATCTGCTTTTCTTTTGCTGTGAAGCGAAGAAATAAAACTGTTAATAAACTAACAAATGGAATAAAATCGAAGAACTCACCTTGAGACGCCTTGTTGTAATCTTTCTAATATTCCTACGGCTGTCGAAGCTTTCATAGAACGTGTTGGAGCCATTTAATTTAGTCTGTGTAGTCTTTTTTTTCTCTAGTTTCTTTTCTCTATCGCGCACGGCGTTATAAGGAGACTAGCCTATAAATATTGCAAATAAACACGTTGAAGGACGAAAAGTTGCACAATAAGCCTGAAATGAATAAAACCGAATTAGCTATCGCAAATAACCGGCTGCGGAATCGTAAGAAACAGGGCATTGCGGTCCCTACCGAAGAGTAAATAGGAACAAGATATTGAAGTATATAAGGAGCGATCACCGAAAAAAAGGAAGAAAAAGAGTGTCTTGATGTTTTCCTTTTGTCTCGTCACACATGCGGCTGTATCTTCAGGAGGCTTTCTGCTATCTTTGTGTGTGTATTTAACGTTATAAATCGGAATCTTTACCCTCTTACTTTTCTCAGGTAACGAAATCCTTGTTTTGCCGGGAAACACTTCGTTACAGAAAATTAATAAATGGCTTAGATATAATTGTCTATCGATTTAATGAATAACTGACAGATTTGTACTAAAATAACAGCAGCGAGAGTTTGATGTATACAAGACAAAAGATTCCTTCGATCGACCGTTGAAAAGCGGAGATCAACAGAAAAGAAGAAACTTTTGTTTTTTCTTCCTAATTTCGGTTTAATTCCATTCCAAACACAATGCTTTGATATCACAAGAGTTACTTACAGTCCCACTTCACTAATTTATATAATTAAACGGCTTAAACAAACAGATAACTTGAATTTTCAGTCTTCTCTCCTCGAAATTTCATTAGGCAGTGAATATCGGTGAACCAACGGCTGAAATCAACTGGCTCTGTGTGTGAACGAAATCAACTAACACAAACAAAGAAATTTCGGTTGAACAAACTTAGTTCAACTCCCTTAAAATAGCGACATCTGGCGAAGTATCTTCTCACTCTTTTTTTTGCTTTTCGCGGATTGTTTGGTTCAAGTTAAAAACAAATGACAATGTGCACGTAGGCTTCAGCTGGTTCCGATCCTTCTTGCTTAAGACATTGAGTTAATGGTGAAAGCTTCGCTGATGTTTGCGCAATTCTTTTAATAAATAAAACATGACTCGACCAACTGCTGCGTTATTTCATGTTATCGGCTTAATTATCAGCGGCGTAGGTGAGATATAAATTAAACTTCATTTCTTTCGAGCCTTTGAACATTTTCCTTAATTCAGGTTTCAAGAAATGCAACGACTTTCCTTTCTACATCATCGCAACTTCATTTGTGATTCAACTTTTTGGCTTTATTGTGTACTCGACTCCAAATACATCGATCAAATTAAGGTGAGTCTATGAATTGCGTAAACAGTAAAATATTTGATTGTCGTTTTTATTTTTAGACAATGGGCTGATAAATCATTGCAACTCTATTTGAAGACTCTCTACCTGTCCTTGACCACCTGCGAGATTCTTCGCACAAGCAAATACGATGACACAATTCTCCTGGCTTTCATGTCAGTCTCTCTAGTCATAGTAGTGACTTATGCTACTTCGAAAGTTCCTGATATTTTCTACAACATCATCATTGTCGTGCAATGCTCTGCTGCTTGTCTCATCATCCTCGAATCAAACGCTGGATACGACAAATATTGGCTTTTGCACTTTCTGTTGCTCTTCTTACTCAATAATTTCTCTCTGCCGGTGCTTTCACAGAAGTTTGCCATACCCCAAATCGATTTCAGTTGCTTGTCGCTAATCTTCCTTAATTTGTTCCTAATAAATTCATTTTCATGATAAAAATTCACATAAATCGCCGAATCGTTGATTCTCTCTTCTTTTTTGTTGATTCACAAAAAATATTTTTTCAGCGTAAGCGAATAGCGCGCGCCTTAAAATATTTCTCTTCTCTTCTTCTCGATTCTATTTCAGTTGCATTCGTGAGTTCATTGTGAAAATATATTCGAAGCTGACACCAGCAGATTGATTAAGGTAAATTTAATATTTCGTTGGTCCTTGAACTGTTGTAAGTTCAATGCGAAAGTGAAATTCAATTGTTGAATGTAATAAAGACGAAGTCTAGCATTTGTGTCGCCACTCTCAGTAAACTCAGTTGTTGTTCATGGAGAAAAAAGTGACATCATCGTAAAACTTTTTCATATTTTTGTTCGTTCATTCATAATCGTGACTTAAAAGTCTTCAGTCGTTCTGTAATCTCACTGCAGTTCATAATCGCGTTTCTTTAATTCAGAAAATATTTTCAGATTTTTCGCTGCTTCTTGGAAAAAAAACGATTGTAAAGTGAGTAAGCGTTCCGAGTTTATTTTTAGAAATCTTTTCGCTTTCTTTACATTGAATTGAAATGATGGACAACACCCACGACTGTTGAACGAAATACATTTTCGTCGACGGTTTATGCTGTAAACATTATTCTCACTTTCTTTTCCCTTTTTTCTCATAGAAATGAGTCACGCAGTCACCATAACTCGAATGACGACGACAACAACGTCGACTTCTCATGTTATTCTTAACACGGGCTATCTCAAGACCATCCCGGGATTGTTGAAATTAGCACAATTGGTTAGTTGAATTTGAATTCCCCGAGCGTCCATTCTTTAAAATGACCTTGAATTAATCAGATCATCGGAGGCCTTTGTGTGTTCTTCATGGCTTGGAATTTCTGGACGAGCTATCATCGCAACACTGAGCTCTTCTTCCTGTGCATGGCAGTTTCGTTCTTTATAGGAACGTTTTGTTTACTAGCTTCGTGTCTCGTGTCACTCTCGACTGGAGGAATCATCTCGAAGACAATCTACGAGCTGATCTATCACTCAGTTGCCTTCATTTTATATTTAGTTGCTTCGATTCTGCTGATGATCAAGGCGAACGATTACGGGTACAAAACTTCTCATCCTCACATGATAGCATCGATTCTCGGACTTTTCGTGTCGGCACTTTATCTCATCAGCGCAGTTTATGCTCAGCGCTCGTATCGCGGAATCTAAAAAGTTCCTTCAACTCATGAAATCTGGAACATAACAATTCATAAAACTCATAAACATTAATCCAACTAACGACGCTTAAAATATTTTTTTATTTAAATTTTATACTCAACTTAATTTAGTTATTAGCAATAACAAAAAGGAATTGAATGTCTAGTTTGTGTGCGATTTAATATTAAATCATAAGTGGAAATAAAATATTCTTTACATGTCTAGAGAAATTGTTTTAAATGTAATAGCATTGATTGCATTCACGAAGGTTATTCTTCTTGGTTTTTGGTAAACAAAAAATGTTTTTGTTGCGAATGTGGAATGGCGCGTATTAGAATATTTTTCTGTTTAGCTCTTCTCGATTCTATGTCAGTTACTTTCGTGAGTTCGATCAGAAACAACCGACAAATAAATTGAGGTAGATTGTTTATTTTTTCCTAGAATCTCAAGAAAGTTCAAAGTCAATCTTCGTTTGGCTGTGGTCCAGAAACCGCAACATGAAAGTGTACCTGGCGTTTGTAATCTCAAGATGAAAGTAACGACGTAATTTTTCGGATTTTCATCAGAACGTCGTAGTTATTCACAAATCCAGAGACACTAATTTAATCAACGATCAACAATTAAATTTATTCAACAACAAATATTCGTCATTGCAGACTCTTCGATTAATTTTACCTGACTAAATTTTTAAACATTGATAATATTTTCAGATTATTCGCTAATTCTTGAAGAAAACAATTTCTAAGTGAGTAAGAGCTCCGAGTTTAATTTGATGAAAAAATATTTAGTTTAATTTGATGATCAACGCCCACGCTTATACTGCTACACTATTCTCACTTTTTCATTTGAAATAGAAATGAGTACCAAAGTCAACATAACTCGAACGACGACGACGTCATCGTCAAATTCTTTTATTGTTGTCAACACGGGTTATCTTAAAACTATCCCCGGTTTGTTGAAAGTTGCAGAATTGGTGAGTAAACTTTTAATTTCTTGTGCTTCATTTACTTGAGTTGAAACATTATTTTTTCAGATTATTGGAGCCGTCTGCTTGTACTACATTGGTTGGAACTTCTGGTCATACTTCCATGGCAACACTGAGCTCTTCTTCCTCTGCATGGCAGTTTCCTTCTTCATAGGAACGTTCCTTCTTCTTGCTTCGTGTCTCGTTTCTCTCTCAACAGGAGGATTGATCTCCCATACAATTTATGAGCTTGTCTATCACTCAGTTGCCTTCATTTTGTATTTAATTGCTTCAGTTTTGCTGATGATCAAATCAATCGATTACGGATACGAAGCATCTCATCCTCACATGATTGCACCGGTAATTTAAATTTAATTGAATTGAAATGTTTTATTTTCAATATTTCTTTTCAAACAGATTCTCGGACTCATCTTGTCAGTCCTTTATCTCATTAGCGCAGTTTACGCCCAGCGCTCTTATCGTGGAATCTAAAAACTCATTAAACCTGGAAAATAACAATTCTTAAAACTCATAAGTTATGTGTCATAACATTAACCAACTAACGTCGCTAATTTTTTTTAATTAAATTTAATACTCAACTTTAATTTTAAATCATAAGCGGAAATAAAATATTCTTTACTTTTCTAGAGAAGTTGTTTCAAGTGTAATTGCATTGATTGCATTCAGAAGCTTATTCTTGTAGCTCTTGTGAATTGGCGCGAATGTGAAGTGGCGCGTATTAGAATTTTTTCTCTTCTGCTCAACTCAATTCCATGTCAGTTACTTTTGTGAGTTCAACGTGGAAATACATCAGAAATAACCGGCAAATAAATTGAGGTAGATTGTTTATTTTTTTCCTAGAATCTCAAGAAAGTTCAAAGTGAATCTTCATTTCGCTGTTGCCCAGACACTGCAACAAGAATTAAAGTGTACCTGGCACTCGTAATCACAAAACGAAAGTTTAAAAAATTAGTTGACTGCGCAGTTCATGCAATTCAATGTTCCGATGATTAAAAACATATTCAAAGCCGTCTGATAAAACAATTGATGCTGTGCTATTAATATCAACGTGAAATTTAACTAAAAATGTTAAAATTTTGATTCTGATAAATACTACGACGTCACACCTACGCATTTACATTAAAACGTCGCAGTTATGACGAATCGTCATTGCCGACTCTTCCAGTAATTTTCCCTGACTAAATTTTTAATATTGATAATTCTTTTCAGATACTTCTTGAAGAAAAAAATTGTTAAGTGAGTAAGCGTTCCGAGTTTAATGTGTAGTAAAAAGTTAAACGGATGATCATTGTAAATCGAATTGAAAATGTTACTTTTTCATTAATTCCCTTCTCACATAGAAATGAGGGCCTCAGTAAATATGACTCAAATGAAGATGACGGCGACACCGTCAACTTCTCCAATTATAGTCAACGCTGGTTATCTAAAAAGCATCCCCGGTTTTCTGAAATTAGCAGAATTTGTAAGTTAACTTCTGATTTAATTTACTTGAATTGGAGCCTTGATTATTTTAGATTATTGGAGCCGTCTGCTTGTATCTAATTGGTTGGAATTTCTGGACATACTTTCATGGCAACACTGAGCTCTTCTTCCTTTGCATGGCAACTACTTTCTTCATAGGAACGCTCCTTCTTCTAGCTTCATGCCTTGTGTCACTTTCGACTGGAGGAATGATCTCTCATACAATCTACGAGCTCATGTATCACTCAGTTGCTTTCATTCTGTATTTAATTTCTTCGGTTTTGCTGATGATCAAATCAACCGATTACGGATACACATCTTCTCATCCTCACATGCTAGCATCGGTAATTTAACTGAAAGTTCACTCGTAATCATTAATTTATTATCGATGTTCCCTTGCCAAACAGATTTTTGGAGTCATCCTGTCAGTCCTTTATCTTATCAGCGCAATTTATGCTCAGCGATCGTATCGCGGAATCTAAGAGTAAGTTATAACATTAACAATTCATTAAACTTAGTAAGTTATAACATTAACCTACAACGACGCTTAAAATATTTTTGTATTCCGCCACCTTTAGAGCCGGCTTTTAGTAAGTGGAATTAGAGAGGTTAGAGTGAATTTAAATTTTAAACTCAACTTAGTAATTTTTTAATTTTAAATCATAAGTGAAAATAAAATATTCTTTACATGTCTAGAGCAGTTTTTTTGAATGTAGTTGCATTGATTGCATTCACGAAGTTTATTCTTCTTGGTTTTGTTGGTAAACAAAAAATATTTTTGTTGAGAATGTGAAATTGCGCGTATTAGAATATTTTTCTGTTCAGCTCTTCTCGATTCTATGTCAGTTAATTTCGTGAGTTCGATCAGATACGACCGGCAAATAAATCAAGGTAGATTTTTGTCTCTTCCGTGATTTTGAAGAAATTTCAAAGTCGTTTGGCTGTTGCCCAGAAACTACAACAAGAATTATTTTTTTATGAAATTTGAGTTAATTAGTCAAAACTTTTGTGGACATCAGGTACAGAGTGTAATCACAACTTGTGATTCACAAGACGAGAATTTAAAAAACAAGCTGATTGCGCAGTTCATCAAATTCCACGTTACGATGATTAAAAGCACCTTTAGAGCTTTGACGTCTGAGAAGTCAATCGACGCTTGTGTCATCGATATCAACGTGAAATTTGGATTGAATTTAATTAAAAATGAGAAAGTTCTGTTTCTGATAAAATATTAAGACGTATTTCCCACGCGTTTACAATGAAACGTCGCAGTTATTTACATATACATAGAGTACAACTCAATCAACGGTCAAATACTAAATTTAGTGATTCAACAACAAAATATGACGAATCGTCATTGACGATAGCTTTAGAAGCATTCCTGACTAATTTAATAAATATTGAAAATATTTTCAGATACCTTGACACTTCTTGAAGTAAACATTTGGTAAGTGGGTAAGGCTTCGGAGTTTAGTTTGTAGTAAAAAGTAAGACGGATAAAAACCCTTCGTTAGAAAACGATATCTTCTTGTAAATGTTTTCGCTTTCCGTAAATTCAATTGAAAATGATAAGCAACGCTCACACTTATGCTGCAAAACTATTCTCACTTTTTAATTAATTTCTTTTTTTTATAGAAATGAGTACCACGGTAAACATAACTCGAACAACTACGGCGACGGCGTCCTCGTCACCTTCGCGAATTATAGTCAACGCTGGTTATCTTAGGAGCACTTCCGGTTTATTGAAATTAGCAGAATTGGTGAGTGAACTCTAAAAAGCTTCATTCTAATAAATTGAACCTTAATTTTATCAGATTATTGGAGCCGTCTGCCTGTACTTCGTGGGATGGGACTTCTGGGATTACTATCATGGCAACACTGAGCTCTTCTTTGTCTGCATGGCAGTCACCTTCTTCATAGGAACGCTCCTTCTTCTTGCTTCATGCGTCGTGTCTCTCTCGACTGGAGGAATGATCTCTCAAACAATCTACGAGCTCGTCTATCACACAGTTGCCTTCATTTTGTATTTAATTGCTGCGGTTTTGCTGATGATTAAATCAATCGATTATGGATATGACGCTTCTCATCCTCACATGATTGCATCGATTCTTGGAATCATCTTATCAGTCCTTTATCTCATCAGCGCAATTTATGCTCAGCGCTCTTATCACGGAATCTAAAATTTTTCTTAGCAGATTTAAAACATGGAGACTCAAATTATTCAACTAATGACATATGAAATATTGTTTTACATTAAATTTTGTACTCAACTTAGCAATTTTTTAATTTTAAATCATAAATGGAAATAGTTGATTGCTCGTTCTCGTTGATTCACGAAAAATATATTTTTAGCGAATGTAAAGTGGCGCGTTTTAGAATATTTTTCTCTTCTGCTCAACTCGATTCTATGTCAGTTACTTTCGTGAGTTCAGCGTGGAAATACATCAGAAACAACCGGCAAATAAATCGAGGTAGATTGTTTATTTTTTCCTAGAATCTCTAGAAAGTTTAAAGTGAATCCTCTTTTGACTGTGGCCTAGAAACAGCAACAAAAATTAAAGTGTCGAGCTAGAGAACTCGTAATCTCGAGACAAAACTTTGAAAAATAAGTTGACTGCGCAGTTCATTCAATTCAATGTTCCGATGATTAAAAACATATTCAAAGCCGTCTGATAAAACAATTGATGCTGTGCCATTACTATCAACCTGAAATTTAATTAAAAACGTTAAAACTTTGATTCTGACAAATATTACGACGTCACTCCTACGCATTTACATTAAAACGTCGCAGATTTTTGCATATCCGTAGAGTCGAATTTATTCAACTACCAAATTTATTGATTCAACAACAAATAATGAAGCGTCGTCATTGCCGAATTTTACCTGACTAAATTTTTAAACATTGATAATATTTTCAGATACTTCTTGAAGAAAATAATTGATAAGTGAGTAAGCGTTCCGAGTTTAATTTGTAGTAAAAAGAAAACCTTTCAAATCGAAATCATTAATTACCTTATTTTTAAAAAAGAAATGAGTACCACAATAAACATGACTCAAACAACGACGGCGTCCTCGTCATCTTCGCCCATTATAGTCAACGCGGGTTATCTAAAAACCATCCCCGGTTTGTTGAAATTAGTAGAATTGGTGAGTGAACTTTTAATTGCAAGTGCTTCATTCAAATAAACTTATTTTTCAGATTATTGGAGCCGCCTGCTTGTACTTCGCGGGTTGGAATTTCTGGACATACTTTCATGGCAACACTGAGCTCTTCTTCCTTTGCATGGCAACTACTTTCTTTATAGGAACGCTCCTTCTTCTAGCTTCATGTCTTGTGTCACTTTCGACTGGAGGAATAATCTCTCATACAATTTACGAGCTCATGTATCACTCAGTTGCTTTCCTTTTGTATTTAGCGGCTTCGGTTTTGCTGATGATCAAGTCAAACGATGTCGGATACAAAGCTTCTCATCCTCACATGCTAGCATCGGTAATTTAAACTGAAAATTGAAACGAAATCTTTAATTTATTTTCGACTTCCTTTGTCAAACAGATTCTTGGAATCATCTTGTCAGTCCTTTATCTCATCAGCGCAATTTTCGCCAAGCGCTCATATCACGGAATCTGAAAACTTTCTTAGCAGATCTGAAACTTGGATACTCAAAAACTCAATATAAATTATTAATTTATCAACAAACGGCACAAGAAATATTCTTTAAATTAAATTTTATACTCAATTTGGTTATTAGCAACAAAAGGGAATTTCTCGATGTTTGCGATTTAATTTTAAAGCAGAAGTGCACAGATCAAATAAACTTACATATCTAAAGAAAGAGAAATTGTTTTAGTTTGATTGATTGAATTTATGTTGCAAGTAAAGATAATAAGCCGACGCAGCATAAGCGAGAGTGTTGAGAAGTCCAAAGAATCCTGCAGTGATGTTAGATCCCGCATGTCGCTCGTTGCTTCCGATCCACGTTGCCATTTGAATAATAAAAGCTGCGGCATACATCATCACCGTAATTATATTATTCACGAATTCCTAAAAACAAGATTTCTCAATCATTCAAAAATCTAAAAAGAAAATCCTTCAACTTACGCTCAAAATCCAATTGATCGGAATTGCCAAAGCTTCTTTGATGCCCAAGAAGTAAACAAAAGACCAAAGAACTGTGCCAATGAAATTTATCACGACGACAAACAGAAAGAAGTGAGACGATCCCTTGTAAGCTGGAGAAGCTAACGCCATACAAATGATCGCAATAAACTTGAATAAACAAGAGAGAAGAAATATAAAAAGTAATTCAAGTTGAAGTCTAAATTTGGAATTCTCGTTTATGTTCATTCAACATTTTTGTCTCGCCAATCCGTTTGCATAAATTTTATGTAGCGACTTGATGCCGAAAATATTTAGGTCACAACTTCTTTTTCCTTTCTCCAACAGCTGATAGCTCAAACCAACTTGTTGATTGTCTTTTAAGTTATTTGTGAATTTGTTATGACGAATGTAGGTTGGGCGTGAATGTAGGTGTCAACTGAAAATTGCATCGCAATCTTCAAACGACCTTGAATACCAAAAATATCGAACGAACGATCAAACAGATGGACGCACTAACCAGCTCTATCAGCTTGAGAACTCCATCTCGTGTTTTAAAGTAATCCATGTTGAACTGAATGAGAAAGTTTGAGTTGTTGGGATTATGATGTCCAACATTATTAATCACAGTTTCCGTCATTTTTCCAAAATAAATAAAACTTTAATCAAAGAGAAAAACACAAAAGCTTGTCTTCACACGAAACGCGACTCGATGCAACTGATCTCACGTAAAAATGAGCAAGAGTTTGTGTGTTAACGAAACGACGACGAAGAGAAGGAAAAAAATGGAGAAAAATATTCTTTCATTCAGTTTCGCTTTTCATAATGAAAGAAATCATGTCATAGTTGAGTTTAGGTAACTGAAGCGATTGCGAAAACTTTTCTCTCTGGATATTAAAATTTCAATTGAACGAATGGACATGGAAATTACTCTGATCAAAAGCTCAATAAGATGAGAGAGAGAGAGAGGAAATTTCTTAACTCATTCTGTTGTTTGATCAGTTTTCCAATATTCTCAGAAAGAAAAATGATTCTTGTCTGGATGAACTTGAGCTTTGATAATTGACAACGAAATTTTTATGTCGAACGAGTTGGGTTATGTTTCAAGTAAATTTAAATAAAATCACTTTGATCTAGAGATATTTACTTAGATTTCGCTCTTCCGGTGCTGCCTGCCAATGAACGATCCTAAACCTTTTGTAAGGTTCTTAACGTCTGAGATTTTAAAAAAAGTTGAAGTCTCCGCGCGGCCCGGCCCGAATCGATCTTTTTGAACTCTATTCCGTGTGAAATAGAACCACGTTAGAAAAAAAGTAAGTTTAACTGCAGTAAAACCATCACAAGATGATCAAAATTAGTGTAAATCGCTGGCCAACCAATTGGGACATTGAAATGAAATGGAGTTTTAGTGAAAACTTGCGGAAAAACATGAAAAATTAGTGAAAATTGTAGCTCGAAATTTTTAAATTGTTTATGTTGTGTTTTATGATATTTCTGCTTCTTCTAAGTTAAATATAGATTACTTCTGTAATTAAAAAACATGCAACACTCTCTAAACGGCAGCGATTACATTAATTTTGATCTTGCGAATTAATTTTTTGGTGGAGATTTTTGTGAAACCCGTTCTAACCTCAATCAATGAATATTTTCTTGTTCTTTTAGCAATGGTCCGAATTTCGGTGTTGGCTGACGCCCTGAAATCAATCAACAATGCTGAGAAGCGAGGAAAGCGCCAAGTGCTCATCCGACCAAACTCAAAAGTAGTCATCAAGTTTCTGACTGTGATGATGAAGCACGGATACATTGGCGAGTTCGAGGTTGTCGACGATCACCGCGCAGGAAAGGTTGTTGTTAACTTAACTGGTCGTCTTAACAAGGCTGGTATCATCTCGCCCCGCTTCGATGTCCCAATCTTAGATATTGAGAAATGGACAAACACACTTTTGCCATCACGTCAGTTTGGGTAAGTTTTGTTCATTCCAGAGCAAGATCCTTTACTCAAATACTTTTTTTTTACCTTAGATATGTCGTGTTGACTACATCAGGAGGCATCATGGATCACGAAGAAGCCCGTCGCAAGCATCTGGGAGGCAAAATCCTCGGATATTTCTTCTAAGCTCCAATTCCATATGTAACTGGGAAAGAATTTCACAATAAACATCCGTTGAAGAAGTGAATTTAAGTGAATTTTTCGTCAAATGCAAGCGGTAGAAGTGATTCAGCTAGCAAGAAAGTTTATTTCAGCATTAAGATTGACCTTCAAAGATTTCTGAAAGAGTGGAGATAAGAATTGTAAGTAATGGAGAGTTTGCATGGATAACAGTTTGATGACAATATGCTGACTAAAAATTGAAAGCCGAAACCTTTAGGAATGTCTCAGAACTTTCTCACTGAAAAGGTCTTGTGACCGATAATATCAAAATCCTAAAATTCATCGAAATTCGCGAAAAAACTGAAGTGCAAAAAAATATTTATTTTCAGAAAATTTTATTTTACATTTTATATGAAAATATCCGAAACTTACCTTTAGATATTTCATGTTGAACAAATTACCAACGGAATGGAAAACGAAACATCGTTTGAATGTGAGATATTCTAGTACAAAAATTGCGTTTGAAACATTAATTTCATGTTCCACCTCAGTCTACGTCCAACTACAAGCGTGTAAGGTCGATCCGAAGAACTTCGACGCGAAAACAAGAAATGAAGTAAATTCTTGTTAAGTTAAACGAATTAAAATATCATCAAGTTCTTGCCAAGTCGCTTAAGATGCAAGAAAGTTTAAAACTTTGTCTAGAATCAGAATCAAATTTAAGGAATTTCCTTTCTTAAATATTCTTCAGGTGTGTTTGTTTGTACGTTAATTTCATTAAGTTGGATACAGCCAACGACCGTTCGTTGTGTGTAGCAAAAAAAAAATACAACGCTTAAGTTGATGTTTGTGGTTTGTCTTGAGAGAGGAAAAATGTTTCAAAAGAAATTTATTGTTTTTAAACAAATCTGAATGGAATCACTTCATTAAAGTGAACAAGGAAAATATTTGTGTTGCAAATTGAAATCAAGAAACGAGTTAATCAAAAATGATCCGATAACAATTTGATTTAAATCATTACTTTTGTTATGAGAGCAAATTATTGTTAGTCTAGTGATTTTCAAATCAGTGAAAGATGAAAGTGTATCGAAGTAGTTCAAAGATTAAAACGTTGGGAGCCAGAATGATCAGTGGACAACGTCGATTTGGATTAGGACAAGAACTGATTGTGGGAATTTGTGTTCTCGCTATTGCTTCTCTTGTTCAGTGTATGAGTGCGACAGGTACGTTTATCAACCAAGAACAGATCTTCATTTCTTTCATTTACCTTCTTCTAAAAGTTGTTTCTTCTTCGTTGAACTTCGGAGAAAGAAATTTTCTCAAAACCTAAAAACTCTCCCTTGAGGTCATTCATTGTTAAACATGTGAATTTTATTTATTACAAAATCGTTTGTTTCACGGAATGCGCTTTATGCTCTAAATAACGACGAGGAGACGTCGCTCTCGAAAGAAACAATTATTATTGCCGCATGTCAGTTACTAGGTTGCAAACAACGACTTACGCGATTTATTCGCACTTGTAGTTGTCGATGTTTGCATCATGATTTAAATGTTAACACAAAAAAAGAGTTAGCGTGAGTTGTTGATGAGTAAGCCGGCGATTGCATTAACAACAAACGACTTTTTGTGAATAAGTTTAAGTTGAATCAAGAAAACGAGGTGTTTTCGGATGGTTCTAATTTATAAGCCTTAGAGAAACCGGTTCTGTGAGAACTGAGTGACTGGCGTGTAATTCAACCTTCGGGAGAGATGGTATGAGTGCAGTTACTACATGCACATGGCGCAAACTATGCAGGATATGTCTTCTAACATTTCGTGATTGGGTTTTCGAAATGTTAAGCAGATGTAGATGATTTATTTATAGTCTATGGCTTGGCTTCGAAGCCTGATAAGTGCGAAAGGGGAGGTTTCCTCCTCAACATAAACGAAGCGTTTTCAATTAATTTTCAATTGCCGCCGTTGACCTGAAACGGTTGTTTCGCCAAATTTATGACTCATTTGTAAAGTGAGAGAGAGAAAACAAAACTAACAAGACGTTTATTTCGAGAAACGATGGAATTTTCATCGCGGAAGCGAAAGAAGTAAATAATGCAGTTAATTATGCTGTGCTTACATTATTTCGGTGTAGTTGAGATAATATTTTTAGATTCGGTTGAAATATGTTCGTGTACGCATTGCAGCTGTAAAACAAATGAAATGTTCTTAGATTTCCTCATTTAGCTACTCGCCGTTTAAACGATTTGAATATTTTCCTTAACTGAATCAATTGAACGTGTCTGGCGATCGATGTCGAAACGTTTATCTTAATTTTTGGTTTCCCTTGTTAATGTTCTATCGAAAGATCTTGAAGAAAGTTTCACAAGCAAGACACAAAACCTCTTGAAGTTTGGAGATGATTTTTGTGAAATTGAAATGAGATAAAGTTGTGCAAGTTTTCGGAGAAGATTATGATATTCTCCTTGTGGCCGTTTAGTCTAAACAAAAGATAAAGTTTGTTGAGCAGCAGACGAGCGTGCGATCCAGTCGACCCACCCACGCTATAATGTTTATGCTCTATATCATTGACGGTGCTTAACTCATAACAGTTTGACCTCTCACACCTTTTTAAACAAAGCGCATTTGATAATTACGAATGGGAATATGACCGAATTTTAATCTAATTAAACCTTTAAATCCTTAAAATATATTTGAATGCATGCTTCGCACGATATAAGCCGTCAAACCTCATTGGGCACGTGATGCGTTTAATCCTCTGTCGCATTATCAGAGGGCGGAGAGTCAAATCATTCGTCGATAACGAAGAAGAAGAAAAACAACTTTGAAATGTCAAACTGAAGCTGAACTCAGTTTCAATTCACCCCACACACGCTTAAATAAACATTTATCATCAACAGAAATCGAGCAGATCCAAGCTCCCGTATTCGTCGAGCAGCCGTCGACATCGAGCTCGATTGTAGTTCACGGACGAACGAAGTTCCTTCAGTGCAAAGCAAAAGGTATATTTCCTAATGATTCCAAATATAGAAGTCATAAAGTCATAAAAGAGGGTTGAAAGCAATTTCCTTTCGACAATCAAAGACAACTTAACACTCATCTCAACATATTTTTCACAGCCGTTCCCCAAGCGCAATATAAATGGATGAAAGACGGCGAGCCATTATCCGACTTTAAAGACGCTGTCTTCTATAAAATATCAAACGCTGCCAGAAACGATTCAGGATCTTATCAGTGTCTAGCGCATAATACGGCGGGAACAATCTTCAGCGAGAAGAGTGAGGTCATCGTCGCATGTAAGATTCGAAGATCTTCGCCGCAATCCTCTTGAATTAATATTTCTCTTTTTATTAATTACGTGACCTTTAGACATGGGCGAATTTAAGAACATGAGAGAAAATGTTCTTCACGTGAAATCGGGTCAACGAGCAATCTTAAATTTGACGGAGATCGACTCGGTGCCTGTGCCGTCTGTCATTTGGGAGACACAAAGAGGTCCAATCAAGAATGGTCTTAAATATTTCTTGACTTCAAAGAATCAACTTGTGATTCTCTCAGTCGACGATGAAGACAACGGAGCTGGTTTCAGAGCGAGAGCAACAAACACTCAAATAGGAAAAGAAGAGACGAGTGCTTTTACATATTTGAATGTAACAGGCGATCCCTACTCTGACGTTGGACCGGAAATTGTCATTCCACTGGGAAATCAAAAAGCAGTTAAAGGCAAAACGATCGAGTTTGAGTGCATCGCTAATGCAAGACCGCTCTACGAAGTGGAAACACATTGGTTCAAAGATGATGTTCCAATTGAGGAAACTGACATTGCCTACGCTCTTGAATGGTGGAATAGAACTTTAGTTCTTTTGTCAGTCGATGACAACTTCAAGGGACAATACGAGTGTCGTGTTCAAATGAAAACTTCCGGCTTCAAGAGCGTGTCGTCGAAAGGAAGTTTGACTGTCCTTGAACCTCCGAATTTCAAGAGTTCAACGCAAAGCGAATTCGTCGCTGAATATTCATCAAAACTTGAAATTCCGTGTGATGTCACTGGTTATCCGGAACCATTCGTCACGTGGTTCAGAAATGCAGAAGCGATTGATCTGTCACACAACATTTACAAGAAACGAAACGACAACACGTTGGTCATCGAGAAAGTTAGTCTTGATGATTCAGGAGTGTTCCAATGTCTTGCGTCGAACGAAGCCGGAGAAAAGTCTTCTTATTCGTGGATCCGCGTTAAAAGTGAGTTTTCATTATCTGACAATTTCATTTATCTTATCATCTTTACCTTCGTGAAATTCCTTAATCGGATTAACTTCTTCAACAGACGATAAAGAAAAGTTTAAACTTATCGGCGACTTTCTTAGAAGTTCCAATAGCTTTGCGAAGAAGTTTGTTCGCGACAAACGGCTAGCTCAGCCGAGAATTATTTTAGGCGACTTCGCAACGAATTCCATTGAGTTAACAGTGCAAAACTGTAAGAAACCAAAAACTTCAAGCAAACTTTCTCAAGCACTGAAATCTGTTTTGTTCACACAACTCAATCGACTTTCTTTTATAAATAATTACTGATTGTTAAAGAGCTTCGGAGATTTATTGTAGAATGAAGATCTCATTAGAGTTGGCACGGTTGTAAAATAATTAGTTGAGGTTGCAAAACTGTCGCACAGTTCACTTGTCAATTGGACAATTCCGCGATTTTCCACAATCCCCATGTTCCTAATCCCATCTAATCCGACTCAATGTCTGAGTGGCACCGTTTTGTAATTGAATAAGCGTAGTCATCACCAATCACATTTCGTTTAAAATAGTTTCGCAACATTCTCACGCGTTACGAATTTAAAATTATAATTTTAACATTTCAACAGCTTCATCTCCAGTCATGGAAGTTTATCCACAAAATGTGACTTCGTTGGATGGAAAGGATGTGACGTTCACTTGTAATGCACTCGGTGCTCCCTTGCCGAACGTGACTTGGATCTACAATGGTAATAACTCAAATGGAACGCTTGTTAAAGCTTCAATTAAAATTCTTTTGAATATTTAGATTCAATGATTGTCGAGTCGTCGAGTCGTTATCAAATCTTCAACAACGGAGATCTTGTAATTTCAAATATTCAAGAAAAGGATTCAGGAGCTTACAAGTGCATTCGATCGAACGAAGCTGGTTCAGTTTCAGGCGAAGCATTCTTGGGTGTCTTAGGTAATTGAAATGAAAAACTTTCTGTTGCAATTCAATGCTCAAACACAATCGATTTCAGTTCGAACTCACATAACTCAGCCCCCAGTCGATACAGTTGTCTTGTTGGGACTAACCGCAACACTTCAGTGTAAAGTTTCAAGTGACCAGAACGTTGACTACTCAGTGCAATGGTTTAAAGAAACGCAGTAAGTGAAATGGAAAAATAGAAAATGAACAATGAAAATTAACTTTCGCTTGTCTAGGTCGACTCCGATAAGCAGCAGTCAAAGAATTGTGATTAAAGATGACGGAACATTGGAGATCTCTGCTGTTCGTGCTTCTGACGTTGGTCAGTACATGTGCATGGTTTCATCTTTAGCTGGAAATGAGACTCGCACAGCAAAGCTTAGCGTCGTTGAACTTCCATTCGCGCCTTCAAATGTTCAAGCGAGAAGAATGAGCGAGCCAAATCAACGAACTGTTGTGATCTCATGGACTCCAGGATTTGATGGGAATAGTCCGATCCTCAAATATATCATTCAACGAAGAGAAGTTTCAGAAATTGAAATCTCGGGTCCGTTGCCAGATAATCTTCAAAACTGGATAACCGAGTCGAGCAACATCGCAGCAAATCAATCGTCAGTTAAGATAAAGAACTTGAAAGCGGCGACGAGTTATCAATTTAGAGTCAGCGCTGTGAACAGAGTCGGAGAAGGTTATGCGTCTGAACCGACAAACACAATTTCTCTCCCCCATGAAGGTAAAATCGATTGTCATCGAACTTTTCTATTAAGAAATTAATCAATTCAATTACTCAACAGCTCCATCCGGACCACCCGTCAGCTTCATGGGCTCAGCACGATCTTCGTCTGAAATTATTGCGCAATGGCAGCCGCCAATCGAAGAACACAGAAACGGACAAATTCTTGGATACGTTTTGCGTTATAAACTCAGCGGATACAAAGAAAGTCCATGGACCTACACAAACATTTCGAATGAAGCGCAAAGAAACTTCTTGATTCAAGACTTGATTACGTGGAAGGATTACATCGTTCAAATCGCTGCGTTCAATAACATGGGAGTTGGTGTTTACACTGAAGGAGCGAGGATAAAGACAAAAGAAGGAATTCCTGAAGCGCCTCCGTCTGACGTGAAAGTTAGCGTGGTTAACTCAACCGCAGTCTTCGTCTCGTGGAAGCCTCCAAATCCTCAACAAATCAATGGAATCAATCAAGGTTACAAGATCCAAGCTTCGGAGACAACTCCTGAAGGCAACACTGAGTTGATAACGTTGAAGGTTCCACCGAATCTAATTAATCCTCTCGCAGAACAAAATTGCACTCTCGGTTTATTGAAGAAGTTCACTTCGTACAATATCACAGTTCTCTGCTTTACTCATCCTGGCGAAGGAGTTGCGAGTAATCCTATTCTGATTAAGACTCACGAAGATGTTCCTGATGAAGTCGCTTCGCTTCAGTTCATTGGAGTTTCAGATCGAGAATTGACAATCAAATGGACAGAGCCAACTGACATGAATGGAGTCTTGACTGGTTATCAAGTGAAATATAAAATAAAAGACTCGCCCGACACTAAAATCGTAAACTTAACAGCTCACGAAACGAGTCTGCACGTCACTCAATTAAAAGCTTTGACGCATTACTCGTTTGAAGTCAGAGCTTCGACATCAAAAGGACTTGGATTGTCTAAGAAAGCTCTCATTCAATCAGGAATCGAGCCAGTTCTTCCTGAGCCACCAACAGCTCTCGCTCTTTCAAACATCGAAGCATTCTCGGTTGTGATTCAGTTCGATCCTGGATTTGATGGAAACTCTTCGATCGTCATGTGGATCGTCGAAGCGAAAACTGCAAGAAATGATATTTGGACGAAGACTTATGAAGTTTCTGATCCCGACGCTTCGACTTTGACTGTCACAGGATTGTTGCCTTACACTCAATACAAACTCAGAATCATCGCGAGAAATATTGTTGGCGAAAGTCAAGCGTCAGATCCAACAAAAGACTTCCAAACGTTGCAAGCTAAGCCTAAGCACGCTCCGTACAATGTAACAGTTCGTGCAATGAGCTCATCAGAGTTGAGAGTTCGTTGGATTCCTTTGCAACAAACTGAATGGTTTGGTAATCCAAAAGGCTACAACATCAGTTATCGTCTTAAAGAAGAATTTCCAACAAACATTAGCGAACCAGTCAACGTTCTCATCGAAGACTCGACATCAAACTCTTTTATCTTAAAGGATCTTGAGGAATGGTCTTTGTATGAGATCACAGTCACTGCCTGCAACGAAGTTGGTCAATCACTTGAAAGTCCAGCAGCTTTAGAGAGAACACGAGAAGCCGTTCCCTCATCGGGTCCACTTCATGTTGAAGCGAATGCAACTTCATCAACAACGATTGTTGTTAAGTGGAGCGACGTTCCAAAAAGAGCTCAAAATGGTCAGATCGAAGGCTACAAAGTGTTTTACGGAGCACCCGGCACTGGAATTCCGGTTTTGCAAAAGAACATTCCCAACAACAAAACATTCACAACAACTTTGACTGAGTTGAAAAAGTTTGTCGTTTACCATATTCAAGTGCTCGCTTATACGAGACTAGGCGACGGATCATTGAGCATGCCTCCGATTAGAACTCAAACATTTGAAGACACGCCTGGCGTCCCCTCGAACGTTTCCTTCCCTGACGTTTCATTCACGACTGCTCGAATCATTTGGGACGTTCCAGAAGAGAGCAACGGAGAAATCCTCGCATACAAAGTCACTTACTCGTTAAATGAATCGAATAAACTCGATTTCAGTCGAGAATTCTCCCCCTTAGATCGAACATACCGAGCCTCGAATTTACTGCCAGAACATTTCTATCGATTTACTGTCACAGCCCAAACAAGAATTGGATGGGGCGCACAGACAGCGAACGTTTTAGTCTTCACAACAAACAATCGCGAGTTGCCTCAAGCGCCTTCTGTTCCTCAAATCAGCCGAAGTCAAATTCAATCTCAACAAATTACATTCTCTTGGACGCCTGGACGTGATGGATTTGCTCCGCTCAGATATTATACAGTGCAGTTAAGAGAGAACGAGGGAAATTGGATAACTCTTCCAGAACGAATCGATCCCAACAGTAATTCATACACTGCCCTCAACCTAAAGCCATACACGTTGTATCAGTTCCGAATCAGAGCGATTAACGACTTGGGAGCGTCTCCTTACAGTAAAGAGAGCGTTGACGTTCGTACTTTGCCAGCTGCTCCTGCTTTCCCAATCACAGGATTGAAAGTTGTTCCAATTACAACTTCGAGTGTTCGCGTTGAGTGGTCGCCTTTGAAGAAGAATTTGTGGAATGGAGATTCTGATGGTGAATCAGGTTATCGAATTGTTTATCAACCGATCGATGATTTTGGCTCGAAAATCTTGACTGACGTTCCGAAACTCGATGTCATGGGAATTGATCAGAAAGGAGCAGTTCTCAAAGATCTCACTCAAGATCAAAATTACGAGATTGTCGTTTATCCATTCAACTCGCAAGGCCTTGGACCTCCAAGTTCGCCTCCAATCGCTGTTTATGTTGGAGAAGCAGTTCCAACTGGAGAACCTCAAGAATTCGAAGGAGCAGCTGTTTCATCAACGGAAGTTCGACTCAAATGGAAAGCTCCAAATCACGCAGCACAGAACGGCGACTTATTAGGCTACAAAATCTTTTATTTAATCACCGATTCACCTCAGCCACTCGAAGATGGTTTCAAGTTAGAAGAAGAAATCGAAGTTGTTCCCGCCTCTTACAATTCTCACAGTTTAGTGTTCTTAGACAAGTACACAGAGTATCAGATTCAAATGTTGGCCTTTAACCCAGCCGGGGATGGTCCACGATCAAGAAAAATTACAATTCGAACTCTTCAAGGACTTCCAAGCGCTCCATTGAACTTGACATTCTCGGATATCACACACAACAGCTTAAAAGTTTCATGGAATCCGCCAAAGTATCGAAATGGAGACGTCGTTGGCTACATCGTAACTTACGAAACGACAGAGGACAACGAGAAATTCAGCAAGCAAGTCAAACAGAAAGTCACGAGCACTGATCTCGTAATTCATAACTTGGAAGAGGAAGTGGCGTAAGTTGAATATTAAATAATTTTGATTCGTCGAATTTTCAATGTGATTTATGATTTTTCAGTTACACTTTCACTGTTCGCGCTCAAACAACGGATTACGGACCGCCAGCGATTGGCAACATCACGACGGGCCCTCAAGATGGAAGTCCAATCAGCCCCAAGGAGTTAACGTTAGCTAAGAACGTTGCGTACATTGACCTTCATTGGTTGAATGGACCATCGGGCAAAGGTCCCGTCATTGGATATTATTTCGAATCAAAGAAACGAGATGACACGAAGTGGCAAGTCGTAGCTAAATCGAATAGTGGACCAATTCAAGACTTCACCGTCAGCTTTCAAACTCTTCTGCCATCGACTGTTTACACTTTCCGTGTGAGCTCGTACAATAAATTCGGAATTAGTTTGCCAGTTTACTCTGATGAGCCAATTCTGACGCCATCGAAATTATATCTCGAGTACGGATATCTACAACAAACTCCATTCTATCGTCAGCCATGGTTCAGCATGTCAGTTGCATGTGTTGGAACGATTATCATCATAATGATAACTGCGGTCTTATGTGTTAAGAGCAAAAGTTATAAATATAAACGTAAGTTGATTGACCATTTCAATTTGTCGGAAAGTTTGTCTAAAAGATTTTTTAATTCCAACAGAAGAAGCACAAAAAACTTTAGAAGAATCAATGGCCATGTCGATCGATGAACGACAAGAACTCGCTTTAGAGCTTTATCGTTCGAGACACGGTCTCTCCAGTACAACAGCTTTAAATCCAACGGGAACGATTGGACGAAACAAGAATGGCACAATTAATAAGAAATCGTCAAGTTCTTCTGCTGCGATGGGCAAGTCACCGCCAAGACCATCGCCAGGTAATTAACTCACAATCTCTTATCAACTTAAACTAATTTATTGATTTTACTTCAGCTTCCGTTGCGTATCACAGCGACGAGGAGAGTCTCAAATGCTATGATGAGAATCCTGACGACAGCAGCGTTACAGAGAAGCCTTCAGAAGTCAGCTCTTCAGACTCTCAGGTACGTCACTCAATTTATTTCTTCTAGCATCAACTAAATGTCTGTTTATTCAATTAGCAGTCTGAGAGCGAAAACGAAAGCGTTCGCTCAGATGGAACATCGTTTGTGAATCACTACGCGAATATTAATAACACGTTAAGACAGTCGTGGAAACGTCAGAAGCCAATGCGAAATTATTCAAGCTACACAGACTCGGAGCATGATGAAGGCTCAACTCAGATTAATCTGAATGGAGGTCAGATCATCATGAACAACATGGCGAGGAGCCGGGCGCCTCTTCCTGGCTTCTCCTCCTTCGTCTGATATTAATTTGTGTAATTTGTGATAATAATTCTAAGCTGCCGGTCCAATCCAGTGTAAGTTTGCTACTTAATGTGCATTTATAAGATAATTTAAGTCTCTTAGCTCTCTTAAAACAATTTTAATTAGACAAACTGCCTTCGACACATTCAATTCGATTTCCGCTTAAAGGAAAGAAATTTTTATCGACCAAAAACATTTTCTTAGAATCTCAACATTTTATTTTAAATCAAAAACCTTTTAATTGTCAGATAATGTTAAATCAACTAAGAAGTCATTGAAGTTAGAGTTTAAGCTTTTTGATACAGTTCATCATTCTGTCATTTGAAAATTGTATTATCGATGAAAGACTTACTAGAGAATAAGAATTTCGAATATTGCTTAGCCCTAAATTATTGATCAATTTTTTGATAACAGCTTAATAAAGCAATAACATTTCAAAACAAAACATAAAATCATTGGCAATGAATGACTAAACGATTGACGGCTGCTCGTGAGAGTTTGTGCTGACAGGTAAATGGCACGAAAATTTGTTACGAAATTATTTTCTTATCACGTCGAGAAAATCGTTCCGAAGTGATCGATCATCCGCTTGCACAAAACGTTGCATCTTGAAATATCATTTTCGAAGAATTCGTTTGTGGCGTCGAAGCTGCTCGAGAAAATGCAGAGACCCCAACAGATCGCGAGGTTTCCTGAGTTCATCAGATTTTCTTTCTTGTTCTTTTCAACTCTGGAATGATTTGAAAGTTAATTTTGATTCGATTGGAAAGATTAGTAATCGACAAACCTTTTTAAATGTCCCATCAGATATTTTAATGTTTCATAATTAGTTTCAGGAATTTTCCTCAGCAATGATCCAATTTGTTCATGAGTTACAGCATCTGAAGATAAAGAAATTCTTCGAATCAACTTCACGACGTTATCAAAATGTATTTACCGGTTGTGCAAGCGTTAAAAACCTCTGTAGGCACTAAAGGTGGCGAGAGCTCTCGGAAGAACATTTTCAGAATTCCCGTGACACTATGAACGTCTTGATTTTTTAGAGAAGAATATTTTGGATCCTTCTTCGTTGACTTTTTGTCGTTGCTTTTCTTCTTGAAAGCTTCGATGATTGTTTTGTTCCCACTCACTCGATAGAGACCTGGCGTTTTGAGGTTTGAGTCAGTTTCTAAAACGTTAATGCAATCAACGACAAGCTTTGGCACGGACTTCTGTTCTAAGTCTTTCTCAACATTTCCAAGATTTGTGGCGAAATATTCTTCGTCAACCTCTTTCGTCACTTCAACAGTTTCATTGTTCGCGGGTGAAGGTTTGCTCGATTTTAGTTTGAATTTTCCTCTCATTTTGTCTCGGAATCCTTCTTTCTTTGGTTCTTCAACAGTTTCTTTACTATCAACAGTCTCCATCGACTCAAGCGACGTGTTGTTGTTGCTATCATTTTCAGAAATATTTCTGAATTTCCCCTGCACCTGCTCAACATTTAATACATCACTGGAAGTTCTAGAAAAGTAAATTGATTAGCTCGAGTTTTATTTTTTGAGATAAACTCACGATTTGATATTAAAACTTCCAACTGACGTTGTTATCAATTTACTTTTTGGCACGTTGTTGTCTTGAGCATTTTCATTTTGCACAATTGGAATATTAATCGCTTCTGATTCAGTTCGCGACGCTTTAATCGACGCAATTTGTACTGCTGACATTATCTGAGGAAAAAGGAAGTTGATAATTTTTTGGGAAATATTTTTTAATTCTTTTATTTACCAAATCTTCTTCGTCCTCACAATAAAAACTCCCACGAATCAATTCTTTCCAAGCTTTAACCGAATTGCTTTCTTCATTCGCTGACAAAACTTCTTTGTTGTCTATCAAGTCCTTCGGTTGATAATTCTCGTTATCATTTTTAACTTCAACGATGTCAGTAACGTCGCTCGATAGTTGGTGATTAGAGTAATCGATTATGTTTAATTCTGGATTATCTTGACAAATTAAAATGTTTACAGTCTTGAACATATTCTCACAAGACACTTGTCGGGGCTTTTTGGCATCGAGGAAACAAAACTCCGAGTCGACTTCCCAATCGTTATCGTCGCGTTCGACAATAAACTCCAAAGACGCGTAAATATTATCGCATATGATCGCTGGCTTGCAATCTGTGTGCCATTTCCAAATCGGCTGATAAATATTTTCCTCTTTCACAATCTTTCTGTGCTTTACGTCACTGACTTCTCCAAAGTTTGCATCAGCTGCGACTTTTCTCACTGTCACCTTGTTCCACAAAATCAACTTCAGCGTTTTCAAAAAGCTCAAATTCTCTGATGTTAACTCGACCTGGTTTAGATTGAAGAACGCTTGACACAACTTTAAAACTGCACGAACCTCATTGTCGAGAGTCAAATACGTTTGTGAACTTTTAAATGCGAAATAAAACTTCAGACACTTGTCGTAAGTTATCGTTTGTCTGTTTAGACTAACTGATAAGATAAAAGTCTCGAGCTTTTCAACGGTTTTCTTATCTACACCTTTACGAATGTCGGAGTTGTAGGCGTTAGCTCGACCTCTTCTCTTTCGTATAACTACATTCTCGTCTTTCGTCGTCTCTTTAGGAACATTCTGGGAAGAGTTTCGTCGAAAGAACGACGAGAATATGTCGTTTAGGAAGACGTACAAATTATTTAAGACTTCGTTCTCGGATTCTTGTTGCCAAATCGCGTTGAAACATTTATTTAGAATTTCAAGTTTGTATTCTTCCAACGCAGCATTTGATTGCAGTCGAGGCGATAATCTCTCAACGAAATCTTCATCGAAACTACACGACACACTTCGTTGTCTGCTTGGAATGCACTTTGTCGTCATCGGGTCTGATGATTCATAATCTTCGACTTCCATTGCGAGATTCTCCAACCAACAGTTTAACGCATCATTGTCCGTGATTGCTTCATCGTCGTCACTGTGATCAATGTCAAAGTTCAAATTCTCATAAATATTTTCTTCTTGACACGAAGTGTACGAGGAAACATCGTCGACCTCTTCATCTCGATTGCCATTAATTGAGGAAAGCAAATTGTCATCGCACGCGTCGTTATTTTCAATCATTTTCGGAACAAACTTTTTAACATATTTTCTCAAATTTAGATCTCTCGTTCTTGATTTCAAACTTATCACCAATTCACTCAAAGTTTTATGTTTTCTCTTGCTCGCGTGCGGAACATTTTCGTAAATGTGTTCACTAAAACTTTTATTATCGGATCCTTGGCCATAAGCCACACGATCACAGTTGACAAGCTTCGTTTCTACACTAAAATGTTTTATTAACTCTGAATTGCCGTCGGCGCTTGTTATGCGGTGATTCATTAAATTCGACTTATTGAGTAGTTTCTCTTTGGGAATGTTCGATCGCTTCATTCGAACTGATTCTGAGTCACTGGATAATCGCTCGGACGAGACTCTTTCGTCATTATCGAGAACAATTTAAAATCGCAATAGGAATCAAGAAAAGATCGCGAAGCACGACAAACGTCGACCGCTATCTTTCACAAATTGAACAGAACTGAGATGATTAATTCAGACAGAGCATAAAGCATTTCAAAACGCCCTATCAAGAGCACTTGACCTCTCGAATAAAAAGAAGGAAAGTTACAAATTTAGAAGTCAACAGCGCTCAACTCTCTTCGGTTAATTAAGTTTCTGTTCAACGCAATGAAAAGTTCTTTCAATTAAAATTCATTCATCAAACAAACGTCATTCATTCATTCCGAATGATTCAGATGGCAGCGATAAATTGAGGCATGCAAAACCGAAAGTGGTTTCGCGACTGAGACACGAGCTAATTTCAAAAAGAAAAACTTCACAGAATTTGTTTTGAGATGAAAGAACAACCGCCGCCTGTTGTTTACGGAAATATTTTTTTTTGCGCATTTTATTTTATGTCGTTCCAATCAAAACATAATCCGTGAGTGAGTTTCAAGGACGAGAAAAGAGTTTTTGCGACTTAATTGTAACAAGTGAACTTTTTATTTTTCTTCTTCGTTAGTTTTAATAAAATCATTTTTATTTTACAGGAAAACTTTCTTCGTTTCTTCTTTTAATTACTTGTTAATTTGATCCATGACAAAATGTTAGAGTTTTCTTTCTTTTTTGATGATAAGAGTTTAGGGGAGAAAGCTAATCAAACAAACGCCACGTGCGTTCAAATATAAAACGAGTTTTCCGAGACGAGTATCTCACAAGATTTTACATCAATCATAATTTGTCCTAATTAAATAAAATTGGCCTACACTTTAAGAAAATCATCAAAGCTCTCTTCCTTCTTTGAGTTTCGGTTTTCAATAATTTACGAGTCGATAATAAATTTACTTTTAACTTTTGGATTTGGATTCATTCGGGGCTCAGTAGCGAGTATCATTTTCAAAGTGGGCTCGTGTCAGGATCTCGGTCTCTTATCGCTGTTTGAATTGAACATTGTAAGGCATTTGGAGTTAGCCACTCTCTGGAATTAAAGGCGCAATTAATTTGAAGCACCTTCATGATTTTGTTTATTTTCTTTGGTTTTGTTTCTTACTTTGGAAGACATCGCTGCAAGAATGGAACGCAAGTCGAGAATTGCGCCAGTCGATTCACCCAACCAGGAATCTCTTGTCCACATAAGATTTGAGTCAAAGCCGATGAGAAGTGGTTGCAATTGTTGTTCATGAGATGATACTTGTCTCCTCGAAACTGATTTCCTATCTCCTCGACTATCCGTCGAACGTCTTCTTCTGAGAATTCCGTATATCCAATTTGAATGCTTTGTCTAAAACGTAAACAACAAATCAACAAAACGTACAAAGACATTTGGAGGTGATGAATCACTTACCGAAAGCGAAACTGCTCTCCAAGTTCGTCGTTCTCGCGTGGCGAAATTTCAAAGATTCCACTGAATGAAAATGGATGACCACCTAGACACGAAAAAGAAAGAAATGTAACTTTTATCTTTTTCTTTTTATCTCTCGAGACTAACTTACCGTAAGCGAATTCTGTATTGAAAATCTCTACACCGGAATGGTAGACGCCGATTCCAAGATTCGTTGTGTATTCGTTGAGCCAGTACTGTTGATAAAGAGTTTTTAATTACTTTTGTGTGTACAAACAAAAAACATTTGAGGTGAATGAAAATTTCGCAAACATATGGAGTCGAGCTTCATTTGCTTCCGCTTACCATGTCGTAGACGTTCAAGATCACAGGCTCAGCCCTTGAATTCATGTTGGTTGATAGGATTTCGCTATCGCTTCCTGTATCTCTTGGTGCGAGACAAGGAAAATTTAAAGACAAGGAATTTGTAAACATTTTTCGATATCTTGTGTTAGCTCTTTTTTATGTTTCAGAAATATGGCAGGATCGGAACTGTTCTCGTCGAATAACAAAACTAAAACTGCTTAAAGGGACATAGCTTAGCAACTTCTTTGACAATATCAAAACTCTCAGCACTCTTATTGCATTTTTCACTAAAATTGGACTGTCCACAAGTGACGTCGGCTGGAAGAGAGCGAAACTGTTTTCTCCATTCGAAAGAAAATGTTCTCTCATATATCAATGTTCCCAATCGGTTCACTCACAATAACTTCAGCACAATGTGGAGAAAATATTTTATATTTAAATTAAATTTTTAGAAAATTACATTTAAATAATGTTTTTTAGACAAATGATTTGTTTTATTTAACATTTCATAAAAATCATAAACGAACGAGAACATAAATGAATCGGTTAAAATATTTTTGAATGATTTTTGAACGGTCAACATGAGTTTTCCTTTTAAATCAGTTTTCAATTGAGCCTTAAGCTCCGTTTTCTTTGTCCTCGAATCGAGCTGTTCACATTTATCTGATAAGATAACAAGCTCTACAATCTCTGCAAGAAAAGTTTCATTTTATTCTTTACAAAACCAGAACATGAAGCAATTTTTTATATTTATTTAAATTTTGTTTAGTCCTTTGATGATTACATTCCCTTGAGTACCAATTTCATGTGTTTAATCAAATATGTTTTAGCTGTAATATGTCTCGGCATGTGAACTCTAACCGCAAGTTTATTCCTAAACACCTTTGAGCAAAGATCGCACTGAACTTGTTCAATCTCATGTACATATCTTTTGTGACCGTATAGATTTGTTTTAGTGGAAAAAACTTTTTTGCAAGCATCACATTTATACATTGCTTTTGAGAAATGCTGGTCAACATGCTCTTTAAGACGATTCTTTGCGACCTTATGTTGACAAATTGGGCAAGGAACTTTGAGATGAGTTTGCACATGAATTCGAATAATTGCTTTAGTTTTTGATATTTTTCCACAAATATCGCAATGCCACTTGATTTTACTATGAAAGTTCCTTTCATGAGTTCTTAAAAGATTTTTATAAGCAAATGATCGAATGCAACTTCTGCAATCAAATTTTATTTCTGGTTTTGTGGCGAAAATTCCATGACGATGCAGCAGCTGATGGTGGTTCAAATCTGTAGTGCTTGAGAACCTTTTGTTGCAAGTTTCACAAGAAAATTTCTTCACATGACTCAAATAATGGTGCCTTAAACACACTCTGGTTGAAGTTTCAAAATCACATTTAATACAATGCCAAGTTGAGTCTTTGCCATGAACTTGCGAAATATGATTCTTTCTACAGTTGTTGCAGTTGAATTTGAGATCACAAAATCCACATTCTGTTATCTTTTCGGATTGGCTTTTGGAACCACATTCTTCACAACTTTGAACGATTCTACAAATATCCAAGTGTTTCGTCAAATTTGAGGAATCTCTGGTTACGTAATTGCACTTGTGACAAACTAAATAAGTTTCGAAGAATTCAGGAATCCTCTTATTTCTTTTATGGAATAGTTTTCTTAATATAACTTTCACTTCTCTCACTTCATATCCAATTTCTGGCTCAGGATCATCTGGCATAATGAACACGAAATGTCGCTCAGGTTCATGTTTGATGTTGTCAACAATTACTTGCGAATAAAATTCCATGACGAGTTTAATTTTTCCTATGATGTGAACAGATCGAGCTCAGAAACAAGACTAAATTCTTTTGCTTCAATTCAACGCTTTTAACTAAGTTTTCTGAAGGAATATGAAATGAAAGGTTCAAAAATATTTTTCTACCTGAATATTTGTCCCATAAGTTAGGTTGGTCAAGGACATAAAGAATAATAATAAGAGAACTTCGGGAAAAGTCGGGAAATTTTTTTTCATAAAAATCATAAACGAACGAGAACATAAATGAATCGGTTGAAATATTTTTTAAATTATTTTTGAACGGTCAACATGAGTTTTCCTTTTTAATTAGTTTTCAGTTGGGAGAGCTTAGAAGACGTCATCTTTTATTAAACGTCAATGTCGTTGAGAAAATTATTTTTCAATAAGTTTTTAAGTTTTATTTAGTCCTTTAGTGATTACATTCGCTTGTGTATCAATTTCATGTGTTTAATCAAATATTTTTTAGCTATAATATGTCTCGACATGTGAAGTCTCACCGAAATTTTATTCCTAAACATCTTAAAACATAAATCGCACTGAACTTGTTCAATCTCATGCAAACTGCTCTTATGATTGTATAAATTTTTTTTACTGGTACAAACTTTCTTACAAGCATCACATTTATACTTTGCTTTTGACAAATGCTGATCAACATGTTCCTTAAGATATTTCTTTGTGACCTTATGTTGACAAATTGGACAAGGAATTTAGAGATGAGTTTGCATGTGAATTCGAAGGTTTGATTTAGTTTTTGATATTTTTCCACAAATGTCGCATTGGAACTTGATTTCACTATGAAAGTACCTTTCATGAGCTCTTAAAACATTTTTAAGAGCAAATGATCGAATGCAACTTCTGCAATCAAATTTTATTTCTGGTTTTGTGGCGAAATTTCCATGGCGATGCTGCAGCTGATGGCGATTCAAATTTGCACTGCTTGAAAACCTTTTGTTGCAAGTTACGCAAGAATATTTCTTCACATGAGTCAAATAATGTTGCCTTGAACACAATCTGCTTAAAGTTTCAAAATCACATTTAATACAGTGCCATGTTGAGTCCCTGCAATGAACTTGCGAAATATGATTCTTTCTACAGTTGTTGCAGTTGAATTCGAGATCACAAAATCCACAATCTGTTATCTTTTCGGATTGGCTTTTGGAACCACATTCTTCGCAACTTTGAATGATTCTACAAATATCCAAATGTTTCTTCAAATTTGAGGAATCTTTAGATGCATAGTTGCACTTGTGGCAAATTAAATAAGTTTCGAAGAATTCAGGAATTCTTTTACTTCTAACATCAAATAATTTCTTTAAAACAACCTTCACTTCTCTCACTTCAAATTCAATTTCTGGCTCAGGATCATCTGGCATAATGAACACGAAATGTCGCTCAGGTTCATGTTTGATGTTGTCAACGATTACTTGCGAATAAAATTCCATGACGAGTTTAATTTTTTTCCTATGATGTGAACAGATCGAGCTCTGAAAAAAGAATGAACTTTTTTGCTTCAATTCAACGCTTTTAACTAAGTTTTCTAAAGGAATATGAAATGAAGGGTTCAAAAATATTTTTCTACCTGAATATTTGTCTCATAAGGACAAAGAAAATTCTTAAATATTCTTCACAAACACTTAAAAAGTGAACTCAAATTTTTTTGCTGATGTGGACTGATCGAGAGCTGAACTAAGAGTGAAGTTTGTTGATTAAATGTTATCATCTCGTTTAAAAATTCGGGTCACAAAATTGTAGAGGTCAAATTTTTAAAAGATTTATTAAAAATGTTTACAATTAAATGTTCAAAAATAACTTTAAACTTATTTATTTTAATCATAGTGAAGCAATTATGATAAAGAATAAATAACCCTGTTTTTAATAAATTTGAAATAATTCTCTCAGTTCGTAGTACGAACTTCGTACTCGTTTTCTGGCATTTTAGAATAAAAGGTCCGTCTGTTGTAGTCCATTTGTTCCAACCCTTTGGACTTCACTCACTCATCATCACCTTTGAATGTCATTTACGAAGAGACAACAAGTTGAAAGGCTTCAATGTTAAAATATTTGTTGATGTTTCACGCACATCGTAACTGGGCTATTTCTCCGATAAAAAATCAATGTCAATGCTTCTATAAGTTCTGCTTTACTAATTAACACAACTGCATACACAACAGAAATTTAGTGAACAAAAGGCAAGGTCGGTCGTTGAGTGCTTAACTTCTTGTACAATATTTCAATCAAGAACACAATGAAAGAAACTGTTATGCAAACAAGATAGAAGATAAAAATATTTCGCATATTTCCCATTGTGATTGCAGATGATGGACGGACGTTCATCGAATTCTTCATGTACCTTTTCATTCGGTTCATGTCGAGATAATTTTTAATTTTCATGTTCACGAAGCTTAAGAATCCAAATTCTCTCGCAGACAAGATTGCTCCATTGAGTGTAGTGATAAAAGGCGATGACTTGGGAACGATGTACGTGAGGTAAAAGGATATCGGACTCTCATTGACAATGTGATAAATATTATCTCCAGTTTCATTGTGAAAATTAAGACTGACCATATCAGTTGCGTATTGGTTTCGCACTGTGAGAAAAGAAAATATTTTTTCACCAAAACTTTTGAATTGGAAATAAAATATTTACTTAGAACTGCTTGATTAGGTTCACGAAAAATGTCGCCAGCTTGATTCTCTGACAACTCAGTGTCCACGGTTTGACGATCGTGCAATCTCTTTTGAATTTGATTGACGTTAGATCCATCCTCGTTAGGTTTGAAGAGATCAGGAACTGATATTAATGCTGTGAGATTCAAATCGCTTTTAAGAAGATCCTCGAGAGTATTGATGTTCACTGATTTCTTTGGATGAGATAAAGTCTTGACGATAACGCCTTGAAATGTGTTACAGGTGATGAGAGAGAAAATTAAAAGCGAAGCAATTAAAATTCTTTGATACGATGGAGCTCGTCTTTGAATATCAATCGCTGCAGAAGATTGGACTCCGATTAACATTGAATAGAGTGTAGCGCTGTCGTTTCCTGTCTGATTTTTCTTGTAAATTTTCGCTCTCAAAATATTGAGAAGGTGCCAAACAACGCCAACAATTAAAAGCATCGCCAAATAAGCAAATCTTGTCCTCCAACCGAACACTTGAGTGACATGGAAATGCATGAGATTCGTTGGTGGTGAAACTCTGTCGATCAAGTATTTCATGTCAGTTGCAGAGGCTGGACTTAGAAAAGCGCATTCGGAAGAATTAACAGAGACAAGCAATCTGTTATTCAATATTATGTCTGTTTGACCATCCTCAATTTCTCTTAAGATTCCTGTGAATCACAATCAAAGTAAACTATCATTGACTAATAAAAGCTGACAACTTACCAGTGAATGATCCATTTGGATATTTGGTCGTAACAAATTTTACTTCGGTCGATTCGAAAACAGTAAAATTTGTGTTGAGAACTGTTTCAAAGATTTTCTTCATATCGGAGTCGAGAATTTCGTCTTGCTCAGAGATCTTTGGAAAGCGCACCGCCTTCAAAGGATAATTTTGTAGATTTCTCACCTTCCTTTCAAAGATTCTGTCAAGTTGCTTGTAAATAGTTTCCAGCTTTTCATCTTCTACAGATTCTGTCCAAAACTCTCCGTGGTGTTGTTCTCCTTTTAGTTGAAAAGGATTATACGATTTAAGGAACAAATTTCGATCAAGATCCGAGTAAGTGATTAAAATGTTTGCCATTTTGAATCTTTGCCAAGCTTTAATCAATAAAGCTTCCACGTCATTCGATGTCACTTCAATTAACGTGAAGATCCATTTAGCATTCGTGTTGATCTTCGCACAGAATTTTAAATTCTTTTCGATTAAAATTGTTGAAGTGCTCATTGCAACATAAGTTTTTGATGTTATCGGGTTATCCAAGTCACCGCCCATGTCAGTGATGTCTTTCGTTATTCCACAGTCCAAGCCATCGTAAACGAATACAGGTCTGATTGAATTAAGAGCTTTATGAAGTAAATCTTTTCGGACGTCAACTAGAACATCGTTGTCGATCTCGAACACAGAAATTGATGCTTGATCGTCGCCAATGAAAGCTCTCAAGACATTTTCAATAAGAAGCCAACGTTTTGTGAGATTGATTTGAGGTACGATTTTACAGTGAGCAGTAATTAAAATTGATGTGAGCAGTAAAATGAAGACCTGGCCCTGCATGCTTGTTCTCTCCAAGACAAGCAACTTCACAATAAAAGTCTTTGAATATTCGGGCAAGTTCGAAATTTATTTTAAGCTTTGCTTACAAAGCATCGTGAGAGCTTTCAGCTGCGCAAACTTTCGATTTGATAAAGATTTGTTTTCCCTAATTAATAATTTTGTGTTTTCGTCATGTGAAGATTTTTATCTCTGTATTTGTGTCAGAAAGAGGAATTTCGTATCAAGCAAAAGACTCAGCTTTACTATTTAATTAAATTTATACTAAAACGATCTCAAATGAATTTAAGCAAAACAGCATTTTTAATAAAAAATTTTTATTCATCTCTCTCAAAACAATAAAACGCAAATTTCTTGAAGCAATATCAATCAATATTTTCTTATCATACGCTTTGAGATTTCAAAGAATTAAATATTTTCGTCCTTAAATTTTCAGTTTTACAACTCAATGAACAAAAGGCAAAGTCGGTCGCTGAGTGCTAAACTTCTTGTGCAAGATCTCTATCAAGAACACAATGAAAGAAACTGTTATGCAAACAAGATAGAAGATAAAAATATTTCGCATATTTCCCATAGTGATTGCAGATGATGGACGAACGTTCATCGAATTCTTCATGTATCTCTTCAATCGATTAATGTCGAGATAATTTTGAATTCTCATTTTCACAAAGGTCAGGAAACCAAATTCCGTCGCTGATTGAATAGCTTCATTCATTGTTGCGATAAAAGGCGATGACTTGGGAACAATGTACGTAACAAAATATGAGATCGGACTCTCTTTGACAATGTGATAAATACTTTCTCCAGTTTCATTGTCGAAATCATGATTGATCAAGTCCACTGCATTTTGTTGTCTCACTAGAATTTCAAAAGAGAAAATAATTGAAACATCGAAAGTTCACTAAACAATTATTTACTCAGAACTGCTTGCTTTGGTCGATGGAGAAAACCACTGGCTTGAATTTTCTCAACTGAAAGCTCATCAAAAACTTTTTGACGTTGATATAATCTCAGCTGCACGTTGTTAACGTTCGATCCATTCTCGTTAGGTTTGAAAAGATCAGGAACCGATATCAAAGCTGTGAGATTCAAATCGCTTTCTAGAAGGTCATGAAGAGTGTCGATGTTCTCCGCCTTCTTTGGATGAGTCAACTTATTTAGGATTGTTCCGTTGAAGTAGGTGCAAGTGATTATCATGAAAATCAAAAGCGAACCCATTAAAACTCTTTGATGCCATTGTTTGATCGGAGTCATTGAAATTACAACTGACGATTGAATTCCAATTAAACTTGTAGCCAATTTGAAGAAATCCTCCCTTTCGTGAGTGTATCCTGATATTTTAGATCTCAAAATATTTAAAAAGTGCCAAACCAATCCGATGATCACAAAAGCTGCTAGATAAGCGAATCTTGTGGTCCAATCAAAAGCTTCGAGAACATGAACGTGCAAAAGATTCTTTGGCTTTGGAGCTTTCAAAATCAAATAATTCAAATCGTTTGTAGCCACTGGATGCAAGAAAGCGCAACTGTTACAACTGATGAGGCCCACCAATCTGTTATTCAGCGCGATATCAGTCTCTCCTTCATCGATTTTTCTAAAAATTCCTAAAAATTATCAAATGACAAATTAAAAATTCTTCCAAAGTAGAAATTTAATTTTACCTGTGGACGAATCGTTTGATGGTCGTATTCGATTATTTGTTGTAGCCATAAAAACGATAAATTTTGTTTTTAACGTTTTCTCAAATACTTTTCTCATTTCCAAGTCAAGAATTCTGTTCATATCGGAAGTTGATTTCGACATGTAAGCTTTTAACGGATATTTCTGCAGATTCTCAACTTTCCTTTCAAAAATCCTTTCAAGCTTTTCCAGAATTGATGGCAGCTTTTCTAAGTTAACTTCTTCAATTAAAAATTCTCCGTGTTGATCTTCTTCTTTTAATTGAAATGGATTAAATGACATTATGAAAATCGCTGACGTGTTATCAGAGAAGAGAATCAAAATATTTGTCATCCTGAATCTTATCCAAGCTGTAATCAACAAAGATTTGATGTCGTCCGCATTCACTTGAATCAATGAAAAAATCCATTTTCCATTCGTATTGACCTTAGAGAAGAGTTTAAGATTCTGCTTAATCAATTCCGGTGACTTACTAATGGCGTAATAACTTTTTGAGGTCGATGGAAGTTCGAACTCGTTTCCCATGTCGTTGATTGTTTCCACAAGACTTTCATTTAAACCTCCGTAGACCAGAAGTGGCGTGATCTTGTTGAGAACTTTGTGAATAGTACTTTTCCTCCATAACAAGTCTTGGTCTTTATCAATGTCAAACACTGTAATCGACGCTTGGCTCCCGATAAACTTCCTGAAAATACTTTCTAGGAGCATCCAACGGCTTGTCAAGTCAGGTTCAGACTCAACTTTGCAGTACGATAGGCTGATGACAACCGGGAACAAGAGAAAGAAAAGCCTCATGATGTCAAACTGAGACACGTTTCGAATAACCTTCGCTTTAAATAGTCTAACTTCAGAATGTCAAAAGCGTCTATAAAGGCGGAGGAATCAATCAGACTTTCAATAGAGACGTGCGCTTTGTTTCAATTTTCTAGGCGTCTCCGTGTGACCAGCCAGCTGATCAACTTTTAACTTCGATAAGAAAATTTCTATTTTCTGAAAATAATTTTTATTTTCAGTTGAAGTGTTAAGCTTTTGAAATGAAGTTGTTAATAATTGTTCTCTTGCTTTTTGCTTCAAGTTCAGCAAAAGCTTTTAATGAAAAACTTTTGCCTTCTGAAGTGATTCATTGTAATAACGCATTGGATTTGAATGTTCGGACCATCGAGCATTTTTTCCGAGATCAACATTCGCTAACTGTTTTTGATTTTTCCACCGACCCGACAATCGCGACATTCGTCTGCAGGAACGGAAATGGATTTATTCCAATTTACGAGTTTGACAAATTTGATAAAAAAGCATTTGAGGATCAGAAAGTTTCGAATGGAGGTTTGTCGGCTTACTCTATAACGAGAGGCTTCATGTGCAAGACTTCTTATAACGAAATGTTGAAAACTTATCCTTTAATTTCTGAGCTTAACCCTCGATCAAAGCTCTTAATAAGCTTGGAGAATGGAAGTTTCGCAGCTGCTCGTCAGTTATTAGAAATCGGTTGGAAATATAAAATGCTGGATGTCGCAGTTCTAATGAAGTTCAAAGTTCTCGACAAACAAAACAATATTGACACGAATATTTCACTGTGCGTTTACAATCCATTCGCTGGCGACAAAAACGAAAGAAGACCAGACTTCCAATGCTTCAATATAACGAAGAAGGATCTTCCTTTTGATAAGATCGACAAGTTTTGCAGCGAACGAATCTCAAATCTTCACCAATATCCACTTCGAATTGACATCTTCGAGGAAGTCTTAACGAGTCGTGCTGTAAGAAACGGAAATGGAATGATAACGCATTACGAATACGCTGACGGAGACACGATCGAGCAACTCGCAGAAGTCATGAACTTCACTCCAATCTACATCAGACCAAACGATTCTTCGAAGTACGGCTACAGATTGCCAAATGGAACTTTTACTGGGAGTCTTGGTGCCATTGAATATGGAAAAGCAGACCTGTCAGCGATTCCAACTTTTATCGCCGATTATGACACAAAGAAATCTCTTTTTCTTCAGCCGATTGCTATGAAGCGACTTTTCTTCATTTTTCAAAAGCGAGAGACATTCAAAGTCTTCATCATTTCAATAATTGAGGTAGGTATTCCACAACCTTTTAGAGTGCTAATAAAGAGCAAACTTTTCCAACAGCAACTCGATTATACTTCGAAAGTGTTGGCTGCTTCTTTGGTCTTTGTGTTTCCTCTCATTCATTGTCTGGTTTCAAAACTCGAGACGAAGTTCAAGGGAGGAGAAAAAACAAGTTCAAGTAAGAATGTGCTCGATGTGATTGCTTTCATGACAAGCAACTCAGGGAAAATTTCAAAATATTGGGCATCAAGATTTGTCGTGGCAGCGATTCTCTTTTACACGCTTTTGTTCTCTTCGCTTTTCCAAGGATCAATCATTAAAAGTTTGAACGAAAATCAGAAAGGCGGTGATATTAAAACTGTTGGTGAACTCATTAAGGAGAACTACACGCTGATTGTTGAACGTTCTGTAGTGGCAATCTTTGGAGAACAAGGAGGAAGTGAGCTTGGAGCACAATTGTATAAATTATCGCTTGATCCTTCTCGTATCGTTGACACATCAACTCGAGGATTTGAGTTAGCATTAGCTAACAAGAAAGTTGCTTTTCTGTTAACTGACACATCATTGCCGATCTTAAAGCAATTTTACAACGACAAAACTGGTGATGATCTCTTCGACTTTCTACCGAAAGCTGTGTTTGAGTTCTTTGTATCTCCAATGTCTCAAAAGGATTCTCCATTTGTCGTAAGCTCTTGGCTGTATTTTCAGGAACTCTTTGTAACTTCATTTATTCCAGAGCACTTTGAATTTCTGGCTTGCAAAGTATAATGAAGTTGGTATTCAGGAATATCAGATAGGCAGAGCGCTATTCGACATCGAAGAGACTACAATGATTCGCCGATCCAAAAATGGAAAAGTTCCTCAAACTCTCAACAAAGCTTTGACACTACGCGATCTGGCTGCAATATTTCATCTTTACTGGATCTGTATCGGCATTAGTTTGGTTATCTTCAGTTTGGAACTTCTGACTGATTACGTTTGTAAGAGGCACAGAAGACCGAAAGTCATGAAACCCAAAGAAGGAGGATTAAGAAGACACGTGAAATTTCAGCTGTAAATGCATCACTTAAAATAATCTGGTATTTGTTGTAATTTGTGCAACTGGTTTACTTAAATAAAAATTAGATGTCAATGTAACTTCAACACTGCTGCAGTTTTTTGTTGAAGTAATGCGATTAAAATATTTTGGAAACCATTTTAAAAGTAGAAATTGAATCAGCAAAAAGAAAAATTCTTATAATTAAGGTCAGTAATTTTAAATTTATTTTAGAACAAAAGGTCTGTCTGTTGCATGTCCATTTGTTTCAACCCTTTGGACTTCACTCACTCATCATCACCTTCGAAAGGTTTTGAATATTCAGGCAAGTTCGAAATTTATTTTAAGTTTCTCTTACAAAATATCGTGAGAGCTTTCAGCTGCGCAAACTTTCAATTTGATAAAGATTTATTTTTGTTTTTCCTAATTAATAATTTTGTGCTTTCGTCATGTGTCATGTGAAGATTCTCGGTTCTGTGTTTGTGTTGCATAATATTTCAGTAAGAGGAATTTCTACGTATCATGAAAAAGGCTCAGCTTTACAAATAAAATTTATCTGCTCAATTACGGCATGTGCCGTCAACCTAAAACGATCTCAAATGAATTTAAGCAAAACAGCATTTTTATTCATCTTTTTCAAAACAAAACAAGGCAAATTTCTTATGGCATTATCGATATTTTCTAATCACACGTCTTGAGATTTCAAAGAAGTAAATATTTTTGTCCTTAAACTTTTCGCTTTTGAAACTCAATGAACAAAGGGCAAAGTCGGTCGATGATATATTCTCAGTTGCATGTTGTCAACTTTTGATCCATTCTCGTTAGGTTTGAAAAGATCAGGAACCTAGAAGGTCATAAAGAGTGTCGATGTTCTCCGCCTTTTTTGGATGAGTCAACTTATTTACAATTTGTTCCATTAAAATAGGTGCAAGTGATTATCATGAAAATCAAAAGCGAACCAATTAAAACTCTTTGATGCCATTGCTTGACCGGAGTCATTGAAATTACAACTGACGATTGAATTCCAATTAAATTCGTAACCAACTTAAAGAAATCCTCCCTTTCGTTAGTGTATCCTGAGAGTTTAGATCTCAAAATATTTAAAAAATGCCAAACCAATCCGATGATCACAAAAGCTGCTAGATAAGCGAATCTTGTGGTCCAATCAAAAGCTTCGAGAACATGAACATGCAAAAGATTCTTTGCCTTTGGAGCTTTCAAAATCAAATAATTCAAATCGTTTGTAGCCACTGGATGCAAGAAAGCGCAACTGTTACAACTGATGAGGCCGATCAATCTGTTGTTCAGCGCAATATCAGTCTCTCCTTCATCGATTTTTCTAAAAATTCCTAAAAATTGTAAAATCACAAATTAAAAATCCTTTGAAAGCAGAAATTTAAATTTACCAGTGGACGAATCGTTTGATACTCGTATTCGATTATTTGTTGTAGCCATAAAAACGATAAATTTTGTTTTTAACGTTTTCTCAAATACTTTTCTCATTTCCAAGTCCAGAATTCTGTTCATATCGGAAGTTGATTTCGATATATAAGCTTTTAACCGATACTTCTGCAGATTCTCAACTTTCCTTTCAAGCTTTTCCAGAATTGCCAGAATTGATGGCAGCTTTTCTAAGTTAACTTCTTCAATTATAAATTCTCCGTGTTGATATTCTTCTTTTAATCTCAGAAACATTTTAACGGAAACTTTTAATTGAGTGCTTTCAGCAAAACTATTAAAAGCTAATTTTGATTTGTCACGAACAAACTAATCGAATCCTTAAACAGCGAATTCCTTATTTGATAAAATTAAATCTTGCTATATAAAATCAGAAAAAAACAAATCTAATTCAAATTAAACATGAAAAAGCAACATCGAAGAAATAAAAATCAAAAAGGAAATCATTGTCGTCGTTTCCCCGAAGAGGATCTGGTAAGAAAAAATATTTTTCACGCTTCAAGTTTTTAGGTTTAAAATTTCACAATTTCAGATTCCCGATCTTTCCCTAAACCAAAGTCATCGCATCCCCGTAGAAGATGTGGTAAGATTAAATATATTTTGTTATCGAGTTTCTGTTTTTTCTATTTCGTAATTTTAGATTAACATCGCTGAATCGAATTCAAACCTCATACCTCATGTTGGGCTTCTTACGGATAATGAACGGAAAACAATGGATAAGCGAATTATAGATCACAAGGATTTACTCAAGATTCCTCGTCGACCAAAGTGGAATAAGGAAACGACAGCTAGAGACTTTCGCGAGATCGAGACTCGCGACTTCCTTCAATGGATGCATGATATGGATCAATTGCGCGAGAAAATAGAATGTTCAATGAGTCCTTACGAGAAAAATATTGAGATCTGGAGACAATTGTGGAGAGTGATTGAGAAATCAGATGTGGTAGTTCAAATCGTTGATGCTCGTAATCCTCTGCTGTTCCGTTCTGAAGATTTCGAGAAATATGTGAACGAAGTTGATCCGAACAAGCAAAATCTTCTCTTACTCAACAAAGCAGATTTCTTGAATGATGATCAACGATTGGCATGGGCTGAATACTTCGATCAACAAAACATTCGCGTTGCATTCTTTTCGGCAGTCCAACCAGAAAACTATGTTAGCGAAGAAGATGAAACTACAGCGACAATCGAAGAAGCATCATCCACACAAGCTCAAACATCATCTGTCGGAACTGCCTCTGAGGAAAATGACTCCAAGATTCTTTCAAGATTAGAACTCATCGAGTTAGGTCGTTCTGACGAGGTATCTCGTGAACGACGCGCTTAAGTGCTTAGAATTTAATTTTATTAATTAAAGCTAGAATCAAATCGATACAGTGGCTTTAAACGGTGCCCAAGGCGAATGGGAGGCCGTGCGAAATGGAGTTCTCTCCAATTAGTGCTTTCAGTAATTAATCTTAGTTTGCAAAAATCCCTAAACGAGGTTAGAATCTTACAACATCTTAAGGTGAAACATAAGTTAACACTTGAGTTTCACTGCTCAAATCATTGAGTTCCTCAACATCAGACATGGTACTGGTGTACTCCGGACATGGTTCTGGCGTTGAGGGTGAACCTCCTTGTTCCCTGCTTAATTAAGGATTGGAAAATATCTGCAATGGTGCACGTGAAAAGTCCCACTATTTTGATAGATTCTCGATGAACCGCTCTAACAAGGTATCTTGTGAGCGCGACACCGTGGATAACGATAAATGGATGGGCTTACTAGAAGATAACTAACTTAGTTTGCAAAAAATCCCTTAGCGAGGTTAAAATCTTCATTATCTTAAGGTGAAACACAAGTCAACACTGGTGATTCACTGCTTAAATCATTGAGTTCCTCAACATCAGAAGACATGGTTCTGGTGCAGTCCAGACATGGCTCTGGAGTTGAGGGTGAATCTCCTTGTTTCTTATCTAACTAGGGATCGTTAAGGATCTGCATGGTGCACGTGTAAAATCCCACTATTCTGACAGATTTGCGGGAATCCGCTCTTACAAGGTATCTTGTGAGCGAGATACCGTGATTAACGATGAATTGATGGGCTTACTAAAGAACAATCACTCTACGCCCCGCATATACTGCCTCATACACCTGCTCAAACATACGCGAGCCTAGAGGCTGCCTCATATACTTGCTCAAACATACGCGAGCCTCAACTGCTTCTACGAGCTTACATCTGCGGATGCAACAAGCTAGCAACTTACCGCCTTATTAATCACAAACTTTGGTTTTTGCCGCCCATATAGCAAAGCCTATGGCTTCTCCTAGCCACTATACCTCTAAAGCACACATCCGCTGATGTATTAAGCTGATAAACTGCTGCCTTATCAAATGCAAACTGAAGGTGAAACACAAGTCAACACTTGCGATCCACTGCTTATACTTTGAGTTCTTCAACACCAGTAGACATGTTTCTGGTTTAGTCCAGACATGGCTCTGGCGTTGAGGGTGAACCTCCTTGATTCCTGATATTAAGGATCATTAAAGGTCTGCAATGGAGCATGTGAAAAATCCCACTATTCTGACAGAGCCTACGAACCAAGGTTCCTTACACAAGGCTCAGCCTCATACATACTTGCTCAAACATACGCGAGCCACTAACCAAACCATCAGGTTGCAAGATCCTAACAAATAAGAACGAGCCCACAACATATTGTCCCTTTGTCCCATAACAAAGGCCTAACTTACTCGAGCCTACATTCCAAGGTGCCTCATCACAGATAAGGCGCTACTTACATACTCAAGGCTCTGCCTCATACATACTCGCTCGCGAGCCAACAATGTTCAATGGATGGGCTTACTAAAGGACAATTACACTACGTGCTTAATCGAGCCTACGAATTAAGGCTCCTTATCACAGATAAGGAGCTACTTACATACTCAAGGCTGCCTCATATATACTTGCTCAAACATACGCGAGCACCAAAGGCTGCCTCATATACTTGCTCAAACATACGCGAGCCAATTGCTTCTACGAGCTTACATCTGCTGATGCATCAAGCTAACAACTTGCTGCTTTATTAAGCACAAACCTTTGGCTTTTTGCCGCCCATAAAGCACAACCTATGGCTTCTAGCCGCTCTACCTCTAAAAAGCACACATCCGCTGATGTATCAAGCTGATAAATTGCTGCCTTATTAAGCATAAACCCGAAGGTGAATCACAAGTCAACACTTGTGATTCACTGCTTAAATCTTTGAGTTCCTCAACATCAGACACGGTTCTGGTGTACACCAGACATGGCTCTGGCGTTGAGGGTGAATCTCCTTGTTTCCTGCTTAATTAAGGATTGTCAAAGGTCTGCAATGGTGCATGTGAAAAATCCCACTATTCTGACAGACTCTCGGTGAACCGCTCTAACAAGGTATCTTGTGAGCGCGTTACCGTGAATAATGATGAATTGATGGGCTTACTAAAGGACAATTACACTACGTGCTTACTCAAGCCTACGAATCAAGGTTCCTTATCACAGATAAGGAGCTACTCACATACTTAAGGCTGCCTCATATTTGCTCAATACGCGAGCCCCAAATTCTACTAGCTTACATCTGCTGATGTATAAAGCTAACAACTTGCCGCCTATTAATTACAAATCTTTGGGACGGAGTCCGCTACACATCATAGGCATCGAAAGGGATGATAGAGAAACACAGAGGTGGCGAATGATCAAGCCTACAAACTAAAGCTCGGTCTACTGACCAAAAATTGTCGCGCTCAGGTTCAATGGAGCAAATGCCTGGGTACTCCGAGTCTGTGCGTATGAAAGGAGGAGTGGCCTTCCTGGCGGCGAGCAAAACGACGTTGTGGGAGGCAAAGGGTAAGCACCAAGAGGGTCGTATAACTCTCGGGCGCGCTCTCCGAAGAGGCCTGAGGATATGTCCGAGGGCACTGTTTGGAGATGGCCGGGCAACTGTCCGGTAAAACGGGGTTAGTCCGGGCCCTTAATTTTATCTATCTATCTATCTAACTCATCGAGTTATTTAAAATCATCGTTCGACCACATCTGTCAGCGGCTGGAACAGAACCTGTGATGATTGGATTGGTGGGCTATCCAAATGTTGGTAAAAGCAGCATAATAAACACTTTGCTTCAAGCGGAAAAGGCCAGCGTTTCATCAACGCCAGGAAAGAAGAAGCATTTTCGGGCACATTTGCTTGAACCAGATTTGATTTTCTTTGATTGTTGTGGACTCGTTTTTCCATCGTTTTGCGTCACAGAAGCTGACATGATCCTCAATGGAATTGTTCCAATTGATCAGATGCATGACTACACTCCGCCAGTCAACACAATTTGCACGATGATTCCGCGACACGTTCTTGAAGAGACTTACGGAATTCAATTGCCACTCGCAGGAGAAGATCCTAAACGTCCACCATCCGCCGAGGAATTGCTACGTCCTTATGTTGCCAGTCGAGGGTACATTGATGCTGCTAAAAATATTCTTAAGGATTATGTCAATGGCAAGCTTCTTTATTGCTGTGATCCTCCTACGGTCACAGATGAAATTCCACTGGAAAGTCTTCCTGTTTCCTCCTCGTCAGCAACGATCGATAAAGCTCACAAGAAGAAAGTGAAACGCGAGTAGAGATATCGACGACGCTTTCTTCAACACGAAGCTTATGTTCATGAAAGGATCAATTTTATTTCTTGCTATTTGTTTCTTAATAATTAAAGTAGATAAAACATTATACAAAATTATACAGCTTCATCAATTTCTCAGGATCTTCCAAAAGTTTGATTGGCAACTCTGGAAATTTTATGAAATTAATAGGATCAGGAATGAAAGGTTGCAAAGCGGGTTTGATGAACTTTTCGTCAATCAACTTAATGAGATCTTTAAAAAGATTTTAATAAATCGTTTATTTCCATACCTGGCCAGAATAAAGCATTATTTTTTTGTTTTCTCTAAGGTTCACTTTAACATTTTTTTGTCCGATTAAAGGTTTTAAAAGATCTGAAGATGCGAACCCGATTTTGTTATCAAGGAACGAAACTGTTCGTAAGTTTGGCATTTTGGTGAGCAATTCATCTGGCAATGATGTCTATTAAAAAACAGCAAGTCTCTCAAGTCCTTTCAAATCGTTTTTTGAATTTTTTGAGGCCACAATCATTTAAATCTAACAGAGTTTTATTCGAAAAAGAATTTGGAGACCGGAAAATGATTCACAGTTGTATTCTGGAAAATAAAATATTGGATGTCATTGTGACTTTTTCCTGCTTCGTGAACTCCTTTAAATTCGTTAATGACATGATTCTTGTAGAATATTTAATGCTTCGCGTAGCCAGGACTCATATTCATTCGTTAATAGAAACTGACAATTGATCTCCATATCGAACTGAATTTATTTATTCTTTTAAGAACGTTTAACTCTGAAAGTCTGTCAGAAAGTGAAGAAAATATTTTTAATGCACACAAATGTTGTTTTATGACAAATGTGATTCGCTCTTGTAATTGTTGTGGGTGTAATGATCGGTGAGTAATCGTTAACAGGTAGAAAATTCGGTAAAGGTTCTATGAGAACCGTTCTCATATTAATACCAATTTTTATTTTTTCCGTTTCTATTTCTTTAAAAAATTAAATTCATCTTCAATATGATTCTCGTAATGAATTTAAAAATAAAATTGTAGAGCGTTCAATGTATCACCGACATAAATTTTCAATTCTCAACTTTGACTTCGAATAACTTGTGCTGTAGATGGAATATTTTGGGGATTTAATGTTTAAAAAAGTGCTTGAAGTCTTGTGAATAAGAATCAGCTGTTTAAAAAAATTAATCTCTTTCACGACCGCCGCAAATTAACCAAACGTAACTCATCGATCCTTCGACATATTTTCGACATATTCTAATGTTTCATCGACTATGGGTTCTAAATCGAAATAAAACAAATATTTGTTTCGCTCTGTTAAAAATTTATTTAGGAAACTATTTCAAGTTCATTTTTATTCTAAATTTTTATTCGTCTTTCAAAATTTCGTCAAAGTCTCGACGAGCATCGATAAGCTTTTTCAATTTCTCAGGATCTTCCAAAATCCTGATTGGCAATTCTGGAAATTTCTCGGCGATCAAATGAAATGCTTTCTCCATCAAAAATTGAGATGAATGTCGATGAGCGAACAAGAAGATTTCCTCTGCATTTGAGACGTCAAGTTGATTGAAAATAATTTTTTCATAAATAGATTTCATTTCAGCAACTTTGAATTTTTCAGCAATTTCGCTTGAAAGCCACATTTTCTTGGTTATCGGATCAGAGTCCACGAGATTAGGAACTAAAACCGGTTTGTTGCACCTTTCGTCAATCATCTTCATCAAGTCTTCAAGAGATTCTAATGAATGTGGAAATCCTTGCTCGTAGTGAGCATCAATATTTTTGTTGCTTTGAAGGAACACTCCAACATTTTCTCGTCCAATCAAAGGTTTTAAAAGATTTGAAGATGCGAACTCGATTTTGTTGTGAAGGAATGAAACTGTTCGTAAATTTGGCATTTCAGTGAACAAATCGTCGGGCAATGATGTTAACTGACATTCAGGAATTGCAAGGAAAACAAGTCTCTCTAGTCCTTTCAAATCATTTTTCGAAATTTCGTCGATGGCACAGCCTTTTATAACCAAATAAGTCAAATTAGGAAAATGAATTGAGAGACATCGAGGAAAAAAATTCACAGTTGTATTCTGGAATTTAACCCATTGGACGTCATTGTGACTTTTTCCTGCATTGTGATGTCCTTTGAATTCTTTAATCACATGATCCTTCTCCGTTATAAATGCTTCAGTAACATTGCACTGATATGAATTAGCGTCAAACCTACAATTAATCTCCATTTTATACTGAAAATAATTTTTCTTATCACGAGAACTTTTGATTTTGAAAGTCCGTCAAGAACTAAAGAAAATATTTTCTCAAGGCTTTAAAAATGTTTTTTACCGAAAAATGCGATTCGCTTTCGTTTCAGGATTATTTCGTGATTTCCAACAGGTAAAACCAGCTCAATTAGCAACCTTTGTAAATCATCTGATTCTGCATGTGAATGTAAACTAAACGTTTATTCCTGAAGATCTTTGAGCACAGATCGTACTGAACAATTTTAATCACATGCGCCAATCTCTTGTGTTTAAATAAATGGACCAGAAAGTTTCTTTAGCAAAGGCTGTGGGACCGTTATTCGACCGACCCTTCTTTAAAATCTCTTGCAAGTTAATGTCAAATAAGATAGCTCGAGAGTCATCTCATTGTTGGTCGCCTTCTTTGAATAAAATGATTTTATTGTATTTTATTAAAAATCCTTTTCTACAAATATTTTTGTTGAACTACTTTAATCAACTTTTCATTTCATCTTGCGCAATGTTATTCAACACACTTCCGATCGGTCTCTTTGAGCTTGACACACGACAGCATTTTTCATTACCAACACTCTCGTCGACAATCGAAATCGAAATGTTTGCCAAGATCACAACCAATTGTGCTGCTTTTGTAGTGAAAAGAAAACAAATCAAAAAAAAACTTTTGAAGATCAACGAAACTCAGTCTTGTGCAATGCGTCGATGAAATCGGTTGCTCATTTTCATCTTGAAAGAGTTTGTTTTGAAAGTAAAGTGTCTGAAGTGTCGTTGTAATTTAATTCGAATGTATCATGAAACAGTTTTGTGAATTGAGACTCATAAGTGATAAAGAAGCTTCCGGTTGTCTATTGCTTTGCCTTTAAAAATTCGTAGCGAGACTTATTGTTGAAGATCGTTGAACAGCCAAAAAATTCGAGCAAAACGGTTTTGACTAGAATGCTTTTGAGTCGATGAAATGGAGCAGAAACATTTTTTCGGTGTCAATTTTTCATGCTCGAAGTAAAGAAAAATGTAAAAGCATAGCAAATCAAACATAGAAGTGAACGAGAAGGGTTCAGCGAAATAGAAAATCTTGAGTCGAGCGGTGAACTTCGGTGTCTTTGTTTCAAAATGTGCATTTTAGATTTCTTAAAATCCGATTCGTCAAAGGCTCACAAGTTTCAAAAGTTCATGAATCACACTTACAAGCATAACAACGTGATTTACTTTAACGACAACATATCGATGGTGGAGAAAGGAAGAGTGCGAGATACGAGTAAACTCATTTCCAGCTTCATGCATGATCGGGCGGCGAAAGATTTCGAAGCGAAGTCTGCGACTTTTGATTTCTCTTCAGACGATCGAGAGAGATCGTCAACTGATGATGACAACAATAGCACTTGCACGTTGTGCACGTCGAGCTTCAGCTTTTGCAACACTTCATGCAACTCGTTCAAGTATTTTTGTCTTCGTTATCTTTTCGAGAATCAACGCTCACTCTCATAATTTTTTTTTCAGATTTAATTTCACTGACAGCTTAGAAATCCACGGCGGATATGCTAATCGCAATACGCGGTGAGTGATAGTAATGCAGTTTGCAACTTTGTGTCTCAATCAAACGACGCGCGATCTTCTTAAGGAAAATGAAATTAAAAGAAAAGCAAATTAATTGGAAGTTACGAAGATCTTAGTGTGAGACTTAACAATCTCAACTTTACGCTTCGAAAAGTGAGAGAAACGAAGAAAATTGCCTTTACCGCTGTTTTCTTCTGTTCGTCTTAACGTGGAATGAGAGCGAATTGCAATGGAATTGAAGAAAAGTTGAGAACAATCTCAGTTGCTTTCTGCTGATCAATTTTTCAAGACGTGTCTTGAGTGAATTTTCGGTTTGCGGTAGTTTAACGTTTTAATGATAGGTAAATTGATAATTGCAATCTTTTCGAGCACTGAGACGACAAATAAAGTGAAGTAAAAAAAACTAAGAAATTCATAATTAAAAGTGACACAGTTCATAGCCAGAAGAGCTTTAGTGGTTGATTTGAGTAAAGAAATGTTTTCACTTTATAGAGAAAATGCATTCAAATACGCTTTCTTTCTGTGTCTAAGAGTCTTTCTTGCAATTTGACGAAAGCAGTTAATCTTTGCAAAAATCGTGAAGAGTTTTATTTCCTTTTGAAACGAAGCGAAGTTGGGAAGTGAAAAAATATTTAAAGAAGAACTTCGATCTATTCGCAACAGTAATCTAACACCGATTAAGCTGGCAGAACTCAGAAACAATCATCATGACCACTCAGAAGCTGTGTTCGGTGGATCCCGGATGACAGCGTCCATCGAAAGCTTATCACATGATCGGAAATTGGGTCTTCACTACGCATCAGCTCGTGGTTGCATTGAATGTGTTCAAACGATATTGGAATCATCGCAAGAGATCAGGTAGGAGATAGATGTAACAGTTAAATCGATTATTATCTTCTTCTGCTCGGAAATTGACCGAGAAAAGGCCAACAGTGTATGCTGCGGCTCAGAATTCTCCTCAACAACTTACTAACATACTTTCCTCTCTGATCCAATTTGATCACAAGCAAACTCCTCTGACGACACAAGTTCCCGTGACTTAATCAAGTCATTGCGTTTGTCAATAACATTCTCTCATTGAAAACGAATTGTTCAGTAATATTTAACATTCACGGTGAGAGAATGAGTTTACCGTGCAGAGTCAAGCAGCATCATCTCTTGGACTCTCCGCGGTGGAATATGTGGGGCGCCTTCAATGTGTTTAAGCAATGAAAAACTGTTATTTTTCATATGCTCACTTGCTACCATTTCATTCAATGCTCGTCTTTTCACGTGAAAGCATTGCAAAACGGTTAACTTTCTGCAGCATTTTCTTCGAGCTTCGAATCGCTGCTGTTGCTATTGTTTCTTTGGTGGTTTGTGAAAGTGTTTAATAATTCAGTGTTAAGGCAAATAATTAAGATTTTGCGATCAAAAGCGATGCCGAATCTAATCAATCGAAGAAAAAAGAAAAGTAAAGTTCTCGAGGTTGTCGTGAACGATAACACAGATTCCGATTCATCGGAGTACGACTTCTCGTCCAAGTTGAACTGCAAATACAACGTTTTTCCTGAGGAGTTGAGCAAGCTTCAAAAAGTCATTGTCAAAGATGACAAAGACGACGCCAAGTCGATCAGGTTTGATCAAATGAAATGATTGTAATTAAGAGCTTTAAGGCTAAAGTTGCGTAAGCTTCACGCTTTGTTAAAACAATCGCGAGATGTTACGTTAAGGCAAACTCAATAATCCGCGTGTTGCACTTTCGTTCGAGGCGAACTATTTTCTTCGGCTTTGGGAAATTTCTCTTTTATCACATTTTTGGACACAAAAGCCTTCAATTATTAATATTTTTCAATTAAAAATGAAAGCCAAAAAAAAATCGAAAAAGTAAAAACTGAATCGCGCAACTACATAACTGACACCCATCTCATGTCATTATTGACTAGGAAGTTTGTTCGATTCGCACATTTTACTAATCCGGAAGATATAAAAGGCAGATATCTAATATTAAAAACTTTTAATTGAAGCTCCACGCAACTTTCAAATGAATCTGTCTCCTTCCTATCATTATTTTGCTTATTAAAATAATTTCAATCACTTTGATCAATCTCATTAGCCTCGTTATCCTCGACGAAGAACTTCACCCACTTTTGTTTCGATAAAACTTTCTCGCTCCAGAATCAAACTAGAAAAAAGAGTTACGAAACTCGTCTTAACAAATAGAACGCAAAGAACTTGTTTCGCGCTAATGTTGTTTGAGAGTGAAATGGGTCGATTAAAACCAGAATCGGAGAACCTCCTCATCAATGTAATTGAAAGAGATATTTGCATAATTTTCCGTTTGAATGATTGACTTGCAACAAGTCAAGTGAAAATGTTTATTGTCACCGTCGATTGGAAATTACAATGAAAAGCTTAAGCAAGCGACAAGAAAGTTAAGAATGAGTAGCCTGACTGCCTTGTTAAGTTATCATAACACAAGAAGATAATTATAACACTTAACTTACTTTAACCACTTTACTTTTACTTTCTTAATTGTTTTAAATTCATTTTTTTTCCATTTCAAGTGCAAATACTCAAATGGACAATGACGTTACTCCCGTTTACTTGGCCGCTCAGGTAAAATCAATTCGAGAATTAATTAAACTTCAGAAGATAATTAAGAAATCACTTTTAGGAAGGGCATTTGGATGTTTTAAAGTTCTTGGTTGAAGCCGGAGGTTCACTTTACGTAAGCTTTCACTTTTACTAATTGCTTTGGATTATTTTTGATTTTGCGAAAAAAAAATTTAAGGTGAGAGCGAAAGATGGAATGACTGCTCTCCATGCTGCAAGTCAAATGAACCGGTTGGATGTTTTGAAGTGGATGGTGAGTTCTTCTTTGACTCAGAGTCTTCGAAATTGTTTAAAGATTTTAAATAATTTTAGGTTGAAGATCAAGGAGTTGATCCGAACTTGAGAGATGGCGATGGAGCAACTCCATTGCATTTTGCAGCTTCAAGAGGCAAGAAAATCAATTCCAAAGTCTTTCAGTTTTTACAAGAATCTCTTCTCCTTAGGTCACTTGTCTGTTGTTCGTTGGTTACTAACTCACGGCGCTAAGCTCTCTTTAGACAAATATGGAAAATCTCCAATCAACGACGCAGCCGAAAATCAACAAACTGAATGTTTAAACGTTCTCGTTCAACACAGCACTGACTACATGTCATCGAACAAGAAACAAACAAGACAATCGACGTCGAAATCAGAGAAATACAGCATCAATCACAGTTCATTCCTTTCCAAGTGTTCAACAGCCAGTTCAGACTCGGAACCGTTTTATTTGCATCCACCAAACAATCGACCAGTTAAGGTGAGAGACAAAAATATTTTTTTATAATTCAATTTTTCTGAAAATAAATTTTATTCTTAGGAAGGAAATTACACAAGATCTTCGCCCGATGGAGGTTACTACGGAGCTCTTCCCAACGACGGAATTTTCATCAACCCAATGCGTTCAACTTTCACTCCACCAAGTCCTTCAGACAGCAGTGAAAGCTTTTTCCTTCACGATCCACAAGAAGTGATTTATAATCGAGTTAAAGATATTTTCGAATCAGATGCGAGCGTAAGGGAAGAGCCGATTAACAGAAACAATGCGATGACTGTTCAAGCTGAGATTCATTCGAGCAGCAGTGGAGCCGCAAGTGCTTCGGACGATGATCTTCAAGAAAATATGAAAGCGAACACAAAGAAAGCATTTGCGGCTGAGATCTTAGAGCCAACTACATCAAATAATCATGACTACGAGGATATTTATTTGGTTCGTGAAGAAGCGAAGAGCTCAGCGAAGAAGCTTTACGGAAGAAGTCGTTCAAGAGCTGACAGCGGCTCTCATAGTCGATCAGCAAGCACAAGTTCGACGAGAAGTCGCGATGTTGTTATGCAGAACAAGAATGTAAGACTTTCAATTCGAAATTGAAGACTTTTCATTCAATGTTCACTTCTTTCAGATTCATTTCGACAAGAACAGTCGCTACGAAGTGCCAAGGAAAAATGTTGAGAAGACTTCAAGTGCACAAACCAATCCTAAACCTCCTCCACAAGTGATTGAATCGACTTATGAGAGCGTTGGTCCTGAGAGTTCATTTGATCAGAGGAGTAATGATAATTCAAGTAAAAAGATTTCCTCGCCAATTGAAGCGCCCCCTCTCCCTCCTCCATTACCGCCGCCTCTCATGAAGACTCATAAAAATAACGTAAACCGAAACACAAATCGCGACAGCAACGATTCACTTGATGGAAGCATCGACTACAACCGGGAAGACTCTGATTTGATAAGTCTAGAGTCTGATTCCGGACTGGAAGTGGTCGAAGAGCCGACACTGCGTCCAAGCGAACTTGTTAGAGGAAACAATAACAGAAGCATGTCAATAATATCAGGTGCGTGTTTGAATTTGTAACGAGGCGGCAATCGGAAGAAAATTTCTGTTTCGTTAGTGATGTCAAATTATTTCAACAAAAAAATAATTTCCCGTGAACAAGAAAAAAAAATGTTTTCAAGCGTCACAAACAATTTGATTTCGAGTAGACAAACACATCACTTATGGATCAATTATAAAAGTAACTGTGCGGCTTAATTAAAATGTGCATTGCGAGGAGTGTTTTGATATCTAAATGCATAGCGAATTAAAAGATATTCGTTACATATTTACTCAAAAAAATAATTTATATCGTTTTTATTCGGTACAGCGAATAAGAAATCCAAGCTCTTTAACAATAACTCGCAAGAGTGTGGTTTCAACACCAGCAAGAGCCATCAACACAAGCAACATAATGAGCTTACAAGCAGTAACGCAAGAAAAACTAGAGCTTCAGTCGACGGTGAGCAGCATTCGAATCAAGACACAGACAGTCTCTACAACGGAATCTCGGGAGATTTGAGACGAGGGCCTAACTTAGTCAACAAGCAGCTTGTGCTTCCAATCATCACTTTCCCCCACAGCACAATCCCCAACGAGAACAATCACTTGATTAAGCCATCAGAGTATTTGAGAAGCATTGTCGTTACTGATAAACGGTCATCTCCGAGGTGAGAAAGCGTGAAGCGTTTGAGACAACGTCAAAAGGCTGTTGAGTGAATAAATTTTTTTTAAGCTTTCATTAGATTTTCTTGATACCTTTTTCAAGAAAAAAAAAGATTTGTTGCATTGCAAAGTGAAAGTTTTTAATTTTTTTTTTGTTTTCGATTTGCTGAATCTACTCGAATTATACCGTTTTGTTAATTATATGCTTTCTATCTACTTCAGATCTCCAGACGGTGAAGAATATTCCACGATTGATAACGAACAGATTGCAGTTATACTTCATGACTCGCCGTCGGCCGAGTTGAGCACAAGTTCGAGCAAAAGTTCTCATGAACAGGTAAAAGAACTTTTTGATTTCTTTGAGAAGATTTTTGAAATTTTTTCTTTCGCAGAGCAACTCAAATATTCCAGTTCCACCGCCGGCACCTCCGAACTTATTCTCCAACACTGTGAACAGACATTCAACGAACAGCCAGGTGCCGAATCAAGATTCTACGATAAGAAAACAACATCAGCCGCTTTCCTCGATTTCAATTCAAGACCTCAACAGCGTTCAGCTTCGACGAACCGACACAAAAATGCTTTCGAAAACGTTTTCCGCTCCTACACGTTCGATAAGTATGCAATGTCTCTCTTCGACGGGCGAGCAATTTGTAAATCAGAAAATTGATTTGATTGCTGAGTTGAAGATGTCGAAAGACATCACGGGAATCAAGAAAATGAAAGTCGAACGTGCCAAGATGGACCGCAATTCTGAGGTATATTCAGATGTTAACCGACAATTTAACATGCAAAATTATGTTGACACGGTAAATCTACTTAAAGAGCCTTTCTAACATCACAAAAACCGCCACCAATTAGAAAGAGAATGAGCACTTTAAGCACAAAATCGTCAACGAAAGAGTCGACGGTTTGATAAATTTTAAAACATTTTTGATTTGTTTTTTACAGATTCCTGCTCGCGACACTTTCGGAAACATCATTCCCGATTGGAAGCGTCAAATGTTAGCAAAGAAAGCAGCGGATAAAGCTAAGAAAGAATTCGAAGACAGATTAGCACGAGAAGCGGAAGATAGAAGATTATCGGCGATTCCCAAATGGAAACGTGATTTAATCGCTCGGAAGGAAGAAGCGGAACATAAGATGAAGTAAGAGAAACAATAAAATTGCGAATCTAAAAATAATTAAACTCCCAACTCGCAGACAACCATCTAACTCGAACGAAATGACTGACTCGTGGCGAATGAAAATGTCTCAGCGAGCAATGAGCATCGACAACATTAGCTTTCTTTCGCCTCCGATTTCCAAGCCACAGTATGAGCAGGAAAGGGAATTCGACGGCGGAAACGATTTAAAAGACGAACATGACTACAACGACAATTATAATGAGAATCATGGAAATACGGAAATGGAACAGACGACGATGCGACTTCACGAAGGAGACGATGAGCTTGGCGATGACGAGAACAACATCATTCCTTGGAAGAAATTGCTGAGAAAGACAAATAGTCGTTTGAGTTTGATTTCTTAAAGTTTTACGGGAAATGGAAAACTTTTTTTGAACTCTGAGTCTGCTTTAATTTTTCTGCCAACTATTTAGATCGATTGTGCAATATTCGTTTAGTGTTATCAGAAGCAAACTAATTAATATTTTAAGTAAACCTTCTCATCATTTATCTCATTCATAATATTTTTTCATTAAAACACTGTTGCAATATTATTCTAAGCTTGACGCAATAAATTATCATTTATTTTTAAAAGATATCTTGCATAACAATTTATTAATATTTCAGATGAGATATCTCGAGAATCTTTTAACAAATATTTTTGAAAACGATCAGGACGCGCCCCGTAATGAGACAAAGTGGGAACGAAACTGCGTTTTCAGATTTTCTTTTCTTGAAATATTTCTGAAACATAAATTAATGTTTCAAGATAAATTGCTCGTTCATTTATTTTCATAAAGTGAACAAGTTGAGAACATAAAAATATTTAAGAACCTTCGATTCATTCGAATAAACTCAAACAAGTGAAAACGCACGAAGATTTCATATTTGGTCTCAACTTAAAGAACATGGTCGATGGTAGTGAAATACCCTTGAAGTATCTAAGCCATATTCATATTTTTTTTCAAATTCAGTTTATCATTAATTGTGACTAAGTGGTGTATTGGAAATATCAATAAAATGATTTAGGAGACCCATTTCATCGTTTTCGGTCTCCGCTGGACCGGTCAGCGGTCTGAAAATAAAGAAAAAATAATAAAGAAATAATTTAGAATTTTTCGTATCAACAAAAAAGCGAAGAAAAAAGAAAAACGCGATGTCGACAAAACTTTCATTTAGGGCTAGAGCCCTAGATCCATCAAAGGCAATGCCTATATACTTTGCAGAGGAACTGCCCGACCTCCAGGAGTACTCTGCGATCAACAGAGCTGTTCCACAAATGCCCAGTGGCATGGAAAAAGAGGAAGAATCTGTAAGTCTTTAAAATGCGAAGCCATATTTGAAAATTTCAGGAAATCTGAGTTTTATGCTTATGGCTGACGAGAAAGAATTTTTAAAAATTTAAAATGAAAATTCGCCAATTCTTCACTTGTTCAATTAAATTTTTCACTGCTATGACGACTTTTAATTTTTTTCACACCTGAAAAAGTGTTTAAAGCTCATTAATACCCTTTATCACGAAATGCATTCAATTTGGGCGCGCGATTTTTCCACTGTTTACAACCGCAATGAATAAATTTATTTTGTTTTTTTCAATGAACTTTTTTAGGAACATCACTTGCAAAGGGCGATAATGGCAGGTCTGATAATTCCGACTCCTGAGGTGTCTGATGTCAAAGACGATGGCTTTTATGATAAAAATTACCCCGCGGACTATAAGTTGCCCCGACAGCTGATTCACGTGCAACGTAAATGACAATAACGATCAAAGCCAAAGCAGTTGTCCAATTCTCATCAAAACTTTATTTTTAGCACTTTCACTTGAGCAAGATATTCCTGACTATGACATGGATAGCGCTGACGAAATGTGGTTTGATTCGCAAACAGCAAAATCAGAGTTGACTCCGTTCCAGTTCGAGCAGATGATGGATCGCTTGGAGAAGATCACTGTTTACTCACTGGACGATGCGAAGGCTCTTGTTCGACGAAACGAAGTCAATCAGGACGTCTTTGATTATTGGGTGAATAAACGACTCAAAACGGTAACAACATGGACTTTCTCACAGTTTGAACGAGATATGACAGTGAATTTGTGTTTTTAGAAACATCCTCTGATATTGTCTGTGAAGACGGAGAATCGAGGGAATACAACATCCAACAATCCCTACATTGCATTTAGGAGAAGAACCGAGAAAATGCAAACGAGGAAAAATCGCAAAAATGATGAGACGTCTTATGAAAAGATGCTTAAACTAAGGTGAGACTCTTCATTAAGAAATTATCTTCAAGTGCTTAACAAAATTTCTTTTTAGACGAGACTTGAGTCGAGCAGTTAAACTTCTCGAGATGGTGAAGCGACGAGAGAAAACAAAACGTGAAGAGCTTCAGCTCAGCATCGAAATCTACGAGAAACGCTATCAAGCGAAAGATTTCTCGGGTCAGCTACTGGCCGAGTACACCTCAGCAGCAACGAAGCTCAGGTTTGTTGGATGAGTCTTTCCCTCTTCGTGAGATCAAAAAATCAACGATTTTCCTTCACAGACCTGCATTTGCGCCACTCTACTCAAATCAGTATCACCACCAACATTCATCGAGTCTGGCGTCTTCGCAGCATAACCAGTGGAACTCTTCGTCACAAAACTATTCAAACCTTCACATGAATCATCACCTGCAAAATAACAAAAGAGACTTCGATGGGCTTAGCACCAGCAGCAGTCGAAAAGAGAAAAGGCAATACAAGAAGCGGAAGCACAAAGCTCCTCGCGAAGTTAAGCCGAGTAAGATCAAAAGAAGTTCTCTTGATAACTTTTGTCATCAACAAAATACTCGAATTTCAGTTGAACTCTACGACGGTCTCTATTCCTCTGAAGAAGAAGACATTCTCAGCAATCAAATGGTTGTCTCAGAGAGTGAAGATGAAGGAATTTATCCATTTAGACGAAACAGAAATTGTGATTACTTCAAAGTAAGTTTTGCGTTGTTTGTAATAAGAGAACTGCGTTTTAAACTCTTTTTCTTTTTAGCCGCATGTTGAAGGTTTTGGAAGCTGGCCATGGGATTCATCTGAAGAAAATGGAACAGCTCATCCGAAGTATCGCTATAATCTGACATCCCTGCGTTTTCCAAGGTATTGCGTCTTCCCTTCTTTCCTCTTTCCATAAATCATCAACACAAAACTTCTTCTTCCTTTTTAGACCACGTTGCATTGGCTTCGCTCGAAGGCGTGTTGGACGTGGCGGCCGCATCTTACTCGATCGAGCATCAACCAACTACGATGATGTCTGGTCGCGACTTGATTACACAATTTTCGAAACGACGACGCCTAGCGCTGAGAGTCGACTACCGGAAATCATTGAATCGAAATTGCTTGAGGGAAATGGCGAGAAATCCTCGATGGACGTCGATGCATGCGACAAATTGCTAGCTCAGCACCAGTCGATTCTGTACAATCACCATAATATTAACAATGTGATAAAGAGTGAAAATTCCAAAAATCAAGAGCTGAATGACGATCAAACAGCTGGAGGTGCGAACAATCAGAAACTCGATGATTTCGAACAGTTACTGGACAGTGCGAGCGCAAGCTCAAATATAATTAACAAGAAATTAGTGTGTAAAAACATTTCGGATATTAGTGATGACAGTTTCCTGGCGAAGTCATCGACAGGAAGCTTCAGTCAGAGTGAAAATCTTAGCAAGAGCGTCAGTGTCGGCTTACTCAATACTCTGAGCGGTGACGTCTCAAGCAGTGGCGTTAGTAGCATCAATGTAACGCTGAGTCAAAATAACACAACAATGCCTGAGTCCAACATCCCAACTCCAAGCTTAGTCGACGACGAGGAAGATGAAGTTACAAAGTCAGAAACGACAGCTTTATCAAGTCACGTCGATGACTTTTACTTTAACTTTATGGATGAAATTAAGAACGAATGGCTTCACTTCCGACCCAAAACTCCACCATTATCGTCTTCGCCTACCGACGACATTTTATTCGACTCAGATCTAACAGACAAAACGAAAAAGTTTGCTGTCGAATTACAAATGCTCGATGATGCCTATAAAGAGACTGAAGAAAGTGGTTACACAGACAACATCTACCTGACTCAACCGATGTCGTTTAACTTCTGCAACAAGTTCATTGGACTGAACGATGAATCAACGCAAGAAAATTCGACAATTATTAAGACAGAGCCCATTGAATTTATGGACGAATCAATTGACGAAACAACCAAAGCTGTCGAGCAAGACGCGGTGAAGAGATTACTTGAGAAATACCAGAATGACGTTGCGAATGATGAGACGCTTGAACTGGAGATTGATGAGATTGACTTCAACGAATGTGTAAGTAACAACGAGTCAATGGGTTGCAGTACTTTTAAGCTTCTCAATGATGACTTGATGGAAACTTTCAAGTCAGACGTCACCGAAAATAAATTCGACGCCACTGATGTTAACATCAAAAGCGAAATCTTGGATTTCCCTCAAACGAATAATTCCGTACAAAACATCGCGACGAAGGAAGCGCCAATCGCTGAGCTGCAAACACATAATTACGTGCTACAATACGGGTCACCAGTCACTTCAAATACTGTTACGTTAAGCTCGATCTCGAGTAACTCCAATGTCATCTCCTGCAGTCCAAGCATTGACTCTTCAGGAATGACACCGACGACGCTTTTCCAACAGCAATTCATCAACAGCGGCAATGCTATCATCTCACAACAAGCGCAGCAAAATAAACTCCAACCGATTGTCTATGATAGCAATACAATTGTACTTGCTGCCGCTCCAAACAGGAACAACAAGCTGAATGGTCCCTCGGATCGAAACTGTAAGTTGAAAGTTTATTAAAATTATATTCAAGAAACTTATTTTTAATTTTTTATTTTTAGTAAATCAAAGCAAGTACAAACAAGTCTTCATGTTGGACCTGACGCAAAGCCAAGATAAACGAAAGTTGGACAACAATGTTATCAAGAAAACTTATGCTGACCTCGGCATTGGCTCGCAAAATATTCTTGTTTCGTCGGTAAACTCCAATCTCTTAACGACAAACACCAATAATCTGTCGCAGCAGCCGCAAACACAACAGTTTAGCTTAGTTCATCAGAATGCCCTTCAAAAGCCAATCATTCTAAGCACATCGACCGCAGGTGGTGCTGGAACTCTTCTGCAAACGACTCAAACGAATAATTCGGGAAATAAAATCATTGTCACGCCAGCTCCGCAGATTGCCGGAAACGTTTATGTCATACCGTCCTCAAACAACTCTCAAAGTATTATTCTGGACAGTGGGAAAATGATAACAACAAACAATCAACTTCAAAGTCAACAAAAGATTCAGCCATCGCATCAACAGCGAGTGAAGATGGAAAATAAAATGAATCTGATGCTTGAGAATAACGATAAGAATATCATCTACGCCAAATATAACAAGAACAAGTTGCTTCAGACAGTAGCCAACATCATCCCGATGCAGCAAGGCAACAAGAGCGGTGTTCAGACTCAGAATCAAGTGGTGAAGCCAATCTCGTCGTCACCTCAGCAGTCGATTGGAATTATTTCCAATAACAAAACAATTCAACGAATCCAACAGCAGCAGCAGCAAATTCTTCGTCCCCAATACGGCACGACCTCGGTGAACTTTCAAAACTCTCCAACTTCTTCTAAGATTATTCAACAACCTAATAACGGTAATAACATTTTGGGATCTGTCAATAATAACGATAACAGCAGTCAAGTCAATAGTACAACTCCACGTTAATTTCGATTTTCGAAAAGCTATTTAAACGAGAGATGATTAAAACCTTTTTTTGGTTAGATACGATCAGAGTCACTGAGTGTTCACATTCGTTCTGTGCGCTCTGGTGCGTCTTCAAATTAAAAGTAATTGCGTTTTGATTTCAACGCTAACTGTTGTAGAGCAAAACTACTTTCATGAAACTAAAAAAAAATTCATTGACTGCGCGTTTTGTTATAAAAACGCAGGAATTACGCAGCTTCAGGGTCATCATGTTCTTAAAGACGACGAAGACAAAATGCATCAAGTAATTATAATCAAATCAATATGCTAGAGTATGTTAATAAAGATGAAAGTTAAAGTGACGACTTCGAGGATAATATACCGCGATTCTCAAATAGTAAGCGATTGATTATTTTTTAAAAAAAACTTCATGTCTCCTAACTAAACTTGTTCGTATCTAAACGCTTCTCTGAGATAATTGAACATCGTAAAGTTTTCCTTTTTATCAGACTCAATGAAATTAAGAAAAAAAAAATACAAAAAACTTTCAATCTGTTAACAATGCTTCTTGAAGATGACAAAGTGCGGCAAGCGTTAAACCCTTAACGTCACTTGCTAAACCGAAAAAGTGTAAGACGACATAAACCAACCAACAAAAACAAGCAAGCAAACTGTCAGAAACTTTTAAGAACTGATTTCAATTGTAAATAATTCACAACTTAAAGTTTAAGGATTGAAATTGAAGAAGAAAAAAAAACTTTGTAGAAACTTAAAGAATTTGAAAGAGAAATGAAAAATCCGAAAAAAACTAACTAGATTAAATTATTTCATAATTAAGTGTTTTATCTTATAACTGTAAAATAGTTAAGAATTAATTAAAATAAACCGATACATTTTTTTAATTAAAAGAAACAAACAAAATAAGTTTTTACTTAACAATTTCTATTGTGAAAATGAATTTTCTCTCACACGCGAAAAAGAATTTTTCATTTTAAGGGTAAGATCGTTTCTTCTTTCTCCTTTAGTTCTCTTGGAACTTAACAAAAATACGCTTATAGGATTATACTTGAAATAATGTATGTGTTAAGATTAATAAAAAGGCTTTGATGAGACAAAAATGTTTGAAGGACTTTTTGATTCAGTGGAGAGAAGAAGAGTTGAGCAGTGTGGAGATGAAATTGGAAAGAACGAAAGAACTTTTGAAATACAAGAAGCAAAAGTTCTCAGGGCTCAAAATCTAAACTCTAAAACTTCGTTATCTCCTGAAACATTCATCTCTAAATAAAATTCTCTGCCGTAACTTACAAACTCCTCCCTCAACTCTGATTCTTTCTGAAGTAACGAAAAAATCGATTTTCTGTGGTAAAAAAGTGAAAAATGTTTTGGGGTCGATTTTGGTTTGGTTCTAACTCGACTGTCAGATTTTTACAGAATTAATTAATTTGCGTTTACTGAAACGACGATAATTTCAAATATTTATTCATCTTTAAGTCGTGAAATATTCAAACGAGACATTTATTGATTTAAAAGTTTTAATTTAAAATTCGTCGCCCTCATCTAAGACGAAGGGCTGTTCAATGTCTTGGCAATTTAGAAATTTCCGACGAGGCAATCTCGACGACGAAGAATTTTCATGCCTTGCGATGATTTGACCTTAATCGACTTGTCTTCGGGGAATTTGTCTGAAGAAAATTTAAACTCTCGGTCCCGTCGGATTCTTCGGATTGAACTCTCGTGTGTCTTCTTCTCTCATGTATGCTCGACAATGTTTGAAGAATAAATAAAATCGAGTGAATTGAAACGACCAACAAATTGAATATCATTAAGGCAAAAGCTCCCAAATTGCAACATTTACCGAACTCTGATACCAATTTGATTTCGTTTCGGCCATGCTCGTTATTGCTGATTTACATGGAAAATAAGCTCTTCGAGCGAAAATACTTATTGAAAAGGTTTTATCGACTGTCTCAATCTTGGTATATGTGTTGAAAGCAATGTATTTATGTATGTGATTCTCGCGATAATGATTTCTTTAATGCTCCTTTTTATCACTTAACACTATTTACGCTCATTAAAATTTCATATACCTTTCGTTTTGTTCGGAATAAATTAGCTACATAAATTCTTGTAATAAGCTGATTCACTCGCTTATGTGTTTTTTCTTTCTTTTAATGATAGGACCTACCTACAACGTTCGATGTGTTTGTGAGCGAGAGAAATTGAGGAAAACACGCCGCACCCAATCAGAATATTTGTACATAAGTCGAATCTTCGTTTGTGTATGAGCCTCGATGTTAAACTCGTTTTCCAAATTCTGCGTCGAGAAGCCGCCGCCTCGATGAAGTTAGTTTGTGTGCCAGTGTTCGAGAAGCGTTGGTCGAGAGAAGACCGTTTTCACGGACGTGCGCAATCAAGAGCGATTAAAACAATTGTTTAATGTCACAGTTTGATAAATTACAATTGATCTTAATCGTGCAGATAAATCAGAGAAATTAATACAAAAAGTGTAGCGAAAGAAAGAAATTAATTTCCTCGAGAAAAAAGAAGAAAAAGAGAAGTTTTTAAATAAAAGTTGAAAAATTGGTGAAATTTATAAGAAATTTGTCGAACTCTCGAGAGCAAGTAATTAAGTTTAAAGTGATGTTCGTTTCGATTGCTGGTGGAATATGTAAAAACGGTAGAAAATATGGCGATTTTCATGCCACTCGATAGCAATTTCAACCTCAATAACATTCTAAAATATCAAACGCCGACGCAAATTTTCGAGAAGCTCATGCATAAGCAGCGCGATAGTGAAGAAAGTTTCATGTTAAATTCAAATCGTTTTGGTAATTCAAATGACATTTCACGCATGATGACAGACGAGAAACATAAATCCTTGTCCATTCATCTCGATGTCCTTAACCATGGCGATGAAAGTTGTAATAGCACCGACAGCGATCTCTCAGTGGGACAGGAGAAAATTGATGACGACAAATCTGACAACAATGGTGATCAGATCGAGCCCGAAATCATCAACAATCGAACACCGAACAATGTTGGTGAAGAAGACAACTCATCGAACGCGTCGTCGTCTCAATTCACGCGACTCTGTATTCCTCAAAACTCAAAGGACCTGCCCGAGAATGTGATGATGATGCATCCAAATCCGGCACGTTTACAAGAAGAAATCTTTAGAAACTCACAAATGTACGCTGAAGAGTTGGTGAGACAGCAACTTGCGGCTGCGGCGCGCCTGCAAAGTCTCTCAGCCTCAAAAATATTTCCTCATATCGACCCTTCGGCCTTTCATACCGACAAGCAGCGCTTGATTATGGCCTCGAATCCCGATGACGTCGAGCCGTCGCTAACTTCAAAACTCAATTTTCAATCGGGCGTCTTCGCTCCGAAATCTATCGACAACAATCAAAATGGAAATAATATATTCTGCAATAATAAAAGTGCCATAAATTTTCAAAATATTCATTCACATTTGAGTGCGATATCTCAAATAACAAACAACTTGACTAGTAACATTAAGAAAGACGATAGCACCAGCTTAAGTAGCTTATCGCGTGAAAGTTCGCAATCGCCATCCAATTTTCAACATTTGAAACAACATCATCACCAGAACATGATATTCCATACGCATCAGAATCAACTGCACGAGCGTAATCTAAAGTTTAGTATCGACAACATTCTAAAGGCTGATTTCGGTAGGAGAATCACTGAGCCTTTGTTAAGGACCTCAAAGTCAAGAAAGGCGACGAGAGATGGTAAACAAGATAAGGACTTGTTCAAGAAGTTTAATGCACCTGCGTCGATGAAAGAGTCGTTCGCTTCACGTGACGACAATCCTAGAGTTTCCGAAAGTTCACAATCGAATCAATCATCGCCGTCGGCAACGGAGCAAAGTAAAAGTGAAAGCAATAATGGATCAAAAGGCTCAGGATCTGGAACCGTTTGGCCTGCTTGGGTAAACTTTCAATCATTTTTATTTTAATCCGATTTGACACAAATGTCATAACAACAAAATGATATTAATTGATTTCTCCTTTTTGCTTCTTCTCTAAAGGTTTTCTGTACGCGATATTCTGATCGACCAAGCTCAGGTAAGTCAATCTCTCTTTATTTGAAATTGAATAATAATCGTTCAGTATCCTTAATTTCTGAAATCCGTCGGAGTTTTCATTTGTGCTTTCATCGGCTTCACAACAAACACGAGCAAAGAAAAATTTCATGCTCGAAATGAAATCCTCAGTCGGAGAAGGAAGGAATCAGATTTTATAATGCTAATTGATTTATGAGAATTTCTCTTGAAAATTTGACGAAGCAGAAGTCGAATTTTTTTTTGTCCAATTAATTTTTAATTAGAGAATGACACATGACGCTTTAAATCTGAATATTTATGTCTTCCATTAATTTGAGAGCAAAGATGCGCGTCTATAGAAAAAGAAGATAAATTAACTAGATTTATTTCATTTTAATTAGATTAATTGAAAGCATTTTACACAAGATAAAATCTGTGTAGTGAGAGAAAAGCTAAATGCGCGCATAATTCTTTAATGTTTTATAATTATTTAATTATTTACTTTGAACGTCTATTGAAGACACATCAGCAACGATCACACAAGCGAATCTTTTTTTTCTTCTATATTTACACGATGGAAATGAAGCAAACAGATGAATCATGCTCAATGCAGTTTCGCTAAAAGCATGCTGTCGTGAATGTAGAGAGAATAAGTCGAGAGATATATTCATATAGCGACAGAAACTTATTTACTTACAACATGCCTTGTTACTAACGTTGTAAACACATTATTAAAAGGAAGAGATGAAAAGAGCTACACATATATTTTTATTGTCATCGCTACTTTGTGGTAATTGAGCAGACAATTTATTCAATGAACATATATGTTCATCTAATTGAAAGAAAAAAAAATAAGAGAAAGGTCAGATATAGTCAAGTGTTAAATGCAAGGAGACTTAAAGTGTTTTGGGTATCGATAAATTGTGAGGTCGGTGGGAATTGAAAGGGGGGAGAGATAGATGATCGTTTACTGTTTTTGTTTTCCATTGAATTTGCTTCTCATTATGGCTCGAAACATAAACATCGATCGATTTAAATCAATGCAGCAATCAGTTCAGCTCGTTTAGTGGTTTCACTTTGCTTTCAAGTGCTCAACATTCTTTCTCAACTATTTGAACAATCTAATTAGCTAATCTAATTATGAAATGAGCTTGAGATGAGGAGTCGCAGTTATTCGTTTGATGATGACCAATATGGGAGACTCGATTCGAATAACTAAATCATTAATTAAAATGAACTCGAACTGTCAAAAAAATTAAAGTTCACACGATACTTTGAAATAAGTTTTTGGGATGGTCACCCAACTCAGAATAATTTTCTTCATCTGTTAACTTAAACAGTATCAATCAGTGTAATTTGTTTATTAATATCGTGGTTAACTCAACTCAACCGGAATATTTTTTTGTGTCTTGTCTTGCTTCTTGCCTTCATAAATCCTTCGACACGCTGGGCAAACTTAAATCAGATCTCACGTTTTAATAACCTCAGCAGTTTGATTAACACATTAAGTATCTCACCTCTCTTGTAGTTGTGCTCAAGCCTCTTTTTTTTGGTTTGGTTTGATTGTTACACGACAATTCAATCAGAGGCTGACGTCATTTGTGATCCGCTACTTTTAACGCCGCACATCATCCATCAATAAAAATGGTTCGACGACGAAAACGATTTTTCTGCGTGAGACAAACTCGCGATCGCTTTCAATAAAATTTATTTTCGTCTTTCCAAAGAAACTTCATGCGATACTCGTTTTGATTACGCTTGCTTGCTTAACCAGGCACGAATCAAAGAAGAAACGTCAAAACATTATGTGACGTCACGTACGGGGAAGAGAGACAGCTTCTGCACACAATATTAAGACATTTGTGGATTCAAATGTATTCGTATATTTTCATACGCTTAGTCTCTTATTAATAAAGACCACACATTTGACATTAAGACCACCCAATGTGAAAAAAGTAAGAGTGAAATGATGTATTAAAACACATCCAATTCATTTTTTATGCCAAAGTGTATTGCATAAATTCGTTTACGAATTCATTAAGAACCTGCGCCATGTAGATGAGAGAAAGAGGTAAACGACTGGAACACAGCACCGTATCTAATAGAACAGGCTCTGACATATCATCATGCGTTTGAGATGCCTCCCCACACTCGCTCGTTTGTGCTTTTGCAATTTATTTAGAACAAGCTTAATTAAAATCCGAGTCATAAAGTAAAGAGAGGGCAATAGTGAGATCTGTGACTAGAAGAATTCGAAGAAACTTAGGTGCAAGAATCTTTTTTCTTTAACTCTTTTGTATAAGCGAAAATATTGTGAAACTCGTTCTTTCGAACGAAACAAAAAAAAATGCTTGACTTCCGACCAGATGTGGTGAAGACATGAGCAAGCGAAAGAATGGGAAAAAAGAGAAGAGAGAGAAAGAGTAAAATGCGCTTTTAATGTAAGAAGTCGCTTGTGATAAATTTCATAAACGACTCCTACAAAGAATTGGCTTAGACAAAACTGCGCCTTCAACTTCATCCACTCGCTCGTTTAAACCCGAAACGTGTTGTGACATTTTTAATTTTGTGGATAATTATTTGTTTGTGAGTTTTGGAATTCAAGTCTGCTGTCGTTCGTGAGGCAAGCGAACGAACGATAACATCATACTTTGTGTGTCATGTGCTTCTGAAAATGCCCATAATTATCATTTCACACAAACTGAATTGAATGAATTATCATAAGCATTTGAGTTGCTCAAATTGATTGCCAAAAACAGCTTAATTGACTTCAAGCGCCAGATAAAGTTTTTTTCCTTCTTCTTCGCTTCGAATATTTGTGTTTATAAAACAACTTGGAATTGTTCTTTTTTCGCTTTTAAATGTAAGACCACCCAACAAGACCCACGTTTTTTCTTTTTATTTATTTTATACTTTTAAAGATACACAACAGTACAAATACACAAACTTGATGAAAAATTAATCAACACATATTTAATTTAATTATCGTTTTAAGCGTTTACGATGTTCGGAGCCACAGGGAGAGAGAGAAAGAGAGCTCTCCAAATATTTTCACATCATAATCTGTTTCTTTAAGTGCAGTGGGAACTGTTATAATTGTTTAGCTATTAATACGTTTGAAGGCGCGTTAAATATTTCCTCAATCCATTCCGCCAAATTGTGATTGAATCGCGTCGCTTACGATGTTCCGTCACCCACATAACTTTGAGAAATAGCTTTCCGTGAATGAGTGAAGATAAACATCGAGAGAGTCAGTCATTCAACCTTTTCAGTCTCGGTCAGAGCATATTTCTCTGTAAACATAAAATCGTTTATGTCTCTTTCTCGTGCGTTACGTAAATTACAAGACTTTTACCTGCCGAATGAGGAATCAGCTGTCGATTTATCTTGCGGTGACCACGTTGCCGCTATTATATTTTATTGCGCTATTATTGAAGTCATTATCAACGATAATCTTAACTGATCGTTATCAATCTGCTTCTTATACTCTACTCGGTCCCTTTTCTTTCATTATTGTCATTTCATCGAGTGGTTGTTGTTTTGAATTTTAAATGATTTAAGAAAAGATTGTGTCCGCATCGTCCCTCACTCGTTTTCTCTCTCTCAATTGTTTGATCCTACTCGCAAATGCTTTAAGTGAATTTGAAATGTTTATTATTGGAATTAATTATCTTAATTTGCTACAGCATAAAATTTCCATCCCCAATGACACGACAGAAGTAAAAGAATATTAATTTAAATTCATGCGAACGAAGCTAAATATCAAATAATAAAATCATTGAGTAAATTTACACCCTCGTTCGTTTTTCTTTCACGAAATGGTTTATTGTTGATGTTATATCTAAGCGAAGAGCTTCGTACATTCACACCCGTAATCTCTTACGTTCACTCTTCGCTTTTATTTTTCTGCTTTATGGGAATTTGAAGCAGGGAAAAAAGAATAAAAATAAAGCGAAAGGAGCACTGGTTTAGAAAATATCGACGATTTCTTTCCGTGAAAAGTGCGGATATACACGTAGAACGACGTTGCTCGCTTTATAGCTGAAGAAGGAGAGGTCTTAGTATATTAAATTGTGTGTACAACGGAGGGGAAGCAAATTTGTGGAAAATGAAATGTTTATGGTTACTATAAGAGAATTATTTAAGACTTTTATTTGCGCTGGAAATTTTCTTTTTACGGCAACTTTATTTTCAATTGATTACAATTACGAAAAAATATTCTTTTTCTCTCTTGGGTGCATTTAATATTATTTCGTCTTTTCCTCTTCATTGCGGGTAACAACAATCAAACAAAATGAGAGAGAAGCGAATTTAGACAGTCACGGTCATCGAATTTTACTTTTTTTTTGATTTCCAATTTAATTTACGAAAGTGCGACGGAGACGATTCTTTCGATTTAATTAAAAAATTCCTCGGAATTCCAATTCGGAAGCATGTTCAATTGCTCCTTCTAATATCAATTTGTCAAGGATATCTTATTTTAAATCAACCGACAGTTTAAACACTAAATAAATTAAAGAGCGAAACACATTTTTCACCCTCTTATCGGACTTTTTGCATTCATTCACTCATTGCACTTTATTATTACAATTTAATTCCGGCTTGACAAACACCATTTGGCAAGCATATCAAATTCCTTTTTTTAATATTAAAAAAAGAGTTTCTTCAAAGTTATTTCATTGCTGCTACTCTCGCTGGTGGTGCTTATCGGCCTGCAATCAAACACACTCACAAGTGGCTCTGACTATGAAAAGGGGTTAACACTTCCATGTAAAATATGTTCGGAGTTGAGTTGAGTGGCAAACGGCGCTTTAATGCCCTGCGCAAATATTTTGCTTTTTTGTGTTCCACCCTCTTAACTTTATCGAGTTTTGTTTGTGTGTTTTTTGCTTCTTCACTTCTTCGGATGGTTATAGCGATAGACTCCCTCTTCACACCCCTACACTTACTTTCAGTTAAGGGTTTGATTTGATTAAATTGAATAAGAATCATGTTTGCGTGAAATTATCTTAATATTATCTCGAGAAAACACGTGTAAGAGCTGGCATTAAAATACCAGACAATCGAGAGGAGGTTACAAATAGCTAATAACGACAACGCAATTTCAAATTCTGTGATACTGAAGAGATTTTTCAATTTGTTTCTTTTAGCAAAAATTTAATTTTCTAACAATTTTCTTCTTTTTTCTCATTTCAGGACGAAGTAAGTTTTCGGATGATTCTTGACTTTTTCGGGGTTTTAACAACTTTGAGAAACAAACACCTTAAGAAGCGACTTTTTGGCATCTCAAAGATAAATAAATTGCTTAATTGCTTTTTTGAAACAAACTGCCGACTGACTGCGAGAGAGGGGAAACCTCAATATGTTGATGAAGAATGTTCTTCAAAAAGCAAATTATCCTCTCTCTCGAGACTCGTCGAGTCGACCCCAAATTTACATATTTTATTCTTTTATTAAATGATGGAAGTGCTATTTGAGAAACCAAAAATTACTTCTTGAACTTCTCTCAAAAGCAATTATAACATTCTTGAAACTTTATTAAGTATTCAAAAAGGAGGGAAATTGTTTTTAATTGAAGATGGAAGCTTAATGGTTGAGCTTTAATTGCAGCTAATGTTGAGTCGGAAGAATTTTGTTTATCCTTGAAATGTGAAACTACGTTTTCTTGTAATCGTTTAATTATGCGATAATTACATTTGAACATGCGTTAATTAATTTGTTTTCTTGTTTTGTTTCGTGCGTGTGCAGGTCCAAGAGTTAAACGACCGAAGAAACCTCCTTCCGACTCAAGTCATAAATCCGAAGACGAGAAGAGACCGAGAACAGCCTTTTCAGGACCCCAACTTGCGAGACTAAAGGTGAGAGAACAATATTTAGGCTTAGTCCTGTCACAATATTCAATCTTTTCTTCTTCTCACTTTTGTTACAGCACGAGTTCAACGAAAATCGATATCTGACTGAAAAGAGGCGACAGGCACTTAGCGCTGAACTAGGACTGAACGAAGCCCAAATTAAAATTTGGTTTCAAAACAAGAGAGCGAAGATTAAAAAGTCGACGGGACAGAAGAATCCTCTCGCCCTACAACTCATGGCTCAAGGCTTATACAATCACAGTACAGTTCCTCTTTCAAAGGAAGAAGAAGAGATGCAGGAACTTCAAGCTGCTAATTGATGTGCATTTGTGATTATTAGTTTTCAACGAAAAATTGTATTTAGAACTTTCCTCTAAACAAAGTCTCTTCATTTAGATCAAAATTAAACTTGAGCGTGCGCATTCTTTTCCGCAATTTACTTAAGTAAACCTTTCATTGCTGTACATAATCAACTTTTAGTTCTTAAGTGATGTTGAATGACTTCCAATCTTTTAAAAAAGAAATACTGTGATATCAAAATAAAAGTAAAATAAATAACTGGACAGTAGAAGAATAAAAGATGAAAATAATAATACAACGAAAGTCGTTTTTTATTATTGTGTAGAGGGGACTCATGGGGAGAGACTGAAAGTTACGTCAAATATTTTCTGAAATAAATAAATTGTCACGGAATATTTAATCGACCCCACGTTACTTTTTATTCCATGGGAAGGGAATTTACAATTATTGTCTGGCAACAAAATAAAATTTAATTAGGGCTTTCAAGTCTCAATAATAATTATTGGTGAGGAGGTGTCATCGTCGTTGAAGCTCAAACTCTCAAATTCTCTTAATTATCGCCAAATTAAGTCGAGCTCAATTATTTATGTGGGAATCACACTTTCGGGTGTTTGTGCATTCAAGAAATTATGGCGATAAATTGCGAGTCGTCGACAGCGGACGAGAAGACGTTTGATCTAATTGCAAGATAAATAAATTTACCAACCGCACCGCCGCCGCTCATATGACGATGTTCGGTAAATGACGACACGCTAAAAGATTCCCGAAAGATTTGCCACATTCTTAAACTCTTCTCACTGCTGCAGAACCCGAATTCGCTATTATACACAAAAGAGATCATCAGTGTGATCTCGAATTCATTTCAGCAGCATTCTTGTTATTTTTCTCGTTGCTTGTAAATTCGCTTGCAAAAATCTTCGAGGGAATTTGCATTTAAACGTGTGTTGAAGCCGTTTTTCTTTTCTTTCTTTCCGTTTTCTTCTCTCTCTCCGTATACATCATTTAATGTTCATTCAACTTGGGTGGTCCACGTACACGCTTTACTTTATTGTAAGAAGAAAAATGATAGTTAAGAATATTTCTTTATTTTCATTCCAATGATGCAAATCTCGAAGAGGTTTGTTGGAAATATTTATGCTCTTCGGAATAAAGAAATCGTTTTACTCTTCGGCTGACTTCTTCTCGAGCACTTCACAAAGAGGGGAAATAATATTCATTTTGATATATTGAGGAAAGTGAATTAAAACGAAGTAATTCGTTGATGATTTTCGATGACAACGAAGAAAAGAAGGTCAATAACGTTACAGAGCGAGACTCATGCGCCGAAGAAGTTTTGTGATCGTTTAACAACTTTCTGCGCATTTCTTCGAACTTCTCACGTAAACGAACGTAGAGAAATAAATATTTCTTGATTCACACGATGACGTCATTGGTCGTGAAGTCTTCCTCTTCCTCCTCTCATCAAAATGATTATTCCTTTAATGTTCTTAATCAGACAATAAAGTTTTCAAATCAAATCAGGACCAAATCCGTTTCGGAAGTGGAAATTTCTCGAGTGAACAGAAAAAAGTGCTTTGCATAAAATCAACCCTTGAAAGCTTGAAACGAACATCACACGAACACAAGAGCAAACAACTGCTAAGTAAGTAAAATGTCATTAATATGCAACGGCACGAAATATGATTCGGTAACAAACAGATCGCTTTTTGTGTAACACTCACTCGAAAGGATAATATTTAAACATCCTCGTTACACGAATTTTCGCTGCCTCTTGATAAAATGGAAGTTAATATTGCTCATAGCCATTAAGCGTTGATAAGCGTTATTGCGCCGTTTGAATTGGTGTTGGTAGAGGAGACGACGAGCGTAAAGTTGCACACGTTGAGTTGCAGTTAACATGAAGGTGATTCCGATTATTATTGAGTTGTTCCGCACGCCGTCAAGTTGATACTTTAAACTAAACTCTTCGCTACGATGAGTTGCAACTTGCAAGCGTCTACGTGCAGCGCGAAAGTTTAAACCTGTCTAAACTGTTCATCAAACAGAGATAATAAACTGATTGTTTAATTTGAACTTTATTGCTGAATGTGTAAGTACTTAGTATCATGAATAATTCTCTCACAGTCTTCATAATTTCCTCTTTCAATAAAATTAAGCGATATTGCACTTACAGATCTAAATTATTTCGATTCGAGCTTTGAGGAAGGAAAATAAAAATTCTATCGATTGGGCTCGTTCAATTGTCAAACTTAGTTCGTTCTCATTAATGCAAAATACTTTTTAGAAATAAAAACTAGTTTAATGAAGCAAATCTAACTCATTGTCCTCCTCGAGCGAACGTTGCTTTTAATTTTATTCAAAAGGGAAAATATTTTTTATTATTCAAACATTTTTCTAAGAATTATGAGAGATACATTTATTTGAGAACTTCAAACTACATTTTAAAACAAATATTGCTATCATACAATAAATCTGTAGAGACATTTAACCCGTCAACTTCTTGCGAAAAGGTAATTCAGTGAATTATTGTAGTTGCCCGTTCATTCGTAGCTCCAGCTCTTCCTCTTCCTTTGTCAATGGGACCGTCGTGTGATTGTATAATCCTTGGGCCATCAGCTGAAGTGCAAGAGAGTTCTTTGTGCCAGATGTTTTCTTGATTTTCGCTCTTTTGTTCTGGAACCATATTTTGATTTGAGCCTCATTAAGTCCCAGCTCTGCGCTTAACTGTTGTCGCCTTTTCTCAGTCAAATATCGATTTTCATTAAATTCCCTCTGCGAAAATGAAAAATTTCCCAAGTAAGTTTATGTAAAAGAAGCACGAAAAGTTATTAAGCACGAATGTACCTTGAGTCGCGAAAGTTGCTCATTAGAGAATGCAGTGCGGGGTCTCTTCTCGTCGTCTCCCTTCTCCTTTTTTTCCTTTGGCCGTCGGTAGCGGGGACCTTTAAACAAGAACAAAGAGAGAGAGAGGGAGATCTTAGAATTTATTTTCCTTCTTTTTCTTATTTTTCTCTCGCCCGAGATCGTCGTCGTCGACAAAAGTATAAACATTTAAAACAAATTCAGAGTGCTTGTACTGTTGATTGCTGACTTTTCGATCCCCATAAATAACACTTTCAATTAAACTGATAATCAAAAAATGAAAATCGAAATTAATGCCTTTCGTCTGCTACTGAAAACACAAATTAATCATTTCAAAATCTTGATTCAATTTTCTGTCGTCACACGAAAAATCTCTTCACGAGTTTGTCCTTAAAATATTTACACGAAAGTTGATGTCACGAGAATGAATGAGTGAGACGGAGAGAAGAAAAATGTTTTAGAGTAAATAGAATGCTATAAATCAATCAGCAGTTTTACTCTGTTTCAATGAGAATTTATGGTCGTGATTATGATTCAAGCATAAAAATATTTATAGCTTCGTAATTGCTGAATATTTCTTCTTTCATAAACTCAAATGTTATCATCGACGAGGAATCGTAAACAAAAAGGAAAAAAAGTTTAGTTTTTCGCGTTTTCAGCGTTCTCGAGCTAGCTAACAGACTTTTCACATGTCAAGCTCAACCGCGGACTTTTAATTATTGATCATTAATGTTCTCAGCGCAAATGCAATGCAAATTGTTGAACACATTTGTAATTGAGTTATTACTGAGATCGTCGACTTGGCGAGTGCTCTGTTATTAAATTTTCTAGTTTTCATTTTGTTATTTTCTCTTGTACTCACCAGAGCTTGGGCGATCCGAGTATCTGGTGCAGAATATCTGAGCGAAAAGGAAGAAAATACATAATAAGTCAATTTCCCATGAACAAGCAACGCTCTTCCACTCTTCACTTACCCATGCCGGCCACATTTTTTGGCTTTCATCTTTGCTTGTGCTGGCTTCTGATGTGCAATCATCCGAGTCAACGCTTTCGGCTGGCGATTGCTGGATCTTAATGGAATCTAAGCTGACTTTTGTCGGTTTATTTGGCGATTGAGTGACATTCTCTTGTCCAATCTGAGAGATTGTTTTACATAATCCACCGAGCGGTGGAATTTTCGTCGACGATGATGATGATGAATGATAGTTTGGAGTTGGTTGCTTCTTATGGCTGTTGAGAATTTCTTCATGAATTTTTGGATATGCCGATAAGCTATTGAAAAGGCTGTTTCTTAAATTGTTATTATCACTTTCGCTGCGAGGAGTTGTTGCATGTTTTGTACTATAATCAAATATTTCCGACAGACGGAAGTTGCTTAGGAATATGGAAGATGGATTTTGAACGAATGGTTTCGCCGTACTCGACGAGTTATTGCTGATAAAGTCCTTCAACTCGAAAGGTCGGAAAATTGTTTTCTCTTCCTCTAGTTTCACTGGCTTTGGTCCAAAGCTATCGCTTAATATGTTTGATATCGAGAAGCTCACGCTGCTTGCTTTGGATGTAAAAGTCTTGTCATAGGGATCATCATCCACATTGATGTCGGTCTCTTCATCTTCAGTTACGATTTCGTGTTTATGATTCACATCACCTGGAGATGGAGCGAGGAGAAGGAAGGAAAAAAAAGAAACAACGCAATGAAGGAATGAAAAATGGTTTCTCTAATTTTCAATCTTACACATTGTTGTTGCTGGCGATGAAGCATTCGATGAGTTTCTCGAAAAGCTGTTTGGTGTATTTGGAAGCATTTCTCTAGTGCTATCGGAAGCAGCTGCCGGGCTGTAGCAGAATCTTGAACCATCCTCGAGAGCCATTTTGATGATGTGACTTTAATTCCACCACCACACAAAAAAAGCAAGAGTCAAAGTATTCGTCGACTCTAATTGTAATTTTCCACTTTTTGCATGATATGTGATATAATAACTTCTAATCAAAAATCCATTTGTAGTTGAACACACCCAAAATTACTTTTTTTTCTTTCTTTCTTTCTTCTTTCTCTTTTCCTTTGTTAATTATATTTTTTTTTCGGGGTTCACTCAAAAGGTTTGTAGTACTCAATTTCGATTTCGGCGTATAATTATAATTAATTAATTATTGTCACTAGGCGAGCACACACAATTGCTAATGTATGCTTATGTTGTGAAAAATAATTATTTTCATGCTCAACTTAATGCGGACGACATGTGTTCTTGCTTTGTTTTCACTTAACTATCTCGACTTCACTTTGACTCATGAAGGAAGAAAAAAAACGACTTTGATTTCTGTCTCTTTGCGATTAGTGATCACCTGACAGTTTGAAATGAATGAGAGCTCAAGAAATATTGAAAATTGACTGAAATAATGTAGTTGTTTTTGTTATTTTTAAACGAATATCTTAATAAAAGACTAAAAGCCCGACAGCAATACTTTCTACATAACAAGATATCTCCGATACATAAGCGAGCAAGTGAGAAGTCACCAGCTCTCGACTAACTCAAGGCAGTTTCGATATCTTTTGGGATATTTCCCTTCGTCGAACATAAACAAGCGCAAACTGAGTGAAGTGGGATGTGGCCTCCGGAGAATGAAGAAACCAGTGCGGTTATTTAATCAGCTCAATTATGTACACTCCGCACAGCTTTATTAAAAAAATATTCTGGTTAAATTATACGAAAAAAAACGAACTTCAATAAGTATTTTAACAAAATGAGATATCACATTTAAAGAATATTGCAAGCTCTTTCTTGTTATTTCATGATTAGTATTTGGTATTGTTGTGTATGCTTTTACAACAGAAATTATATTATTGACGATTGGGAATTAAGAGCTAAACAAATCTTGATTCTTTAATGACAGCGCGAGCGATTTGTTTGTTACTTTGATTCGCAGTCAGTTGATGTCACGACTGAGCGATTTTGTTTCGTTAGAAAGCTCAAATATCCTTTGCTTAATTTATGATAAGAGAATTCATTAATCTCACATTTCCAGTTTCGCCCATTCGACTTTACGTTTGAGTTATGGCCGATTAGGACGCGACAAAAATTTAAAGTCGAGAAAGACATCAAAATTAGACATTCGCGCAACTGTTAAATAAATAATTTGATACGAAGTGGACGGCTAAATAGGCCGATTCATTTCAAATCCTGCTTTGAAGAAGCTAATCGCTTTAATCAAGGAGTTGAGAGTTGAGTGGATTGAGAATTCTTGTTTTGAATTTATTTCAAATATTTCTCAGGATTAATCTTGATTTATAAATTTATGTAGAAGTTTGTTTAATATTTGAAAATCCTAATAAACTTTAGCTTCGCTCTATGGTTGATCGTCGAAGAGGGAAACTCATAAAGCCTCAATAAATGTATTTGATGGAGCGATTTGATCGAAAACATTTTGATTGAGTGATGCTCGTTATGGTTTTATGCTGCAAGCAAAGTGATAATTTTATTGCAGATCAATAAAGCTTTGACACGTTTTTGTGATTTAAGAAATTTGTTTTTATTTTAATTTCCATGTAAAAATGACAAATCGACTTAACCACAAAGACCAACGATGCTTAATCATCCTCAGAATCTTTTTGTAAGTGTCTGATATCTAATAAAACAACTTAAGGATAACTTTACCTCTTAAACCTGTGTAACATAAAAATCGTTTATGATTTGAAAGATAAACGACGATTGAAAATATAAAACACGTCAAAAGAATAAGCCTTAGATCATCACAAAGCATTTCTTTTCCTTCATTAGAGAAGTTAATGATGCTCGACAGCGGGACCGCTCACAGTGCCCGAAAATTGTTTAGTGAGCGAGCGATGTTCGTTCTGTTTGAGATTGAGGCACGCAAAGCTAAATTTTAATTATTTTACTTTGATTTGGTCTTAATTTGAATTCGGTATGAATGGAATTGCTTGCGGAAGCTTTAATTTCGGGTAATTGTATGAAAGTTTTGTTGTTTGGTTTCCCATAGAAAATCCAAACGACGTTTTGATCATATCAAGAAGGCATCATGGTAATTTCAAAGAAGGTTTTGCCAGTTCTCTCTTCAACGAATTAAGGAAATTTTCGTTTCGTTCGCATGTTCCCTTCGCGAGAAAGCGACTGCGCGTCTCAAAGAGAATCAATCCACTTACTTATGAGGATCAATAAGTGTTTTGCCTCAATCAAGTCATTGAAATGTAATAAGTTCGAGAACATGCACAAACGAGAAACCTTGGACTACCTACGTGAATCACGCAATTTCGCTCGTTTTTTTCGGGAATGGTTTCATTTAGACCCCAAATTGCAATGTGTGAAGGAAAAGACTTGAAGAACGAAGAAGTTTTTTTATTCGTAAGTCGATTCGTAATTTATTGCTCCTAACAAACGTTAACATGATTTAGTGACATGGCAATAGCTCGTTTAACCACATGCCAACGACTTCTATCAAACTCCTGTTGTCCTTAAGTTGAATTACACGAAAATATTCAAACCTTTCTAGGAAATAACTCCTCGAGCAATTAGCAATCGAATGAAGCTTACTTTGAAAGCATTTTACAACGACAATCTGATTTTATGTTCCGAATTAATGAGCTTCGTCTTCAACTCCTAATTAAGATGAGGCAGGCCAAGCCTTATTTAAAATAATTTATTATTCGCCGAGCTCATCACGATCATCATCTTTTTAGCCGAGTTGAAAAATCTTATCGCGTGAATAATTCTCCTCCTCGATCGACTCTTCGACTCTTCACGGTAAATAAAAGTTTTGTCTGAAGAGCGGGAAATAAATTAAGCAATCATTGTGTTTTCGATCGCTGTACTTGTTCATGAGAAACGTCATTTCACTCGCTTCCAAGTTGGTTGAAAATAAATGCTTCACATCAATGACGAACAAATCGTTTTCGGAAAATAAAAAGCAGAAGAAGAAGAAGACGAGCAATTCTACTTTTGATATATTTAAATAAACACATTTTTTTAATGATGATTTTGACAATATCGTTATATTTGATATTTCCAATTCAGCGATTTCGATTAAGGTTTCTTGGCGAAGCAAAAAAAAATAAACACATCGTTTAGTGTTGTCAGTCGCGAGTGTCGAGGATTTCATGCCAAAAATAAAACTCTTTTCGTGGATTTGCAGCTCTTTGTTTCTCGAGAAAGTGACGGAACGGCAATTTATGAATAAATATTTAATAAAGTGAACACTTCTCACTGATTTCGCTTCGGCTTGTGACGACAATTTCTGTTAATTTATTTCCACCCGAAAGGAAAACGTAAAAATTTCGCTTCAAGCGAAAGAGACTTTTTGCAGACTTTGGACCAGATTGAAACTTCGAAGATGTCTTCTTTCGATAACTCGCGATGTGCTTCACGGAAAAAAAATTATGCTTTGGAGAAGAAATATGGAGAAGACTTCGGAACGCCCATGTTATCGTCCGAAAATATTCTTTCTGTTGAACATGGAATGTTTTCTAATTCTTCTAATTCCTTTCGCCTTTATATTTCTCATTGGATGAGCACAGCGTTTTTGAAAGAGTCTCAAGTCGTTTGATGTTTAATATATACACCAAAAGATATATAAACACATTATCGTCGAATCTTTTATAGTTTTCAACTTTAAAAAGTGATTATCCTCTCATGTTGTCGATTCCCGAAAAGCGAGAGAACATAAAATATAAAATGATAAAGTATTTTTCTACAGGTAGATATATTTTTCTTGAAGGAATTCGTTGCGCGGTGTTTTACAAAAAAAATAAACATACAATTTACGATAAACATTAACCGAAAAATGGTATAGGAAAAAAGAAAATGAATTCAAAAGTTGTATATAAAAAAATTAAACCTTATTTTCCTCTCTCCGCTTTGAGCACCTTTTGCTGCCTCATTTATATAAAAATTCAACGTGTGTGGTCCGAGCGAGCTGGCTCGGAATTGTTGAAACATTTTGACTTTTAGTAACAATCCCGAAGATGTAATGATACAACAAAAAACATCTATCAAAATTAAATAATATGATACAACAACACAGCACAGCATAACAACAGCAATAAAACTAGAACATCAAGAAAATAGAGAAACAGAATAGCTGATAATTTGTTTATGTATACCGTTCGTTCTCTCCACAATAACAAAGTGGCCATTGTTGAGAAGTTGGTAAGCAGCGATAGACTTAATAGAAGAAAACATTTCGTATTAAGCAGCAGCAGCAATAAGAAAGAAAAAGAGACTTGGAAAACCAGCGAGAGACGAGAACGTAAACAAAAGCGATTGAAACATTTTACGATCCATTCCCGCATCTTAATGATTCTAATTATAAGATGGTTCCTCCAAAGCCTTTGGTAGAAATATTTTAATGGAATCATTTTACTCAAAATCTTGCTCGGTCATTAGATTTTTTTTTCTTCATTAATTTCTCGACTCAACTCAACTCGTCTCGGATTGAATTGAAATGTAGCCGCTCATCAAGAAATTGCTTCTTTTATTAACTTTTCTTGATTTTTCATTCCCCGGGTCGTCGAGGCAAATATTTGAATTATGTGAAAATCAAATAACGAACGTGAAAACTTCCGATCTCCGTGTTCTCGCTAATAAACGCTTCTCCGATAAATCAACCATTTTCAATTTTTCACCCTCGGATGATAATAGAAACTCGGAAATATAACAAAACCACATTGTAAACATACGAAGATGAGCGACAGATGTTGTTAAGTACTTGAAGAGCAGAGAGAAGCCCTCTCCCGTCATTATCATTTCATGGAAACCAATATTTTTATGTTACATTGGCAACGAGGGGATGATAGACTGAATTATTCAATTTATACGTTTCGATTATTATGTGTGCCATGTTTTTGTGCAATGAACACATTTATGGTTAATATTGTGGGCTCTCTCTTTGGTTTTCTTTTTTTTTGCCTCGATCACAGAAACACGACAGAAATTTGTGAAGCAGATTGCTATTATTAAAGTGCCAATCAGCATTCAATTGATGACGCAAAGCATTTCACTGTGATCATAATTGAAGATTTTTTTTTGTGTTTTTTGACGCCGAAGAATTTATCGACCGCCGGAAGACAGAAATCTCTTTTTGAGTTTGTTGAAAAGTAAGAAATAAAAGTCAAAGCAAGTGATGATGGCGAGAGAATCAATTAAACTGAAATTGCCGGCAATTTTCCCTCCAACAAGGATTTGCGGCCGTGAAACTCTTTGCAGTCCTCACGGATTTTAAAAAATTCATAATTTTCAACGTCGGCCATGTTTCATAACCACACCCACTCTTTATAAAAGTGATGTCACTAATAAACGCTTAGCATTTCATATCAGAGAAGCATTCAACCCCTATTTGTTCTGTTTATCATCGTAAAATTAATATTCAACTCCTCGCAATCGTCGGCTCTTCCCTTCTGCATTCAGCCTAGTTCAAACATTGGCAAAATCTACTTAATAATTTGTTAAACGAAGGGAGCGAGGATTGGAATAATTGAAAAGATTTAATCATGATGTAAAAGGATGATTACTTTATGTACTTTGATATCGTTTAAAGCCACAAGGAATGCTCTGCTCCTCTTGGCAAGGGAACAAGCACACTCGGCATTAATAAACTGGATTGGGATACTTAAGGAAATGGCTTCGACTGAGATAAATTTATTGATCGAGAGAGGAGCTACACAAATTTCTACTTTAACTGGTTATGTTGTTTGAAATCGTCCCGTGAACATAAAACATTTAACAAATCAGCTCTTTTTTCGATGTTTCAGAATAATAAAAAAGTTTAGTTTTGTCTTCCTTTTACCTACCGAGGCAAAGGAAGATTGTCAATGAGATAAATCGCTTCGAATCCTATTTTTCTTTTGGCTCCAACAGACAAGTCATTTGATGCGGCAATAGACAATAACTTTCAATGAAATCAAGAGAATTGTCCTCGTTCAAATAGGTGCAACGTGAAAAGAAAAGTGGCACTACATGCCTCCTGTTGCCTTTCTGACTTTTGTAGATTTACCGAAAAAGTTGTTTGTTGTGACAATGTTTTGAAAACTATTTGTTACAAAGCAGGCTCAGTTTTGCGCCCTAACATGTTTTGACATAAGTTGACCGCATTGATAAAACGGTTTTGTTAAAAAAATTAATAGTTAGAGTTTCTTCGAGACCTCACACAGTGCAAAGGTTTTTGCCGACGAGGATCTCGCAATGTTTATCATTTTTGACTTTAAACGCTTTTCAGCCCGAAATATCATTTTGTTTGAAGTTTTTTTCTTTACGACTTTTATGAGACTGAGATGACAAAAGTCAAGGGAAGTCTTTTCAATCATTAAATTCATTGCATTAAGGACTTAATAGAAATCGTTTAGACAGAATTGCACTTAAAGCAAAAGTAAGGAACGCAAATCTCGACTTCATAATTTTGCTCGTTGATTTCAATGAACGAAAAAAAAAACTCAAAAGCTTCTTAGCAGTGGAGACTAAGCTCTTTAATACTTAATTACGCGATTAAAAAGCAAGTTACGTTATGATGTGACTGGTCCGTTCTCCATCTTTGACAATTAAATGCAGATCGCTTCGAAAATCGGAGAGAAAAATCTCGGCAATTTGTGTCTTTCGTCTTTTTCCCAATGCCAGTCTCAGACAATTAGTTGAAGCTCATTATTTAAGAGTTTTGGGACTGGATCGGAGTAGATCTTCTTAATTATAGCGTATGAGAGTCAAAATATTTTGACTTTCCGAGATCACAATAGATCTTCTCTTCTTACAGGTAAAATTGTTAAATTGTTCTTCTTCATTTCTTGTAGCAAAAGACTTTTTGATTTTTCCGCTTCGGGCACCGAACAACAAAGGATCTCCACATTAAACCAAAGAAAGACCTTTCTTGTAGAAAACATGAAAAGTTGAAAATCACCACAAATTTGATCAACAAATTTTTGTTTGTGAAATGTTTGTCAAACACCGCAAAAGCAATTGTCGCAAATCAAGGTGGGTGGCCGATACACAAAAGTTCTCACGTGATCTTTCAATTTGCTGTTGACATCGGATTGCTGGCGAATTTTTGAGGATTTCATTAAGAAATTTATCAAAATATTTCTTCGTTTAATTCGAGCCACTTTACTCGGAGAGAGCTCAAACTACTTGGTAAGCTTCTGTTAAACAACGTTCACCCCAACATTAACATACGCATTAAATTAGCGTGATAATTATTGATGGTTGAGACAATGAATGATGAAGTTAATTTCGTGAACAATTAATCAATCTACATCAATGAAAATATAATTGAAGTGAATTGAAATAATTATTCTAGACACTCTAATAGTTTTCTCATTTTTTTTTTGGTTTTCCAAAATCAGCATAAATATTAATGAGTGAAATAAAGTTAATCGCATGCCTCAGCTTAGCCATTAAAGTTTGGAAAGAGCGATTTAAATATGGCAGCGAGCTTACAAGCAGCTGCACGCTTCATTTTGTGGAGGTTCTTGAATGGAAACGTTTATGATTTCCAATATACGAAAATATTTTAATATTTTCGATGTTACGTAGATTGCTCATTATGAGAGAATTGGATTATAAAACTCAAGGATTGAGTTGAAACTCTTAAACGCACGAATAACATCGCTGAAAACTAATTTGAGACTTACTTTGAATAAACCTGCTGAGAATAAAATTTATCGTCTGCTGTTAAGAAAATGATTGATTCTGTTACATCAATTGATGTTTAAAGAATTTGTAAGAATGTAAATTCAAAGAATGAATATTTAGAGGTTTAAGCAAAGTTTTACGAACAATAAGAAACCTTAGGAATTGGTTTGTTTCAAATATGGAGGAAAAAATTAAATTGGAATTATTATCCTCGGGTTCGAATCCCAGAAAACTTTCAATAGTCGAAAATAGATACTGTTTTTTCATTTTTATTATTTTAGTGGCAACAATTTCTTTATAAAATATCATCCTTGGGTTCGAATCCCATAAAGATTTATCCAATATCGCTATATCCAAATAATTTCTTTTTTATTGGTTTTCTTTTTTTAAAAAAAATTCAAAGGAAAGCTTCAGTTTTTGTTTATTCTTAAAGCTTAGAATACATACAAAGTGATGACAGTTTAGTTGACTTGCAAGCACAGAAAAAAATCAATAGTTTGGTCCGACTGAAGGTATAAAAAAGTCAATCTGAATTACAAGGGTTCGAATCCCAGAAAACTTTAGTAACTTAATTCTAATTTAATTAATTAAAAAATTATTTATTTTTATTTTGTTGCAGGGATTTATTTATTTTTAATTCGTTTTCTTTTTTAATGGTTTTTCAAAGGAAAAGCATCAATTTTATTAAATTCTGAGTAAAAGCTGAAAATACTATCAAAGTGATTACAGTTTAGTTCATTTGTAAAAGCAGAGAGAAAACAAATAATTTGTTCAGATTGTAGGCTTGAGAGAAACAAGCTGAAAGAAGTAAAATGCTGGTTCGAATCCCAAAAGATTTCTGAAATCTTTCAATTCTTGCATAATTTTTTTTTTGTTTTGTCATAAGTTATCAAATATTCTTTATTTTAAAGGATCTAAAGCAGCAAATCATTGATTTAATTCCATAACCAAGTCTAAGAAATTGCCGTTGAAACATTTTTAAAAGCATTAATGCAAGTTGAAGAATGACGATGGCGCTGACGATTTTTTTTAACTTTCTTAATTTCTACTAAATTAGATAAGTGACTTATTTCTAAACTCTTTATTCATGTGAGATATAAGACATTAATTTAATTTTTTAAATCATTTTCATTCATCAACGGATATTTTAAGACCGAGAAACATTCAACCCGTGCTTGCCATAGGCGAAACAAGAGAACAAGAGGTCAATCAAGAACCGTACTCAGTAAATTCTTAATCGGAATAAGGACACTGAGGAATCAACCAAATTATAATTGCAACATTAACATCGAAAACTTCAAAAATCATGTAAATTTGAAACGACATAATAAAACAAACTTATTCAAAATAATTAAATAAATGTACTCTCATTCAACTTCCTTAATAAAACCAAGAATAAAATCGTATAAATATTTAAAAAGCCGATTAATGTTATAACAATCATGCTCTCTTTTGTGCTCACAAAAATTTTATGCTCAGTTTACGTGCGAAGTCCATTTGAAAAACCCCCTGGGCGATATGATAAATCTTCTTAATTCTAAGTTGCGCGAAGAATAATTCAATTGCATTCAATTAAAACTGCAAATCTGGTAAATAATGGTGCGTGTAATGATGTGAATATTAAGAAAGTCAAATGAACAGTTCAAGTATCGAAGTTGATGGAAAAATAAGCATCGACCGGAATTCTTGTAGGAAAAATATTTTATGTCAACAATTAATCAGTGAAATCGTGAATTAATTTCGTTACGATAAGATTAGTTAGATCGTGCATTGTTCGATGAAGTGAAGATCACTTTGACATCCGACCAGTAATTAAAACTTTAAACTAAGATTCGATAAAACTTTTATTGTATTTTCGCTTATCCCCGCCATGTTTAATACATTTTTTTGTCTTTTAACATCAAGATACATCAATTGCATATTCACGGATATTTTTGATTCGAAATTGATCCAAATAATTTTTAAAGTGGTTTTAAAACTTTCTTCATTTGTTAATGAGTCAATCTTTTCCAAGACTTCAGCTGATTCATTTGACAAGTGAAGTCTTCTTGATTTCCACACATAAATTGCAAACATTTCCGATACAAAAGGTTGAAAATAAAATTTATGTTTTCAAAGAAAGATGACACAAGAAGGAGAGAGAAAAAAAAAGTCGACGGAGTCTCCGTACGAAGAAGACGCCAAATATTGATTTTTACACGACTCGCATAAATCTGTTTCGATACCAATAAATTTCTTCGATTCTAGGTTTCGGAAATGAATTAAATTGTCGTGCTAGTGCTAAGTGAATTCAAAGATGTGACTCATTAAAATGCTTTGATGTGAGCAAAGGAACTGAAGTTGAACGACGACAGTATTAAATACACAGTATCACAAAATAAATTAGCCGCTTAAACTTAGTGAATAAAAATGGATAAGAAAGAAAAGAAATTAGCTGAGGATGGAATGAAGAACGCTCTCGGAATGGGAGCTAATCCAGCAGCTTTCCTTGATGCAGCCTCCTTATTAGGTGAGTCGTTTCTCGGCTTCTAAATGTGATTTGAGATTTCATGGGTCGAGTGATTTATAGCTTATTGGGGTAATGGACGAGATTCGACCGCTTCATTACCTTACTCACCTTTTGGAGCTGGCCTTGGAATGATGCCGGGTAGTTCTGCCAACGATAAGAATTCCTACTCAGCGCAACAGGCGTCATCAAATATGAATGCCAGTGAGTTGATTAGCCGATTAGATCTACATGAAATATATCAAAACAAAACAATAATAAATTACAGATTGGTATGCGATGGCTCAAATGGCAGCGCAAGATTATTTTTCGCGACTTCAAATGTCGGGAATGGTTCATCCCGACATGGCAAACTTTCCATCTTTAGGCGCCTTAAACTCGTTTCACAATAATCCTCAAATGCCCAGTGGATCAAGTGGAAACAAGCACAACTTGAAACGAAAAGACAAAGGAGCCAATCAAGAAGATTATGAAAAATCTAACAACTCCAAAGAAGTAGAAAAATTAATTGCCTTCTCATCTGGGATGAGCTTTAAACAAGTTTATGTATTTTAGGCATCAAAACAATCAAGAATCAATCAGGCAATGCAAATGCAAAGCAACTCGAATCTACAGAAGGAGCTTTTAGCCATGTCCGTGGCAGCTGCGGCTTCAATGAATGCAGGGAAAGATAACGACATGTCATCAAGCAAATCACGAAAGAACAAAACCCCAACAAGAAGTTCTTATCCCAACAATAGTAACAAACCTCAGCAGTCACAGCAATATCAACCACCTCCTAGGCCAAAAGATACAACTTCTTACGATACCGGTAATTGAGTTCATTGTTACTTGTTTCAATATAATTCATCAAACAAACCTACTTTCGTTCGTAGCGGCTCTTTATGCAGCAATGCAGCAAAGTGACATGTCGCAATCATCTTCTCAGTCAAAGAACTCTTCACTTCTTGGTGTTCGGCTTCCACCTGACACTGAAATAATTAAGTACACTTCAGGATCGAAAAAATCATGTAAGTCCTCGTCCTTAGCGTGACTTAGTTCCTTAAATTTTATCAATTTTGCCTCAGTATTCTTAGATCTGCAAAATTTCTTTTTAGCTAATTCTAATCACGAACAACTCGAAGAGGAGTCTCATCCACATCCAAAGCGATCAAAACTCGTAAGTTCGAACGAAAGTTATTTTAGGAAGGAATGAATCTGACAAGTGTCTTAATTATTTTAGGAACAATACAATAACGAAAAAGTTAAGAATGATCGCGTCGAAGTTATCAAATTGCCAGCAACAAATAATTCTAATGGCAGCTCAGGCACTAAACCTTCAACAGGTTGGTTACACTTTGATCAACAAATTAACTTGAAATTAAATATCTTTTATTTTAGAAAAAGACTGGAGCGGTTATGATAATCTTAACATGAGTTCCTATTCCGAAAACGATGCTGAAGATGCTCCGCTTAATCTTTCTCTAAAGTCAGGAAGTGAACCGAAGACTTCGAATTCCACTGAAAATGTTCTCGACTTAATTATGAACAAGAACCCAGGAAAGTCTTCTGACGCCTCACCATCAATTAACAACTTGAGTAATCTCCAGAACTTAACAGCTGGAATCGGAATGCTCGCTGGTGATTCAAAGAATCAATTTAAGGAGGGACGACCTCGTAATTTAGGACGAGGAGTGTCAAAGCCTAAGAAGAACACCGTCGCGTCTCTACTTGCACAAAGTCGAGCGGTCGGAGTCAAACCTCAACAACTTCTAAATGCCAATTGCGACTTCGAAAAGATTCGACAAGCTCTGCTTGATTCAAATCATCAGAACTCGGATGTACAATCAAACACTGACTCTGAAAGCTACAACGACACTTCGGGAGTCTCTGAGTCCGAGGGTGAAAGCGAAAACGCAAACATCGAAGAGTTAAAACAGCCAATAGTTGAAGGATGGAAGCGGGAAACAATCATTCGGGGATTGACCCGGTCGGGACATTTGAAAGGCGATGTCTATTATTATTCTCCTTATAACGCCAACGTGAAACTAAAGACAATGAATCAGGTCAAGCAGGAACTAATTAGATGCAAATCGCACTTCAAAGAAGAAAACTTCAGCTTTACTGCACGAAAAATCGTCGGCACATTCTTGCAAGCAGCCCCAGCACCTTACGCAACTGACGGAGAGTACGTTCGAATGACAGATTATGAGGTGGCTCAACGATTAGAGGAAATTCGATTATACACAAGGCAAACGATGCCACAACTCAACGTCGAACAAAGAATTGAAATCGCACGACAACAACAGCTCTTGAGAGACGCCAAGAAGAACGTCAAAGAGGAAGCAACGAAATCGAAAGAGAAGGTAAAAGGATTTTACTTTTCCGCAAGATTGAACGAAAACCTAGAAAAACATTTTCACTTTCAGACTAAATACAATAAGGAAATTGAACGATGTGAAAAGTACGAGCAACAAAGGAAAGAACGAGAACAGAAATCATTGCAACATCAAGAAGCTCGACGTAAGAAGGAAGAAGAGTCTGCAAGACAGAAGATAGAAGATCAACGAAGAAAACAAGAAGTGAGTTGAAGAAAGTTAAAGTCGAAATAAAGTTTTCTAAATCTTTTCAATTTAGGAGAAGGAGAGACGCCGGCAACATTTAACAATCATCAAGCAACTTGACATTCGTCGGAAATACGAGGAACGTGAACGAAAACGACATCAGTCACTTCTTGAGAAATTAATCATGCGAGAAAAGAAACTGGCGGCGAAGAAAATTGATTCGAAAATTTTGGTGGAACTGCGCAAACCTAAAGAAGACTCCGAGATTCGTAATAAAATTGAAATGCCGACGTTGCCAAGAATCGGTGGATTGAAGTTAGCTGGTCAAGGCTTTGCTGATCTTCTCATGAGCTACGAATTCCTTCATAACTTTGGAGAAACTTTAGGATTCGGTAAGAATATCTTTTTTAATTCAAGTATTTTATTTTCTAATTTAAACAACTTCTCAAGACATGGAATCTCTGCCAACTCTACAATCACTGCACAACGCGATAAGTCAAGAAAATGCTCTCGAAGCGGAGGATGAACTTCTCTCTGTAATCACACATTTGTTGATTTGTGCTATCGAAGATCCAGGCATTCCAAATCCTCATCGACACTTAACATTGCTCGGACAAACGTTGAGACAAGCTGACATCACGCATCAAAATATTTCGGAGATTCTAAGAATTTATCTTTACTCAGTTGCAACTGGAGAAGTTCGTCAGCAAACTGGCATCAACTTCGAACGAGAAAAATGTGGAAAGTTTGGTGATTTACATCAGAACGATACAGATGAGCGACAAAATAATCAATCGAACAGTAGAAACAACCTGTTCTACGAAGTTCTCCATGACAATGAACGTTACAAGTTATCAGAGAGCCTCAAAGATAAACCCTACGTTGCTCTTAACTCCACAGTCAAAGCTCAAATCTTTGCAATGCTTTGCAATGATCTTCTTCTTAACAAAGCCGTTTGTAAGCAAATTGAGAATGGTTTAGAGTCGCAAGCAGTGTTGAAGAAAGAACGTTTTCTTCTCGAGAACAAAGTTCGTAAATACAAATCTTTGGTTGCCAGAAAACAAAAGATCGAACAGTATGAGAAGTCGCAGCAACTTCTTAAGAAAGAAGCTGAAGAAAATGCTGAAAAAGACGAAGCAGCGAATGCTGCAGATGAAAATGGCACAACAGCTGATGAGAAAGCAGAAGCGAAACCTTCTCTCAATGAAATCGGAATCACATCAGAAAAGATTGATGAAGAGAATTCCGATGACGAGAGCGAGGAGATGGAGGAAGACGAAGACACAGCAATGTCATCAGATGAAGTTCAGAAGAAGCTTGAGAAAATAGTTGAGCAGTCATTCCACACAAAGAAGCAATTGCAAAATGCTTTGAACTCATTAAGAGCTAAGCACTACGGACAAGACAGGTATTGGCGTCGATATTGGTATTTACCGAAATGCGGTGGAATCTACGTCGAAGGACTTGAGTCGGCACAAAACGACATTTACAAATATCAGTCAAAACTTGAAGAAGTTTTATCAACAAATGACGAGCAGTGTCAAGAAGCTCAGGAATCCGAAGAGAAACCAAAATTCATTAAACCTGAAGATCAAGAGGAAGAAATTGTCGAGAAGAACGTTTTAGTCAATTCCAAGATTCAACAGAATAATCTTATCGCCCCAGTGACTAAAGACGAAGATTTTGACATCGAAGATTCCATCCCAACGGCAATACTCGTTCAAAAAGGCAACAAACTCGATGACTCGAAATTCGTGGAAATCAATCATGTCGTTCCATCGAATCAAGAGGAGAGTAAACCAGTTGAAGTAAAAAGTGAAGTGGTCGATAATATTAAGGCGGAAGGTGAACTCGTCCATACAAACAGTATTAAGGAGGAATGTGATGGTGGCGATGATGTGATAATGAACAAAAAGGAGAGTAAAACCCCGCAGTTAATGCCAAAATGGTTTTCATTGATCGATAGAGAAGTCCCACTCATGACAAATGAATGCTCTACGTTTAGTAATATGTTCAATGCTTTCCAAAACTATCAATGCAGCGATGAGATAATTTTGCAAGGACATCAATGGGAGATTCAAAACAATTTAGTCTTTTACGACGCGAAAGTCGCTGAGACTCAGGAGAGATTTGTAGATTTTAAGAATGAATCAGTTCTTAGCACTTCAGGATTGAATGATAAAATAATTAACAAAGTCATGAACGATTTGAAGTCCGATGACATTAACACTTTAAAAGAGATCAACGAGCAGTTGAATGAATCATCGCATGCTGCAAAATCCACATATTTCGATCAAGCGCATAGCTTCACGTTGCCTCCAATTCAAAACATGTCGATTAACAATTTGAGCGTTTTCGTGCAATGTGAAAACCTCAACTCGAATAACATGACAGCCGAAGAACAGGAAGCGGTGGAAGACGTGAAGAAGAATGGCTTTCAAAAGTCTTTGGAGGGCTCTCATGTTTCAAAGGATTTGAGGCACGGCTGGTGGAAAATATCAGAAATCGAAGATATGAACGGAGTTATCAAGAGTCTTCACATGAAAGGCGTTCGCGAGAAGAACTTGCGTCAGAACTTAATGTCTGCTTTAAGCGAAAGCATTGATCTAACCATTCCAAATCCAGTTTCAAACAATCGAGCACCGCCAACAATGAATGGATTCATCGAACCAGAAGCGTTTAATGCATGGAATCCAAGAGTTGCGAAGCGAGTTGAGCAACAGCTTCTTGATCAAGTTGAAGCTTTGGAAGATAAAATCGCAAACGGTTCGATGCAGATCAAAGGCTGGATTGTTCCGCAACGCGACAACGATTCGGAAAGTGATGATGCACTTGAAAGTATTGATTTGAATCTCATCAAGGACAGAATTACGAACTTGGAAGCTGCAATTGAACGACGATACTTAAAACCTCCACTTGGCAACAAGTAAGTTGAAGAAATATTTGAAAGTTTAATATTCTTATTCATTTTCTTTTCGTCTCAAGCATGGGTGAAGCTCAACTGATGAATGCAACTGGTCCAAGTGACCAAAACAGCTCAGCCAACAGCAATGGAACACCAACAGGTGCAACTTCAGATGAAAGTGCAACTAAAGGTAAAATCCTAATAAATCAAAAACTCAATCGAAATATTTAATCAATTTGAATTTTCTTAGGTTTGATATCTTGGCGCGAAGCTGTTCAAAGATCCGTCACATCATCTCAGTTATCGATGGCTCTCTACACACTCGAGCAGTGTGTGGCTTGGGACAAAAGCATAATGAAAGCCGTAAGTCATTTTAATCTCCAAAGACTTTATTGATTATAAAACTCTCTTTTCTCTTTTACAGAATTGTCAATTTTGTCAATCTGGAGAATCCGAAGACAAACTTTTGCTATGCGACGGATGCGATCGAGGCTACCACACTTATTGCTTTAAGCCTAAAATGGAGAAGATTCCTGAAGGGGATTGGTAAGCATTTGAACAGCAATTCTCTTTTCCATATGCTAACGAATGAATATTTAAAGGTTCTGCTATGAATGTTTGAACAAAGCAACGGGAGAACGAAAATGCATAATTTGTGGAGGTCATCGTTCGCCACCAGTAGGAAAGCTAGTTCTCTGTGAATTGTGTCCACGTTCGTATCATCAAGATTGTTACATTCCACCGATGCTGAAAGTCCCTCGAGGCAAATGGTATTGCAGCAATTGCACAAGCAAGGCTCCGCCTAAGAAGCGAGCTGTTCGAAAGCCAAAAGAACTTAAAACTCACAACTCATCTCAGTCACTTGATTCATCACACGAAGATGCTGCTCCCAACAGGTAAACTAAGATTTTCTTTGTAATAAAACGTTGACTAATAATTCTTCTTCTTAATCAGTCCAACACCTTCAATGACCTCATTTTCGATTGATGATCAGTCATCGATTATGAACTCAACGCCAATCGTTTCGAATCAAATCGAACCATCATCGCCTGCCGAACCATTCCATTCTCCTGCTCCAGTTTCATCATTGGCAAATGTTTCCGATAACAGTGAAGTCGTATCGAGCAATGAAGAGAATAACGTCGATAAGAATGACTCTGACAATGTGATTCATTCCAAGGAGCATAAGGACAAAGATGAACACAAGGAGAAGATGAAAGCAGAGAAGAAAGCCGCGAAGAAGTTGTTGAAAGAACTTACGATTTGTAAAATTATTCTTGAAGAGATGGAGGTAAATTTTTAATCAAAATTTTAAATTTCCTTTCGATAAATAATTTTGATTTTATTTCTTAGGTCCACGAAGATTCATGGCCGTTCTTGTTGCCTGTAAACTTAAAGCAATTCCCAACATACAAAAAAGTTATCAAGCACCCCATGGATCTATCAACGGTTAAAAGTCGTCTTCAAGATACAACGTAAGAACTTTCTTCATCGCTCATGAACATCATCTCATTGATCCTTAATTCCAGATACAAATCACGAGACGATTTCGTTAACAACGTCCGGCAAATCTTCGACAACTGCGAAGTATTCAACGAAGATGATTCTCCTGTTGGCAAAGCTGGTCATGGCATGAGAAAGTATTTCGAACTGAGATGGGCAGAATTGACTGACAAGCACTCATGATACTCAGTAAAACTTTAAAATGTTGTAAAATGATTAATATGTTGTATACAGAAACATTTACCGTAAATAAAAATCGATGTTTAACAGCAACAATAAGAGAAAATCTTTTGAATGGTTTCAAAAACTTTTCTTTCAACTGAACGCACAACCTCATCGCTGAACGTACATTTTCTCATTATATTCTAATCGTCAAGTTGAATAGTTCTTCTCTGGTTGGTTTATTTATTTTGACTCAATAATCATCAAAATGTTTTGAGATTTAAGATAAGGAAGTACAGTGTTACGGGCTACTGTCAGTTTTAGTTTAAGAGAAAAATGGAAAAGCCCAATAATAATTTAGTTTTATCAGAATCGCGAAAAGTTTTAAACTTTGATGAAGGATCGACGAACAACAAATCGCGAGTTGAAAAAAAGCCTTCTGATGCTCCACCTGAAGTTAGTACGGGGGCGATTCAGAAGAGAAAGAGTAGTTACAAGTTAATAAAGCCTTCGCACTCCCTTAAACAATCTGATGGTAATGATTTTCAATTCGTCAATTTTTTTTTTCATTGAAAATAAAAACAAACTCGTTCTTCCAGAAACTCCACCTTCAAACTTGGTCACTTTGAGAAATTCCCAGTTAGGAAAATCGGCGCCATCGTTGAATGCAAAGAGTTTGAAGGATACGACAGAATGTCCAGTTGTAATGAGACGTATCCATCTTGATAAGACATCGCAATTGAGAAGCCCCGCTGTACATAGGATATCATTCACATCCTGTCTCAGTCCTCGCTCTGAGTCTCCAGTCTCGCGGTCGCCACTCGATAGTCCTCGAATTAATTCACCCAGCGCGAGTCACTTTCAGTTCATGCCGTTTAAGCGACTCTCAGCTAATAAAGTTCAGGACAACAGTCGACGTTGGTCTATTGTATCTTTGCCATCAAGCTCGGGATATGCAAGCACAACTACGCCTTGTAGCTCAAACATATCTGTAAGTCTTTGAAATTTATTCACATTGCATGTTTATAGAAGATATATTTTCTTTTTTAGTCGCAATGCTCTTCTCAGGAGCGACTTCATCAATTTCCGCACGCGCCAACAAACGATGAACTTCGTTTGCTAAATAATCGCTTTTCCTCGAATGAACATTCTAATCGAAGCCATCCGGTCATTCACAAGCAGCTTTCTCATCCACTCACTCAAAGCACGACTAACGTATCGCCAGTTGCTGGCCCACAGCCAAACTTTCGAAAGAGTCTCCAAACATCTCAGAACTCACCGTTCCAGAAAATTTATCCGTCATCGTCGACACCTCCTCTGAATTCGAGCGACACAAGCAATGAAGGAAGTGTGAATGCTGATCGTCAACGACCGATGGTGTTTCGACCACGTTCGCGCAGTCTCAGTTCTCCGAGTCGCTCGCCAATCGCTGATAATAACATAGCGTCGATGAATAACTTGTTTAAGGAGCGGTTCCCTAAAGCACAAGCACAAATGGACGACCGTCTAACGAACTTTATTAACGAGTACAAGAACTCGTCATCGACTGCCAATCGTAACCGTGACTCGCAGCCAATAGTTCGCTTTGTTACGAACCAAGTCGTTGAGATTGCGCGCGATTGTCTGCACAAGTCGCACTCAAAGCAATTGCTGACTAGTCGTTACTTTTGTGAAATGTCGGAGAATCTTCAGAGACTCCTCGTCGAGACGAATGAGAAGTCACCTGAAGCTGCTGGTGAAATTGCTCGCATCATTAAGAAACTCATTCTCATCATATCTCGTCCCGCTCGACTTCTCGAGTGTCTTGAATTCGATCCTGAAGAGTTCTACAAATTATTGGAGGCTGCGGAAGATCAAGCTAAGAGTCACATTGCTTCTGACCTTCCCATTTACATCATAACAAAGCTTGGACTCAATCGGGATCCATTGGCTGATTTACAGCAACAGTCGAGCTGTGAAGATGCTAAAGACGATATGGCGTCGACTAAATGTGATAATAACCCAAATACTAATGAAGGCGCCAGCCAAAGGTTAGTCATCAAATCTTTTCTTTATCTCTCGTCTCATTCTAATCTTCTTTATTCAAATAAATTTCAGTAACAAAACTTTAAAAACGTGCAATGCAAATGACAAGGAAGGACTCGATGATTCAATCATCTCTGTGTCAGCAAGTGATTCATCGTGTCTCACATCTACACCAATTAAAAACTCAAGCGTTGTCGAAAAGACCGTTGGGCCAAACGAACATGATTACGAAATCCTCAAACTTATCTCGAATGGCGCTTATGGATCTGTTTACTTGGTGAAGCACAAACAGACTCGTCAACGTTTCGCGCTTAAGAAAATCAACAAGAACAATCTGATGTTGCGCAATCAAGTTGAGCAGGTTTTCATTGAGCGTGATATTCTCTCCTTCACTGATAATCCTTTCGTTGTGTCGATGTACGCGAGTTTCGAGACAAGAAAGAATTTGTGTTTAGTGATGGAGTACGTTGAAGGAGGTGAGCAATACGAAATCTCTATGATCGAATGGATGCGTCATGATATTTTCTCTTATAGGCGATTGCGCATCACTTTTGAAGAACACAGGACCGCTCCCATCAGACATGGCCAGATTATACTTTGCCGAGATGGTTCTTGCAGTGGAATATCTGCACAGCTTTGGAGTTGTCCATCGAGATCTCAAGCCAGATAATATGCTAATTACAGCTCTGGGTCACATCAAACTAACTGATGTAAGTTTCCCTTCAATTAATTGAGAATTGACAAGACGATAAATTTAAATTTCACAGTTCGGCTTGTCGAAAATGGGTTTGATGTCGCTTACGACTCATCTTTACGAAGGATATGTCGACATCAACAATGAAGCTCGACAATTTTCCGATAAGCAAATATTTGGCACACCCGAATATATTGCACCCGAAGTGATATTGAGACAGGGCTATGGAAAGACTATTGACTATTGGAGTATGGGAATTATTCTATATGAGTTCTTAGTTGGTTGTGTTCCCTTTTTCGGTGAAACGCCTGAGGGTAAGCAAATGCTTTAATTACTTTCATGAACTCTGAGATAATTTATTTCATTTAATTAGAACTATTTGCGCATGTTGTTAATGATGCGGCGATTGAGTTCCCGGCGGAAGAAGATTGGCCTCTCGAGCCAAACAGCAAAGATCTCATAACTGCCTTGCTGCAGCAAAATCCTCAAGATCGACTTGGTTCTGCTGGGCCACAAGAAGTCAAGGAACATCCATATCTGGCTGAACTTGATTGGAACAGCTTATTGCGTTACAAGGTAAAAATTACATTTCTTGTTCCGAACACGTCTTGTTTATCAACTGAATTTATTTTTAGGCCGAATTCATTCCACGTTTAGCGAACGAAGAAGACACAAGTTACTTCGATACACGAGCCGATCGATACAACCACGAGTTTGATGATACAGACACTGATGATTCTCCGGTGCTTTCATCAAAGTAAGCAGATTAATTTACAATTGATTGATTCATTTTATTGATGACTTTTATTCTCTTAGCTTTGCGTCGTATTCACCGCAATACAGAAAACAATATCACAGTCGTCAAATTTATTATGGAAGCGACGATAGCAACAGCAGCATAAATGATTCGGGCAAACTTACTCCGGATTTCAGAAGTTTGAATGTAAGTTTTATCGTCAACCTGTTTAAGTATCAAATAAAATAACAATTTTATTATTTCCTTAGGTAAATCCATCAAAGATTAAAATGCCCTCGACACCTGTTGACTCGCCATTTGACTTATCAGCTGAGATTAATTCACCTGATCGTCAAGCTCCACCGTACTTCTTGAGACATCAACAGATTACAAATGTTTTATCGACGGCTGATATTCTTGAGCAGCAGAACCAGCGACTCCATAAATCGTTCAAAATGCTCAACATTAGTACTCCAGACTCTTCGCAAACTGATGATCATTCCAGCGCTGACGACGTCTCGCCGAAGATTCAAAGAAGAAGGAAAAATCTCATCGCTGCCGCGGCGGAAGATGATTTATTGAAGAAACACAACCTGCCGAAACTCTCAATTTCTGTTGAGAATGATCCATCATCAAAGGCACTGCCATCACCAACGATCACTCCTCAGAGACCTTCAACGAGCTCTATTACTCCTGATAACTTGAACAAACGCGTATTAAAATCAGCTTCGGCAATGGACCTTAGCTTAAAGATCATGCCGAACTACACAGCGGCTGATAAAATGGCATCGGAGAATATTCGTCGAGCTAAATTGAAACTCGAAACTAATTTTGGTGAACTGAAACCTTTAAGACAAATGGGCAGTGACACACACATTGATTTGGATTCTTCGTTCATAAAGTCATTGAACAACAGCGGCGGCAATGGAAATGGAAGCAGCACTGCTAGTAGCCGTGAAGTCAGTCCATCCAGAGATGGACCACTCATCAATAATCTTAAGCCACCAATCATTTTACGAAGAGGTCCTCGTGGATTCGGATTCACAGTTCACACAATTCGAGTTTACTTTGGGGACACTGATTATTACACAATGCATCACACTGTCATGGCTATCGATGAAGGATCTCCAGGTTAGTTTCTCTAAATGAAAATTGAAAATCTTTTTTATATTAAAAATTTAATTTTCAGCTTACGAAGCAGGATTGCGTCCTGGAGATCTGATCACTCACATTAACGGCGAGTCAGTGCAAGGGCTTTATCATACTCAAGTTCTTCAACTATTGTTGTCGAGCCAAGAACACGTCACACTCAGAGCGACTCCTTTGAAAAATACAAGTATTCAAGTTGGTGGACGAAAGAGAGAACCTGGTCAAAGTAAAATGGCCAAGAAAGTAAATTCTCGTCCGAAGAAACAGAAAAGTTCGAGTGACAAGAAGAGACGAGCTTCGTTGTTCCGTCGAATAAGCACAAAAATCGCAAACGCTGAGATTCAACAGGTTTGTTTTGAGAGATGCAACAAAAACTAATCAAAATGTTAAAACAAACTTTTTCTTCTTCTCTTAGATGGCATCAACAGGCGCTCTTTCTCCAATCGCTCCAAGTCGCAGCTTGCAGTCTTTTTCAAGGACTCAAGATGCTCGTCCTTGTCCTAGATTGAGCTTGTCTCCATTGGATCCATTCTATCAGCAAGTGAATCTATCATCACAATCTGTTGGCAACTCATCTCAATCATCGTCTCCATCGTCGTCGGTTCCCAATACGCCAACATCGAATTTAAACACATCAGCTCCGATTTATCATCAGCGGCCATCAAGTCTTCATGGTCTGAAGCATAAACTCCACACAATTGGATCGGGAAAATCACCATCGTCGAGCCGAAGGAAATCCGTTTGCGTCATTCCTCTTTCTCCATTAGCAAGGACTCCTTCTCCCTCGCCGTGTGGCCCAAGTTCTCCAACAAGGTATGACAACGAAATCATTTAAAACATTTCCTAGATTTTATTTGTTGTTCATTATTTAGATCACCAAGTCCGCTTGCGTTTTGCCTTGGTCATCATCCAGCTGGAGCATCAAACTTAACTCAAAGCTACACACCAGGTCAATCGGCAAATAAGCAGCAAAACACAAACTTGAAAAAAGCTCATAGCTTTAAAAGCAATGAAGAAAAAATGTAAGATTAGGGACATGAGTTTATTAGTCGTACGTTGATCAAGAAAAGTTGTTCTAGAGAGAGTTTTAGTGTTCTCATTCACCAGAGATCCGCAATATGAAAATGATATTATTTTTGTGGTTTTGATTTAAGAATGTCGTTCCGTCAATTCAAGTGGAAATAAAGAAAAAGTATTGCGAAATTGAAATGAGAATTTTTATTATTAAATCGTCCCAAATTGAGCTTTCAAAGCCGTAAATCATCTTGTAACGAATTGCTTTGAATACACAAAGGGTGACCAGAAAAAAAAAGTTGACGGGGAAAAAAACTACGACGAGTCTTGTTGCAATTTTTAGAATTCCATTTAGATTTCCGAACTTGAATTATTAGGTTTCTGACTTAAATATAAATGTAACTTTATCATTGAGTATGAAAAGGAAAACCAGGCATCAAGATAAAATAGAAGAAGAGAGTAAATTGAAGGTAAATCAAGTTAATTTCTCAGAAGCTTGTGAATCTTCAAGCGTCGTTCAATTTTCAGAAAAAAATTTCGAGTCTCCGTATTGCTGATCTGACTTGTATACTTGCTGGTTATAGTTATTCCAAAAATGCAAGAAAAGAAGATTTGCAGAAACGTCTTCTGGAATTACTGAGAGAGCGAGAGACGTCAGAGACACAAAAGGACGAATTAAAAAAATTAATTGAAAACACTTACACGAAACTGTGAGATTAACAAACTTCTCTGGATTACATTTATTTAATTGCTTTTTCTAGCAAAAATCTTGCGCCGACACGATCAAAGACTCCTGAAGATATGTACACACAACAGTACAACAGCAATCCACTTGTAAGAATCAATCTTTAAACCTCTGCTCTGTTTTTAAATAATCGCTCGCTCTTAGGCCCACGGCATTTCGCCGTTCAATGGCATCTCACAAACTGGATTTCCGATACAGCCCGATGTTAAACTAAAGAAATTGGCTTTCTATGATATTCTCGGAACACTTTTGCAACCATCAACGCTGGTGCCTGGAAGTCAAGCTCGTCAACAAGAAGGAACTTACTACTTTCATCTCACACCACAACAAGCAACAGATATTGCAATGAACAGAGATCTTCGTAATCAGTCGAAACCTGAGTACTTGATACAAGTTCAATTGCGCTTTTGTCTTCTTGAAACAACTTGTGAACAAGAAGATTATTTTCCCCCCAACGTTCAATTAAAAGTTAACGGAAAAATGTGTGCGTTGCCGGTGAGTGTCCTTGAGTTATCGATTACATTGTTGTCATTAACGTTTTATTATTCTAGAATCCAATTGCTACGAACAAACCTGGAGTTGAGCCAAAACGTCCTCCACGACCAGTTAACATTACTCCACACGTCAAGATCTCGCCGACGGTCGCCAACGGTTTGTTCTATCTCATTCGTGATGAAACTTTTTAATTAAGATTGTTTATTTTTCTAGTGATTCATGTTCAATGGCAAACAGAGTTCAATCGAGGTTTTGTCATTTCATGTTATTTGGTGCGCAAACTTACTTCCGACTGCCTCCTGCAACGGATGAAGCAAAAAGGATCAAAAGCTGCTGAATTTACGCGTGGACTGAGTAAGTTCTTGTTAAATTAAAAATTTATTCAATTTTTATTTTTGTATCTTTCATTTTTAGTTAAAGAGAAACTCAACGAAGACGCTGATTCAGAGATCGCTACGACAATGCTTCGAGTTTCTCTTATTTGTCCGCTAGGCAAAATGCGAATGTCAACTCCTTGTCGTGCCTCTACTTGTATGCATCTTCAATGCTTTGACGCTAGTCTCTACTTGCAGATGAATGAGCGGAAACCGTAAGTCGATTGAAAGATTTTCCTCAATTAAACTATTTTAATGAAAACTTTTATTTCAAGAACCTGGAATTGCCCAGTTTGCGACAAAGCAGCTCTCTATGAAAATTTGGTGATTGATGGATATTTCCAAGATGTTATCGCCTCACAGAAGCTCGGAGCTGATGATAATGAAATTCAGCTTCTTCCTGATGGTTCATGGTCAACACTCACGAGTAAGACTGACTCGTACAGTCCTGAAAGCAAGAAGAGCATTCAAAAAGTGGAAGTCATTTCTGATGATCTTGGTAAGTTAACAAATTTACTTCAAGAAGACTTTAAATTTATTTAATTTTCTTTGTAGAAATGATCACAGAAGATTTCCCAAAATCATCGATCAAAACAAATTTCACGAGCTCTACTGGCACAGGAGCAGGCAAACCATCAGCTGACACTGTTGATTTAACCATTGATAGCGACGAAGACGATGAAGTGTCGACAAAGTCTTCAAAAGTTCAACCACAGAAAATTAAGAACAGCAACGGTATGTAAACTTCAGAACCGAGAGCTCACCTAGAAAGCTTAAGCTTCTTCACTAAATGAGATCTTCTCAACTTCAACTAAAAAACATTTCGAATTGCGAACTGAAAATAAGTGATTTGCTTAAATATCCTAAAGAAAGAATTTTCATCAAGCTCAAATCACTTCATTTAAAGAAATTTTTTATTTTCAGTCGCAAAGAAAAGCAAACAACTTTCTTTGACAGATTATTTTGTTAAGTCGGAAAAGTTGAAGTGAGGCCACGAAAGTTATGTAAATACTGATGGTCTAGCCGAATAAAGAAAATAATTTTAAGGATTAAGAATTGTTTACTTCTAGAAGACTAAGAGAGAAAATAAAAAGATTTTATAATATATACGCAATTTTTATTTTTCATTTACAATTACATTCTCGGTAAGTAGAAATTAGTGTCTGTCAATCGACATCATCGCAATTGATGATCTCTCGAGATGCCGCTCACAGATTAGTTTCTTACAGAAACATTCATTTCATTTAGGTACAACAATTGTTCCACATTTACAAGAGCTTTCAAAAATGGGCAAGTTCAATATGTTCTTTTCTGTAAAATTTCCACAATCTTCTTTCATTTTTTTTTTGTGTATTGACAATCCACTGATATTAAAAAAATAAATCTTTATCGTTTACTTTCTCACGTTTTATGACTTGTTTGAACATCGAAGAAATAAAATTGTTTCAAAAAGTGTACTTAATCATCTTAATCGTTCTTCTGCTGACAATAAAGCTCTTTTAAACTCTTGAGTTCCTCGATTAATGCCTTATTTTGATTCTCTAATACAGCTACACGATTCTCCAGGCACTTGATGTATTCTTTTTTCTTTCGACGGCACTCGCGAGCTGCTTCACGATTCTTAAGTAACCTCATCTCTCGTTTTCGTGATTGATCCTCTGCTATCACATTGCCACCAACCAAATTGACTTAAAATGATCAAATCAATTTTTAAAAATAACGCTAAGATGTGAACTCACCTGGAACATAAGAAACCAAGCTTCCGTCTTGTCCACTATATTGGACAATCGTCCCTCCGCTATGTAACGATCCCTGCTCGCCAGGGTTACCGCTTTGCGATAAAATAGATCCGCCTTGAATGTAATATTTAGAAAGTTAAATTCTGAGCGCGAAAGAAAAAAAACATTGAAAACTCACCGATCTCTCCACCTCCAAGATCATTCAAGATTTTCCGGTAAGATGGACGTCTTGTCAATAAGTCTCGCCGCTTTTTCGGAGAATCGTCGTCAGATAAATCGGAATCATTGTCACTATCTATCATATGTCCGATGTTTGGTTCTGGTTTTATCTGAAACGCATCGTTCTTTACTATCAAGGCTATCGAGTGTTGGCTGCAAAAACTTACTTGAATGGCTTGGTGAGTTGTGTGGATAACCGAGTTAGGTTTGTTATTTACTAATAAAACACTTTTGACTGGTTGTATGTTTCCGGTTGCTGTTTGAATCACGGATTGCTGGTTTGGTTGGATAACAGAGGACTGCGCGTGAGTCTGCAAACAATTTATCTCAAAACAAACTTCTTCATGAAGATTTTCTCTTGTATATTTACTTGATGAGCGTTTGCGTTTTGCTGCGATATTAACTGAACGATGTTGGAGGCCGAAGCTGAAGAAACACTCGTTCCTTGGTCTGATGATGAGGAATTCAGTGGATCAACAGATCCATTCTCCTCGATGCTATCCATCTTAGATTACAATTCTGGCGCTGGCACAATTGTACAATTCTCAAGCTACTGTGAAAAAACTGCTGCTTCCTAAAAATAAAGAGTAATTCGGTTAGTCGTAAGGCGTCGCCTGAGGTTGTGATAAGAATCCTTCACGGACGAAATTCCAAGTTGTAAAAAAATATTTTGACGACTAACAACAAAAACAAAGCCAACAATCCTTCTTCGTCTTGAAAATGTTTGTCCACAACAGAATGCCACAATGAAAATATTGTTGAAAAACCCGGGAAGGATCTGACAAAGTTTCAATAGTAAATAATAAAAAATACTTGCTTAATTTTTTTGTTCATTCGTCATCGAGCTATTACGTCATCACTTTGAGCAAATTATAGAGGTCTCTCAATTCCACTATTCAAATAAACACGTTAAAAATGTTGCTCAAGTTTTCGCGCGCTGTTGAAAATACATTTTAAGTAATTGCATCGATTATCTTCTTTTCTCCATGTGCAGCGTTTGTTGTAGTTATCGCATTACTTTTTGCGATGGTCATTATCTTAAACCTAGGGAATAAAATTAAATAAACATTTGTTTAAAGCGAAAATAATGATAAGCGAATCAACAAGTGTGATTATGAATTGCTGGAAAGTGTCGACGTTTGGCGCAAAATAAATCTTAAAAATATTTTTCTTCTTTTTGAATTTCTAGTATATTTTTTGATAAATTCACATTCATATCGATTACATCTTATAATTTCCATTTCGTCTCCAAATTGGTTATGAATAGACCTCCGAAGAAGTCGAAACTAATTCTCTACGTACAATGTAGTTAATTAATCTTAAAATTATGATTTTTCTTATGTTTTGTTTAAGCCTATTAGGTTTTTAATAGCGAAAAGAAAACAAGAATTCCACTTCTCTCCTTCAAAGCTTTTTTTTTATCGAATCAATTTACATTTGTTTCTGAATTATGATTCTGGAATTAATTTTTCTTTCTTCTTCATTTTCTTAAACTGCTTTAAGTTGCCTTCCGAATATTTATAAAACTATGTTCTCGGTGATAATCTCTGTACAAAACTTAATTACATAATTCAGCATTGATTAGAAATAATAGGAGAGAGCGTGAGAGCTCCTTTATTATCAGAAAAGCATGTAAGGAGACTCAAGCATGTTTCAATCAACTTCCTCTTGAACTCTCGATTTAAATGCTCCAAATTCTTTTAACCTGAATGCCTTTCTATCACTTTTCACTAAGTTTTCCTTAACTTAAAGTGACATTTTTAACTTGAAGCAACTAAAACTCGTCTCGTCTATAAAACTTTTCATTTATAAGCTATTTTCTCATTTAAAATCCAATTCGCATTCATTTACTTTTGTAACTTGAAACTTGTGTCGTCTCTGCGTTGTTTCGAAGCCATCGACAGAGAGTTGTGCTTGTCTAAAACTTTTTAAAATGAATTTGATCATTTACATCTATTTTAACGAGAAGAATGAGAAATCCCTTAAGCCTAATTTATTTTGTATAAGTCTTTCAGTTTTAAACATTCCTAATCTTTACAGGTTTGCGTCTCGTCTTCTGCTTTTTTTTTTGTTTAAAGTCAATCATTAGTCAATGCTCAACAATGAATTCGAATACAAATGGGGGGAGAAAAGTCAAATCTTACATGAAAACTATGACAAAAAGCCTTAGCTGTTAATTTAAAACTAAGTAGCTTATGTCTCCACTTGAATTGCTATTCATTTAACTTATTTGTTTGATGGTGGATTCGTAAACGGATTGATCACAGCTTGTTGATTGGCCAAGACAGCGGCTACGATGAGAAAGATTTTTTGTTTGGTTTATCACAATTCCAAGCAAATATTTTGTTCACAACTTACGATTTACGTAAGGAGCCGAATACCCAATTGGGCCCGACATATAGCCAATACCGACGTGAGTATGATGATGCGTGTGAACGTGTCTAAAATAATGAAACGAAAAATGATTAATTCGATGTAACCTTTTGCTTTCGCTTTGATAATACCTTTGAGGCGGGGGACTTGTTGAGCGATTGAGACTACCATTGTTTCCAGAGAGAGGATCTTTCACATCCACTCTGTCCATTTTGTCGTTTGTTTTTGGCGCCGACTGTTGAGATGAACTAAGCGAAGCTGTTGATGACGACGAAAGATTGCTCTGAGTTATGTGGTTAATGCTTGACGTGTTTGATGACAGAGATGTGCTGATCTGACTCGAACTCGTCACATTTGTTCCAGACAGTGGCTGGGAAACATTCGGACTCGAGACACTCGTCACAGGAATTTTCGGATTGTTTGTGGGACTCTTCATTCTCTCGCTAAGCTCATGGATTTTATGAGTATTATAGTACTGATTCGCGTGCTGCTGAAGTAAGTCTAGGGCTTTGGTGTTGGGATTTCGAGAGAGATCTTCGGGAGATGAGAAGCGCGCCATTGCTTGTAGATGATAAGGAGACTGGTAAGGAGCTGATGGTACCAACATATTACGATACATGGGATGTGATGGATCAGGGAAGAAAGGATTCCCTGTTGGTCCCATGTACGGTAAGTAATATTGGCTTGTTGGAGGTGGCGGCGGTCCTTGAGTTTCCATTGTTGGCTTTTGACCTTCCTGCTTCACTTTCGGTTCTTTCTCTTCCATCTTAACGTCTTTGTTTACATTGGATTTTGATGACGAAGAGGACGATGAACTTTTAGATGATTTGAAGACATGTTGACTTGATGACTGTGCACTGTTGGCATGTGATGCTGTTGGAGATTGTGATGTTCTTTCATCTTTCGCTGACAAGTTTGTTGGCGTTCCACTGCCAACTGATGGGCGTCGTTGATCAGGATAAATGAAATATCTGCTGAAATAAGAAATAAAAATAGAAAAAGTTCATTTACGAAATTTGTGCGATCTTACTTTTGCAGTTCTTCCTCTCGTGACATTGGCGGATGACCAATCGGATGACGCTGGTACATGTTTGAGTAAGGACTCAAATGTTGAGGCGAATGAGATAAATTTGTAGCCAATGACTGTCCAGGCTCAGGCTTAATTTCTTTATTCCCTTCCGTTTTGATCAGCTTTGAAGGCATTCCCTAATGAATTAAATTTAGTAATTTATCTTTTGATTTCAAATCATAAAACTTACAGATTTCATCGCGTCGGGACTTGGAAGCTCTTTTCCAATTTCTTCTTTTATATGAAGGCCTTGCGGTGGTTTGCTGTCTTCTCCCGATGTTGGCGGTAACGATCCAAAGCTGTTTTCCATATTGTATGGATAATTGGGTTGGATGAAGCTGCAAAATGAATGAAGAGAGTTAGTCATCGTTAAAACAATGAAGAAATATTTGAACTCACTTGTATGGATAATGCCCGAAGTGTTGCATCATTTTTCCAACTGGATTGCTTGCATTTGCCGGATTTGAACTGTTGTTGGCTGGTTCATTCTGTGAACTCTTCGAGGGTTGGATTTTGTTCATTAAATCGAGAGGACTTGGCTCCTTCGACTTGTAGTCTAAGCTTCCCGGTGGACCAGATTGTGGCGCAAGAGGCTTTGTACTTTGATTATCTGGAGGTTGGAAAAAAGGTGATGGCTGATAGAATGGTCCGTACATGTTGTTATATCCTCCAATTGATAATGGATTACTGCTTCCACTTTCCGCCAATTTCTTAATATCCGAACTGCCCTTGAGTTTATCTATTTACAAAGTAATAATTAAATCTCGTATTTTAACGAAAAAGTAATAAAATTTATACCGCTCAAGTTGTTTTCAACTGCAGTGTTCGAGTCATCCGAAATATCACTGTATGCAGCTGGGCTTCGATGACCATCCGACTTATTGACGGTGGAGATTTCTGTGTCTGTCTCTGGGCCCGGCGACTTTCGATTCTTTTTATTCTTCCCTAAATTTGATGCTTTGTTCGAGCCTTGAAGAGAGTAAAAGCTAGAACTTTGTGATTGTAGATCACTCATCGAATCATTTGACGTTTGTTCAATGTCCGACGATGCGAATCTCAGAATGTTTGGCTTGCCTAAAGAAGTGAGATCATTAGTAAATAAAAACTTTACTTAAGAGTTCTAATTGCTTACTTTGTGTCTCCTGTTTCGATGGTGTTGACGCAGCGGTTATGCCTGGCTTCGCAATCGCTTCCGAAAACGGACTCGCGTTCTGTTCGACATTGTTTTCATTTGGGCGATCAGCAGCAGCTGCACTTGATTCATGCGAGTTGTTGATCTTTGCTTCTGAGGCTGCTCCCGTCGTCTTTGCTGGCTCAAAGTTAAGCTTTTGTGAGAAACTTGAGTCCAGCGAGATTTTATCGTTTGATCTGTTACTTGGAGGAGGAGATTGCGACCGTTGTGATGGTGAGTCTGGGGCAGTCATGGAGTCATCATCGGCATTCGATATTATTCCATGAGCATGGCTCTGATGATATTTTAAGCCATTCGCGTGCTTATACTTTTTACTGCAGTCTTGTTCAGGACACTCCAGAAGTACTGGCGAAATTGCGCAGGGAGAAGTAACGCTCTTCGTCTTTTTCGCTCCTGTTTGTGAGCTTTGAGACGGAGCGCTATTGCTACTGCTTCCACTTCCTGCGGAAGATTGAATATTGTTTCCGTTGAATGGCGAAGGACTTTCATCTTTTGATTTCCTTCGTTTCTCAGGACGAGGAGCAGAAAATGTCGTTGGTGAAGTCGATGGAGTGTTTGTAACAGCGTTTGATGCATTGGCTGCCGATATGTTTAAGTTGGACATTGACGAGTTTCGAGATGCTCTGCCTTTTGGTCCACCATTTCTGAGCTTGCTGTGAACAGAGCTTCGAGTCTCGGTGAAATTTAACAAATCATTAGTGGCAGTTCGTCCGCGCTTTCCTCTTCCGCCTTTAGGCAGTCTTGCGTCTAATTCTTCGGTCGGCGAGTCGCAAAATCTTGGCGGAGCCCAGTCATGTTTTGTGCAATCGATCAATGTTCCTACATATGTCTTCCCTCTCCATGTCACATTCACGGCCAAGACACCTCCTTCCGTTTCATGCCAAACAATTCCTTCTAGCGTAACTGAAGTTCCAGGTTCGCAGGGCCCCAAATGATCAGGCTCTGTGATGGTTCCGATAGATGTCCCTACACAAACGTCTACCATATTCTTTGAATCACATTTAATACGTTTCATTGGAGGCGACTGCGTCATTTTTCCATCGTCGCTGTTTGTGCTCGAAGTGTAGTTCGATGATGTAGCAGAGGATGAATTTGATTGAGACTTTGATGAGAAATCAACCATTTTCTGCTGCTCCTTTTGTTTAGCTCCACCACTTTGAGATAGAACCTAGAAGAAAATATTTCTTAGAAAGTTTCAAATTAATGAAAAATGAAGCTTTACCTTTATAGCTTCCTTTGGAGGTCCTGGAGCATTGGCTGTATTTGCACTAACGATAGAAGATTGTTTCTCGGAACTAAAAGAAGATAAATAAGTTATTTTGTGAAATTTCAAAAAACAAATTTTACAAACTCTTACCCTAAAGATATTTGACTTTGAGCGTTGGAGTTTCTTGGCTGACTCAAATCTCGATGCTTAACGCAATTGTTGCTGCCGCATGGAGTGTTTCCGGCTTTTTCCGTGCCACACGTACAGACAGATTCCTGCTGGATCAAAGGAACAATTTCAGGTTTTTCCTTTGTCAGTAATTTGTCTTTCGCCTTCAATTAGAATCACGTTAGCGAGTCCATCAAATTTTTCGGCAAGAACATTTATACTCACTTTGTCTTTTCTGTGGCTGTTGTTTCCTCTTTTAGCGGATGATGATGGAGATGCCGGTACTCCGATTAGAATATTTGCTTGCTGTTTCTTGCTGTTTATCAATGGAACACTGTCATCGTTGTTGAGATTTCCGTTTTGCTCGGATTTAACGATCTCGTGTTTTGAGTTTCCTGTTTTCGTGCGTTTGATTTTCATCTTGAGACCTTTATCAAGTGTAGCCTTCAAAAAAGTAAAAATTCGCAATTAAAATTTATTTCCCAAGAGAGATTTTCCGTTTCTTACTTGGTGGTCAATGGACATTTTAGATGTCCCCTTGTTTCCAGAGTTGGTTGTCGATGCCATAGTTTCGCTATCGCTTTTCACTAAAATGAGAGTAATTAGCTTGATAAGAAGTCATCAGTCATTGCATCTAACCTTTTGATTGATTCTTCTGCGATGCTTCAGTGGAATCCTTATTTTCTTTCTTATCTACAGATGAGGCGCGCTCTGAGCCTGTAGCGCTTTGCAATGGAATGACTAAAGACGAATCTAAATTCGAGGACGATGACTTTTCGATGTCAGCGTCCAAATCAATTATTAAATCGCCAATCCCTAAACGAGAGAGTAAAATAATTAATATTTTATCGAAGGATTATAGAGGAGGCTTGCCTATATCCCACTCGTTATCTTCGTACTCAAAATTTGTGTCCTTTAAATCAGATTGATTTCCTTTTACACTTGAGGTAATTCCTTGATTACTTGTTTTAACGTTTTGTGTTTCCGTGACCACCTTCAAATGAAACATCAAGATTGTACATTTAAGTTAAAGGAAAGGTTTGCCGGAGCGTACCTTTGAGTGGTGGCTATTTACTGCCTTTTGATTTTTTAATGAATCCATGCAGAAGAGGATAAACCTGCAACAGACAGGCCCAACACTGACAAACTGGAGTCGTTCAAAAACTGAGAGAGATGCTTCTTCGAGATGAGCTTTCCAGAAATCGTGGCATGCAAAGGCCACTCAGATGGCCCGTGGGCCAAAAATTTCATTTTAAATTATCTACAAAACAATAAAACAAGTTCTCGTTACTTTTCATTAAAACTTATTTCTCCTCTAATCACTTTAGATATTATTAACTCGAGTCCATTCCGGATACTCAAAAAATCGACATCCGACAAATCTTAATTCTGAGACAGAAGAGAGATTTTTTTTTGGAAATCTTATGAATGTTTTTATAATCACAGGAGATCGGCCATTTTAGAATGTATCGGCAGTGAACTAACGATAGCAATTATTCGCGGGGAGTCTTCAATTCACTTACATTTAAACGAGTTTTTTTAATTACATTCATCCAGCACTTTAAACTTCACAAGATTGATCGATTCACGTTTAGTTTAGATATTTTTATTTAAGATTTTCTTAGCAACACACAAGCTAGCCCAAGAATTTGAAGATCTCGAGAAAATCGTTTATTTCATTGAATTCAATTCACTTTTAGCATTGTTTCTGTTACCGGTTCGACCGCGAACCTAACTTGATAGTTTTTATTTAAGGAAAATCACAAACTCCCGAGAAAAGTTAATTTTTTTTTGTTTTTTTGTAAAGAGTTTTGCGGTCGCTCGAAAACCTCTCAATTTGCTCGAAGTCCTTTGAAAGCGTTCAATTTTGAAAAATTTCAACGATTTCCTGAAATTATGTTGTGAAACATTATTTTTATGTTTTTCTCTCTTTTATTTTTCTTCTTTCTCAGTTTACATCAAATATTCTGGATATTTCACAAAAAATAGTTTTAAATGTTCCGGAAGCGATTAAATCGCTGCAGATGTTGCTGATAAAATTTGTTAACGAGTTGCGTCTGTGAAAAGGATCAAAATATGAATAGAATGTTAATTTTTTAAAAAGAAGAATTAAACCTTTTGGTGAATCATCTGTGCGAGGAATTTCTGTTTGATCTCGAATTGTATCAGCGAGATTAATTTTAAAATTGATTGGTCCTCCACTTTGTAAAGAGTTTTGTGATTTAATCTAAAGAAAAAGTTTAATTAATTAGAGATAATTCTCAAACGTAACTCTTTAAGAAAATTACCTTTTGCTTGCTTTGTTTCTTTTTCTCTTCCTCTGATGTGTAGACTCGAACAACTCGCTTTTGACTCTTAACCAATTTCTGTTCATCCTTCAATCTCTGCTCTGTCTTCTGAGTCGACTTAACGAGTGATTCTTTACACGGCAATTCGAGGGTGAACTTTGAGGCCTTCAAGCTTTCCGCGAATGTTTGATCAAATGAAGTTGAGAAGCTTTTAAAGAATTGATGATTTAAAATGTGATCGATGGAAGGTGAAATGGACTTTAAGGAATCTTTAGCGATTATGAGTTCAAGCAACGATTCTAAAATTAATTAAATTAATTACTGAGTTAAGAAGATTCTTTAAATTATCAAAATTACTTAATGTCGGCGGGCAATCATTAATTTCTCTTATGAACGGCTCTTGTAATGAATAAGTTGACTGCATTTCAAATAAAACGTGGCCAAAAGTGAAAACGTCGATAGTCTCTAACGAGTTAATTTTACTGTGCTGTACGAAAAATGGCCTAAAATCAACAAATCGTTAACTTCAATTACGATTAAGCTTCCGGCGAGGTTTTACCGATAAAATGAGGGAACGCCTAGAACGAAATTTTCAATTGCACTCAACCTTGCTACTCCGTTCTCTATAAAAACGTTTGCTGTCGTCAAATGTCCTAGAAAAGAAACGAGAATCATGAATTTTAATGAAAGCTTCTTGGGACTAATTGACTAACCATACGGCAAACCATTTGAATGCAAGAACTTTAAAGCTTCTAAAATCTGCCGACTGTACAAGCCAAGCTCGTTAATCGGTAAAGCTATTCGCCCTTTAGTGTTTCCGTATTTCACGGAGAATGAGTTCAGTGGTTGCGATCCACACAGCATGTCCTTCAAACTGCCTTCCTTGTGAAATTTCCTTATCGTTAAGCAGCCATTCTCGTTCGACTGTATAAACTCGATGGGGTAAATGAACGGATGCTTGATTTTCGTCAAGCTCTTGAGAACTGCATTCATCTCCTTCTCTTTAATTTGCTTATCAGGACCAAACTCAGTCCAGCTGAGAAGGTATTCTTGGTCAGCAGCGTTCTCCTTGTAACTAGAAGTGCTCGGTTGTGATTCCAATTTTGCATTCTGCTTATGGCCCGAGTGAGACTTATGATTGACTTTGAAATAGTTTTTCTTAACGCGCCATCCAATTTGTCCGTAGTTTTGCTTTAAAATCCAGGAACCTTAAACAAAAGTTTTAAACCTCTAACGAAATTAAAATAAATATTTATCTTACTCTCATTCTTCAGTAAAGCTGTGACATTCTGTTGTGCAATTTCTAATGATAAAAGCTCTCAAAGTAATTTCAACTGCGGTTGCAAATGTGACAACTTACCAGAAAATGGAACTGAGCATGCATCTGGGTCGATAAACTTTTTAGTTGGTAAGGATGAAGCTGTGAATTTGAATCATTAGAGTTGATTGAGCTATGTAAAGTGAGGAGATTGTGTTTACCCAAGATAGTGTTCATTGTGTTATGTGAATGTTTCAATTATCCAATTCCCGAATGTGCTGTAAAATATTTGTCAAATGTTTGAAAAGCTTCATAATCAACATTGAGTTTACGAGTGGAAATTAAAAATTTACTCGGCTAAATACGAAATCATGAATAAAATGCAGCGCGATGAACGAACATGTAAGGGAAACCGGCGGCTGGGAGTGAAGAGTGGGAGGGAAGAGAGGGAAATGAATTTAAATTGCCGAACGATGAATTTATTAAATGACAGTCTTGTGACTCATTTTCAATGCTGCAGCTTTTCGAGACGAGAAATTTTTCTCATTTAAAGCTCACAATGGATGCGATGAAAGGGAAAAGATAATGTTTTTAGTTTCATCTTAATTCTAAGAAGAAGATGCTTTAACTCGAAGTATCTATCGAAGCTCATGTGAAGCTTGAAGAATAATTGAATTTCAAATCCTTCACTAAATCAATCAAGAGTAATTTTCTGCAATCAATCGATTCCGAGAAACATGCTTGAGCTTCTTGAATGGACTCAATAAATAATTCGTAGTAGAAATAATTATTTCCTATGAAAAAGCAATTTAAAGCTTTGCAGGAACTTTAGTTCAAATGTTTATTTTTAGCTTAACTTCTAACTTTGTGCGCAATTAATTGTTCCACTGAATTTAAGTTACAAATGCCATTGAAATAACTTTGCTACTTGATTGAATTTTCAACTTTAATAAAACTCGAAAGCTCACTTTTCCACTTTGTTCAAGAAGTTCTCATAAAGTTCTCAGCAAGATGAAGCGATCAACACTTTACTTAAGTTATCAAATTGAATCCAATTGACTACAAAACTGTATTAACTTTCTCTCTAAAGCTAGAAGGACTCACGAAGCTGCAATAATGAAATTGTCAATGTGTAGGTGTGTGAAAAGCGATAGAAAGGAGAGAAAATGGAAAAAGCGCGAGATTTAAATATTTTCCGAAACATTCTCAACAAAGTGGTGAGTTCCACTTTTCATTTATTTTTCTCTTTTCAAATAATTTAAGAAAAAGTTCATTTGTTCCTTCAAATTAAATGTAAACCGTTTTTCTTTTGTTGTTTTAATATCTACAATCATTAAAGCTTTCAAAAGTTCTTATCTTTTAAATATTTTTTTCTATTTTCTCCTTTTACTTAAATATGCCGTTTAGCCGTCTAGTCCAACCCCCATGCAATGCTCCCATTGCATAGAGCGAGTGTGTTTGCTCCTGTAGCGTAATGGATAACGTGTCAGCCTCCTAAGCTGAAGATTGCGGGTTCGAGTCCCGCCGGGAGTATCTAAAATTTTTTGTTTATTTTTTTACTTTAAATTTAATTTTTTAAAATTAACAAAATAAAAAAATATTTAAAATTAATTTTTGTAAATTTTTTATTTTTTGTGATCACATATCAACCTGTACGATCTAGATGTAAAAATCTCTTAAGCAGTCTGCAAGTGTATTGACAACAAACTGTTGCATAGGTAGACGTGGGCACGAAGCTTCAAAGTACAAACATTGCTGAGACGAAAATCATAACACTTAACACTTAAGAAACGAGTTTCGTTAGAGTTAGACGTGTTTCCTCCGAATAACAATTTTTTTTATGGAATCGTGGCAAATCGAACGAGAAGAAACTTTTTTCCTGTGAATTATTAAAGAGCTTTCAAGTAAACGCAAAGGTAACGATCGACCTAAATTAAACTCCTGTCGATTTAAAATTCAAAAGAATGTTTTCGTCGCAGTAAAATCTATGGAAACATTTGATAGTAAAGTGAATTCCTTCGTGAAACGCCTTTTTTCTCCTCGCTTTGTATTAGAAACCGGTTCTCATAATTTGTAACTTAAACGCGAATAGTTGGACAGTGTGTGGAATTTGTGAATCAAATAATTAACATTGTAGCTTCAAGTGATCGTGATGACGAGGAAGTTATTGTCGCATGTTTCAAATTAAAATTAAAATAAAAAAATTTAATCAAAGTTGACTTGGTAAGTCAACCGCTTTAAAACCTTGGCACTATAAACTCGCATTATTGTTATTGTGCGAATGAATTGAGGCGATTTTCTACAATGAGATAATTTTTTTTCGGTGTCATAAAGAATGAAACTTACTTTTGCCTCATTAGTGTAAAGGTTTGAACGAGTGGCAAGTGGAAGTCGGTCTTCCGCTAATTGCAGGGGAAAGTTGTAACCGCAAAGCGTCGTCGCGATCTCTAAAATCGATACAGTCAATTGGAAATTAACGTCTAAATATGTAATTGTGCTCACTATTTCATTAATATTAACGACCTCGACTCGTTCACCGTATTGTCAATCATTAAAGCGTAACTCGTCACAAAAAGGCCTAAGCCTCTATTCATTATCGTGAAGTTGTTAGTTTGAGCCAGAATATTTTATTTTGTTTCTAGAAATAATCATGCTGCGATTGATTTCCTACTTGGTGCTTTTAACACATCTGAGGTTAATTGTTTGTTTGCCAAATGGAGCTCCTGTCTCTACGTGCTCGACATTAACTCCCGTACACAGCAACATTCCGCCAGAAGCGACGCAATCGTTGTTTCAAATCGTACCACAAGCAAATGCTGTTGGCCAAGGGCAAATCTTGAGAATCGAAATTCCTAGCGAAATTCCATCGCTCGCTTTCAAAGGTTTCATGATTCATGCGAGAACTCCAAATGGAAGAGTTGTGGGACGATTTGCTGCTTCCGCTGATGGTCTTGTGAAATTAATTGATTGCGGTGGAACTGAAAACACTGCGACGCACGCGAATACATCGCCAAAAGTTGACTTTGGCTTGGATTGGCAAGCGCCTACTGACTACTTAGGAGATATTATGTTCAAGTAATTATTGATTCATCAGAATGAGTGTGGTGAGTGACTTCAGACGAGCGAAGAAGAAATGGATCAGAATAAATAAACGCAAAGCTCATTTGGGAAATCCCAAGCGTGACTCAAAGAAATCTCACCGCTGACTGACGTCATTCACACAAAAAGTTCTGCTTGATTGCCTTGATTACTAACAAACCCGACTTCTTCAGTGCTACAGTCGCTCAAGACTACGACAAGTTTTGGGTGGGCGAGACCTCGGAAATTGTCCGAGTAGTCGAACGAGATCAAGTGCCGCAAAATGGAATATCAACGACAAGACGACCCGTCGAAACAACGACACCAAAGTTCGAGCGATCGACTTCCGGACTGAAACGAAACGATGACAGGATCTATGATGGATGCGGCGATACGAAAACATGTTTCGGAAGCCCTGACAATTGCGTTGCATCGAAGTCGTGCACAACTTTCAGTGCCGTTCTCGTTAGAGGTACGAACAAAAGATACTTGAATCGTGTAAGTTTTTTTTCTCATTCACGCTCATTTGTTTGAAGGTGATCGATACATTATTGAGTTGAGATCAGCAAGACAAGCTGGCTATGTTGCACTCGGTCTCTCCGATGACGATAAAATGGGAAAAGATTCTGTTGTGGAATGTCTCGTCGAGTCAGGCGCGGTTAAAGCATACACATCGATGACAGTCGTTGGTAACGGAAAGTTTGATTCGCCAAGAACAGGAATTGTAAGTTTGTTAAACTTTAAATGATTTTTTATAGCATAAAAGAAATTTTTACAATTCTCAGCCGCAAAGCGCAATCCGACTACTTGAAGGACGTTTGGAGAATGGAATGATCTACTGCCAAGTAGAGAGAGAGCCCGTTACGATGATAAACGGAATCAAGTTTGATTTGACGAAGCAAAGTTATTTCCTTTTGCTAGCAAGTGGATCTGCAGTCAGAGCGACAACTGTTGACTATCATGACATCGTTCGTTTAGCTTCGCAAGAGGCTCTTCGTCTCTCGGATGTAACAAACGTCACAGGAAGATCAAAGATTCTTCTCAGACTTCACGGCGCTTTCATGATCACTGCCTGGATCGGAACAGCTTCCATTGGAATTCTTCTTGCTCGTTACTTCAAACAAACTTGGGTTGGCAGCAGTTTATGCGGAAAAGATATTTGGTTCGCCGTAAGTTTCCTTCCGAAATATTAATCACAAACTTCCTAAATCCCTGACCTCTTTTACAGTGGCACAGAATTTGCATGATCTTGACATGGGCATTGACGTTAGCAGCTTTTGTGATTATTTTCGTTGAAATTAGAGGGTGGTCGATGGTGAGAAAAATATATTTTATGAAAGTTTTAATTGCTATGACCGTCGCGACTTTTATTAGGTCGATAATCCACACGCAATCTTGGGAACGATAACAACTGTTCTATGTTTCTTCCAACCAATCGGCGCCTTCTTCAGGTAAACTCCAAACGAAAAAAATTAATAAATTACGAAACTGATTTTCCCTTTCTACACTAAAGACCTCATCCAGGAAGCAAGAGACGACCTCTGTTCAATTGGTTGCACTGGCTCGGGTAAGACAAACTCGCATAACAAACGATTAACACAGAAAATAATTTTGCTTCTCAACAGTGGCAACGTCGCGCATATTTTGGCGATTGTTTCAATTTTCTTCGCGGTTAAACTCGGCAAAGCTGAATTGCCGGAATGGATGGATTTCATTTTAGTGGCCTATGTCGCTTTCCACGTTATCATTCATTTAATTTATTCGGTAAGTTTCACTCGTCGAACGAATATTAATGAACGCTAATTGTCTGCAATGCTTAATAAGAATGCAAAGCTCGGTCATGGAATTAACAGCTTGGTCTATTTGTATTCTGATTAGATATTTTTATGGCTACAGATTGCCGGTTGTGTCAGTGAGAGAAAGGGCAGCCAAAGGGTGACCTCATTCCCGATGGGCGATATTAATCAGTCGAGGAGCCAAATGATCGCCAGCACGAAACAGGACGCTGCCGTGAGTTTTAGTTTTTGAATTTAAAATCCGTGAGAAGCTAGTTCAGGAAAAGCGAGGAGAATATTTAAGATTGAGGTCAACTTTATTCAACCATTGACCCCAAACCATCAAAAGCTTCGTGTGATTAAATAAATAATTCTCTTTTATTTGCCTCCCACAGTTTACCGGCTTCCGACGTGTTCTCCTTGGCGTGTACATTTTCGTCATCATACTCTTCGTCCTTGCTTTACTCATTGTCGCGATATTCGCTCCAATCGAAGAAACGTACAAGACAATCACACAAACCTCATCATAAGTTTGTTCTCTCGCTTCTCATGTTGAAATCTGCCATTGTTAATGTTACGTTATTTATGAAACGCAATCATTCTGTACTTACTACTAAACACACAATAGAAACACAAATACGAAGTTAATATTCTCATCAACGACGAAATGAAAGAAGAAAAATTGTTGAGCTTAACAATCGAAAAAAAAAGAAAAATGAAACAAAATAAAAGTTCTCTGTACATAAAATACAAAAAGTAAATGTTTTTTCTTCTCTCGACTTCATTTCTCGAGAATGATTGTCATGAATGAACGTAATGGACTTTTTACTCGCCACTTAGTAAAGCGAGCAAGGATCCGATCGTAAGTCACGTAAAGGAAGAAATTCGATTTTATTTTCAGGACTCGTCACGAACGAAACGGCAACGAGGAATGAACTCAATCAACCTCTTTCACTTTCATTCATCATTGCGCATGCTGAAAAATATTTTTGCTTTTGGAAAGTCTCAAGAATTTTCCAGTGGAGAGAAATATTCTTTTTTTGAAGAATGGCTCTTTAATTTTTACAAAGCATTTGACTAGAAAATATTTGGTTTTGTTGCATTTTGATGAGTTTAAAACGTAAATTATCAATCAAACAGTTCAGAAGAATGTGAATCGATGGAGAGGTGACCTGCAGTTAAAAGCAGAAATGAAATTCAGTGATAAATCAAGGAAACCAGAGAGAACAATATAATTCACATATCAATCGATATAAGCGTCTAAATTAAATTTATTTAAAGCTAAAGCAATAAAGTGGACGATACAATTAGAAAGAGAATCAATCTCAGTGAATCAAACTCTAATTAAATTAGTCAATTTTCACTTTGAAACATGAAAATATCAGCAGCTTTGCTCGTGCTAATCTTCTTTTGGGAAAATACATTTTGCTTAGAGTTAGATCCCGTAAAGGACGAAGCAGTTTTCCAAGGTATTTCGTCTTATCCGTTTCAGTGCGTGACCTGATTCATTAATTTCAATTTAAAATATTCTATAAAAGGCAAATGCAGTTCAAACTTGTGCTCGCAGCTTTGTTATGAGGTAAATTTTTCATTCGATTCAAACCGAAAGGGGAGACGAACAAAACGGAATTTGACATTAATTAATTAAAACGTCGAATTATAGCTTCACGATGGAATGTTCGAGTGCGATTGTAGACAAGGATTTGAGCTTAATCTAGACGGCTATAGCTGCAAGCCTAGCAACATATCAACAAACTTCTCATCTAATGAACTGAAGCTTGACGAGGACTACAGCACTTCTGATGTATTTTATCAGAAAGGCGTCTCGTTCAGTGCTAAGCTCGACGAAGCCGCTATGAACAATAACTTGAATGTTGTGTCTAAAGAGTTTATAAATAACGATAAAGATGATAATGATGATGATGTTGACAATCAAAGGTAATTTCATGGATTGCGCGAGAAAGAATTGAGAACTTTAGATTTTTTCTTGTCTCAAAGTAGAAGCAACAACTCACCGACTGAAGCTGAGAATTCCCAACGATTAAAGTCATCAGAGGCAACAGTTAATATTCCAAGGTTTTATCAAACATCGTGGCTTGCATTCCGGCCACTCAAAGGTAATAAAAAAATGTTCTCAATCAAGTTCTACAGTTGATGCAACACGTTGCTGGCTGTTCTCTGTTTTCAGGTGCAAATCTTGTCACTGAAATCAACATCGAGTTTCGCCCAGAGCAGGCAAATGGAATTCTACTTTTAAGCGGCGAACGAGAAGATTTAAACGGCGACTTTATGATTGTCACGCTCACGAATGGAGTCATCGAGTTTTTCTTCGATTGCGGATCTGGAAAAGGAGTCATAAAGTCAAGCGAGAAAGTCATTTTACACCAGTGGAACTCTCTTATGATTTATCGCTATCGATGGGACGCTTGGATAGAGTTGAACGAGAAAAGAAGAAACCGAGGACGCTCGACAGGCATTTTCTCGAGAATCACTTTCCGTAAGAAGCCATAAATTTGATTATGAAACTTTTCATTAAAAACTTAAAACTTTCCTATCAGGTTCGCCAGTGTTTCTTGGCGGAAAGGGAAATTTAACAGCAGAAACTCTTGCAAAGAAGAAAATTCATACTTCAAAGGGTTTCAGCGGTTGCATCAGAAAGTTCGTCGTCAATGGCCATCAATATGAGCTCGGAAAGCTTTCGAACAACGAAATAATTTCGACATCAAACTTGAGTGAGTGTTGGCGAAAACTTTCATGAAAGCTTTTAATTAAAATTTGAATTTTTGTGACTTCAGACGAATGTGCAATCGACCAATGCAGTTTCGTTAAATGTTTGCACGGTGGACGATGTCAGAGCACTTCATGCCTTTGCCCTCTAGGATTCGGAGGAAAATTCTGCGAGAAAAAGTTGAATTTGAAGGTAAATTTGAAAACAAAAATGTTTTGTTGAAAATAGTTCTTGAATTTTAACTATTTTCAGACTCCGATGTTTAACGGAACTTCATATTTGAGATATTCCCCTCTCGGAGAATCTGCAATCATTTGGTTGGAGATAAAGGTAATGACACTCAACAAACTCATCTCCGACAAAGTAAAAGTGAACTCAAATCTCTTTGTAGCTCGTAATTAAACCCCAAAGCGAGGACGGCCTAATTTTGTTCAGCGGTAAAAACGATTTGGGAGATTTCATTGCCTTATATCTCAACTTTGGTAAGTTGATGCTCTTTATCTATCCAGATGACAAGAAAAATAAATTTGTTTTATGTCAAAGGTTTCGTCGAGTTCGTTTACGACTTGGGAAGTGGAGTTACATCTGTGAAAAGCAAATTTCCACTTTCGATTGATGAGTGGCATGTCATAAAAATATCACGAACTGCTCGCTTGGCAGTAATGAAAGTTGATTCGCAACCTGAGGTCATGACAGTTTCTCCCAACGGATTTTGGCATCTGTCGCTTCCTTACAGTTTGTATTTGGGTGAGGATTGATTTGAAATTATTTTAGATTTCACATTAAATATTTAAACAATCGTAGGAGGAGTCGCAAAGCCTAATTCACTGCCATCGAATCTGAGAGAACGAGGATTCTTTATTGGTTGCGTTAAAAAGGTTTGAAATCATTAAAATTTAAACCTAAAAGCTTTTTTACGAAAACAATTATTTTTAGATTGAAGTAAACGACAGAGACATCGAAATGATCGGAGATGCATTGGGAGGATTCAACGTTGACGATTGCAACGAGACTTGCGTTCATAATTTTATTTCAGAGACCACCAGTTCAATTCCAGTCGACTCATCAAATTCTTTAGTGACAGATGACGAAATCACTGACAACAGCAAAGTTCCGATGAGCAATAAGAAATATGCTTTCGATGTTGTCGACGATGCAAGTGACTCGAATCTTAATTCACTTTCATATCATGAGAACGAGGACAATGTAAACCAAGTACTTGATGATACAAACCACAAACGAATCGTCCGAGTTTCTCTCCAAAAATCTATCAGAAGAGATCAGGGCGCCTGCTTTCGAGGCAATGAGAGCTACGCGCTTTATGATTTACAGAAAATAATTACACCAAACGAATTCACCGAAAATAATCTCAACATTCGCTTTAAAACACTCACACCAAACGGTTTGATGCTCTTAATTTATCAGAAACCGCACAAGAAACATGAAAATTTCGTTGCTTTGAGCGTTGAAGACGGGTGAGTTGAGAAGATCAAAAGGGACAAAAGGTTTATGACTAATTCAATTATTTTCCAGCTTCATGCATTTACGATACAATCAAGGATCAACAAATATTGATATCACTTACAATGGCACTAAGATAAACGACGGATTATGGCATCGAGTCAGAGCGACAAAGTACGAAAAAGGTTTCATTGAAGGGGAAGAAGTTTTAATTGAAAGGAATTTTTTTTTTCAGGAAAAATCAAATTGGATCGTTGAGAATTGATGGAGGTCAACCCGTGTCACTCAGATCAAGAGCGAAACAAAAATTCTTCGAAGTAACGAGCGGTCTTTATCTTGGTAAGTTCATCGCCACTTGAACTGACTAATCGTTCTAACCAAATTCACTTTCAAAGGTGGCACGTCAAGCTCATCACTGCCTGGCTTCAACGGATGCATCTCTGACATTATTCTAAGCACAGAAGACGGCGAACACCATTTAGACTTGAGCATGTTTAGAGCGGAGGATCAACAGAATGTCAATTTCAATGAAAGTTTATGAAAACGATCGATACTTGAGCGGCATAAACAGACGATGTCACGGTAAGAAAGCTAGCATAAATACTACAATTAGAAAATGATGAATAGGTATACTTTCAAACAACAGAACGAACGCTATTAGACTGTAACAAATCATAGAGCACAGAATTTTTCAGAATATTTATCGATTAAGACGAATCTATAGTGAATGTAACTAACTTTAGTTGAGAAACTGTAAGAATTTCTATCGAAAAATAAAATAAATGATGATTTAGACAATGACAAAAAAGGATATTGAAAGATATAATGAACACAAAGTTTCATTGGGATTCGAACCCAAAGTCTTGAAACTTCTGAAGCCTTCGCTTTTGCTTTGTTTCAGTTTCTTTGTTTATTATACTTTGAACGGTTATTGCAGATTCCAACTCACATTCAACTTTCCAGTGTTCCAATTTCCCGTTGAAGACTCGTCCAGTGTTGCTTATGCTTTATTCGATCTCTAATTTCTTGAAGGTTTTGAATGAAATATGAATCAACATTTAAATAAATTTTAATCAAATCAGAATCTTAATCAAACGATTTAATAAATTTCCAAAAATTTCCCTCAGCTTAACAAAGAATTTCTGGAAATATTTTAAAATTTCATTTTTCCCTGAACTCATCCTCAAGAAGAAAAAATCTTGAAAATTTTTATTAAAAATCTGAACAAGTGTAAAAATAAAGTTTTCAAAACAGTGACTTAGTTTTTAAGAATTTTAACTTGTTCAGTTATTTTAAGAAGATCGAATGTTGACTTTGCTATCACTTTAACGCGGAGAAAAGGAATCGAAAGTGCAGCTTCCCACCAAATAAAATAAAATCAGTGAACTTTCATCTTCTAAAGATGATAAAATATTTGGCCTATTTCGAGACGACTTCATTTTCGAGCGAAGACATGCATTTAAATTGATTGTCCACAGCTTTCCAACCAAGTGCATTTAATATTCAAGAAAATAAATGTAAGCGATTGAGCTCAATTCCCCAAACATCCATCGCTTTAAAGGTCACATCGGAATGTCTGTGATTTATGTTTCGTACACTTCCTTTGCGCCGTCGAAGAGTGACCTTAAAATTACTTTAAATTGAGACTTGCTTATTGAATAATTGTTTCAATCAGAAGTTTCTGCGAAGCTCAGTGGATGAGATTGTTTACTGTTATTTTCGTTTTATTTTTCATACTCGACCGAATGTGCAGGAAAGTTTTGTAAAGAAAATGAAATTTTAAGAAGGTGAACGTCGATCGAGCAACAAATTTCTTCATCATGGGTGCCACGATGGGCAAGAACTCTATGCTGGACTCTCTACCTTCCGGACAGGTTGGCAACAACATTCAAAAAAATAACGCGAAGATAATTAAAAAGTAATTTGTCTTCTTCCAGCCTCTTCACGTTTGCTTGTTGGGCTTAGACAGTGCGGGCAAGACTACAGCTCTCTATCGAATGAAATTCGATCAGTATTTAAACACAGTGCCGACGATAGGCTTCAACTGCGAGAAGATTCGTGGGACGGTCGGTCGGGCGAAAGGAGTCTCATTTTTAGTGTGGGGTGAGTGAACGCAATCTGTTGCTGATTTGATTTTAATTTGTCAATTAATTTTAGATGTTGGCGGACAAGAGAAATTGCGACCGCTTTGGCGAAGTTACACAAGATGCACAGATGGCATCATTTTTGTAATTGATTCAGTAGATTCGGAACGAATGGAAGAAGCCAAAATGGAGCTTATGCGAACTGCAAAGTGTCCAGACAATCAGGTTTGTTGTGGAATGTTAAAGTCGTTGATTGATTTTAATCTCATTTATTGATTTTAGGGAACTCCACTGCTAATTCTAGCCAATAAGCAAGATTTACCGATGGCTAAAGAACCAAAAGAACTAGAAAAACTGCTGGGCTTGCACGAGCTGCTCTCGCCCATTTCTCTCTCTGTCTCGTCAGGAACTCTCTCAAACATTGACGCAAGCGGATTACCCGATAAAAGCATAGCATCGTCTTCATCATCATCAATAGCCACATCAAAAAATCAAGACCAAAATCAAGTTAAATCATGGCATATTCAGCCGACTTGCGCCATTACGGGAGAAGGTAAAGACAAAATAATCAAATTACCGTCTCATAAATTTTAAATTCAATTTATTTCCTTTAAGGTCTTCACGAGGGCTTAGATCATTTATATGACATGATAATTCGAAAGCGGAAAATTCAAAAACACAAGAAGAAGAAATAATTTGTGGGCGGAGCTTTTCCTTGTTTAATTAATTAATTGATATTGTTTGTTTCTTCCTTTGCATTTAATGTAAAACTTTATCGGCACATTTGCAGACAAAAAAACGCTTCAAATCGTTAAATATTTTATGTTTTGTTATTCCTTTGAGCGATTTGTTGTAGAATGATTTTGCAAAAATAAATGATTATTGAAAACAACGAACATAACTTTATTTTAACTGTTTAACTTGAAAGCTTCTCTGACTACGATTTGCCATGTTTCATGGAGTCCTCGTGAGCTCGTAAGGACTCTGCTGCCAGATGTAGCCAGTATCTGTGATGGTGCAGTAGCCATTGTAATATCTAAAGAAGAAAACATAATTAAAATCACTCTCCATTACGTTCACTTTCAATTTTACCTTCCGTGTGATCTACAAATGAAACAAGCGAAATGAAGTTGTTTATTAGACTCGAAGCATTCTCCCACAACATCAATAAAGAAAATTGAAATTTTCTCACGGGAAAATATTTTTCTCATGAATATGACGTCTTAGCAATTTGTCATTTCTTAGCGGAAAAATTTTCAAGTAAACAAAAAACATTTTCACTCACCTGCAGTAAAGATAACTCGGACACTTGCATCGGAAAATCTTTCGGAACTCTTCCTTGCAGATCTCGTTGTATCCGCAGGTTCGCTCAGCTTGATAACTCTTAACACTGCTGTCAACAAAAGCATCGCAAAGCCTTGATGCGACCAACACAAGAATGACCGAAAGCATGAAGGACTGAAATGAAACGTAATTTAACTCGGGCACGTTTCGCCTGTCGCAGTAATTAATTACTTTCATTTTGTCGTAACAATTTGTTATTCTCTTCGTTCACGAAAAATATTTTACTTCTTTATTTCCGTAGAAGATGATTTTCATCTGAAAATGTTTATTGGAAAATTTTTCCACGGACTTCCAGTCATCTCGACTGTTCGAGAAAAGTTTTTATCTCAGAAAATATTTTTATTGAAATATTTTTCTGATCGAAACGTATAAAAATGAATTCCAATTAAAAGAAATAAAAATTGATCGATGCGTCACTTAATTAACTTGCTCGATCTTTGGTGAAGCAGAATCTTCTGGTTTGGCTTGAACTTTTTCTTTCTGAGGTCCAACTTGAGTGATGTTGACTGATCTCAACTCATCTGATGGAGGAGCTTGTTGAATTGCTGGGTTGATGGCAACGATCGTCAACATTCCATCGCTTGACAAAGTCGAGGAAACATTTTCTTGCTTGTAGCCTTGTGGGATCATGTACTTTCTCGTGAAGTGTCTGAATTATTTTGAAAAGAAAGTTTATTGAACGGAAAAAAGAAATATTTGAAGAATGTCTCACCTCGATACGAAGCCGTGCTCATCCTGCTTTTCTTCGTGTTTTCCCTCGACGATGATGAATTTATCGTTCGTTTGAACGGTGATCTCGTCGGGTGTGAACTGTTGGACGTCGAGAATAACTTGGAATTTATCCTTTTCGACATTGACGGTCGATCCAGAGTCTTGACGACTCAAGTTAACGTTGTATGGTCGATAGTATGGAGTTCTTGATGGACTTGTTGAGAGATGAGTGTTGGCCAATGAGCTCAACAAATCATTTCTTCTCAAAGATGTTCCGAAATGCTGGTCGATCAATCGAGAAGTTCTTGGACGACGGAGTGAATCAAAATCCCAGTTCGTGTCGTAGTCATCCCACCAATCTCTGAATCTCAAAGGAACGTTCGACATTTTTCTTTAATTCACAACTTTCTAGACTTTTCTTCACAATTTTCTTTAGCCTGCACCTTCTTCGATGGTTCGTGGAAAACTGAATACTTTTTCTCACTTTTTACTTTATTTTAAAGCTACGCCTACATCAAATCTCTTGGCAATGTATCAAAACCGATCGTGGCCGTTGAAAGCGATCAAGTTTGTTTACCTGAAATCATCAAATGTTCTTTGGTAGGAAAAATCGCGCTGACACTGGCTCTGCATTGAGCGTCTACATTCATAAGTATTTTAAGATGTGATGAATAATAGAGAATTAACAACGCTTTCAAAAATAGCTTCGTTACGTTTCATTCAAACATTTGGCTTGGGAAGCGATCGCGTGGGGAGGAATTTCTTCGAGAGGGAATTCCCTGTCGGTAAAAGAAATAAATTTGGATAAGGCTAAGATGATTCGTTTTCGAGAAGCTTTTCAAAATAAACTTTGACATTTCCTTGAAGCAAAAAAAGTATTGGTCAACGATATATACAATAAGCATTTCTTATTTATTTTAGTTTATTATTGGGATTCGATCCCTTGCTTGCTTTTTGAAAGACTTCTTTCTTGCTCAAGTAATTTGATCAAACTTTTTTATTTTAACACATGAAAAGAGGGCTTAAAGTCATTTTTAAAAGATTTTATTGAATGGACACTTTTTTTGTGGAATTTTCTTAAATGAAAGAAAAATTTAATAAAAAATATCTTATTTGACAGTCGAATTAATTTTTTCTCACAAATTATTGGGACTCGAACCTACTTCCAAACGAATTTAAAACATTTCTTTGTTTCGTTTGATTCTCTGAATAAATTTGCTTTGAAACAATTTGGCAAAAACTTGATTTGATTGTGATAAAACACCAATCGAATTATTTTTTATTCAATTCACCTCCTAAAAAAATATAATAAATCGGTTTGGTTAAATTTATTCAGATTTTTAGAAACGATTGAATAAAAAATAATTGAAAAAATAACGAGAATTGGCTGTTAAACTCAACAAGTTTTTCTTTCTGTTAATTTATTGGGATTCGAACCCAGACTTGTATTGGTCACTTCAGTCGCATCTTTACGAAGAGTTTTCAGATATTTTATCTCTTGAAATCACTTGGCAAAAACTTGTTATGATTGTGTTTTTGAAAAACTTTTGAAAACACTCAACTTAATAGAAATTGAGGAATTATTTTTTCGCCACTTCAATTGATGATGACTCAGTTAGTTAAAATAAGGAACAAGATTTCTATTAAATATTTCTCAAGTGAACCGCTTATGACCCGACGATTTTTTTATAACAATTATTTGCGTGAAACATACAGAAGAAAATTGATATTGCTTTCATAACGTGCTAAGAATTTGTTGAGATTCGAACCCTTTTCCAGTCTAAAGAAAATAAGTCTAACTTTTTAATCAGTTTCAAGTTTTTCGATTAACTTTCTGATTTTGTAACGTTGGAAAAGTTCTTTTATTATTAAGAACATATTTTCTTGATTTTGATCAAAAGTTTTAATTTAATATTTAAAAAAAAACTCCACCGTTGAACAAATGCTGCATTTGTTGGGATTCGAACCCAGGTAAGAACAAAATTTGTCTATCTTTTTCAGGTTCTTGCTAAAGGATTTCTTTGATTTTTCTCTCTTTAGATAATTTGGCCAAAACTTGATCAATTGAAAAGAGAAAAATGTTTTCTTCTTGTAAATCAATGAAGAATTCATCAAAATGATTTGATCGTTGATTGAAATTAACTCAAAATGTTTCAGAAGTCTCGTGCTGAAATTCTCGGAAGATCAAGTTTCATGCAATAATTATAAAATTAGGATCCGTAAATTATTGTTTCATTTCATTCGCTGCAGCCAGAAAAAAAAGTTTTGTCTCCACAACTTTTAATATTCGTCTTTTATTCAACCTTAGAAAATATCTTGCGTGATCTCAAATGCAGAAGGAAACATCATCAATCTAACACTAACCTAAATGTCTTTCATCTTATTCGTTTTGAATTAAAAATAAAAGAAATCTACTTAAAAAGAATTGCAAAATTCATTTAAATTTCCTAGTAAGATCGCTCCGATCATTTCTTTTGTTCGTTAATTTTCAAACTCACAACTTGCTATAATCTTAGCAAGGGGCATTTTAAAGCAGATTTTACAATTCTCTCTTTCATCTCGTTCAGTTTCTTTCAAACTCTTCAGCTGACAAGACGTGTTTTGTTTAGAGCAGTAATGTTGTGATTATTTTGGCATTTGTGATGGTGTGCGTGTAGTGTTGAGAATAATCAAAATTTTGATAATAATTCCGATTCATGATTAACAGGACAAACATGGAATTGCATAAAAAGACTATTGCGAAAGTTATTTTAATATCGCTATCATTGAACATTGCTAATGCTCTCGCCTCTGATAACACATATCCTACAACTCAAATTTCATCGTCAGAGTGCTACGATGCCTATGGACAGCCGAGAGTGAGTGTTTGCTCTCAATGGACGAGCATAATCTTGAGATAATTTTGATAATTTCTGAACAAGCGTTTTGTTTTGTGTGCTCTCAAGAAAAAAAAAAGACTCAAAAAACATTTTCGAATGCACTTTCTTCACGGCTGTGGTCGTGCGCGATCATGTCTCTTCTTTTAAAATTTCTTCTTGTTACTGAAAGATTCTAATTTCAAACATGCACACATACGAGACTTTCGACAGCATAATGATGATCCCAATATAAATGTTTATATGTTTTTTTGAGCTTTGTGCGGCCGAACTCATGTAACGAAGCTGTGATTCTCTTGCCTTATCTTCTGATTTCAATTAGTTCCCAACGAAAAAAAAAGCTTTTTTCTTTCATTCTCATCTCTTATCATTTCACAATGACGACTACAAGTCATAATTTCCGGTCAAATGTAAAGTTCCGAAATCGCTTCTACACGTTGTCGCTCCGTTCAATGAATTTATTCTGATTTTGTCCTTTCAATTCGTCAATAGCGTTGCATACCCGAGTTTGAGAATGCAGCTTTCAACCTGCTGATCAATGCGACAAACACCTGTGGACAGGAAGAAGACACAGACTTTTGTGTGCAAACAGGATTTTCCAATAGGAAGAGTTGTGATGTTTGTCGAGAAGGTGATCACACAGCTGATCGATTGTCGGATCTTCACGATCCAAAGAGTCCAACTTGGTGGCAATCAGAGACAATTTACGAAGGCATTCAATATCCAACATCTGTGAATCTTACGATTAATTTGGGTAAGAAATTGTCGGAAGAATTTTAAAAGAAATTTTTGTCATCAACGAAAATATTTCTTTAAAGGTAAATCCTTTGACATCACTTACATTCGAATTGTGTTCTACTCACCACGTCCCGAGTCATTTGCGATCTACAAGAGAGTTGTTGAAGATGGACCATGGATTCCTTATCAATACTACAGCGCAACTTGTCGAAGCACTTACGGTCTTCCCGATTCACTTTCACTTCAAAAGGATGGCAATGAATCGAGAGCACTTTGCACAAGCGAGTACAGTGACATTTCACCTCTGCAGTTCGGAAACATTGCTTTCTCGTCTCTTGAGGGACGTCCCAGTGCCTACAACTTTGAGAACAGCATTGAGCTCCAGCAATGGGTCACAGCAACCGACATTTTGATTTCTTTGAATCGATTGAACACTTTCGGTGACGAAGTTTTTGGAGACAAACAAGTCTTGAAGTCTTATTTCTATGCCATCGCTGATATCGCCGTCGGTGCTCGTTGCAAGTGTAATGGACATGCTAACAAATGTGTTGACAGCACAGGTTTAAATGGAGAGAGAAAGAAAGTTTGCTTATGCGAACATAACACGGCTGGCCCTGATTGCGAGATCTGTCAACCTTTCTTCAACGATGCTCCATGGGGTCGTGCGACATCTAAAAACTCCCACGAATGCAAACCTTGCAACTGCAATGGATACTCGTACAACTGCAAATTCGATGCTGGCCTTTACAATCAAACTGGACATGGCGGTTATTGTATTGACTGCGCTAAGAATCGCGATGGTGCCAACTGCGAACGTTGCAAACCTAATTTCTACATGAGCGACAAGGGAGAATGTATCGAGTGCCGTTGTAACTCGACAGGATCTTACTCGCAACAATGTAACGCCGAAGGAAAGTGTCAATGTTATCGAGGAATCACAGGAGATAAGTGCGATCGTTGTGAAGCTAATTACAACAAATTCGAGAAGGGCGGTTGTTCTTTCTGTAACTGCAGCGTCGAAGGATCTTATGAGAACTCTCCATCGTGTCATCCACGAGAAGACACTTGCTTCTGTAAAGAAAACGTCGAAGGAAATCAATGTCGACAGTGCAAACCTGGTTTCTTCAATCTCGATGGCGATAATAAGTTTGGATGTACTCCCTGCTTCTGCTACGGTCACACTTCGGAATGTCAGAGTGCACCAACTTATTCAATTGCATCGCAAAAAGCAAACTTCAATAAGAACAAAGATAAGTGGACAGCAATCGACACTTGGGGCAGACCAGTTGAGATTCATTACAACTCTCACGATCAAAACATCGGAGTTGGTAACTTGGGCAGTGGAGACATTTATTTCAACGCCTCAAATGCTTTTGTCAACGATCAGAGAGCTTCGTACAATCGACTCTTGAAATTCAAACTTCTTTTGGTTGGACAACGTGGACCGAATCCATCGCAAAGCGACGTCATCCTTGAAGGTGCTGGAACTAAAATTTCTCTGCCAATCTTCGCACAAGAACAAGGAATGCCTGAAGACGGAAAAATCAAGGAATACGCTTTCAGACTTCATGAACATGCTGACTACTCGTGGCAACCAAGTCAATCGTCTCGTCAGTTTATGTCAATCTTGAGTAACCTTACAGCGATTAAGATCAGAGCGAGTTACTCCGACGGAGGTGAAGCTTTCATTGATGACGTTGAACTTGAGACAGCTCATCGTCGTGCCGCTGGTAATCCCGCGAGATGGATCGAACAATGTCAATGTCCAGATGCTTACATTGGACAATTCTGTGAATCTTGTGCTCCTGGTTATCGTCACTCTCCAGCCAACGGCGGACCTTTCATGCCTTGCATTCCTTGCGATTGTAACAAACATTCAGAGATTTGTGATTCTGAAACTGGAAAATGTATTTGTAACGACAACACGGCTGGCGACAGTTGCGAGATCTGCGCTAAAGGATATTACGGAGATGCTGAGAATGGAACAAAAGACGATTGTACAAAATGTCCTTGTCCAGATAAAAGCGAGTGCATGCAATTGGCTGACTCTTCGGTTATCTGTTTGAATTGTCCTGAAGGATATTTCGGTGAGTGATTGTTGATGAAGATTTTAAATTATTTATTTAACAAAATAAAACATTTCAGGTGCTCGTTGCGAAATTTGCTCTGATGGATTCTTCGGTGATCCAACTGGAGCCACCACAGGAAAGAATCAATCTTGCCAACCTTGTAATTGTAATGGAAACATCGATCCAAATGCTGTTGGAAATTGTAATCGCACGACTGGAGAATGCTTGAAATGTATTCGTAACACAGCTGGACCTAACTGTACACTTTGCCTCCCTGGTCACTTTGGAGATCCCTACGCTTCACCTTTTGGTTTCTGCGAAACTTGCTCTTGCTATCCTCGTGGAACTGTTCAAACACCAAACGGAATTTCGATTTGCGATCACGTCACTGGAGCTTGCGATTGTAAACCAAACGTTGTTGGAAACAGTTGTAACGAATGTCAAGTTGGTTTCTGGAATATCGCGAGTGGAGAAGGTTGCGAGAGCTGTCGATGCGATCCCGTTGGACGAGTCAATGCTTCATGTAACACATACACAGGTCAATGTGTTTGCAAACCAGGAGTTACCGGATCACGTTGCGATAAGTGCGAAGCTTATCATTATGGATTCTCAGAGGAAGGTTGCAAGCCTTGCAATTGCGATGGCAGCGGATCGAAGAGTGCTCAGTGTGACGACAACGGACAATGTCCATGTAATGACAACGTTGAAGGTCGAACTTGTGACAGGTGCAAGGAAAACAAGAAAGATCGACATCTCGGTTGCGTTGATTGTGATCATTGCTACAACTTGGTACAAGACGCTGTGAATGAACATCGTTCAAAGCTTTCAAGCTTCGATCACGTTTTGAATGAAATTTCTGAGAACCCAACTGTCATCGAAGATCATGAATTCGAAGCTAAACTCAGAGCTCTGAATGAAAAAGTTAACATTGTTCTCGAGGATGCTAAATCTGGTGCTGGCAGTGGAAGCGGAAAGTCTCTGACACAAAAGGTCGAAGACTTGAATGGTCAACTGTCTGATGTTGATATTAGCATTGGAAAAGTCGACAGAACTCATGACGACTCGAAATCGAATTTGGATAATGCAAATTATAATTTGAAGGAAGCTCAAGATACGATTCAACAAGCATCGGATGAGTTGAACGTAAGTTGGAAATTATTCAACAATGAATGAAATTTTATTGATAAATTAATTTTCAGGCTGCGATGGAATTGATTCAAGTTGAAGGTTTCTTGGAGCTTTCAAGAGCTAAGAACAAGTCAAACCAATTCGACCAACAATCAGAGCAAATGAGTGACATCTCAAGAAATGCAAGAAAGATCGCAGAAGATTTGGAGAAGGTTGCCGAAGCTAACAAGGAAGATGCCAAGAAAGCTAAGGAGAAGGCAATCAATGCTTCGGATGTCGCTAAGAGCACAATTGATCTTCAAAAGTCGATCACAGACCAGCTCAAGAATAAAATCATTCCTGATTTCCCAGAAGAACAAAAGAGACTCGAAGCTTTGAAGAAACTTTCAAACGAATCTCTTGAAAAAGCAAACAGTGTCTACGACGAGTCATTGACTTTGTTCGCTAATGTCAATGCTCTCTCGATTCCTGAAGTGAATCTCGCTCCAATTAAAGAAGACGCTGCTAAGCTTTTAGGCGTTTCGACTGAGATTTCAGCGGAACTTGACAACGTTCTCAATTCAAACGGAGATCTTTTGGATGACTTGGAAGGTGACAATAAACTTTCAGAAGTTTTGATCGAACGGTGAGTGAGATTTTAATTTATTGTGAGTTCTCAATCTGAAATTTTATTTATCTCCTAGTGCCATCGCTCAAAAGGATGATGCTGAAAACATGCTCGAACACATCACCGATTCCAAAATTTTGGCAGAATCTGCTGTCGCTGACGGTGACGATACCTTGAGAAAAGCAAACCACACTTACCATCTTCTTCAAAGTTTCCAAAGTGGAGTTCAAAAATCATCTGAGAGTGCGAAGATCGCTCTTCAAGATGTACCAGCAATTGCTCAACAAATTAAAGATACTGACGAAATTATAAGAAAGGCTGAAGAGGTAAAATAATTAAATTCTTAATCTTCTTTCAATTCTAATCATCATTGATCATTCACAGGCTTTGACAGAATCCTACAACAATGCCAACAAAGCCAAAGAAACTGCACAAGAAGCTCAAGAACGTTATGCTGACCAAGCATCAAAGGTGAGCTTAATATTTATTCTAGACAAAATGAAACTAACAAACTCTCTTTGCAGGAAGCTGAATCAATTCGTAAGAACGCTTTCGAAGCTAAAAACGAAGCACAGAAGCTCCACTACGAAGCTAATAATTTGAGATCGAGAATCGCAAGTACAAGTTCGCGATTCGAAAAGCTCGAAGAGCTTGGAAGCAAAGACGACGATTTGACTGAAACAGCCAAAGCAAAGGTTGGTCAAGCTAAGACTGACTCGGAAGATGTTCAAATAAAAATGCAGAAAGCTCTTGACAGCATCAAAGCAATTATGAATGAGCTGGAGAACATGAAAGACATCAGCATTCAAGATCTTGATCGTCTTGGTAAAGAAATATTTGAATTTGATTTTCACAATTTTCTTCTAAACTCAAATTTATTTTTAGACCAAAAACTGAATGCAACGGAAGCAGAGTTGGAAAGAGCAAAACTTAACGAGCGAATCGAGTCTCTTCGTGGTCTCAGAAATCACCAGAACTCTGACATGAAGACTTACAATTCGGAAATCGAGCATCTCGAAAATGAAGTCAAGAACATCAGACAAATCTCAAGTGCCTTACCAAGTGGGTGCTTCAAGCGAACTCGTCTTGAGCCTTAAATTGAATGTTGTTTTAAATTCTTCGACTATTTTTTTTACTGAATCATTGGAAGTTACTTAGGCTGACTGGGAAAACTTACCGACTTAGATTAAATGATCGTACCAACTTAAATTTTCTTTACTTAAAGAACAATCCTGTCGAAACTAAATGTAACTGCCATAAAACAAAAATTTTAGAAAATAAAGAACGATAAAGAATCGAGAGATAATTTACAAAGATTGAAATGGAAATTAAATTAATTCGTTTTTCAGTTAGTTAAGCATTTGCCGTTGAGTTCAAACTTCCCGCTAAACAAATTGAAAACGCGCTTACAAGTTGAGAACGAAACAGATTAAAACGAGGAATCTTCAAAACCTAAAAACTAAAGGAATTAAACAAAATGAGTAAAAAACAAGTCATTCAATTGCAGGATCTGCCTGACAAGATCTTGTTAAGAGTCTTTGAGGAGCTGGACCAGTCTGATTTACTGAGCTCTACACTCGTTTGCAAAAAGTTAAATTTTTTGTTTCCTTCTTTTCTGTTTCTTTAATTGAGTTTTACTTTCAGATGGAACGAAATCATTGGACAGAGCTCATCCACAATGAAGAAGTTTATAATTGCTATGAGAGGAAATTGGAATCAAGTTTTACAGAAATCTGATGGCTTCACTCGTAAATGTCACACGATCAGGATCAATACCAACTACAATTGGTCTGAGAATATGTTGAAAGTAATGGACCGACATGCTACCGATTCTAAGCGTCTTTTCGTTGGTGGCTTAATTAAGACAGAAGAATTTGGACGCGTCAGTCAAATGTTTGCTTCGATGACAAAACTCGAGTTCTTGAAGATCGAAGGTGTAAACATTAAAGGTAAATCAAATGCTGATCTCAAGAGCATCGTGCCGCACAACCTCAAAAGCTTGAAGTCTGTGGTCATAATCTTAGGCCACTGTGGAGTAAGTTTGACAGCTTAAAACGTTTTCCAGGTTCTTCATTGAAGATTTATTTCAGGTTCTGAAGTTCATCGAAACAACGCAGCTGACGAGCTTAAAAATCGACTTTACACATCGTTTTGATTTTTCTGATATCTTGATCAATTTTCTTGCCGGACAGAACAACTTAAAGGAGCTCGTAATTCGAAAGGGTGGTGAAAACAAGAACGTCGACTTGGAGAAGCTGAAATCCATTAATTTTCCACTCAAGAAACTCTCGATTCACAAGGAAAACTTCCCGTTATTCGGCTCAGAAGAAAACTTGTTACTCTTCTTGAATAAGTTTGTCGACACGTTGGAGGAGTTTGAAATATTCCGTGCTTTTCCATCCTCAGTGTACGAGATGATCTTCAAGAAGTTTCGCCATCTCAAAACTTTGAACGTCGCTATCGATGGCGCACCAACAGAAGAAACGTTCTACCAAAAGCTCCGCCCAAATTATTCTGTTCAAAAGCTGACAGCTTTTGGATACAAAGATATCTTACTGAAGCCGCTCCAAGGATTCATTGGAAATCTGCCAAATGTCAAAACTCTGGTTATTCAAAATCAAGAGCTTTCAAAAGAGCTGATGTTGTACATCTCCAACAATCTGAAACAGCTCAATAATCTGCAAATCATAAACATTTCTGGCAGACTGTTCGAAGGAATTCACATTCCTAGCTTGAAATCGTTAGCAATCGGTAAGCACTCTTTCATCAAGCCAAAAGATTGGAAGACAATTGTCGAAGCATTGCCAAACGTCGAAATTTTCAAAGTGTTGTCCTTTGTTGACGAGAAAGTTCTAAATGAAAAGAATATCAACATTATCACGACCGGATGGCCTCAACTCAAACATGTTGTGCTTGGAAAAGGATTCGAGGCTTTAAAACGAGTCTTCGATACGTTCTTGCGTAATTGCCTTCACTTGAAAACGGTCGAAATCAGTGAGACTTCATTCAAGCCAAACTCTAAGAAGAAAGAAATATTTCGCGATTTTAAACGAGATGGTCTTCGTTTCATTATTCATTCTAAAGACGATCTTTTCAACTTCGATGAGGAATTTTCTTTTGGCTTGTGGGAGGAACATTTGGTCTTCAATGGAGATACAAATTTGGACTTTGAAGATAATCTTTATAGCTTTGAAAGACTCGGTTTCGTAAAACTCGAACAGATGAAAGAAGACGAAAACGGCACTTTTCTTAATTTTCTGCCGGCTTAATTCTTGCATGGACTAATAAGAGATCTCAGATAATATTTTTTCTATGTATAAGAGCGAGATAAGCTTATATTTCAAAACTTTAAATAAACGCTACATGCGACAACATTTCCCGCTTTTATATTTAAAACTTTCATGCTTACAGGCCTTTATTTTATCTTTCTATCCATTTATCTGAAAAAATTTATTTATTTCATTATCTTGTGATACGATTGCAATCGTCTTGAATCCAAAGTTAGAAATCGATATCAATTTGTTATTTATTTCATAAATTCGATCAGAAAATAATTCAAGAATTTCATAATGTTACGTATAACAAAAGGTTATTGTCTAAAAATTTTACTTTTCTCCATTTTCTGTTTAAGCTACGACGTGCTCTGAAAATAACTTCGACACTTTTTTTATTGTTTTTCAGTTTTCATCGAATTACTCTAATTTAAATTATGATTTAAATACAATAAATTATATTATTTCATTTAAATAATAATTTTATTTCAGTGTTTCAACTTATTTCATCGATTTCTTGACTTTTTTATTGTTTGAAAGGCTCTCGCATCACTTTAGGTTGTGCTGAAGTTTAAAACGATTTTCAGCCGAAATTCTCGGGCGTCTTTCATATTCTTAATCACAATCAGAAGCAAGTTCGCGTGATTCAAAGCAGTATCGTAGCTCTACGCGTCGGTTATCTAGTGGACTATTGATTTTAATAGAAGTGGAGTGAAAAATCATCAAAATGAGTGCAAGACAAGCTCGAAAATCAACACCAGTAAGTTCCTCTGGTTCAAATACTCGTCCGACGAGTCCTTTATCGCCAACGCGCCACTCGCGTATCGTTGAGAAGAATGAGCTGATGAACTTAAATGATCGCTTAGCAGCTTATATCGATCGTGTTCGACATTTGGAGAATGAAAACGCCAGATTAACAACAGAAATAACATGCTACCGAGATACAACAACACGGGAGGTCACAAACATCAAAGGAATGTACGAACATGAACTTTCTGATGCTCGGAAGTTACTCGACGAGACCTCAAAGGAAAAGGCAAAGCTCGAGATTGATATCAAGAGATTCTTCGAAGAAAATGAGGATTTAAAGAAGAGGCAAGTTGATTTTTTGGTTAGAATGCTAGTTTTAATTAAAGAAAAATGATGTCATTTATTACCACCGAAAAAAAAAATCCATCGACATCACACACAAATGTGTAGTTTTGTGTATTTTCGTTTCTTTCGGTTGAGTGTTCCAATGTGGTGTTTGGCTATATTTAACTAATTTACATTTCAACACACTCAAACCTTGGAGAAATGCGTTGGAGAAGACCTTAAGATGTTTAGATATCGCACGCACACTCGCGATTCCTGTTTACCCTTCGAAATAATCTATGTTTTCTGAGTGAAACTGCCATATGCGCTTCTCATAAATTTCATAAAGTCTACGAGCGAACTAGTCACATCTTCACGCTCTAATAAATATGATTCTAAATTTACGCGGAAAGAATCTGCGGTAGATAAGCCGCCGACAAAAATATCATCAATGCCATTATCAACGTGGTGACCTTAAACAAGTTTGTTCGATGATGTCATCGTTTCATTCGTGATTTTATTATTACGTCATATCCTCCCGGCTTTTCTTATTCGCTCACACACACAACAAAAGAAAGTTCGATGACATCATCAAAACTTAACACTCCTTGTTATTTCCGTAAATGCTGAAAACTCGTAAAAATAAAACAAAGCGACTACAATTCTTATTTTCTGACATAATTTGTGGTCCGCTATGCGCATAGATGATGATCTCTGATCTCATCGATGCTTCTGAGACTGTATTTGTGTTAAATGCTGTGATGTTTGCTGAGCCACTTTGTAATGTTGATTTTTCGCTTCTTCTAGATTGGACAAGAAGACGAAAGAATGTGTCACTGCTGAGAACAACGCTCGCTTGTATGAACAAAAGTTCCACGATTTGAGCGCGAAATACAGCAGCGCTGCTTCCGAACGTAAGAAGGCCCTTGACGACTTAAAAGAGTTGGAGAAGGAGAATGACAAGCTTAAAAAGATGCTTGAAGCTTTGCGTAAGAATCTTGAAGAAGAAACTTTGGCTCGCGTTGACCTGGAGAATAACATTCAGAGCCTCAAGGAGGAGCTCACTTTCAAGGATCAAATCTTCCAACAAGAACTTTCCGAATCACGTTCTCGTCGTCAAGTCGAGATTAGCGAGATCGATGGACGACTCACCGAACAATATGAAGCCAAGTTACAACAGTCACTCCAAGAATTGCGTGACCAATATGAAGCACAAATGCGTAACAATCGCGAAGAAATTGAAGTCATGTACGATAACAAGATCAAAGGATTGCAAGCTCAGATCGCACGAGGACATAGCGCTTCTTCTGCTATTCACGAAGAATTGCGTCTTGCTCGTAGCCGTGCTGATGGACTCAATGGCAAGCTTTCCGATATGGAAGCTGCAAATGCTGCTCTGAGTGCACGTATTCGCGATTTGGAAGCTATCATGGAAGGCGAAAGAGCCAGATTCCACCGCGACCTTCAGGCAACTGAAGCTGAGTTGAGTAGAATCCGAGAGGAAATGGCTCAGCAGCTTCTCGAATATCAAGATCTGATGGACATCAAAGTGTCTCTCGATCTGGAGATTGCAGCTTATCGTAAACTTCTCGAAGGAGAAGAAACTCGTCTTAACATCACTCCGACGCAATCTCAAACTGCATCGTTCTCCCAATCTTTGAGAGCTGGACGTTCAACACCTGTTCAGTTTCGGACCCCCTCAAGAGCGGGCAAACGTAAACGCACGATCCTCGAAGACGAAGAAACAGCAAACTTCAGCGTAAGCTCATCAGCAAAGACCGACGTTGAAATTTCAGAAGTTGACGCAGAAGGAAAGTACGTGAAGCTAACGAACCGCGGAAATAAAGTAAGTGGGATGATAAAGCAGTCAATTCCAAATTAATGATTGATTCTTATTATTTATCTCAATAGGAAGCTCAAATTGGTGGATGGCAATTGGTTCGTCGCAGCGGCGAGAACGAAACACTATTCAAGTTCCATCGCACAGTTAAGGTTGAGCCAGGACAAACCATCACAGTCTGGTCATCAGATAGCGGTGTAACTCACGAACCACCCACGAACATTGTCATGAAGGGCCAACGCTTCTTCGTCGGAGATAACATGACGACGCATTTGCTGAATCCAGAAGGCGATGTAAGATAATCTTAAATCACACTAATCGAAGAGATAGAAACTATTTTTCATAATTTATTACAGGAAGTAGCATTGCATGAACGCAAGACGATTCAGAGATCATTCCATCGCGAGTTCGGATACCGCGGAATCGAGGATTTCCATCATCAACAGGTAAACTTGAAATTGAATTCAAATGTATACAATTTATTAAATTATTCATTTGCAGGGAGATCCACAAGCTGGTGACGAGAAGTGTCGTATCATGTAAGCAGTCAACTGCCTCTTAGTTTCATATGGAAGAGTCATAAAACTAAGCAAAAATGAAAATAATGCCTTTATCAATTCATGCAAATTAAATGTTAAGAAAATTAAATCTTAGGTTTAAAATTAACATTTTCTTTTAGTGCTGGAGGAAAGCTTTTTGTTGATTTTCCCTTTGCCTTAAGTTTCGTTATTAAACTTACCATCACCTCTAAGATACTAAAAAACTAAGTTGCGACACTGATTCGAGTGGCAATTCCTTCAGTTCCAAAATATAGTTAGAGCTAGAACCGAAATTAGTCGAAAATGAGGAGACCTCGTTAGTTACGATGAGAACTTTTGTGTAATTCTTAAAAATCTCCATAAATTAACAGAAAGCTGAACTTGTAAGAATCTTGTCCAAGAAATATTGAGAGTAAAGGTTATTCATCGCATATTATCGACACAAATTTTAATCTCGAGAAATTAAATTTGAAATGAGTACCAAACAGATCCAACATCGAAATGGATTCCAGTCCAGTGAGATTCTTATAACTTCGAATGGTTTCTTATTTTATAAAATTCAACGATTTTTTCACGATTATAAATTAATATTTTTCTATCACTAACAATTACTTGTAAAATCCGATAAAGAAAAAGAAGAATAAATAAATTTTGTGTTCATAAAAACCCGAAAATTTTGTGGTTGAATGAAATGATTAATTTTACAGATCAGGTAGAAGTTAACAAAGAAGTTTGAGAAGCTATCTGAAGAAGAGGAATTTGAATAAATATGCTAATCAAGCTTGAATTGTATTGTCCGGAAGGAGAAGAAGTTTAGGTCCAAGAACCAAATTTGCATATCGATTTAGTGGCCAACAATATTAAGAGCAAAAAAATCTTCGTGCAATCTTAAAGATCACAGTTTGGTCTTCAAAAGTTTGCTTCATATTTCATTCCTCTCGCTCATACTAAATCTCGATGATTGATCGAAGTCTTTAACAAAATTAAATTAACATATTTCTGCTAAAAAAAAGTTTGAACCAAAAATAACCGATTCCCAAGCTCAACCGATTCCGTGAAATATTTTTTTCTCAGAACTTTCACTGTGTTAGCCTTTAGCAGAGCATAAGAAAATATTTTGACACATTTATGTTTTAAGACTTTTAATTTCGTTTCGTATCATTTAAATGGTTTCGGATGAGTTAAATAGCATATCGCTAGCACTCACAAACCTGGTTAAAGCAAAAGAATAACGCAATATTGTTAATATTCATGAGAACAAAAGTGTGAAGCAATTTAACAAAAAGCTTTGGCTTTTTAGAACGCAAAAATGTCGAAAATCAAAAGGAAAATAAGTTATTGTGTGATCTTAATAGTGATTCAGTCATGTTTAGTCGTATCTCAACCGTCATCAGTCGTTATATCAACGCAACAGCAATCAAAAGAGCGCTACAGCCAAGATTTCTCAAAAGATCATGACAAATGCGAGCCCATAAATATTCCGTATGTTGCGCTTAGAATTCATTTTGAAAATATTTGTGAAAGATTTGAGCTCAATAATTTTTATTTTCTTACAAATTTTCTCCAGACTGTGCCAAACGATTGCGTACAATCGAACAATCTTCCCGAATCTCCTCGGACATACCCGACAGGTAAATTGTTTATTCATTTAATCAACATCTGTGATGACATTTTGGCTTTGTTCCAATTTTTATTTTCATTTGCTTTGATAAGAGAGCGCGCGGCATGTTTTTCTGAAGAATTCTTATTTAATCGCTTTATTGACTTTAATTCGTTTATGTCATTTTAGGAAGAGGCTGCTCTTGAAGTTCATCAGTTTATTCCACTCATTAAAATTGAATGTTCGCCCGATCTTAAGGTAAAACTAATTAGCATTCAAGTCAGACTAACGAACGAACTAACAAATGCAAATATTTTTCAGCTCTTTCTGTGCTCTCTCTACGCGCCATTGTGTACAATCCTCGATTACCCAATTCCTCCATGTCGATCATTGTGTGAGAGCGCGAGAAACTGCGAGAAGATCATGAAGACATTCGACTTCATGTGGCCGGAAAACTTGGAGTGCGAGAAATTTCCCGTGCACGGTAGCGATGAGATTTGCATATCAAACAATGCAACGTCGAAGAGCGATCAGAGTTCCTATAGCACGCCCGTCTCCGTCCTTCACAAACATGATCGGAAAAACAACAACGGACTTGTCGACTACAAAGGCAACGTCACAGGATATTCTCATCGTTCCATCGGATTTATTTGTCCAGTTCAACTAAAGGCTCCTCAAGTTATGGGCTATGAGTTGAACGTCGCAGGAAAAGCAATCAAGGACTGTGGAGCTCCATGCAACTCTTTGTTCTTCGATGAAAATGATCGAACAAAACTCCGATACTGGATCAGCTCATGGGCTGCGATCTCTGTCGCAAGTTGTTTGTTCACGGTAAAGAAATTAAACTATCTAATCAAAATTTCCTTGATTAACTTGAGAAATCTTTTACAGATCTTAACATTCATCATCGACTCATCGAGATTCCGTTATCCTGAACGACCGATAGTATTCTTAGCAATTTGTTATTTGCTTGTTGGATGTGCTTACGTCAGTGGCTTAGGCGCTGGTGACAGTGTCGCATGTCGAGAACCTTTCCAGCCTCACGCTCGACTTGGACGATTGCAAATGATATCAACGATCACTCAAGTAAATTTTAAAGAAGAAAACTTGTTAATGAGTTCGATTAAATTTCTTATTTATTTTCTCAGGGTCACCGTCAATCAACGTCCTGCACGATCCTGTTCATGGTTCTTTATTTCTGCTCAATGGCTGCATTTGCTTGGTGGATGTGCTTGGCTTTAGCTTGGATGTTGACTAGTGCATTCAAATGGGGACATGAAGCCATAGAATCTGTGAGAAACTTTTTCTTTTGTCGGTTTCAAATTTAAACCTAAACAATTTTTTATAGCGATCACATCTCTTCCACTTGATCGCATGGGCGATTCCTGCGGTGCAAACAATTTCCGTTTTGGCACTTGGCAAAGTTGAAGGCGATGTTTTGAGCGGAGTTTGTTTCGTTGGTCAACTTGATCGACACTCACTTGCTGTCTTCTTGCTGATTCCTTTGTGCATTTATCTGTCGCTCGGAACTTTATTCTTGTGCGTTGGCTTCGTTTCACTCTTCCGCATTAGAACTGTCATGAAAAATGATGGCACAAGGACCGACAAACTAGAACGTCTAATGCTTCGAATCGGATTCTTCAGGTGAGACTCATAAACTTTCTTTTCCAAATCTTTTTTTATTAAATAACTTTTTTTCTCCAGCGCTCTCTTCATTTTGCCATCATTCGTCTACCTCGGTTGCTTGTTCTACGAATACATGAACTTTGACGATTGGATGATTCAATGGAATCGCAGCATGTGCAAGAAATTCTCAATCCCATGCCCTCCATCCTCGAACACCCGAGAGGATAAGCCAATTTTCAGTATATTCATGCTCAAGTACGTTTGTTCAATGTTAGTTGGAGTAACTTCGAGCGTGTGGCTTTGCTCAGGGAAAACTGTCGCCAGCTGGAAGATGTTCATCGAGCGATTGAAGGGCGGACCAGCAAGAGACCGAAACTATGTGTAATAGTTCAGCCATCAACAAAATCGAAGTAGCAAATTCATCAAAACATAATTTTATGTAACATCCATCACTAAACGATAATATTAACTCGAATTGTCCATCATAATTTCAGCATTGCTTCATGCGATGCTTCATTGCTTGTTTAAGAAATGAAAAACGTGTCATGTGTAAGTCTGATTGACAAGTCCAAATTTTAAAAACTGTAACTTCTTAAAACTTAGCTTTGTATTGCTTAAGGAATTAGAACTTTTGTAAGCCCGCTAATAAAATTTATACAAATGACTTCAAACTGAGTTTCACTGAAAGATTCAAAAAGAAAGAATCATTTTTCCGAACAGAGTTCTATTTATTAATACAATTCACGACAATCAGTATATCCTTTGGCTTTTAAATTAATTATCTTTGGTAAAAATTTGAATCATGAAAATTTGTTTTAGTTCACACAGCTACAAAAAGATTTCTTCCTTTCAGCTTTGACAGCTTTTTAAAAGAATTATCCAGTTAGTTAGTTACGATTGGTAAATACAGGTAAAACACCTAAGAACAAGCATAGAAGCTTTTTCCACTGTCGAATCGATTCGAGGCAGTTGTGCATTTAAAATCCTCCAACCAAACTGTCGAGGATCTCCTCTGTGCTCTTGCGGTCTTGCTTGAATATCTTCATCGTATCCACTGGGATTGTCCATTCGAGAAACTCTTCGACGTTCAGTTTCAATCGTTCAGCTTCTGAGAAGTTCTCATCGAGATAAAATTGTCGTCCAGCGCATTTCAAAGAGTCGATGAGAATGTTATCAATCAATCCTGTTAAGTCAGATAAAGTTAGATAAAGAAACAAAGATTATTTCATTCAATTTACTTTTCTCGAAGCCGAGTTCTTTGAGCTTTGATTCACTAGAGATTTTCTTCAACAGAATTGTAATCATCAATCGCATCTTTTCGATAGGCATTGGTGGATCAACGTTTTGGTATTTGCTCTAGAAAAATTAAAATAGTTTTAAATGTTTCTAAATTAAATTGAATTTGTAAATCTTACATTTTCGCTAATAACTTGGTCCTGTGATAAATTGCTATCCTTGCTGCAAACCTGAGCGGTGTGCTGTTGCATTTCAAGTTTCGTTTTGAAGAATTCTTCACACATTGGGCACATATATGGCTTGTCCTATTTAAAAGTAATACATTTATTGAGAAAGTTGAAGCTGATTGTTGCTTCACTAAACAAACCTTTCCATGTATGCTCAGCATGTGCTTCTTCAAATGAGGCAACTGCGAGAAAGCAACCGCTGATGCTGAACATTCCTTCATCGGACATTTAAATCTTTTGAGGAAAAGAAAAATTTCTTATCATAAAATTCATTTCTTTAAAAAAAATATTGACTTACGGCTTTTCTCCTGTGACAAAGAAGAAGATTTGAAATGAAAATGTTAATAAAAAAGTAATTAAACGATGTTACGACTTAACATACCTGTGTGCTTTCGGATGTGCAACTTCAAGACAGATGAATGTGCGAAGGCTTGGAGACAAACTGTAAAACATTGACAATAAAAAGTTATTTTGATAAGCTTCGTCTTAAAATGTTGACTTACTCTGGCATCTGTAGGGTCGTTCACCCGAATGAATTCTTTGATGGACGATGAGTTGAGATCTTTGAGAAAACAAAGCGCCACAAGTCAAGCAGCCCTGCGAAGAATCGATTAATGAAATTTCCTTTACTAACTTCTCCTTCATCTACTTACGTGCGTTTTAATTGATTGATGAGTCCGCATGTGTTGCGGGAGATGTCCTTTGAACATTTTGTTACAAATCTTGCAATGAAAAGCTTTGATGTTTTCATGATAGCAAGAAATGTGTTTCTTTAAAGCATCTCGACGGTAAAAAGCTTTAGAGCAAATATGGCACACAAAATCTCTTTCGTCCAAGTGACTCTGAAAATATTAATTATTCTTCAATGCTAAATCAATTGAACTGAATTGGATTGAGTTTCACCTTCAAATGAATTTTCAAATTCGCCAAACATGAGAATTTTGATCCGCAAAAGTCGCATTTGTATTTCTTGATCCCGGTATGGGTCACCATATGTTGTGACAGTTGCCCACCACGAGCGAACTTCTTGTTGCAGACATGACAAGTGCTAGATTGAAAGTGTCGTGTAAATTGAGACTTCTGCTTTTGTTTGAAATAAAAATAATTATACTTACTAAGGTTTCTCTCCACTAGAAAAATAAATAAATCCGTGGATAAGATTTCAATCGAACTAAAGAAACTAAATCAACTCTTACCTGTGAACGCGAAGATGTAATCGTAATCTCTCTTTAACCGGGAATTGTTTTCCGCACAACTATTTGATAAAATAACAAAAATTGAATTGCTGATTGAGCAAACCTAAATATTTTCTTACATCGCAGTTGAAGGTCAAGTCCGTTCCATGTTGCGACGCTTTGTGGTTTTTCAAGCAACCGGCTTGTCTGAATTTCTTCCCGCATCCTTTCTCAGGGCACTCATATGGACGCTAAGAAATAAATTCGTTCAAGACAATTGTTGTTTGAGTAATTTCATTGTGCGCTTACCTCATCGCTATGAATTCGCAAATGCTTCCGAAGGTCATTGAGACCTGGATAAGAAGATAAAAATGTTTGAATATAAAATTTTTATATTTTCCTTGAAGCGCGCGCGTCGTTACCTTTGAAAACTTTTAAGCAAATTGAGCACTTATGAACTTTCTTTTGTTTGAGTGGCTTCTTGGGTGACTTTGGTTTCGCTTCATGAGGTTTGTTGTCTGTGTGGGATTTAGGTTTTTCGATTTCTCTGATAACATTTTTGTCTCTCGACAATTGTCCTGAAATTAATTTGGTATCTTCAAGTTTTTTCGCTTGCCGACTAGACTTGGCTCGTCTTGTTGAATAGTTAACTCTTATCTCCACCGCTCTACTCCGTCTTTTAGAAGCCATTGTGATAAGAACTTTTCTCTCGCCTCGTTACTTTTGTTTCTACATTTTCATTTTACCCATTGCACCAGGTTTAGCACTTTTAGTTTGACTTAAGTGTTCGCTTGCAGTTATGAGTAAGAAGTCATGATAATTTTTCAACTACACCGATAAGAAACACCTTGCCGACTATAGAGAATTATTTGTTATCTGAAAGAAAATATTTGTTTCACCTCAACCAGATTATGTTAACGAGAACGAGAATTTATGCTTTTTCACTACGCCCCCCTTCTCATCATCTACTCAAATCTTTCTATTATTCTAAGCTAGATAGGTTTTAAGATTTCTCTCTTGTTACACACCAACCAGATATTCTCGCTATCCACTTCTATTTATTACTAATTATAACTATTTTATGACATAGACTGGATTTCTTTACTTACATTTGCGACTTTTTTTTAATAGCCGAGTGACTCAAGACCTCTCCTAGTGAAGCCTCCTACAGTCTGAAGCGTATTCTAAATTGAAATATCTATTTAAGGGTGCATAATTAATGGCTTTTAATTAGAAAGAACCTTATGGTCTTCACCAGCAGAAGATTTTTCGAAAATTGCACAATTTTTTTGTTCTTCAACTTTAATGCACTCTAATTAAACTAAAATCGTGTCTATTAACGATTGCGATGTTATAGATATTTTACACATCAGGTTAATTGATTCACTGCACTTAAAACTTAAATAGAGAGAGAATTAACACCGAGAAAAAGTTTCAATCAAAAATTCTCGGCAGCAGTCGCTTCAAAGAACTGAATTGCAAAAGTTATCAACTTGCGATTTTCAAGGGGTCGTATTAATCGTGATCATCTTCGGAATATCTCGAAAATAGTGTTCTCTTGTTTATTGTTGGATATTTAGTTGGGTAATATTTATGTTTTCTTACTTAGACTTTTATGTTCTTATTGATTTGTATTCAACATTAATTTCTGGTGATTTTTCCATTCGATCAGCCCCTTGCATTTGTTTACAAAAATAAAAAGAATTAATTATTCAATTTAAAGCAAAAGTATGGCAAGAAGACACACACTGACAGGATGGAAGTACGCAGCGTTTATTGGTTCAATCGTAGGAATGATAGGACTTGGTAATCATCTTTGATATTCAATCTAAAAGAGATTTATTGAATTCACTCGAAACATTAATTTATGTTGTGAAACATTCTTTTAGCAATTTACCCGATAATCATTGATCCAATGATGAATCCAGATAAATATAAAAAAATTCAAGAAGTAAACAGACGAGTGAGTTGGCGATCAATTACTGAATTGACTTTTATTATAAAACTTCTCTTTTAGGGAATTGATCAAAAATCGATCCAACCAGGCAACATGAAAGTGTGGAGCGATCCATTTAAGCCGCAAGATACAAAATAATCAATTGAAAGTTATATTAGGAAACCAAATAAAACATTTTCTTAGAGAAAAATATAAATTCTTGTTTATTGTTTCGTTAAGGATGATTTTTGATACAAAAGTGCTGATGTCTTTATTGAAAGATTAACGATCTTATGACTTTTACATGATCAGAGAAAATGGTTAAGTTAACAATGATATTTTACTCTTAAATCTGTAAGTTTAAATTGTCGTCATCATTCTCGTCAAGCAAATGCTGCAGCTTGACATCTTTGCTGTTCGTATTGCTCCGAATTGTACTGAAGATTCTAAAAACGAGAAAAATTAATTTCAAAGAAGTCAGAACTAACTAAATCTACACAAGAAATAAATTAAAGTCTTCAGATTGAATATTCTAAATAAATAGATAAATAATGTCGCCCAACCGAGTTAGTAATATTTACATGCCATACGAATTAAGTATTAATTGAACTTCTTATGTGACTGAAAGAAAGTAAAATAATAATTCGTAAAAATAATAATTTTGAATTGAACAAAAAAGAAAGTTCTTACACCTTGAATTAATTTTCTTCATAAAGATTAAGGGAATCTAGGAGAAAGCTTACCTCGACACAATTGAACTGCTTGATCGGCTGAAGTTTGGACGAGGAATATCGTCAATGCCTCGGTGAATAGAAACGTTATCCAAGTCGTTTAGTGTCTGAAGATAGTTATTAAACTCGACGGTCGTAAGGGCAGCTGCTGTTGGCTTTTTGTAGAGCTTCAACATGAGAGAAGAACAAACAACTGTCACAGAACTCAGACACATTGCCGCTGCTGCCATCCAAGGCTAAAATAAAATTTTCGTTTAACTGGAAAACTCAATAAAATAAAAGTTTATTCAAACCTCAAGCATAATTCCGAATGGACTCAAAACACCTGCAGCGATTGGAATGCCGAGCAAATTGTACATGCTCGCAAACAAAAAGTTTAATCGAATTCGTTTCACTGTTTTCCTCGACAGATCTAGACATGCGACAACATCTAGCAAATCGTTTCTCATAAGTACGACATCAGCGGCTTCAGCTAAAATTAAAATCAACAAATTAAATCTTTTTTCATCAAAGTTTAAAGTTTTCTTACCAGCAACGTCTGTTCCTTTTCCGATTGCAACGCCAACATCAGCTTGCGCAAGTGCTGGACTGTCATTGATCCCATCGCCAACCATCGCAACTCGATCGCCACCTTCTTGAAGTCGCTGAATCTTTGCGACCTTATGAGAAGGTAAAACTTCAGCATAAACTGTTCGGATTCCAACTTGATGAGCGATACTGCTTGCGGTGTTCTTGTTATCGCCGGTCAATAAAATTACTTTGATGTTCATTTTCTTCAGACAATAAATCGCTAAGGCTGCCTCCGGCTTGACCATGTCGGAGACAGAAATCATGCAGGTGAGAGTATTATTTAAAGTACAAAGTATCGCAGTATTGCCGACAGATTCTTCGTTGATAAGTTGCTGATTAATTTCTGCTGGGATGGCAATGCCGTTCCGATGCATCCATTCTCGGTTTCCAATAAGCACAACAAGTTCGCTCTAAAATTGAAGAGTAAAATTAGTAAACTGATGAATCAGATTTAAAGAGATTAACTTACAAAGTTAGAGAACTTTTCAGTGTTGTCTTGTCCGATGATATCACTAAGGTCGTCAGATTGCGAGATGAGCTCCTCAAAGACTACATTGTTCAATGTAACGAGATTTCCTTTGTTGCTGCTATTCCTATAAGAATTTTCAAAGTTGACGAACTTCTCAGATCTCGATGCAGCAGAAACAGATTTCTCAAAGTTGGACACAGTACAACGAATTCCGCATCCTGGGATTGACATGAAGTTTGAGCAGTTTCCCAAAGAGTTCGTTTGAAGAAATTCGTTGACGTATTTGACAACGGCCGCAGCAATTGGATGCTCTGAATTATTTTCTGCCGTTCCAATGACAGTGAGCGCACGAGCTAATGAGCAAACATTAGGCCTAACAAACATTAAAACCTTTGAAACCATTGGCATGCCGTATGTGATTGTTCCAGTCTTATCAAAGACAATAGTTTTCACTTTGTGCGCATTTTCCAGTGGACTAGCACCTTTGATTAAAATTCCATTTAGAGCACCAATTCCGGTTGAAACCATTACTGCTGTTGGTGTCGCTAAACCTAACGCACAAGGACACGCAATGGCTAACACACTGATTGCACACTTAAACGAGAAGCTCATGATCAACTCTGTGTCAGAGAATCCTTGTCTGGCTGACTTTGAAAGAGGCAACCAGTTTATGTCTAAATATCCTATTATGAGCCATGACAAAAGAGTCAGTGATGATACGATGATTACAAAAGGAACGAAGAATCCTGCGATTTTGTCCGCGAGTTGTTGAATTGGTGCTTTTGACGTTTGTGCTTCTTCTACGAGTCTGACGATTTGTGCTAACGTTGTGTTCTCTCCAGTGTGCGTTGCGACCATGAAAATGATTCCGTTTTGATTTAAAGAGCCACCTATCACGACACTTCCCACACGTTTCAAGACAGGCATTGACTCGCCGGTGATCAAACTCTCATCGCACGAAGACGATCCCGATATCACTTTCCCATCAACCGGAATTTTACTTCCCGGCACGACTTTCAAGATATCGTTTCGTTGAATCAAATCAACGGCGATTGATTTCTCACTGAGAATTTCATTGTCTTTTCCCATCATGACAATTATGGCATCCGTTGGTTTCAGCGACAACAGTTTTGATAAAGCTTCTGACGTCTTTCCTCGCGCAATGTTTTCCAACCACCGGCCGAGTGAAACAAATATGAACAGCATGGCTGGGGTGTCGAAGAACGTAAGTGGAGAGGTTTTATGAGATTGGAACATTGCTATCGATAATACCACAACTGAGTACATGTAACTGATCGTTGTTGCCATCGCGATAAGAACATCCATGTTGCTGGTTCCGTGTTTGAGGGCTCGATAAGCTTGAATGTAAAAATGATATCCACCGATGAACTGAACTGGCGTTGACAAGACAAACATAACTAAATTCTCCATAGAAAGGCCGGGAAGGATGCAGCACATGTTCTCGTGCCCTTCAATCTCCATCATTATCATGAAGTAAGTCATTGCTATCATGCACGGTCCGCCGAAGGCAAGCGAAAAGAGAAAAGTGTTTCTCCATTTCTTAATTTCTCTTTTGTTCTCCAAGTAGCCATAAGACATTTTGTCGTTTCGGCTAACTACTTCAGCCTCAAATCCAAGGCCGAGTATACTTTCGCATATCTCTCTAGGCCCTGTCTCTTCGCTGTTGTATTCGAACTTGCCTTTCTGTGTGGTCAAGGCAACGGCCGCTTTAGAAACTCCTTTAATCTTTAACACATGAGTTTCGATCTTGTTCACGCATGACGCACATGACATTCCTCGAATTTGTATTTCCACGCTATTGAGACCAGCGTCAGGCTCGTAGATTGTTTCGGTAGGGAAACCTAAGTTCGATAAAGAAGCGGCAATCTCATCAGCGCTGATTAACATCTCGTCGTATTTAATTTCTGCCTTTGCACCTAAAAGTGAGATAAGAACTGACTCGACGCCCACGATCTTTCGGCAATGCTTCTCGATAGCCGACACGCAACTCGAACACGTCATTCCTCGAACATGAAAGAATCCTCTCTTCAAGTCACTATTGTTGATGCTTCCGCCGTTTCCATTCATTACAACTGTTGTGACACCTTCACTTTTCACTGGCTTGTTATCACTTTCTTCTTCTATTGGATCTAGACTAGCTTTGAATCCAAGATCAATAATGGCTGTTACGATCTCAGACGGTTCCACTAGTTGGCTGTTAATCCTTACTGTAGCTAACTTATTCTCAAGGTCAACTGTGATGTTCTCAACTCCCGATCGCGTGGAAATGTTCGTCTCAATTTTGTTGACACAATTTTTGCATTTCATTCCACGAATGTGAATGTTAACAATGATTTCATTGTTGTCACTGAGATATGACTTAAAGCCGAGGCTACGGATTAACTTTACGACGTCACTCGGATCGATTAGCGTTGGGTCATATTCGGCATATGCTTCCTTCTCATCCAACGTAACTTTAATTTTCACTACACCTAACTTGTTCCGCACATTCTCTTCAATTTTTCTAACACATGATTGGCATTTCATGCCATAAACTTTCACCCGCGCTACCGAAGTGTCTTTGAGCTGAAGTAGACTGTGATGTTCCTCGAAATCGTCCATTGGATCCCTGTCAAAATAAACAAACAAATTGTTAGCGTCGTGTATTTACTCGGACAACAACGGATAGCATTATTATTATCACGATCGAGCGTTATCAATCCTCCTCGTCCATGCAGTCGAGATAAGAGAGCTCTCATAAATATTTTTTTCACCACTCAACTCGTAGACTTAATCGGGAAACTTCTGATTCTTGATTCGGACAACGTTTCGACTGAAATCGCTTTTATTTTAATGCGAATTATTTCACGTTTACGATTGGAAAGTGACGTAAGCTCAGATCGGTCCAAGTGAAAGTACAAAATTGTGATCCAAAAAACCTCACGTACCGTTGTAACAAAAATTCTCTTTCTTCTTGTTTTGAGCCCATTTTCTCGCTTTTACGTTTTACCTCGCTATGTGCTAGATCGAGACTGAAGTAATTAATTGGATCTGATACTTTCAACTGTATGTCATTCCGCGCTCAAGCGATAAGATAAGAGTTCGTGTTCACGAGTGATTGAACTCATCGTTTTCTGTGATTAAAATGACTTAAAACTTTTGATCGCAAAACTAACATCTTGAGCTGTATTATTTTTTTCGTGTAGACACATCAGTGTTATGCTTCGAACTAAACTACTTGCAGCTTAAGAAAATCGGCTCGTGAGAAGAAGGAAATGAAAGAATAGCGGAGAAACCAATAATAACAAAAAACTTACTTTTTCTCGTTCATCGTAATATCTGAAATGAGATAAACAGAAACTGAATCACTGATCGGTTTTATAATTCATTGAAGTCTCGCATTTACTTGTTTCCATTCTGATGAATTGTCTCTATCACATTTTAAGCACAAACTAAAATAAACTTTCCTTCTGTTCTGAACTATTTTTTTTGTAAACAAAGGGCGAAGGGCGAATGTTTTTGAATTTAGAAGTTTTTAACAAGAAAATTTGAAGTTCACATAATGAAGAGAATGACTTGACGAGTTTTCTTCAATTAAAATTTAATTAAAATCATAAATTAATAATTTACGATCGCAAATTAAAGAAAATTCCCTAAAATGGACACAAAACTTTTGATTCGATTTTAAAAATTGGATTTTTCTTCAACTGTTACATTTTTATTTCAGACTTTAATTAATTTAATTTCGATGTCAAATGAAACTAACTTTAGACTATCGAAACATTTAGGAGGAAACTGAGATTTCAACGTTTCCATTCATAAATTCGCCACTCACACAATTACGCAAATTTTTTATCCGAGACGATCGCGCTTTACTTGGAAAAGTTTTAAAATTGATGTCAGCGCTTCATCAGGATCCTGACAAAGTCATATCAAAGGCTCTGATAAAAAAGATGCTTGATCTTGAAGTTTAATTATTTCTTTCAGTTTAAGTGACGGAATTTGGCGAGGAATCCATTTACTCAAAGTACCGCTACGAATCCCGTTTTTATTCCCGTTATCACAGGATTTACAGTTATGACTCACACTAACACATCAAATCCTTTATCAGACGATCCCGTTAGATTCACGAAGATCCTCATTAAGTGATCAACCTTCGAAGGAGTAAGTTAAGCCAGGATTGAAATTTAATTAGAATCGATTTTTCTCATTAGAAGTTAATTATTATTAGTTAGTCAATAGTGATGATTAGAATGAGCAAGTTAAGTGAAGATTTAGATAAATTCATCGTGAATTGGTTCATGAGACTTCAATTGGATAAAGAGTTTGATGAGTTGTCGACAGAGATTCAGGTAAAGCAGAAAAATCATTCGATCTACGAAAAATCTGGAAACTAAGTTGGGCTTTAAAACCTGAAATATTTCTACAATCTTTAACCGTCGTAATATCTTTAAATCGTTCATACTTTCAACTGGGGTACGTAGTTTTCATCGAGACTTCAAAATAAAAGCTTCGTGCCATCGACTGAGACTTAGTTCATATTTCGAGTTGGATCGGAGAAGAATTTGTTTTTTCGCAGCTCCGTTTCGTGCTGTAGAACTTTTAATTAATATTTTAGAGAATCTCAGTACATTGATGTGCATGCAAAGGAAAGATTCTGAGTGCTTAAAGTTAGGAAAAAGAGTTAAACGAGACAAGTTTTTGTGTATAAAATTTTAATCGATAATTTGGAATCAGAGGAAAAAGGATATTTTTATTGTTGTACATCAGACACTACAAGGAGCATCTCATCTTAAATATTTGAGGAATAAGCAGAAAAGTCTCTTTTATGTGGTCGAACGCTTATTTTTTACCTCCTCAAGGAATGTATTTCCCGGTGAGTTCTTTTACGAATTTTCTTTCCCCATCCCACGCACCAATCCTCTCCCCAGCATCCCTCGCACACACAAGGACGTGAATCCATTTGATGATTAAATGCACATTTTCTCTTCTCTCATTTTGTAAAACCTTATCCTCCCGTTTTTCCTTTAGTCTTTTTTAAACAACAACACAAATGAATTGTTTGGATGATGATTTTTTTTTTCTGTGCTGCTCTTCAAGACGCGTAGATTTTTCATATTTCTTCTTCTATAAATAAGTTTTATGATGATGATTGCATATGGAATCATGTTTTTTCTTCTCTCTCTCTTGTTGTTAAAAATCCCAACAAGCAGATGTTTCACATTTCTTTCTGATGGATCACAAATTTCTCTCTTTGCGTTTCGGAAAGTTTGCGAAAAATAATTTTTTTTCGTGGAGTCAAACGAAACTTTTATTTTTTTTTTCTCTTTCTTTGGATGAAAGAGTTTGTGTCTTTGCATATTTTTACGTCTTTATGCTTCCGGTGCTAGCAATTCATGTGTCTGCCTCAATTACAAAGAAGAGAGACGATGAAAAAAAAATTCAATGCGAAAAGGCAGCAGAGACGTTTTCTTTGGGGCTGAGCTCATCGTAGTCTTCGTTTTTATTCCCCAAGCATTTGCTACTCATGATTATTGTAGAAATCATGTTAACGTGTTGAATACATCAGACGATTCTTCTTCTTGATCTTTTAAGTTAATGTCAAAAACAAACCGAAGAAGCGCTCGAAAAATGTTGATGCGATTGAGTAATCGCTTTGATAGCCTTTTCAGCTCTGACCTTTTCGCTATCAGTTTGAATATTATTATTAACACAACCTCAGCTCTTCACAATTTTTTTTTGTTTGCGAACGCTTCTTCATATCGAACGTTTTATAATTTATTGGGAGACAAATGATATTCGAGCCTGAGCGATCGTCCACAAAGAAATCTGATGTGAATTTTAAATTTCTTTTCGTCGAGCAGCAGACGAAGATCGCTCAATTGTCTTTAATTTTCTTGAGTCTCTTTTGAAAATAGTTTCACGACTGAATCTTTCAATTTGATTGCTTTTCATTTGTCTGTCACTGAAAAGGGGAAGGGCCGCTCAATTATGGCGGGAAGTGTTGTGAATTCACAGCTTATGAAATGCGTAGTATTTAAAACAGAACGACGTCAAATTCATCATCTCCGAAATGACTTTTCTTTATGTTATCTCTGTACAGTTCCTCGCACTCTCGCTCTTGTTTTCCTTAAGGAGTTTTAGAATGAAAAATGTTTTCAATCTTCTTCTATCTCTAGACTTGTCTAAACGCAACATTTTTTTTGGCTCATGTTCACTCAAAAAATTGTTCTTAATTGGTTAGATCAGCGCAGAGGTCATTTCAATTGAGAGGGTTCATTAAAATAAAGCGGGCATCACTGCACACGCTCGTTCGTACAATTCTCCGTCGCCTCTATGATAATAATCAATTTTATTACGAGGAGGAATGTGATTCAATCGTCATTTCGAATTCAAAGATGATGCAAATTTCGAGACGCCAAATTTTCTTCGTTTTTAATAAAAAATGCATTCATACATTGAGTAGAAAAAGTAGAAAAAAAATGTATCACATTGTAAAAAACGGTGGAACGACGCCAAAAACACGGATTTGCAAAGAACACAAAGCTAGTTGTAAAATTATAAACTATCAAAAAAGAAAGCTCGCAGCTTCTCTAATGTTTTCTTCTTTGTATCGTGTCTGAGCCAATGGTTGCGACGCTCGATTAAACTCGACACGATCCTTGTGTCATACAAATCCTTCGTTCGTCTTTTCTTTCTCCTCCTCCGTGAATTATGCCGCAAACGAAAAAGTATTTTCTGAATGCAAATTCGTATGTTCTGTTCCGGAAGCCTCGTTGCCAGTTTTTCGTCTTCATTCAGTTCGCCTTTTGCAACAAACTAATTTGCATCAATCGATTCTTCCTCATGTAGACTCACTTTGACTAAGAATTGCTTTTATTGACAATGTACATGTTAGTCTTGCGTAGCTCGTGATTTTGGCTAGAACTAATCCTTCGATTTTTCGTTACAGCAACTGGTGCAAGCGGGAATGGGCACACATTTTCCTTCGACGGGGTTCTCGCCCACAGCTCCAACAGTCGGCCCTGAAAGCTTATCAGTCGCCGTCGCTGTTAAGAATGCAATTAACGATCCTCTTATGTCACTCAAACCCGATGCAAATACTCAGCAGCAGCCAAACATCAGCGCCACACATGTAAGCAATAAATTTTTGTGTGAAAGGGACCTTTTGAACTATAAACTTTGCTTTTCAACAGACAACATCGACTGAATTCAGCTCAATAGTGTCGCAGCCTGTTACAACCATAAGTACATCAATACCTCTTTCAGTATCCACAACAGCCAACAACAGCAATGATCAACTCAAAGTAAAGTTTTTGACAAAAGCAGAATTTATGCAAATCATTCGTGAACTAATTTTATTGTTTGTTAAGGAATTCTCACTCAATTCTGAGGCTGATAATGTTAGTGCCAACGTCGAAGCCAAATTGTCAACAGCGACACCAACGTCTGGAGTTCCAACCAGCGTGTCAACTGAAGCATCCGCCGTAATATCATCGTCACCCACAAGCGGCATTCCAACCGGGACGACAACGACTTCTTCCACCACAGCCGATTCCAAATCTCAACCAAAGCGTCTTCACGTGTCTAACATACCTTTTAGATTCAGAGATCCAGACTTGCGTGCCATGTTCGGCGTAAGTTTCATCATCTAATTATATTTAATGATTAACTGTCTTACCTTACAATTATTTGTAGCAATTTGGACCAATCCTTGACGTCGAAATCATTTTCAATGAACGAGGCAGCAAGGTGAGTTTAATGTTTCATACTGTCACACACTCTACTGTTCTTAAATGCTCTACAAACGAAACATAGATCGAACATTAATCAAGCGTCTGTGCCATATTAAACAAAAATATAATTTATACCAATTTCAGATATAAATTGAAAAATGGTTTCAAATATGAACATTATCATAAAGAAAATGTTATCTTTTCTCATTTGATCCGACAGAGATCATTTAACAAAACTCTCCGTCGACCGTTGAAAGGTACTTAATCGAAAGAAAATCGCTCGTAGTTTAAGAGGAGAATCTTTAATCCTTTAATTTTGCATCTTTTGCTGTAAATTGAATTGAACAACATAATATTTATGATATAAGGTGCACTCGGTGAATTAAACTCATTTCAAGAAACGTTTTCTGTCAGTACCGTCACGAAGAGTCTTCGATGGAGAATCAATTGATTGACGAATGGAAAGAATGAAGAAGAAATCTCGTGACGTGACTGAGAAACTTTCTGCTGTTGACCCTAGCTCTTCATGTGCTAAGTTGAGCTGAAGTGTTTGAGCTCTTATTCTTTCTCCTTTAAGAGTTTTTGAAACGATGAACTTGAATGACGTGTTGTAATTCTGTTTTAGTGACATTTTGCTTAAAAGGAATCATTTCTCTTTTGTATGAACTTATGGAGAGAGAGAAAAGTTATCATCCATTGTTCCTAAGTGTAAGCTCGTAAAAGATGAGACCTTGTGAAGCGATTATTTTTATGATAATGACAAGCATGACCATAATCTAATCTGCGGATGTCTTGTATTCTTTTAACCGAACTTTCGTAGACGGCTTCTTGCATACCAATAAGTATCTATATGAGTCAATTGTGTCTATGTTTAATTTTCTTGCGACGAAAATATCTCTCGGAGGAGAATATATTTTCTTTCGAATTTTGCATGCAAGGCGAAGCTGACAGATTGTGACGAGAAAATTTGACACCGCGAAACGCTTTTATATTCAATCGAATCATATAGAAACACATTCATTTAGATTCTTATCGACACTCAACCAAACTCTCTACGACTGAACAATAGAACGAATCCCAACGGAAAAGGTTTCATGGTGAAATCGATCGAAGCGATTACTTGAACGATATCGCATGATACCTTTTTAATGTAAGTGTTTCCGAACAAACAACAAACAATGATCGATGAACTTCGATCTCTAAGCATGACGATTTCATGTTGGCATTAATGCACACACATTCTAAATACTTATGAATGAAAATATGACAATATGACAAAGAAAAACCATAATTAATTAATCAATAGACTTCTCTCTTTCAATTAAATAAAAACAAACAAGAATTAGCTCGGAGATATATTTCTTAATAATGTTTTAATACTTGATAATTATAATATGAGACTTGAAAGCTTTTTGGGAGTTTTACGTGGCACGTTTTTCTGTTTTGTAATTGTTTACAACCAAACAGAAGAAAGAAGAAGATGATGATGAAGGGCTCTTCATGTTAGTAGTCGAAAAAGGAAGTTTGATGGAGGAGAGTTCTAGTAGTCATGCTGACATGTCTTGTTTCATTCACTTTTTTCCTTTCTTTGGCTGTAAAAACTGATCTTGAGCGAACGAAAAACTTACTGGATTTTGTTCAACTTTTTTAATTTCATTAATTTTTCTATTCCGTCTGCCGCCATAAACTTTGATGATGAAACTATAAATTTGCATGTTCCATTCTAGGGTTTCGGTTTTGTGACAATGCATAACAGTGCGGATGCTGAACGAGCACGAGAACGTCTTCACGGAACTGTGGTAGAAGGTCGCAAAATTGAGGTGTGCATGATGTTAATTTTTAATTCTCCCTCTCTCGCAAAATAAGTCTTTAGAAGTTCTCTTAACAAACAAACAATCATTGACAAAAGAAACAGTTTTAAGCTCTCTTCGCAATGTGTTTTGATTTGAAGTTGTTTATTCTTGAGAAAGGCTGCTGGATCTCTCTTAGTTATCGCACTTTTTATGTCTTTTTCGCGCATTGCCTCTTTAGTTAGTTGTCATTCGTATAAATATTTTTGTTCTGTCAACCACCAGCTGCTCAAAGATCCTTTAATTACAATTAACTGCATGTCCTCTTAGACTGTAATGAAAATACTTTTTCTTTTGACAAATCCACGTTTAAGTAACACGAACTTTGACCCCTCAATTTAGGTAAACAATGCTACAGCTAGAGTTCAGAGTAAAAAGATTGCAGCGGTGCCAAATGGTACGTAACGAGTAGTTTGTAAATTATTAAGCAATTTTATCATCATTATCGACCTTGTTAGTTATCGATTTATAACAAAAGTTTCTTTTCCTCCCAACGATTCAACAGTTTGCGTGCAATGGCCAGCAGATGGTAAGATAAAGAAGAAACTTTTTTTATAAGCTCAAACTCTTAATGATTAATTGATTTACAGCTGCAGCAGCCTTAAGAGGCGTAGCGATTCAGCAAAGCAGAGCTCGAGCAGCTTTTCCAACTCGCACTTTAGCACGGTTTCCCACACCGATGAGCAGTGCAACAGCAGCTAACACTTTACATGGTTATGCACCGTGAGTCTCTTTTAATTGCTGTCACGACTTCATGAAATTAAAAACACAAATCAATTCTAGAATGTATTACGATCCATACAACGCTATGATTGCTGCAGCCGCTGCTGCTTCAAATGATCAGAACATGCGTTTACAAGTAAGTTCTATAATTGGAGAAAGATAAAGTTACATCATTCTTATCAACATTTTTGTCTTTTTCAGGCCGCCGCTGCTAATCCAGCACTTATGAAAACTCCATTGACTCAATCTCAACAAGCATACTCAACTGCATTTAATACTGCACGTGCATTAAATGCTGCTGGTTTGGCACAAGCTCAAGCTCAGCCAGTCACTGCAGCTAGCTATGCTGCTTTGAGCGGGTAAGCTATCTAAGATTATTAATGTGTCATTTGAATTGATTTCTAAAATTCGCAGATACGGAAGAGAGTATACGGATCCCTACTTGGGACATGGAATCGGACCAGTTCCCGGCTATCAGGTAATTCATTGTAAAGTTCTCTTTAAAATCCTTTTTCTTAACATTAATTTTTTTAGGCTATGTACCGCGGAGCTTACTCTCGCTTCACGCCATATTAAGATTCTCGACGTTTATGTTTTCTTTCGAACGAACATTAAACAAAGTTCAAAGTCTTAGCAAGTAGGAGTAAACAACAAAATAGCTGTAACGATTGCAAATCTCTGATTTTTTAAATGTCGAATCTCACTCATTACACAACCATACAGGATTCTCTCTTTTAATGTATTAAGTTTAGAAATCCCGACGATCAAAGCAACAAATTTTTTTCTTTTCGGATTTCCTCAGAGGAATCCCTTTGAAGTATCGGCCAACAATTTTGCTTGACCGAAGCAAGTCACAAAGATTTTTCCATTCAGATATTAAAATTTAAATCTTTTTTTCTGAACTCGAGTAAATACGATTAACGGCAAGTACAATGAGATAAACAGAGTAGAAACAATAGCTAAGCAGCCGCATACATCACAATTTGAATTTCTCTTTTTTTTTCTTTCGCAAAGAAGAACTCGAATACAAATTCATAAAATTAGCTTTGTTAGAAATGAAATGAAAACTGTTTAAGATGTAAGAAAGAAGAAAAGCCAAAAAAAGAAGAAAATCTCTAATAGATTCGATGTTGAAGTTTCTAGTCAGAGTCATTGACACAAACAAACACAAAAAAAAAAACACTTTCGTTAGGATTCTTGCTCACCAAATATTATTGGACTAGAGACAACGAGCGTTCCATGAGATCAAAGTAGATACGTAATCAAGTTTTTGATTGCTGTAAGTTAACAGAATGAAATAACTTTTTTCATTTGAATTAAATTCCAATCATCCAAATCATTGTTTTCCTCATTACAAAATCATTTAAGGAATGAAAAAAATCTCTAATCAGTGTGCATCACAGCCATAAGCCATTGGATTCGCAAACGTTTCTCGACATTGATATTAAATTATGGTCTTCTAAAACACTTGTGATGTTGTTTTATAAATGTTTAGATAGATCTTCTTTTCCTTCCCATGACAAAGAGAAGCTACATTGCATTGCGAAAAAATGTCAATTTTCAATGAAAAATAAATGAAACAGAGAAAGAAACAGAAATCAACTTCTTCTAGAGATTAGTGAACGTTTTTCGTGGTGAAAAAAGAAGAAATATTAAGGAATACCAAATAGCAAATGGAGCTAATCCATTATTTTTTTCAAATTTCCATAAATTTAAGGATAAATTAAGATTAAGTGGAGTGCTGACGAAGACACGGGGAGACGAAACCTTCCGAGAGTTTGACGCCAACGCGATTCAGAAAGCACAAAACTGTAACTCCTCCCTTGAAACCAATGTTACATGAAGCTCAAAAAAACAAAGGACGGAGCTCATTTTCGGAGCTGACCGTTTCGCAATTATGTTTGTGTGGAAATGTGGAAATCTGCCCTTTCAAAAAAAGAAATTTGAGAAAATTTATATCAGCCAAAGTTTGAACTTAAGCTTTAGTGTAGTTAAGCATTTTTTACCTTTGAATTTTATTTTAGATTCGACGAAACTGAGTTTCGAGTCCTTTTAATTTACTTCATCCCCTGTCAATCGATTCCTCATTCCTCTATCTCTCTCTCTCCCGTTATTTGAAGAATTTTCAAAAAGGGCCAATAAAGATTTTTACGATTGTAAAACCTTTCAAGTAGTAAAGGCAGTTAAGCCTTATTCAGTGATATCGATAAGATGAAGAAAAGAAAGTTTACTCTGTGAACTTCGTAGTGAACTCATAGTTTTAAATTAAGGAAGATCAAACGTTAAGCGAAACAAAAATTTAAATCTCGAAATCGATTATTTCTCATCTGACACACACTCAAAGATTAAGAAGAAGAAGAAGAAGAGTCTTCAGCATAAATCTGCTGCTTTAAAAGAATATTTTTTCATAAACCCTTCGGACCTTTTAGAATCTCGAACAAAAAAAGCGAAAATTTCCGATTTCTTTTCTTCGGCTCATCAAATTCATTCAAACAGAATCAATGAAGCTTAATTTTCATTGCCAATCTTCGGTGTGAAACTTTTGATAATCTGTTCTATATCGAGCAACATAAAATACTCATTGAGAGCTCTCTTCAAGTTTTCTTCATAATAAATCTGTAAATATGATGCAAACACAAACAGTAAGAAATAAAAGCACAAAGTTACAATTTCACTTCTCTGATTTTTACTCTCCACAGCTTTGAAAATGTTATTCCGTTCATCGAGAGAGACCTTCAAAAATGAAGTTGATGTAGGTCTTGCTGGGCGATTTCCACGCTTTCTGCTTTCATCATTTGATAAGATCTCTTCCCATTGAATTGGGTCGACTTCTAAAATGATTTTGAAACATTTGAAATGGAATTCTCAAGGATTTCTTTAATTGACGATGGATTGAAGTGAATCTCGTGAAAACCAGAAGAAATAAAATTAATTAATAAATTCAAATCTCCCTCACATTTTGTTTCTCACCTCAAAAATTTTGTGCAAGCAACCCCTCAGTCCTAGCTTGTTGCCCCCGACATCATTCGCTTTTCACAAAAACTAAAATTTTAATCAAAAAGGTAAGTTTTGTGCAATCTCGGTCGCTCTAATGCTTTCGACGACACTAAACTGTACATTAAAAATTGGGATTGCATAGAGAAAAGTTCTTGAAAGTCGCGAATCGAGGTTTGTTCATTGTGAACAAATATTTTTTGTTTTTGCTTGTGTTGGTGTAAAGTTTTTCCCTTCTCGCTCGAAACGAATCTAAAATTCAATTTCATTATTATTCAGTGTAACTTTCTGCAATCGCAAGTTTATATCGGAACGGACGGAAGCTGAAGGCTCTCCGTGTAATATTGTGAACTCTCGAATGATTTCTATGAATGGTTTAATTGTCTATTTTCTCTTCCAAGGAATTCGGGAAAAATGGAGTTGCGAGTTGGAAATCGATATCGCCTGGGAAGAAAAATAGGATCAGGCTCGTTCGGTGATATCTATTTGGGGACAAACATCTCAACCGGAGAGGAAGTGGCTATCAAGCTAGAATGCATCAAGACCAAACATCCCCAGCTTCATATCGAGAGCAAATTCTACAAAATGACTCAGGGTGGAATCGGAATTCCAACAATAAAATGGTGTGGCTCAGAAGGTTCGTAGACCATCTTTGTTGAAACAACCCATCACCCTGACTCCCTATATTTTATTTGTTTGTTATGAATGTGAAAGTAACGTTTGTTTTATACATTAATGATTCAGGTGATTACAATGTCATGGTAATGGAGCTGTTAGGACCTTCACTCGAGGATCTCTTCAACTTCTGCTCACGTCGCTTTTCATTGAAAACAGTCTTGCTGTTGGCTGACCAGATGATTTCACGAATCGACTATATTCATTCTCGTAATTTCATTCATCGTGACATCAAACCCGACAATTTCTTGATGGGCCTTGGCAAGAAGGGGAACTTGGTGTACATCATTGATTTTGGACTCGCAAAGAAATACAAGGATGCAAAGTCCTGTATGCATATACCGTATAGAGAGAACAAGAACCTAACAGGAACGGCTCGCTACGCTTCAATCAATACACATCTCGGTATTGAACAATCACGACGCGATGACTTAGAATCGTTAGGCTATGTGCTGATGTACTTCAATCTCGGAACACTGCCTTGGCAGGGTCTCAAAGCAGCCAACAAGCGTCAAAAGTATGAGAGAATTTCAGAAAAGAAGCTTTCGACGCCGATCGAAGTGTTGTGCAAGGACTTCCCAGCTGAATTTCCTACCTACCTAACATACTGCCGACAGCTCGACTTCATACAACGTCCCGACTATTCATATTTGCGTAAACTCTTTCGTACACTGTTCCATAGTCAAGGCTTTACATACGACTATGTATTCGACTGGAATATGCTGAAGTTTGGTGGTCCTCGCAGCAGCAACAACAATCAGCAAGAGCAGCAAGAGACGGCGGCAGCCGAAGGCTCAAACCGACGAAACAACCTCCAATTGGTTCCACATAATGCCAACGATGAACCGATGGCATCTAATTCGCGCAACCAATATGACAACAATGAGAGGCGATCTTCGGTCAGAATTCGTGGCCAAAATTTAGAAACGAGGAACATGAGTAAATAATGACGATGATGATGTTGAGATGATAAGCGCGATAAAGCGAGCAAGCGAGAAAGATGAATCAACGGATGATCTTAAAGGATAAGCAACATTTAAGCGAAGGAGAAGAGTAAAAAATATAAATATAAGGTAAACGATACATACTTAAGAAAATTAACATAAACGTTAGGTAAAATGATTTAAAATAATAATAATAGCCGATTATTATTATTATTCACCTTGCTGTCAACAACCGATGCGAAAACAACCTGAAGTTTTCCAAGATAATATTTAAATTGCGATTGGAGAAATCATTTGGATTTTCACCTCTCATTCATTCATGCAAAGAGCAGCGTTGGATTTATAAAAAGGACTTTGTAATATTAGGAACAACTTTCTTGAACGGTGTTTCTTTGTCTTGTTTTGCGAAATTCTGCATCATTAGAAATCGACTTGTAGGATTTTTTTTATTTGACAAAGTTTACATTTGAGTTAGGGCTTTGCTACAAATCGGTCGATGATTTTCCCAGTTTATCGACGAGAGTTATATTTCTTACAAAGGAACCGAGTCTTGAGTTAGTTGTTAAAACGCCTTTTTTCTAACCGCGAACTATCAAATACAAATCATGTAAAAACAAAGAGTTCGATTTTTTAAAGTTGATCGGCTAGCTTTGAAAGAAATAAAACGACCGAAAAAATCTTTAGGTTTCCTTTCCTTTTTAAATCGTCGGCGAGATGAGTTGTGACAAAACAAATAAAATCATTGAAACGCTCAGCTTAGCTAGGCTTTTTAAAAAAGAGGAATAAGTGTACCGAATAATTCATTTTTTGTCATACATAAGATTGAGTTTTACTCCCAATTTTGAATAAAAAATCTTTTAAATTTTATAAAATGTAAGTCGAAGTAAAGTTTTGGTTGACTTAATATTTCAGGTGAACTTGATTTGCTTTCTTGAACTTGAGGATAAGAAAAATTTCGTCTTATTTTTGTCGATTTAAACATTTTCAACAGTGCTTTGAGTTTCAAGTCGAGGGGGTACGAAAAATAACCCAAAACAAAATTATTTTACGATTCAACTCCGAAGAACATTTTTTTCACAAAAAAATTGAATAGAGATGGACGATCCGGAAATGGAAGCGATTCGTGGTGCAAGGATGAAGCAAATGCAACAGCAGCAATTCGTAAGATTTAATTGCATTCTTAGTTATTGATTTATTTGACAAATTGTGATTTATTATCTTCAAAGGATCCCGAAGCGCAGAACAAAATCGCTGAACAAAAGGAGCAGCAAACTCAAGCAATCAACTCAATGTTAGCTCAAATCTTGGATCAAAACGCTCGCGCTCGATTGAATACATTGAAGATTTCAAAACCCGAAAAGGCTGAGATGGTGAGTTGCTCTCGATGAATCATAGTCGGCAACTGCTCATGAATTTGCATTTTTAGGTCGAGAAAATGATTATTCAGATGGCTCAACAAGGAAGACTCGGTGGTAAAATCGATGACGCCCAACTTGTTCAACTCCTGGAGTCGTTAAGTCAACAAATGCCTCGTTCTACTTCAAAAGTAAATTTTGATCGCAGACGTGCTAACATCGATTCGGATGATGATGATGACTACGGTTGCTAGTCCACTTAAAAATTGTCTTCGTTTATTCTCTTATTTTGCTTACTCACAAATCATCCATTAACAGTAAATTGCTACACGCGAAATTTTCTTTAACTTTCTAAATTTCAAATAAATCATAATTTTAAATAAAAATCACAATCAAAATATTTGGAAAACGCTGATGAAGACACAGAATAAGTTCAATCACTGATTACTCCTTCTTCTCGTGATCCTCGTCGTCTTCAGGATCAGCGTCGAGAATGTCAGCGCAGAATATTGAGTAGCAGATCAAGGAGAGGAATCCTAGTGGAAGACCAAAGATTACACAAGTCAGCACCTGAAAAACGAAACTGATGAGAAATTTGTCTTTATGAGAAAATCGATTGAATGTCTTACCGGATTTCCTTTCCACATGTCACGCAATAGTCGTTTCAATTCAAACCATGCGCGATAGGTTCGAACAGTCAAATGATCTCCTCCGAGCGTTGGAGCTGATTGATTAAAGACACTTTCCAAGAAGATTTCAACGGCTTGCGGAGTCATTTCGAGAGCATCGTCATCAGGAATGTGATGTTCGTTTGTTGTTGAGTTGATGACCAGAAGATGAGGAGTATTCAGAGTATCCATTGCGATTGAGTGTGACAGATCAGGATTCCCGATCCATCCAAATTGGAAATTGTCGTGGTATTTCGAGCGTTTCGTTCTGATAATCTGTTCGATCATGTCTCTGAACTCAAGTTCATGAGTTACCAGTTCGTTGAGTTTATTCTCTTCGACGACAGCCAGAACTAAATATTTCTTCGTTTGCTTTAATTGATAGATATTTTCTCGCGTGATTTTAGGGAATGTCAGGAAACGTTCTCGACTTATCCATGAATGTAATGAATCATTGAGTTGAGTTGGCTCCAAAATGTCATGACTATCAGACAACGGATAAGTGTAGTGAGTGTTCTCTTTATAAACCAAAATTATTGGAGTCGCATCGATGAAGAAATGTTTGCTAGCCACCTCCAAGCTCGTTGCATAGAAATAACCATGAGCTTGATTATTCTCTGATGCGATGTAGTAACTGTTCCACAAGTTACCGGCTTGCTTTCCAACGTAGATAAAGAAAATTGGATTGTTCGTCTTGAGAATTTCAAAGCTTTCTGGTCGAGTTACTTGTTGAACCTGAAAACGATTGAATAATTAATTCAGTAATTTATTTCTGAAGAGGGAAACTCACTGGTGGTCCAGACATTCGAATTACAAAATGAACGAGTTCATCCTTTGTCCTTTCGCCATTGTACACAAATTCGTTATTTCCGCGAATACTAAAAAAGAATTTTTCTTGATTAAAAACTTCGAAGTGAATAAAAAGATCTTACAAAACAATTGTTGGATATCCTTGAACTTTGAAAGTCTGACAAACTGATTTGAATCTTGTGCAATCAACTTTTCCTACTCGAATGCTGGAATGAAAAAGTTTACATGAAAAGTTTTTAAGTAGCGAACGATGTTCTTACTTCGTGTTGTAGAGTGCTTGAGCAACATGATTCCAGACCGGCTCGATCTTCTTACAAAAGCCGCAATACGGAGCATAGAAAAGTATAAACCACATCCCTGAATCGACAACGAAGGAAATTATTTTTTAATGAAATCAATTCTTAAATTTCATGTCTCACCCTCAGATCGAACGTCAAGAAATCGATCGCTCAGCTCTAACACCCTTGAGGCCGAAGCCTCTGAGTCGACTGTCATGACTGCAACTGAAATCGATAAAATGAGCACACACAAATCAAACAAAACAAGTTTTCCATTCACCTAATAAAAATGAGATCAAAAGTTTTCCGAACAATTCCATTTTTCCTTTGTCGATTGCGTATTGTACTCAATTTCACGAAACTAAATTCGATTTTTAAATTACTGAACTGTCAGCATCTCCAGTTTTTGCTTAGCTTTTAATTCAATAAGCGACAGCAACAAAAAGAAAAACAATTTTCTTCTTTAAAGTGACGACTTTTCGCAAGTTTTCACACCCTTTCGCCTTTTTAAAAGATTCTGCCGTTGAGGATATTTGCACAAGAACGTTCTTTTCTCTGTCTCAAATATAAATTTTCTATTATTTATTTCATCTTTTGCCAATAATATTTTTATTTTGAATTTTGTTGTTTTCAAGCGGATTTGCCATCTAATAAGAATTGAAGTTAAATAAACGACAAAAAGAAAAACTTTGCTATCGTCGACTCATTTCACTCTCTACATTCGAAAAGGTAACATCGGTCGCATTATTATTTTCTGGAAAACATATTTAAAGTCCTCTTTAGATTTTTAGATAAAGATGAACAATCAGGAAAGCTCTGTATCAGTCGGCAAGAAGAAAGTTTCATTGAAGCGCAAATCAACGAAGAAAGCAAAATTTTCAAATGGAAATCCAAACAAGAAAATCATCAAATTATCTGAGCTGAAAACTAACATGGATCCTTTGGAATATTTCTCACGTTTTCTTGACATTCCCGAAATGATTTTCAATAATTTAGGCGGCAAAGACTTGATAGCGATTTCAGAAATTAATCAAAATTATTACAACTTCATCGCATCATCTAAAGTTTTCATGAAGAAAGTTAAAGTTGTTTTTCGTGAAAATCGTGTGCTGCATCCGGAAGATTCTGTTTTGCTAAAAAACAGTTCGAGATTGTATCAGAGCATTGAAGTCAAGCGATGCATTATTTCACTTTTCAAAGCAAGGGACAGATACTTCATTACTCATCCGGAACTTGACTTTTTTCATGATAAGCCTCTCGATTGGAAAAACGTTTCAATGAGAGATATTTATTTTAAGGATAGAATCGATTTATGGAAATTTCTCTTATCATTTGAATCATCTGTAGAAAGCCTTTCTGTCTTAGTCAATGATATAATGCATTCTCAGTCATTTGAAGATCAGTCTCCAGATTATGAATCTTTCAAAGCTTTAAAGTTTCCAAATCTGAAAGAATTGAAACTGAATTATCAAGATATCTGGGGCGATTTCAGTGAAACTCTTGCCAGATTTTTGCTAAGCTGTGTAGCAATCGAAAAACTAGAATTTGTACGTGGTGTTAGTATTTTTCACCAAGGTATTGTAAGAAAAATGCTCGTAAACTTTGATAAATTAACATGTCTGAAGCTTAAAGTAGCAGGTCATGTTGGTCAAGAAACGTTTGAAGGGGAATCTTGGAGACAATTTCGATTTAAACTAAAGAGTTTGACAATAATTATTGGACAACATCATCGGCGACCCAATTTTCTGAACTTCCTAAAGTCACAAAGCGATTACCTCGAAGTGTTATCAATTGATCCAAGCTTCAACAATGAAACCTTCCGCGTGATCATGAAAATGCCAAAGCTGAAAAGTTTCTGCATCCACGATTTTCGGAGTTTTTCCGTGAACGAAGTTCCTAATGAAATATCAACCACAATCACTGATTTGAGATTAAAGTATTTGGTTGACGCTATCAGTCTAAAATTTTTGTTACATTCAATGCCGAATGTAAAGAAGCTCGAACTCTACTCAATCGATGAAGAAAAGTTAAAAATGTTGAAATCGATTAATAGAAAGTTTGAAGAATTGAGAGTTTTCAATTTGATAACAGTCGACAAAAAGGAACTGGAAGAAATTGTGACCAAAAATTGTCATGTCGAAAACTACAACCTTAAATGTCTTTTATTAAGTAGATTAGAAGATTAGCAACGCTTTTAAATAAACGAAGTTCTTCATCACAAAAAGCCCAATTTGATCTGTAAGCGACTTTCCAAAATAAAATGTTCTCTGAGAAAAAAGCTCAATAAACAATTCTAAACCTTTTCATTTACCACTTTCTTCTTGAACTTTCAAAACGCCGAGGATAACTGTTTTCTGTCTCAAATATAAATTTTCTATAATTTATTTCATCTTTTGCCTCATTATCTCGTACACGATATACTTTTGTATTCATAACTCATTTTATGATAATCCAGAAAGGGCTTAATAAATTTAACAAGAAAATATTGCAAAGTAAAACACTTTAGTGCCAATAATATTTTTCTAACGAATAACGCTGAAGTAACTTAGAACTCTGAGGAGAAGATAAGAACGGAAAATCAATGAATTTAAATAATTAATGAAAAAGTTGACACTATCAGCGAAGCTTTTTTGTCCGTAATGTTTAGTGCGATGCTTGAAGTTTGCCTAACAGTTAACTTAGATTTTGTGTGATGGTGGGATCAAGTGGTCGGGGAGGACGTTGGGCAATTCATTGCCATCAATTTTTACGTTGATCAAATGCATAGCGAGAGCAAACTCTTCGATGTCCAAGAAACCATCTCCATCGACGTCTGACAGTTTCCAGATTTTCGATAACACTGAGTTCGGTAATTTAGATTTGATAAGCTCGGATTTGGCGGCTAAAAACGAATTTGTAATTATTTCATTGAAGAATTTAAAGTTTTGTAATTTTACCTGCTCCGCTGATTTTGCCGTCAATTGGATTCAGAGTTTCAAACATTGGATCGGTACGTGCACGATCGCGACCACAAATCCATTCAACTTCGCCACTTCCCGCGTCGATTCCCTCGCCTCGCTTGTATCCGAAAGGCGAAATGTGATCTTCAATGCCTTCGAAGGCGCCGCCTAAAACCGAAACGAGAATAAAGAAAATCGTTTATTTTCAATTAGCTATTCATATTCAGTGTTAATTGAGTCTCTCGTAGATTTTCCCGGTTCGTGGCATTTGTCAAAAGCGAATTGCTTTCATTTTTCACTTATGAAGTGACAAGAGAAGGAAATTCGCCATAAACTTTCATCACAACTGAGTGACATCAATCTTTGTTAGGCTTGTCATGCTAATTTGCACATTTTAATCGAAGAAGCTTGCGCGCTCTCAAAATAAAGAGTCAATGGAACGTTCAGCGGCAAGTGATAATGAGCATAATTTTCGTGATGGCACAATTTTCATTAGCAAAGTTTACTCAATTGAAAATCTTTTGATAATTTTTTTTGTGCTGTTCAACGCACACATTAAAATATTTGTTTATAGATAACGACACTTGCTGGCGTCTAGAGCATAAAAAGCTAATTTGAATCAGAATTGTTTTGCGAGATCGAAGCTCACTCGACCTCAACTCGTTTAAGTGATTTGTTTGAACACATTAAGTGAAGCCTCTTGACCTCATCACTCAATTTTCTTCACACTGATAGCATACGCTTATCAATTGCAATAATTTACTCTTTCTTTTATGATCGCTTAATGGAAATTCGCCATGAGAAGAAAAAAATGTTTCCTCTTTGTGTTCTATGAGGAACTGTTCAATTATGACTTCATCATTTTCAATGAGCACTATCTGTATCTTATTTGCCATTGAAAAGAAGAAAATTGCGCCCACATTCTTCTTTCTACTTCTTCGCGATAAGATAAGACATGTGCTTTGAAAAATTATGTAAGATTGATTATTGCAAGTGTTCATTAATTATTTTTGTTAAGCTCACCTTTGATATTTGCTTCGGCCACTGTTTCTGTTTCTGATTCTTGTGGAATGAGACTCATAAGTCGAGCGATGTCTGTTGCGAGCATACGATCGACTGTCTCAATTAAATGCGGTTTCAATGAATGGAACTTGGAGAAGTCTTGGTTTTGTAGAACTTCTTGCATTTTCTTGATGTCAGGGAAATCGCCTGGGGAGATTTGATGTTCTCGTTGGAGACGATCGTAAATTGTTCCGATGTTCTTAATCAAATCCTTCTTTTTACTGTCTTTGCCGAACACACTTGGCATGTCTTTTCTAAGTTCGGCGATAATGTAAGCATGGACTTTGGCAAGTCGGGCGCGCTTGATTAAGTCATTTAGTTTGCGTAAGGCAGCGTTGCGAGGCAGTGATTGTAGATCTCTAAAGAGATCTTGTTCTTCGTCTTCAAAAAGTCGTCGATTGCCATCAAAGCTGTGAAGTTAAATTTAAATTTTAATTGACCTTCGAGGTGAACTCATCAATCATCTTACCGAAGTGGTTGGTCCCAGAATGAGCCGATGTAGACACGAGCAACTTCAGGAGTTTGTAGAACTTTCCCAAGACTCCACATCAAAGCTCCATAAACTCTCATGAGCTGCTGGTGGTCGACCATATCAGCTTTGTTGAGAACGATACGAATCTTATCATCGTGACCCTTAAGAGCTTCAATCGAGCGACGGAATTCATCCGAGATATCGAGTTTGTGAGCATCGAATAAAAGAATAATTCTGTCTACGCGTTCGGCAAACCATTCGAGGACACCGGTAAAGTCATATCCACGATCGACGCGCTGTTTCTCTCCGGACAAAATCCCAGGCGTGTCGACAATCGAAATCGCGTTCAATACAGGCGACGCAACAGTTGAGCATTGAAAGCGATTTAGGAACTGTGTGAATGTAAAAGTGAGTCAACAATGATTCATCGATTGGGACTCTTCAAAGTTTAATGTTGAAAACTCACCGCATTGCCGTATTTACTTAAAGGACGGAATTGCTTCTTGGGATCGACGACAAGTGCATTACCAGGAATAACGCCTTCCTTATCATCGTACATAACAGCAATAAAACGATCAGTTGTTGGTTCGGGGCCAATTCGAATTCCCGGAAAGTCTCTGTGGTAGAAAATAAATAATTGCACAATGATTAGCCACGTGAGGTCATTGTCAAGTTTTTACTGGATCTCATAATGATCATCCAGAAGTCACAGCTTAAATGCACAGCTGGCAATCTAAAGTTTTGATTGTTTTACTTTTCAAGGAGATATCGAATGAAGGTTGTCTTTCCTGTTGAATACTGGCCCACCAGGAGGATCATTGGCTTTGCATCGAAGTCTGGATCTTCCAATTTTGGAGAATGGAAGTCTGAGAACAAATAATGCTCCTCTAATGGTAATAACTTGGTCCTATAGATCTTCTTCATCTCATTCAGAGCAGTCTCGACCACCTCCTGGGTCTTTTCTTCCCGCTTAAGCCACGAAAACATTTTAATTCTTTTCAAATTCACAAATTTATCGAAAACCTCTGATAAAAAATATTTTGTGAATGACTTCACGAGTTTTGGTTTTAGGAACGCTTCAAGAACGTGTTCAAAGCGAATCGGCACCTTAGAACCGTCAGATGGCGCTATTTTAATTTATTTTTGTTTTGATTTTAAAGAAGACATCAAATTCCTTTATTTCCTGACGTTCCTGAGAACCATGGCTGAAGAGCTATCAATAAATCGTCTCTCGGCTGGCTTATTAAATCAGTTCGATAGTTTGAAGGAAATCGAGAAAATGTTAAATCAGCTGCTGGAAAAACAAAGTGAGATGCTGGAAAAGGAGATCAAAGGATTAGATTTTTATCAAAACGACGAGCAAGTCGCTGAAATTAGTTTAATGGTAAGTAAGAAATTGAATGATCCAGCAGAAATAATCAAGATCTAATTTAATTTTAGATGAAAAAGATGAATTTTTACAGAGTAAAGATAAAGAAAATTCGATCTGACATGCTCTACATTCATCAACGAGTGTCAAAGTTAAAGAAGAAATCGATGGACATTCAGATCTACAAAGCAGACGAGAGAATGGAGAAGATCAAGAGATACGACTATGAACAAGGACTGATTGCAAAATCGCATAAAAATTAACACGAAAGTTTTATTTTAATCACATTTTCGAGATAACGAATATTTTTGTATAGAATAAGAAAATAAAGCAAGTTTAGCTTATAAAGTTTAGTTTAGTCTTGTTGCCAGCGAAGTCCTGGTTCGGAATTACCAGCTTTGTCCTCCAATTTCTCACGTTCGATTGCCTTCATCTGAGCTCGTTTAACGCTGTCAGGGTTTTTGATTCCCTTCGATTCCATTTCCTGGATTCTTCGTTCGGCTGCAGCTGCCATTTGTTGTCGCTTAGTTTCCTTGAATTATAAAAATCTATTAAAATCACGAGACTGAAAAAGATTTAAGCATTTTACAGCGTCTGGTGTTGCTAACAAGTCTGAAGTGTCAGCGTTTCCTGAAATCAATATTTACAAAAACTCTTGCAATTCATTCTGATAAGAATCTAAACAAATGTCGTCAAACCTTTGAAACAAGATCCACAGAAGTTTCCCATTGTCAATTCGTTTCTTTACTGATTGTGATGATGCTTACGTTCAAACTGCGATGATTCACGAAGTGTTATTCATTAATTTGCTAATTGAAACGCGAAAATATATTTACCAAATGATTCTTGTTTTCAAAGTTCGGTCAAAGCTCCAGATGTCGCCACGAAAAAAATGTTTCAAATATTTTAGAGTGGATAACTTTCTTTGACATTCTCAAACTGAAATATTGCGATGTATCTAAAAGAAAAGTTTCTGGATCTAATTCAATTTCGATTCCATGAATAATGCGACACGTGGAAAGTATCGATTGTCCTAAAACAAAAGAAAAAGAAAATACGCAAATCTGACGTTTCTTATTTATTTATTCAAAAAACATCTGGTGACATTAGTCTTAAACGGATACATCTTAATTACTCAACTATCTTTATGGTCATTGATTAATTGTCGGATACTTTGTCCATCTGTTTTTGATCCGCAATTTTTATGATAAATATGTTGTGTGTGCATTTGTCTCCTCAAATACTAAACATGGGAAATATAATGAATTCTTAAAAAAAATTATATTTCTATTTTTAAGGAATGTTAATATTTTTAAATCATCTCACTTATCATCATAAAAAGTTTTCACCTAAAATTTTCTCTAAATCCTTGTTTGCTTACTTTAAATTTAGGCATCGAAAAATCATTTAAAATAAACAAATGAGACACAAACTTGCATCACAATATTCTTTTCTCAATGATTTGTTAGTGAGATTTGGGGAAGCCGTTTCTTGTTAGCTCAATTCTCGGTTCATATCATAATGGTAAAGCTTTTTTTGATTTTGCTGTGCAAAAGAATGCACTCAATGCGAGAACTCAGACTGACTACAAATGCGCTTCCCGATTTTATATGTTTTCGTCGACATAAAAATGATTTTGTTGAATCTATTGTCTTTGGTAAATTTTGTCCTTTTCATATTTTTTTTTTGCCTTTAAAAAGTCCTTTTAGTTCCGCGAATAAAATTTTATATTTTGTCGACGAGCTTATGATAGAACTTGATAAATATATTTTGTTAAAACTTTTTTTTAAAAAAAAAAAACAAAAGAACATCGAAACAATTAGTTGCACTTTACGCCCATTACCAATTACGACTAATTGTAGCTAAATTAAATTTAAATTAGTGCTAGTAAAAGTTTCAACTTATTTACGGTTACATATGATGAGGCCAGTGGGGAGTTCCTAATGCTGGATGATAACCAGCTTGGTAAGTTTGATTAAGCATCATTCGATACTGCTGTTGTAATGCGGCGGGATCAAGGGAATTCATGAATGGATATGAACTTCTTGAGGGATGATGCGGTGGAAGCAAATGGTGATATGGAGACGAGGGAGCTTGGGGATGAGCAGGCGGAGGATTTACGGAAGTTTTGTCATTTGTAGGATCAGGTGTAGAACGATGGCCAATGCCAGGAGGTGGATAATAAGGATTTGGAGTTCCTCTGAAGTCGTCTAAGTAAGCTGGATTCTCGCCATATAAACCAGGTAAAGGAGTTGGGCCATAATTGAAAGCGCTTCCAGGAACGACAGACTTAAGAGAAATGGCTGATGGATCAGAGCCCGCTGGCGCTCCTGATGGAATCTTAAGACCTCCATAAGTTTGGAAGCTTTGCTGATGAGCGAGTTGCTGATGCTGCTGCATTTGTGGATGCTGTGGATGTTGATTTTGATGGAGCGACTGATGTTGTTGGTTTTGAAGGTGAGCGCTGCTATTAATCGCTTCATCGGGACTCGCATTTTTCTTCTTACGCGGCTTCTTTGCCTTCGATTCAAGAGCTTGAGGTGGAACATGAGGCTGATTGGTGTTGGGAACGGCACTTTGAGAGGCATTCAATCGATTGTGATAACTTGCTAAATTCATGTTTTGTTGTTCGCGATTGTAAGCCATTGTCGAGGTCATTGAACTGTTGAACATTTGCTGAAGAGCAGCAGAGGATTGAGTTTGCTGGAGATTTTTACCAAACATGTGAGCGGGTGTAATTGTTTTGTCGTAGAAACTGCTTGGAGCTCCCGAAAGACTTGAAAATCTTTCTTCTGCTTGTCGGAAATCTCTCATAAATGCTGTCAAGTCCATCATTGAAGACGCGGCTGGATTGTTAAAGAGAGGCGGTTGCTTGTAGTTGATATCCATCGATCCAGGTGGTTGAGTGTTTCTCACAGGTTGTTGATGTGCCATTGGATTGTTCAAGAAACTGTTTCCTGGAATTATGCTGTTGAGAGCAGACTTTCCTGACAAATCGATTTTACTTCCATCGCTTTGGTTGGTTCCATAGTTCGCAGCTGGATCAACTGTCTTTGCATTTCCCCAGAAACCTGGAGTCGCAGCACACGATGTAGTTGACATTGGAGTATTGTTCTTCTGCATCGTTCGATTAAACATATCAACAGATTTGTTCTTCGACATATCAAAGTCCAAAGGCGCCTTCGAGTAATTTGAGAGATCAAACATTTGCTGGTACTGGTTTGGTTGGTTCAATGGCGGAGCTTGCTGCTTCGACAAGTCAAGATATTTAGCATTTTCAGCTTGTTTGCTAGCAGAATCTTTGCTAGTCTTTGCAACCATGTCGATTCCAGCATAACCAGTTGGTTGCATATCTGGAAGTTTACTCGTTCCATAAAGTGGAGTTGTTGATGGCGTTCCTGATGTTTGCACTTCATTCGAAGGCTTTTTATTATAACTTCCCAAGTTTTGCGCAAACGAGTTCTCTGGAGTCATCACATGTTGTTGATGCTGCTGCGGAGCTAAGCTGCTCTGCGGATTGAGGCTTTGTTGTTGAGGTGGAAAGGGATTGCTTCCTTGTTGCGCGTTAAGATTGTAAACGCTGCTGTTTGTCGATTTCCATTCGGAATTCTTTGAACAATTCTGTTGCTGAGCTGTCGTTGTGAATTGATCAGCAGCTTGATGATGTTGATTGAACGGAGCCGATCCGAGCTGAGGGAAAGTGTTTCCTGAATTATTAAATGATGGAGCTTGATTTTGCGTAACAGTTTTTTGTGGTTGCGTTGGCGCGGAAGATGATGACGATGGCGAATGATGGAAAGATGCGACTTGCGTTTGAGGTTGCTGGTATGGAGAATTTGGTTGCGAGTATGGCGAATTTGGAGCTTGAGATGAGTTTGCGGAATTAGCTCCTGCGTTGGAATTTGCTCCTCCAGCAGGCGATTGGAATGGAGAATTTGGCTGTTGTTGATACGGAGAAGACTGTTGACTATGATAAGGAGAATTTGGATTGGTGCTTGGACTCATGGAATTATTGAAGTCTGACTCTTGACTCATTGGTTGCTTGTACTGATCATAATAGGAAGCCGGGGATGTTGTTGGCTTTGAATAGGATGCTGTTTGACCTTGTTTATTGTTCGCAGCATTCTCAGGATTATAAAAGTTTCCATAAACACCAGCAGATGAACCAGCAGCAGAGTAAAGATGCTGCTGAGAGTATTGACTGTAAGGAGATGGCATCTCGCGTGGGCTACAACTTTTCTCTGGACTCGATTTTGATGAAGTCATATCTTGATAGAATCCAACTTTTCCAATTGACCCGTTCACTGGATAATTTGCTTTCTGAGTCTCGTCGGTCTTTGGTGAAGCCATAATCGGAGAAGCTCCTAAAGGTGAAGGGTATGGCGCGTGAGCTCCTAATCTCTCTTCAAGACCAACTTGTGGACTATCTTCAACTGACGATCTCTCTGACATTGAGCTGCCAGTGCTGAGACGTCGATGCGTTGGTAAATATGTTCCTTCCATTTTATTGGAATCTGAAACATCGGAAAGCTTTCCTGACTCATCCTGAGACTCAGATTTCTTTGGCTTCTTTGGAGCTCCGAAAGCTTTGAACCAAGCATTCAAGTTCGGCTTTGATGCTGCATCGGATGTTGTCAACTTTCCGTTCGGTTCTTCTTTAGGTTCGACTTTCAATTCATCAGCCGGCACCTTTCCAATCTCATTTTTCGTGGGAGAAAATTCTTCATCAATGACTTTCTCATCTTTCTCTTCTTCAATCTTCAGGGATGGTTCGTCAAAGCATTCGTTGTCGTCTGGCTTTTTACTTTCAGTATCATTAAAATTGAATGATTGAGTATCAAGTACAGTCCCAAGGCTCAACTTAGGACTACTCTCGTCTGTTTGAACGATAAGAGAGTTTTTGACTTCTTTTACTTTATCTCGATTTCCCAATGGAAAAAGCTCTTCAGGCTTGTTGATGTTCTGTATGTTGTGTAACAAATTTCCTTTTGTTTTCCCCGGCTGCAATCGATCAATTGTTCTTTGAACTTCCTTCTTCCTTGGGAGCTGTTGCAGCTTCTCTTTCAAGCTTTTCCTTTTCGGCTCTTTTGAGCCAACGACCTTCTTAGTTGAAGTGCTTGCTGCCGCTGTTGAAGAAGTGTGTTGTAACGATGCTGCCTGCTTGTTATTGTTCGATTCTTTTAGTAAGTTGAAATCTTTCGGAGGCGATTGAAAGTTGGCATTTGAGGCAGATGGTGATGAAGGCATTAAAGGTATCGGTTTTCTAAAATCGTTATCATCCATCTTCGAAGGCATATCAATCTCATCAATAATATAACGAGACGGCGAGTTGCTTGCCGAGCTGTACTCAAAGCGAGGAGTATGTTCAAGCCATTTGTTAATATCCTTCAGGGTCTGCTCTGTTTCCATGTCCAACACGTCAAGACAAGCTTTGTTTTGCTTCTTGCTCTTGCTTTGAGAATTTGAATTAGTGTTTGGTTGTTCAACGGCGTTGCTTTTTGCTTTCTCTTCGGTTTTTGACTTTTTGATTTTCACTGGCGCCTCGACTGGGTCTTGCGTTGCCTCCACTTTCTTCTTACTTGAACTTTTCTCTTTTGCAGGTGAGCCTTCGTTCTTAAGCTTATCAAAGACGTTGCTGGTGTCTTTCTTAGGAGTCTTTCCTCCTAAAACTGTGTCCATGAGCTCGATTTGACTCTTGCTCTTCTCATTCTTAATCTTGAGTTTCTCAATCGTTTCTTTCAATTTATGATTTTTCTCTCGAGATAATTGGTTATCTTTCTTCTTGGCTTTCTCTTTTTCTTGATTTATTTTATTTCGCCGTTCTTTAATGAGATCAAACTTATCTTTAATCTCTGGCGTGTCTGATCTGAATGAAGAATCAAGACTTTTCTTTGAACTTTTCATGCCATCATAATCCCTTGAGTTATTCAAATCTTCTGTTTGTGCTGAGGAATTGATTGAAGGGAGTGGACTCGGAGATCGGGAGTAACTTCCACTTGACATACTGAAAACATCTTCATCCTTCTTCTTCGAACTTGATTTACTCGCAGATTGATTCTTGGCTGCCTTCTTTGGTGTACTGGCAGGTGCTTTCGATTTCTTTTCAGAATCTTTAGTCTCCGCTGATTTACTTTTCACTTTCTTACTTTCAGCTTTTTTAGAGCTTGATGAAATCTTCTTCTCGTCGATAAGATCATGAACACTTGCATCGTCGCTATCATCTCCGCTCTTCTCGAGTTTTCTTTTCTTTTTGTTAGCTTTCTCGTTGGTCTTTGAGAACTTTTCGCTTGTCGGGACAGAATCTTTTTTGGATTTTTTCTTAGATTCTGTCACAGGAGTGTCATTTACGTCAATCGACGGTGACTTTGATTTCTTATTAACCTGCTTTGACACTTCAGCTTTCTTTGTTTTCTTTTTCACTTCTTTTGATTTTGTTAAACTCTTTTCCACTCTGTTTCCATTCATCTTTTTCTTATTTGAATCGTTCGTAGTAATCTCTTTGTCAATCTCGACTTCAGAATCGAATTCGAAGTCTTCATTTTCACCATCGGAAAAATCTCGTTTCATCTTTTTGGCCTTAGGCTTATCACTTTTATCTTTGTCCTTGTGTTTTCTTTTCACGCCTTTCGTGCTCTTTTCTTTCTTTTTGTCACTAGCGATCGATTTTGACGCCTTCTTATCACTTTTCATGATTGATTCTTCGGAGCTTTTTGCCTTTGTTTCTTTAACTTTTTTCTGAGTCAATTTAACTTCACTTTTCTCTTCGTCTTCGGAAGAATTGTCTGGTACACTTTTCGAATGTTTCTTGTCTTTGGCTTTGAACTTTTCTTTTCTTATTTCTTTTTCTTTGCTTGAGTTGAGTTTACTCGCGGACTCGATTGGCGGATACTCTAATAACACTGGCTCTTCGTCGGATGACGTTTGATCGAAATATTTCTTTGTTGCACGATCAAATGCTGTTTGAAGATTGTTGACCATTTCAGTGTATTCTAAAAGAAAATTTGAATAATTATTAAATTGCTTTTCAAGATAAAGAGTTTAATGAACTTACCATTACTCTGGCCATTGTACAAACGACAGTTGTTAACTATTAACTTAAAATCTGTTCTGAACTCTGTAAACGAACGATATTCCCCTTCGTCAAGCTTCTCTTCCATTTTTAGAAGATCCATTGGCCTATTAACAAATTAAAGTTATTAAATGAAATTCATTTATTTTCTTACAATTGACTTACCTTTTGATTATTGAATAATATCTTGGGGCAATGTCTTCTTCCACAGGATCCATGAATGGCCAAGCATCATCATGATTCTTCACGGTTTGCAAGACTTTATGCATGCCGATTTGAAGCACTTCATCGGTCTCCAAGAAGCTGAGAGGGGACATCAAATTTGCTGTGGTTAGAATTCTATTGTCGCAACAGTTCAAAGTTATGTGAGAAATTCATCGTAACCAGCCAATATTTGTCCAATTGTGTTTGATTAAGTATCCGAGCCATAGGAATTAAAGTTTATATCAGATAAAGCAAGTGATGAAAGTGCGTTGGTTGAGTTGCCAATGTGAAAAAAAAGGTTTTTGTTAGATTTCTTATAAGAAAAAAGTTTAATTCTTTCACCAAAAGAAAAAATAAGAAAAATTCTAATGTGCATCAAATCTAAAGCTTTATTTAAAGAGGTAAAAAGATCAACTTACACTTCCGCTTTCACTTTCTTTTTCCGCGATGTTGATGGACCCGCGGATGGGTTTGTTGATGATGGCGCTTGGATAACAATCTGTCCCGTTATAGAGGATAGAGAGTTATTGGTCTGACGCCCAGGTAATTTTGTTGATGTAGGAGGCATTTTTGTGATTACACTTGTGAGATTACTGACGTCTAAGTTAGAATGTAAAATATTTTCCTTGTTCGATAGATTCTGATTTGTCACATTCAGGGAATAACAAACATCCTGAATTTTGTTGTCGAAAATTAAGTTAAAGAACGATTTGCGGCTGCATAGTGACTGAGTCGGTGATGATCTAAAAGAGAAATAAGAATTAATTAAGTGAACTTGAGTTATCTAGCAAAGGATAGAATGTTTTCTAATTTAATTTTTCTATTCAAGTCGGAAAAAGGAAAATTTAAAGGAAAGAGAAAAGGAAACGAGAAAACATTCCTCCTCAGAAAGCGATTCATGCGAAGAACGTTATTTTGGCTTTAAAGAGGTCGCACACAAAAATCATAAATTAAAGTAAAATAAGAATAATCACATTTAATAAGTTTTGAGCTAAGTCTATTAGGTTTTAGCTTCTAACCGTCGTTGAGCTCTTTCCGCACGATTTTGGGAAGCCTTCTCCTTCTTTTGAATCTTTTCACGGGTCCTCTTGATAAAAGCTTGCTTCTTCTGTTCAAGAGTTACGTCTTCTGTTGTTTCCTTTTCTTCTTTCTTGCGCTCGACCAGCCCTTTAACTCGTTGCGATGAGCGACGTTGAAACAATCTAAAATAAAGATTGTAGAACTCCCTAATTTGCAAATATTTCATTATGACTAATTACCGTCGTCTTCTCTCGGCCTCTTTCGCTTTGAACAGCACAGGAATGTCGGGAAGGAAATCTTCGGTTATAATCTTGTACAACGCAGCTTCTTTCCGTGATTTCGAGAACTTGAATTTGTCTGCTAAGCTTTGCCAATCTTGTTCACTAAAGCAAATAACTTGCCAGACTCGAGATGCTTCTCCGTCTTTCTTGGAGTTTTTGCGAAAATCTTCTCGGTAGAGTCTTGTTCCGTAGAAATACCAATAAACTGATCCTGCTCCGTCGTATCCAAGTGGCTCGATACGTAAACTGTGTGGCTCAAAAACGTCAACTGCAAGTTCAGCGTCGGCTGAATCAAGTCGGAAGTCACACAAGTAATTAAGGATGAGAACTTTTGTTCGCAACGACAAACTATGAAAATCGGTGTCTGTGTTGAAAGGATTTTCAATATTATATTCCTGTAAGAGTTCACCGAATCAGTCTCTAATTCGTTAGAATTGAGAGGTCAACAAGGATTATTTTACCTCACACTTATGACGAAACAAGCGACGGAGAAACATTTGATAGTTGGTTGTAGTTATGTGTTGCCATGATTTAACTGTATCGCATCCACGCAGCAATGAAACAATAAGCTCAGGAATTAAACGAGGAGCGAGTTCTTCTGCGGTAGAATTATCAATCGAACTATTTTCTGAGCTGTCAAGCAAAAGAGCCTCTTCCAAATCCTACAAACGCAAGTGATTAAAAAATAATGTTCACACACGCATCTAAAGGAATTCTTACTTCAATATCAAACTCTGGCAAGTTGAACGATGAACTAAAAACAGAAACGAAGAATCCAATGCTTGGAATTTGTGGCCATGACTGAATTTCTATAAAATTCATGAATCGCCCGCCTGAAAGAATGCCCGGAGAGTTAAGAGAGAGATTACTTCCAATTACTTGTCACAACAAACAAGACACTAACTTTTTCTTTAACACTCCGTTTGCTCCAAAATCTAAAGTATTTCTTCACTACACAAATTTTCTTCCAGCTTTCCACTATAAATAAACAAAAAATAATTGTAAAATGAGAAAATACTGTTAGCTTCTCGATTCTATGAATATTTTCTCTTCACTCTTCCGAAGTATCGTAGGAAAAAAATCAATGGCTTGGTTGTTGGAAAAAAATCATTTTCACTTCAAATCGATCGAATTCCAAGAGTATTTCATCACCTCGCTATTTCAAGATGACTTATCAATAGAACTTAGATACTTTCATCCGTTTAATGCAACCTTTATCGATCTTTTTTTGCGTTTTTCTCGAGCATAGCAAAATAAATGAATTTCCGAGGCGCACGGGACTTGGGATCACTGTTTTTACTTTTCGTTTGAAACCGCGGGGCGGAGAATAATAACGTATTTATACAATTTCCTTTTTTATATTAGTTTAAGTAGACTCTGGATGATATTTCTCGTAGTAATAATCATCAGTAATCATCCTAATTATCCTACAGTCGGATTAAAGGCTTCAAATGATGCTTTTAATATTTTAGCGTCCTGCCATCTAGCGGTTGCTAGCGACTAATTTTGAATATGAAATTACAAGTTGAAACAAGTTAGATGAAAGCGCTTTTTGTAAGTTAAAACTCCCATCTGGTGGCCAAGAAACGCTGACAATTTCGTTGTGCAGTTTTGCTCAGATGTTTATTGAAAATTTTAATTCATTGCTAAATGTTTGTCGTTCCGAATTTTAATAGTGCAAAATAGTGTCACAGTAAGTTGTTGAACGAGCGAGCCTTCGATTCAGTCAGTTTTCTGCTCTAATCAATTTTCTCGTAAGATTTTCCAAAACAAAAAATCTCTGATTAGAATTTTTTTTCGGGCAATTGCAAAATTTGCGAAGTCCTTGCGAAAAGAATGCGAAATATTCGCAAGCAAAATGTATAGTAAGAGCAATATTTCGCGAAGAGAAGGTTGTTATATTTAAACAATGCTATTCGATACGTTATCTGAAAAAGATGTAAACAAGAAAAATTGTAGGACGACGAAGAAAAAAAACGCAAAAAAATAAAAATAATAGACGAGCGGACACGGTTAATGATAAAAATGTATCGTTTTGTGAGTAAGACGACTACCGAAGTCTATTATTATATTTTTAGCGCATTTTTACATTTAAGAATAGTTTAATTAAAATTATGGCTTAATTAAGTTAAGTAGAGTTCTTTTGTAAGAAGATAAATTGTGTGTGTGTGAGTGTGTGTGGCTCAATTGTGCACACGCGAATTTGAAAGCGCTCCAGATCATGATAAAATGAAATCAATGCCGTCGTTCGTCGTTGTCGACATCCAAGCTGCAAAGGTGAGTCTAATGTTCTATTTCATTTCATTTGTTTCAACTAATTTCTCATTCCGGTAAAGCTCCAAAAAAAATTGTCTCGCTTGAACTCGAAATGATTCTTCTTCTATAAATCACACAAAACTTTTATGTCGTTGTCCCGATTGTCACAACTTGTTTTTCCACCAAATTGAATTTTCGGTCACGAGCTGATTTGAGAAGCTGGCACATTGCTAAATAAATTTTAAGAATTAAATGTGCGACGCGGTAAATGGATCTGAAAAACGAGAACAGAGACGCAAATGAGTTCACTAAATGTAAATTTTATTTGCATGAAAATTTTCTTTGTTTTTTCGAAGATTTTGATACTTTGCTAAGCTTTGATGATGAGGAAAACTCAGCCACAACTCTATACGAGAGTTGCAAACTTTAATTCTGCAAGAGACAATTACTAAAAGCGACACAAGAGCCGACTATTGCTCGATGTCGCATTTGCATAAAGCCAATTGTATTCGACATACCACAACTGGGTATTAGGTTTTTATGAGCTAAGAGGCGAACGGGAGCGCCATAGATGCTTCGCTGCTGTAAACTTTTCTTCAATTCTCAAAGGTCATGTTAAGCTCTTCGGTGTGAAATAAGCGAGAAGTATTTTTTCAAAGGCAATTTAATGATGAATATAAATCGAAAGCTGCTATGAAAGATCTGAATGTTTATATTAGATTATTCCTCTTATCGTAATTAAGTAAACATGAATTCACGATTATCCGGCAGAAAAGCGAATTGTATGGTCGTGAGTCATGTCTATTAAATAATTAAAAAAAGTTTGTTAGTTTGTCTCCGGAATTCTTCTGCGAACAAATATTTTCCTCGAGACAGTTAAAGAGAGTTTCGAATTTAGTTTCTGTCAAGCTTCCAAAAAAGGTTTTCTCGATTTTGCAGCATAGCCATTTGTTTTCTTCTCACTACAATTATATCGAAATGATGTCTGATTGATTAATTAAATCATTTTCCAATTATACTTTGCCTCGCTTGCTAATTAGAGTTCGAGGAATTCCTCGATTCAAGATAAGCTATCTTTCGGCGAATTAAACTTTGATGATTCAAAACTAATGATTCTTGAGACGACCCAGCTGTTCACTCAACACGATTCGCAATTGTTTGAGTAAACCTCGAACATTGATTTCCTCACTTTGCCTAGAACTTCAATTAAACTTTTAACTCTACAACCGAAGACAGAGAGAAAGGGGAAAAAGTCGAACAAAAGAACACGCTAAATGGCAATGAATCAACAGAAAAGTTTACCAATGTTTCCGTTCTTATTCTATCATCTCGCACAGGTTTACAACTACAACTAGCCTACAACTAGCCTTTAGCGGGGAAAGCCTTTTTTGTAGACACGACAGGCATGATTTCATCGTTAATAGTTTCCCTTTTTGATTTATGCTGCAACGTGCGACGATGATGATGAGAATGAATATCTTGTGGCCAATAAATTATCGTGACAAGAAATCAATTCGAAAAGTTTTAAAGTCTAAGCACGGAAAGAAGACGACGACGAAATGAAAGTTTTATTGAACAACTTCTTTCGACTAAACGTTCGCGAAAACTTGATAAGAGGGAGCTTGAGGAATATTGATTATCATGGCTTTTAGTCATCGAGTGCCTGTCCCAATATCAAACACACAAACGAACAGCAAAGGGTGACAGGTTGGGCGTTTCATTCGCTGATCATTGTGATTAAAATTAATCACTTCGCTTCCATGTTCAAGGTCGTAAAATGGTTAGGCCAATTTAACGGAAAATCTCGACCGATTATTTTTGATCTTCGATTGCTCATAAAATTATTTATTGCCGACGACGAAAGATAAGATATCAGCACAATTCGAGATATCAGCAATTCTGAATTGTAAACGAAGCCTAAAATGATCAATATTTGGTTTGAGTTTGAACATTCATAGCATCGCTCTCATTTATAGTCGACAGTTGTTGACGGCTCTAAGCCAACGTTAGTTTCCATTTCTCAAGACATTCTCGTGTCAAAAGGGGAAGCTGGTGAAGTGAAAATCGATAGAAACCAAAGTTCAAATAGCTGAGAACAAATTTGCATGCACGAAGCATAGTCAGTAATTAGAGCTAATTAATCATCGAGCTAGATTTAATGTGAGTAACTCGAATGAGCTACAAAGTGTTGCGTACGTATTGCGGAATAGAGTCGTAATTACTTGCTCACGTTTTAACGCGGTTACGATTTGAAATCAGGCGAAGCCTTTGCTTCAAAGCTAAAGCCTGATCCTGAATCGATAGACGAAACATCTTCCCACTGTTTTACTGCCGGTCGAATAAAGAGTCTACCATGAAACTAAAATTGTTCTTTCGAGGGTAAATTGGTGTTTTGACCTTCGTTCGCTCCCTGGCGAACCGGAAAACTAACATAATTGAGATTAGCGACTGCGATAGCGAGTCCTACTTTCAGTGCCTTCTCTTGGCATTGTCGAAGTTTTTCCATCCAGTCTTCTTCCTCATACTTTAATGAATAAAACAAATTTGTGTGTGTGAGTGAGTGTGAGGGAAATTTCTACGAGAAAAATTTGAATTTGTTATTTAAAGTTGAAGCTCAATGACATTAATATTTAACAGCGTATCCAAAGCGTTTCATTTGTAACAGTTTGTGACAGTGTTGAAAAGCTTCCATCGTTCATTGACAAAGTATTTCTACAGAGAAATTATTTAATAGAGTCTCGTGTTTGTTTATCTTCTCAAAATATCCTGTTGCTCGTTGCGAGCGAGCTTTGCGAATTAGTCTAAAACCTGGGTCTTCACTACGCTTCGACATTTTCAAAACGAGAGATGAATTATTCAAGCTCAGCACAAACACAACATTAACTTCCGAGCCACATTCCGAACTCATGATTTTCCCCTTCGAGCTTTTTCGGAAAATTCTCTTTGTTATCACCGGAATACTTCTCGATGAACTCGACTATACTCGATTTTCTCCATCATGCGCGCGTGCTCGCTTACCAGCCTTCGCGTTCATTCAACGAACTTATATCGACGACTTGTAGCGCATAAATAAAATCTTACAGAGCTTCATTGTATTTTGCAATACCAACAAATATTTTTATACCATTTTCAAAGAGTTTGGAGCAGCATTTCTGTTTGTGCTCGTGTGGAGAAAAATTTCCACCATTGATAGAAAAAGAGTGGTTGAAACAAAACGTGAATCGCAAATACGAGTCCCGAGAATTTAACTAACAATTTTCAAGCGATTAAAGAAGTTTTGGAATCGCGCTTAGCGTCGAGTGAATCATCGATTTGATTGAGGGGGAAGCCGATCGCGAATCTCTTGCCAGTGATTTAAAGTTTGAAGTGCACGGAGAGGGCCATAAATGTTGGATTAAAACTTCGTGTAATATTTCAAAAAAAAAAAAATCAATTTGCTTCATCGAGTTAGAAAATTTGAAGCATAAAAAATTCATTCCATAACGAAAACAAAAGCAAGGAAGAAAATCCATAACTCAAAGTGCTCCGCTTTTGGCATTTCTGATGAAATTTATGAAAAGGGAAGCCCATTAAAAGCTCCTTCTCCGGCAGATGATGCATGCGTGCTGAGTGGATTGATACAAAAGTGAGAACAAGTGAAGAAACAAAGCGACGTTTTGATAATTGATAAACTCAATAAACTACCGAAATTAACTGTCTCTACGGAGGAGACTGTTGTGTGAAAGATAAAAAGTAATCTCTGAGAAGATTGATAAGCGATAGCGACCTTCGTGATACTGCGTCTTGAAATTGCTTGTTGGGAAAGTGAAAGAAAATCTTTATCTTTTTCACTTTCAACCCACGGACCTGTAATCGGTTCGGTGAAGAGTGAGGTGGTTTTAAAACTTTTTCTGTCGTCGTCGACTTCATTGTTCGAAGACGAAACGAAGGAGAAGGAGGAGCGCACAAGAAAAAGTTGCAATAAATTAAAAGGGACAAAAACTCTCGTGGACAGCAGCACCGACATTAAGTAAGGCTTGTGTTTTTATTCATGAAATTAATTAATATAATTGTGAAAGAGTCTCAGAGGATGGAACTTACATGGAAATGGGACGAGATACAAAGAGCCCATCATCATGTTGAAATTTGTTGGGCGGACTCAGTACATAAACTTCCTAATCTTCTCGGGGAGATGGAAAAAAAAAACTTTTCCCTTCAACTTTTCCGTTTTTTTGTCGTTTAAATATCCGAGAGAGCTGTTTGTCTACATGTTCGAGCATTTTACTTCTTCTACCTATTGCGGTTGATGGAATCATTTTTACCACCCAAAGCCAAAGCTTTTCCAACCTGGCTTTGGCTGCTTCTGACATTTTTAATGTTGTCTCCTTTGTGTTCAATTTATTTATTTATATTCTGTTGCTCCTGCTTTCGAATATATTAACCTACACCGCCATACACTCGAGCAGCATATATTTGAGGGTTCGATCGTAATTGAAATAAAATCGCTTGGGATGGGACGTGACGGAATGGGCGGGCGAAAGAATGACACCGCGAGTAACTGATTTCCATTAATTCCAAAATGTAAAACACAGATCAATCATTCAGATCCATCATAATAAATCTCTTAAAGAGAGACGAGAGAGACTTTAACAAAGCAATGAAGCGGAGACATTAAAAGTGCAATTTATGAAGCCTCAAGAATGTTGTCAGTTGCACAAAAACCTCGAAGGCAAAAGAATGAAGATTCCTTGTGGAGATATTTCTAATGAGGGAAGATGCATGTCTCTCTCGGGTTAAGAGATTATTCATGCTGGCAAAAAGTTCACCAAGCAAAGCTAAACACAAACAATGCGAGCATTGTGTGTGGGTGTTCGCTCATAGCAGAGACATCCAGCAGATCGTTTGTGGGGGGAATAAAGAGTTTAAGCAAATAGCTGACATCATAATATTTTTTCATTGTATTTCACGACTAATCGAGCGGAATAGTTACAGACGCATTTTCAGTTATTACCTCAAATCCGTCTTGTTGTTGATAGTTTCTCTTCGAACCTCAGCAATTCACGTATTTATAAATTCATTAACATAATTAACATTGAAGCCTTTGGATTGAATTGGAGCTGTTTCTGTGTGAATAGAAAAAAAATGTTCTCATGCAATTAACAATGGGAATATTCAACCAAATCTGTTTATTACTTCGTTTTCGGCGGTGTTGGCCGTCAAAAGAGTGACCCATCGACCGAACCTTTCATAAAATCCACCGAAAAGAGAACTCGTGAGTCGAATTCAAATCGCCACAAACTAATACAGTCGTGAGATTGGAGTTATTACGAGCTCCAGTGCTGTTTATGGAAACATGCGTCGACGTTCATTGAAAACTGTCTGAAAAATGTTTTCGACAGCATTCGATTACGAAAGCATCATCACGATAAATACTTCCACTTACTTGCTTGCTTACTTACTTACTTGCCAGAGATCTCAAGTTTTTCTCATCGTTAATATAGAAGAAGTGAGTGAGAAGGAGAGAGACAAGTGAATAAATCGATTCGGCATTAGAATTAAGTTAATGGATTTATTCATAGCAAAGTTCGCCTGCGTTTTCAATGCAAATTCGTGTGCTGAGTAATTTCGAATTAATGAGCTGCTTTGTCGTTTTATATTTTCTCTTATCAACTCTTGTTACCGGCACATTTCGTTTCTCCTATTCAAGTGTGATTTGTATTTTAACTCTTTTTTAACCCCGGCCTCGCCTTGCCTTGTTTTAAAACGAAAAACAGCAAACACAGTGAAACATCAACGTTGAGAGCTCTTAATTTGATAAAACACACAGATAACCGACATCCTCTTCCTGCCCAGTGACATAACTAGGCGTCATTCTATTTTTAACGTTTTGGGGTTTAAGTCCAATTTCTGCCTTCTCCTCCCCTCCTACGTCGTAGCATCCTTAACTCCCTCTCTCTCTCACACTCAATCTCGCGACTGCCAATTCTATTCTTCTTGTTCGCCTCCATCGAAAATGTGTACTCACTGTGACGTCAACACCATTTTCACCGTCTAGGCTTCGTGGCATCCCAAGAGGAGATAGAGATGGAAAGAAAAATCTATATCTATCTTTGTTTATGAAAAGTTGAGTGCCTATATCAAAAATGTAGAAAGATAATCTCCTCGGGCATCTGGTCTCAACTCTGATCTCATCACAAATTAGCGGTTCGCGGCGAACCATCACAAGCGCTTAAGACGTGGGATGATTACCGGAATGACTTTTTGAATTCTCTTTATGTTATCTTTTTCACTAAGCATCTTCGTTTCTTTTTCTTCTTCTCAACAGATCATTCAAAAATGGGTTGTTTCGGCAGTAAGGATAAGTTATCAAAGGAGGACATGGACTTTCTCAAAACTCATACGCGATACGACGAAACCACGATCAAAGAGTGGTACAAAGGATTCAAGGTAATTTCCGCCGGCTGTCACTGTCGTCGAAACGACATTAAGCTTAATGCTGCAAGGCTTGAAGAAAAGTAATTTCCTAAAGGTTTGATGAATGAGAATGAGAATTCGTCCGCCATTAGTCTTCGTCCGTTACCTTCTAAGTTCTTATTGAAGAGAAAGATGACGCTTTGATTTTACCTGAGCTTTTACCTCAACTCAAACCAAAAATTTTCTTATTAAACGCCACTTTCATTAATAAATCACGAGTCTACTAAATTTTACATTATTTCATCGTGGCTTTGCTTTTCTGGTGGAGTACGCACCACGTTATTATTACAAGTCTTAAATCATGCAATACAAACAGTTCGTGTTTCCGCCAGGTACGTTCTCAGAAACGTTTAAATTTCATTTCATTTCGTTACATCTCGTGTCGCGATCTGTTTATCAATGATGGAACAATAAACTTTAACATGATTGTTCGCTTATGAGTTCATTAATAACTCAAGCTAGCCTTTCGGCGAAAAAAATCGAAGTTTCATGAAAAAAAGTTTTCATTCTTATTTATTCATCTTCAAGCCTTAACTTTCATTCGCTTCTTTTTTTCTTGATGAAGTCTTATTAAAACTTATTAATAATTCAAAGCAATTAAAATTTATTCTGTTCCTTTTCCCTTTTTACCCTCAGAGCGATTGTCCCAACGGTCGTTTAACGCCCGCCAAGTTTGTAGATATGTACAAGATGTTCTTCCCATCAGGGAACGCTGAAGAGTTTTGCGACCATGTCTTCAGAACATTCGACATGGATAAAAACGGATACATTGATTTTAAGGTGAGTCCCTCTCTTTCCCTTTCGAATTCACTGCTGAGATTCGTTCTGAGCTTGAAGTACTTTCCTTCTTGACGAGTGGAGGCGGCACGTGCGCAGGGGAAAAGAAAGCTCAAGGAGTCGAAAACAAAATAATGAAATCAATCTTTGGAACAGTGCTTTCGAGAATTTATTTCTTTTGATGTTTAACTTAGTTTTGACGTCACGAAGGTTTTTTTAATTAATTAGCAAGACAGCAACGTTTTCTGAAGGTTTCCATTCCTTTCCAAAGTAAAAGTCAGAAGGAATCACAAGAGAAAAGAACGAGTTTCAGCAAGCGACAGCTTTAGGAGCCTTAAGCCGACAGTTTCATGAAATCCATTGCTCGAGATTTTCAGAGCTCACCCATAAAGCATTCGAATGCTTAGGGTCACGCAACATTAGCATGGCTGAATAAAATAATTGAATTATGTATTCCAGTCATTCATTGCGTAATGAAATTAATGTTCGCTCTCTTTCGTCGTTTAACTTTGGAAAAACACGAAATTCGCTTTTCCGACGGAAATTCTCTATTTTTCAAAGTTATTTCATCGTTCACTTCAAACTCATCTCGTGTAACCATCCAATTAAAAGTTTCTTGTCAAAATCTCTTGTCGATTTCAATGAGAATGCTCCAACAATTTTCCATGTTCATTTCAATGATTTTATCAGCTCAGAAGTATTTTGTTCCCTCAAATACTTGAAGCATACATAATTCCTTCATAAATGATTATACTTCAGTTCATGTGAATCCTACAGTTTTGAAAGCAAGCAGGATATACAAACGATCTCTACCTTCCCACGCGCAACGAGCTTGGAACTTTTCAATTAATTTCAGATACGCATTTTCAATGGAGATATTTTGTTGGAAGAGCTTTACGGATTTCGCAAGAGAAGATAAAACATTTCACTGAACGCGAAAATAATGTTTGACTGTAAATATTTAAAGCTTTATTTAAAGAACTCGCTTGAATTAATTTCTTCTCTTATCGTCACAAAGAAGTGTGTTGCCAAAAATAAAAATCCGAATTTCATTGATCTCGAATTGACGAATGTCATTTCCTCTTTCTTTGTCTAAAGGAAGTTCGCGTGTCTTAATTGCTCTTACGCCCTCGAATGCCCGGGAATGTTTTATTTCTTTCTTAAGCACCTCGTTAAACTTACTCAAAATTACGTGACGACTTTACGTAAACTGCTCATGTACAACAAGTGGTCTGCTGGGTCAAACCTTAGCTTGCAGTTGCGAAGGAAAATATTCTGAAACCGAGAAAGAGAAATGATTTAATTTCCCTTTGACAAGTTAAACTCCAATCAAACGAAACGAACCTTTAGCTCTGTACAATTCTTATAAAGAATTTCTAATGTTCGTTCAGTTATTTTGCTGCAACGGTTGAGCTTTAAAGTTTTCAAACGTGGAAGTGACGATGTTATAATGTCAACACATTCGTCGTCAATCTCTTTGTTTTCGCTCAAGTCTAATATCTCCAGTGATGGACAGTTCTCGACCAATGCCTTGACACCTTTCATCGTAAACTACAAAATCCAATAACAATATTTATCTGAAACAAGGTTTCAACTCAATCAACTCACATTGCATCGAGAAAAGTAGACTTCCTTAAGTTCCTTCAACATGAAGGCATCGACTAATGTGAAGTCTGTCAATTTATAGATTCCATTACATCGAAAGGTTTGAAGTCCCTTCAGGTTTCTAATCGAATGAAGACGTCGAGCATAGAGCGATGACGATCCCGTAAATCCATAATCCGTGAGCTTCAAGACAATAAAATCGGAATCTGCTAATTAAAAACATTTTAAAATATTTTTCTCACCTTGCAACAACTGTCGACGTTGAAGTGCCGTAAGAGCCTCATGTGACGGAATATCATTTGCAAAGAATTATCTGTCACAGCTAACGAGACTCCGCCCAAATCCAAGCTATTCAAGTTTTCATAAACGTATGACATGCGAAGCACAACAGCTTCAGTTAAAGTCTGTAGTAAGCCGAGGTTTAGCTTCCTCAGATGGCACTTTTTCGGCCCCATCAGAACACCATCCTCTATGCCTACGTCCGTCACGTAATCACAATCCGAAATTTCGAGTGACTAAGAGAGAATAACACAAATATGAAGCTTAATTTCCTTTGAATGACTTCTCTCACGAACTCACCTCTAAGTGAACTAATTTCGCGATTTCGCGTACTCCGTGATCGGTCAAGTTGTGACATTTCTTCAACAAAAGAATTTTGATGTTTGTCATGTGACTCGCAATAATCTTCACTACGATGTCGTTGAGATTAGGCGAGGCAGTCAAATCAAACTTTTCGAGATACGGTTGGTTAGCGACCAAGACGGGAAGTCCGTAGTTTGAGTTCTTTGTGGATCCCATGAATGTTAAATGAAGCTCCTTCAATTGCATGTCGATACGTCCCAAGCTGTCGAGGAAGAAATCGTCGGTGATAGTATTTCCAAAGTTCAGGGATTTAATTTTGTTTCTGTTGTCTCGGAGAAAGGACAAGACATAATCGAGAAAACGATTCCTTTCCGGAGGATTCATCAATTGAAGGCAGTTGGAAAGATCGATGGAGCTTACATTGGGACTTGTAGTCATGAGATATTCGAAAATGTCGGCTGATAAGAAATGGTTTCGGGCCAATCCGATGTGGGAGCACTTCGGAAACGTCACCCTCCGTTCGTAAGAAAATTTGTTAAAAGTCCAACTTTTGAACATGTTGTTGGCTTCTATTTTAAAGCTTTCGAGATTCTTCAAATACTTTCCCACGAAGACGAATTGATCCTTTGTCAAAAGGCCACTTAAGAACTCAAGCTCCCTAAGATTCTCGCCATAATAAATCCAAAAGTCCTCAGTTGCGTAATCGTCCACTTGTCCCGTGTGAAGCATAACGGCAGGAAAAAGTCTTTTACACTTGGCGAACGATTGAATGGGAACTGAAAATTGGGACGAGTAGCGTTCAGTGAAATTTAAACACCAAATTTTCGAAAACTTGTTGTATTGAGAGGCGTCCAAAAAGCGTCTGCAAGTTAATCCCACACACTGTTGAACACATTAAGAATAACAATATTAACTGACTTTGCCCTTTCATTCTCTGGGTTCCATTAAACTTTACCATTAAATCTGATGGATTTAGGAAGGAGAATATTCGTACAAGGAGCTGCGGGAGAAAAAGGAAAATCAATAAATTTTAATGTGTCACGTATGAATAGTTAAAATCATTTCACCTCCATCGGCAGAAGGCCCAACTCAGGCAGAGACTGTACAAACTCAAACGTCTCTTTATATTCTTCATACCACATGATTTTCATTTTTATCAATTTGGATTCTGTCGAGACGAGAAGTCAAATATTTCTTTCGTTTTATTGCTTTTATTCTCTCCGATCTTAATCGCAAACCGTTTGACACTGAATGCGAAAATTGGATGAGATCGATTATTTTTTGAGGCATTGAATAACGATGACGACTAAGTAGACGACGGAGCAAGAAGAAGATAGGATCTTAATAAAGATTTAAATTATGAAATTGTTCTGCGTATTTGCTTTTCATCTAAAATTAGACTTCAATTGCTTTCCGAACGATTCGTTTTGTCTTTTCATTGGAGTCTTTCCCTTTGGAGGTTCGATAATTTTATTATAGACAAAACTTTAATCTCCAATACCGTTCGACTCAACAAAACAATAAACAAACTTTTTTAAACGAAGACAAACCACTGAGCTGGAAATAATTCCTTTTGCGTTCTCCGAAATCGAAAGTTTGATAGTTTTACGACTTCTCGTAGTCTCTGTCGTCGACGAACCAAAAAGAAATCAAAGCAGGGAGAATCATTAGAGAGACAATATAAATAAATTAGTGTAATTTATTCGGTTCAATCCTGGGTAGCGACCAGAAGGAGTGTCTCTTGAAGGTTCTGCAATGTTGATATCGTTTCGTTTCTGTTTGCGCTCTGTGTCAAATTGAAATTTCACGCAATAGCGAAAAGTAGGTGAAAATTATGTTTGAAAGATAAATGAACTTGGCTGTCAGTTATCTATTTTTAATCCAAATAAAGCGCCTTCTTCTTCTTTCTTCTATCTCCTCGTATAAGTGACGTAAAGTGGAAGTAGAACAACTTCCGTGGCGTTTGATTCTCTTCCTCTTCATGTCATTTACAGAACGTTCCCGTTCGGTCTGTCGCAGCCATTTGTTCGATAATAGATAAAACGTATTGTGCTAGTTTTCGATCGCTTTCATGACATTTGGCGATTCATCAAGGAAAACAATTCCAAAATAATGTTTCGAGCCCGACTTCTATTGACCATTTTATTTTCATGCCCAGTCGCGTTTCTTTTTCTTATTAAAGCGAAAAACCTTTTTCTATAAATAGAAGAGAAGAAAGTCTTTTAAATCCAATAACCTTTTGTGAATTCTTTTATGCAACGTGAAATAAACAGAAATGTCTCTTCAGAGGCCGAGAAAGGCGCAAACACTTCGTTGTCCTTCAAATTGTGCGTGCTGTTTGATATCTTACCCTTCACTGAATCGTTGTGGGAATAAACTGCTGAACAGACAAGGCAATCAGAGGAAAATAATTTAACCTTCGCGAATAGATTGAAAAATTGATTAAAAGCTAATTTCTATTCTAATGCAAGTCAATCTTCTATTTCGCAGGAATTTTTATTAGCAATAGACGTCACATCCAGTGGTACGCCCGAGGAGAAGCTCAAGTGGGCTTTCCGTATGTATGACGTTGATGGAAATGGCGTGATAGACATTCAAGAGATGACGAAAATAGTCCAGGTAAGCTTAACTTCCATGACGATTACTTTAGAAGAAAGAGAGAAGACTTCTTCTCAAGTTGTGTCATTATTTACGAATCTCATCTTGCACCTTCTCGAAAGTTTAACGATGTCGAGGGAACTATGATTTCCTTGCTGTTCTCTCGTCCTATTTTCAACTTCAGATCAAAAAAAAATATGAGATATGTGAAAAGTCTCAATCGATTTTCCCACTCTAACTTTCGTTGTTGATATTTATTCAAAGTTTTATGACGAAAAACGGAAAAAAGCAGGGAAATCTACATGTAAATCATAAATGATGAACATGTTTGACTTTCGTTTCCCTCTATCGCTGATCAATTTGTGTCGCTCGTGAGTCGTTCACACATGTGGAAGTCAAATATTGACTCGTAAGAGTTTATCCGACGCGGGAAGTTGTGTTAATTTGTTTCACTTCGCTTGTGTTTCCTTTAATTGACACGGCTCGTATTAAAGGTTGACACAAAAGATGAGATTTTAAAAGTGCCTTGCGCCGCGTCCTTTAATCATTTTCAAACAATGTCGGATTCGGTGTGTGAATTACCTCACATGTGTTGTAAACCTCTGTCAGTCGTCAGCATCCACATTCGAGCAAAACACCAAAGCCACTCGAGCCTCACAGGCATCTAGCTTTATTTATTTATAAAGCTTTTCATGCCTTTCTTGTGTGATCCACTTTTCCTCTCTACATGCGACGACGACGGCTGATTCTCCCTTTTCCCACAAAAAAAGAAAGAAAAACTTTATGATACAGCTACGATCTTTATTTTCCTTCTTCTTGTCTCTTTTCTTCTCCCTTTAGGCCATTTATGATATGCTCGGTGCATGTTCGTCGAACAAGCCAGCCGACTCAGCAGAGGAGAGAGCTAAGAATATCTTTGCAAAAATGGATGAAAACAACGACGGACAATTAACACAAGACGAATTCCTGAAAGGATGTTTACAAGATGAAGAGCTTTCAAAGATGCTAGCGCCATAAATTCTAATATTTGTCTTTGCTTAAAGTTCATCGACGATGCACACACACACAAAACCTACACACAGAACACAGTAAACGCATAAATGAAAATCAAGTGCATAAGGATAATTAGAATGAATTATTTGCAGAATCTAGTTAAGAGAAAACCTAATTATAATTAATTATTTCCATATGTGTTAAAACGGAAATGTATATCAAGCCATTTCATAAGACGACATCCATTTTAAATTGATACATTCAGCCTCCAATTTCCTCATCGCGTTAGGATTAAGTGAAGTGACGACATTATGAAGAAAGCTTCGCTTGATATTATCCAACCAACGACGAATCACGACGACGCTTTGTCGCTCGCTGACAAAATCTTCTTTACTATCGTCGTCGTTGCCGGAGTATCATGAATTTACAAGTATTAACGAGGTGGAGAAGAAATGAGGAAGCTTCAAAACAAATTGCATTAATTTATTTGCATTAAGGAAGAAGGTTACACAACATGCATTAGTCGAGCTCTCTTTCCGCGATTTTTTTTTATGGAGCCGTCTGCCGCTCGCTTCGAGAGTGACGGAAATTTCCAATTACAGCGTCAGTTTTCCATTTAAAGTGAAACTTTGCATTATTTTCTATCGATTTTGCTGGACGTCCCAGCTTGAATTTAAAAATGTGATTTACTAGACTTTAAGGCCTAAGCACCACCCTTCGACAATCTCTATAGCACTTTATACTGTGAACACGATTAAAAACCAATATTTAACGTCCTTTGAAAGGAGAACCTTTCGTATCAACACCCTTCATGTTCTACCAACCCGCGACCCCCCTTTCATGTGATAAAGATGTAATCCGATTGCGTCCTCGATGATGTTGCAGTATTCTCAACTCACTCCCAAAGGCTAATTAAGGTTTTCAGATTTCGTTCGATAACCGTTCGCGTTATTGATTCCTCGATGATTTCATTTGTTCGCTGACTTCGCTTTTTTTTCGGGCTGAACTTATCAGATGAACATCGCATTTCTCTGTTGAAGGGAAAAACAACAACAAAGCGAATGAAAAATTCATTGCACAAATATTATAATTTCTCCTTTAAACTCCGATGAAAACTTGAGCCGTGCGAAGTTTCTGGGAAGCGGAAATTTAATTTGCGAAACAATAATATTTTTCTGATAATCTTTTTGGATGTTCAGCGAGCTTTTTATTCATGAGAATATTTCATTTGTAATTTCCATCATCGAGGTAAATGATTCTAAAAATAATTTATCGATTTTTACAGTTCGAGCAGAGAGCGGCATTTGTATTAGACAGGAATAGTTGCAAAATGACGACGACAAAAGGCGAAACCTAACTTATCAACAAGTCATTTAATTGATCAATTATTTCACAATTTTCCTCTTAGGTTTCCTTTCTGGTTCCCTTGTGAGGAAACTTTTCTCTTCATGGCTCATGCTCCTTGTAATGAAAACCAGAAAATGTCTCTTAAACGCTTTCGAGGGTGTGGAAGTTATTGAAGAAAAAGAAAAAACAATTTTTTCTTTGCTTAACTCAAGAGAGTAAGAAACTTTGAAGGTGAATTGCCAAATTTTCACGATCGAGTACGAGCGTTCTTATTGTTGTTGAACGAGAGTGTGACGTGGCATAGCTTTCGCCTGTCGCAATCAAACGTAAAATAAACAATTTTAATTTCATTCAAGCCACATACGAAATTTTGGGCGTTAAACACATAAACACAAATCGGAAAACATTTTCCACGGCTTAATTAATTCCCTTCACATATTTGAAGCTTGAAAGCAGCCAAACATTTCGGAGCTAATGAAAAGCCGCTGACTGTTCTAGACCTGACACAAAACTCATATTATTTATGCACGAAATTCCAAACTTGCTTATTAATTAATGAGATATTCAGAATTATTCTAGTGAATGCCATCTTAACCAAAAGCGTTTAGCTAGGACGATAATCGAGGATTAAATCTGTAGTGTTAAGTCCAAAATTTGGATGAATAGACAAACATTAATCTCATTCATACGCGTCTAAGAAAATATCTATCATGGAGCTAACGCATAAAGGCTTTTATAGCATTTAAGAAAAAAATTATCTAATTGGGCACAAATTTACTTATGAAGATGAAAAAAAAAATTAAAATTATAAATGTTCGAAGGCTAACCTAAAAAGTTTAACGCAAAGCACTTCGTATCGTATCGAGATGGAAAATCATGAATGTTTACACTAAACGTAAAGACCAGCAAAGTCTTGGAAGGAAAATCAATCTCGGAATTCGAGTGTAGCTTAAGATGGGAAATGTTTATTGATAAAAAAAAAACTCTTTTACACCTTTTTAGATGAAAATAAATCCAAAATCTTCCTTTCTTGCACTTTAAAAGTGTAAACGATTCTCTCTCAAACGAAAGAAAAGCTGTTCTCGCTAAAACTTCTTCTTTGTACTGAACCTTGCATTGCAAACGAATCAGACAAAAACAGAAAATTCCTGAAAATCGTGGCTTTATGCTTTCGACAAACGCAAAACTCTAAAATCTACAAAAGCCTTCAAACTCACACACGAAAATTTTATATCTCTAACATATCCACAGCACTTTCTCAAGTGAACTTGAACGAAAATGAAAAGCTCGAAATTTTCTAATGAATGCACAACCGGGAACTTAAAGTTTTTAATCAGAAACGACAGACAAAGAGGAAATTCACTCATTAGGTCAATTAAAGCCGTTGAAACGAACTGTTCGTGCCCTGAGGAGAAATATTTAATCTCGTTTCGTTTTCTACTGAAAACTACAGAAACCTCGACATCAAACGAATGAAAGATTTTCCGAGGCACTCGAAAGCTCGATGCTTATTTTCATAACAGATTGATGTCTCTCCCTCCTCTCCCCTTTCTCTCTCTCTCTCTTAACAAAGGAATCTTCTAAAAGTATCGATTGCTTTTGATCTTTTTCGGAATTCAAAAAGAAGATAATGCATGATGAACGGAGCAGATTGTGATTTATTTCTTTGTTTATTTGTTAAACATTCCTCGTGAAGCGGAATATGAAAGAAGAGCGTTCCATCATCATGACTTTGAATCAAAACCAAGTTCAAATCCACCGAGTCCATTTCACTGATGTTTCTCTCCATTTCTCGCCGTCAGGACGAGAATGTGTTTCAAGATAACATTTTTGAACCGAAACCCCGTGAACAGTAAATTATGCACCAAAACTTAAACAAAAAGTATGAAATATTTTTTATTTGCGGGTTCAGACTTTGTCAGAAAAATAAGATTACTTAAGGTTACTTAATGTTCAAGAAAAGTGGAAGTCACAAGAAGATCGTTAGTGTTCAGATTAAGTCTCTAGATTATATCAAGCCACAGTTTTATTAAAAGAAGAAAAGAAATGAACGTGTAAATAGAGAAATCTAATTGTTGAAACTTTTTGAAGAACTCTAAGTGTTTTAAGCTGTTTCAAACGATGGAGAAATGAAATATTCCAAACATAATACGTGTGCCGGCTTGTTTATTGAAATCTCAAAAGGGAAAGAGAATCGGTTTTCATGCTTTTTTCAACCGATCGTTTGCAAGTATCCGTTTAATAATAGAGCTGCTCTAACTTCTTCTTTTGAGTCTTCTTACTTGGATAAAGATGATTTGTCTTGAGAGGGCTGATTGGATTCGATAAAAATAACAATTGGCATTTCACACTCTTCGGTATTAAGCTTCGTATCATTCTGAAGGTGATGTCAAAACACGCGCGCCATTCTTTAGATAGCCTAGCCTCGAGACAACCAAAAAAAAAACAAAAAATATTTTAGAAATTTAATATCTTATCGATGTTTTCAAGTACATAAAGAATTAATTAAGGAAAGGACTTTATTCATAAACGAATCTTAGGTATCAGTGCACCTTGAACCAGAAATAGAAAGATAAAAAAGGAAATTGCCAGCGGCAGAATCGTAAAAAAAGTTTAAAATAAATATTAATGTAAAAGATGATTGAAAAAAACAAAATGAAAGTCAAACCAAATAAACAGAAAAATAAATTTATTTATCCTTTTAAACAAACCACTGCCGAGAGTTGTTTCCATATTGCCGAAAATAAAGAAGCGAAAGAGAGAATATGTTTGAATCTCACTCATTTTGAGCAGAAAACTGATGAAAAAATGTAACGTCGAGAAGAAAAAATATTTTTTGAATTACGATTTTATACAAACTCATAACTTGTTCTCATTCACAGGAAAAATCTAACTGCCTGGCCCAGCAACCCACCATCAAGCCCAGAAAAGAAGTTTCACAACTAACATGTCGCTAAAGTAAATGAAAAGCTGTCAGCTTCGAGATTAACTTGGTGTTTCGCTAAAAGGCAAAGTCGTCACAAACAGCAACGAGTGAGAGAGAGAGAAAGAAGAACGAAGTAGAAGCAAAAGTGGATTGAGATTGACATTTCAACGAAACTAATAAAAAATTTCGTCCAGAAAGTTGCAAACAAGCATAACGAAGCAACTAGAGCATTTAGTATAGCAAAACGGTTTATATTTGTCGTCGTCGATTGAATCATCTCTACCGTAAAGATGGGGAAGCAAAATAGCAAATTGAAGCCAGAAGTTCTTGAGGATTTAAAACAGAATACTGAGTTCTCCGGTGAGTAATTTTTGTTCTTTTGCGTGAACTCAATTGTCGAGAAGGAAGAGAATAAAAGAAAATTGCGATGTTAACAAATTTTCTCTCCATTACCATGAGATCCAATTAAAAGTTTAAATTATTTTTTAACACACAACGAGAAGGCGTTAATGTTTAATCTTGTACATTGTTTCAAACTGTTTGGAGAAGCAGAACTTAAACTCACGGACTGATTTCACGGTATGAGATGGGTAAAGAGTGAGGGCTGGTGGAAAGTCACATCGAATACCGAGAAAGCAGACACGCTGAGTGAAGAAAATCTGTGAACTTTCCTGAAACAAAAAAGATGAAAACAGATTATTTATTTATGTAAAAGTCCATTTATCTAGTTTGGTTTATGCTTGTTATTTTTTATTTTCCTTCTTTCTCGTTTTATATTCTCGACGAGTAGACGCCGAAATACAGGAATGGTACAAAGGATTTCTCAAAGATTGCCCAAGCGGCCACCTTTCCGTAGAAGAGTTCAAGAAAATTTATGGAAATTTCTTTCCGTACGGAGATGCTAGCAAGGTAATTTCACGTTCTACGTTATTATTCCCACCCTCCCAAATCACTCGCACGGCATGTGAGCGAAAGCGCCAACATTATGTAGCATAAATTAACATTTTTACGGTTTTTCAATTTCAATTTTCCTTTCCACGAGTTTTCTTTTTCCACGAAGAGTAAGAGAGTAAGCGAACATTACTGCATAGGCAGTCTATACTCAGCTTGCTATTAAATCATAAAATCGATATGGAGTTTCTTCTTGATTTGGTTCGATGAAAAGCGAATCAAGTTCACTTCATCCTTGGGGAAATCAAAATATTTATGTTGTGAAAATATTTGGAAAACCGGCTCAGTGAAGTTGGAGTTTCCCCATTAATTTCCTCTGTTTTTTCCTTCTGCTCCGCTCTGACTTGGGTTTCATTGTGGAAAGCAAAAAGGCCACAAATAATCTTGATTTAGATGCTTAAGGGGATAAGGCGTTGTTGAGAGAGAGTAGAAATATATTCTCGGAAATAAAATCAATTGAGCCTGATTCACATCGATTCGATGCGAGAAGAGCAGAATGTTTTCAAGTGATTTTCCTTTAATAATTTTTTTTCTGTTCACAGCATGCAAAAATATTATTTCAACTTAACTGTTTCTCTTCTCCTTTTTAGTTTGCGGAACATGTTTTCCGAACGTTCGACGCTAATGGCGATGGAACAATTGATTTTCGAGAGTTTCTATGCGCTCTGAGCGTGACATCGAGAGGTAAATTGGAGCAGAAGCTCAAATGGGCTTTCTCCATGTACGACTTAGATGGCAACGGATACATTTCGCGACAAGAAATGCTCGAAATCGTCACGGTAAAGTTTTATGTCTCAATATGTTTTTCCGTCGCTTGCAACAGATGTGAAAGTCGCATAGCGAACGCAAACATGAACTCAATCTTTCCGTTTCCTTTTTTAGGCAATCTATAAAATGGTTGGATCTGTTATGAAAATGCCGGAGGACGAGAGTACACCTGAGAAGCGCACCGACAAAATTTTCCGTCAAATGGATAAGAACAAAGATGGGAAATTGAGTTTGGAGGAGTTTATTGAGGGCGCGAAGAGTGATCCTTCTATCGTTAGGCTTTTACAATGTGATCCGCAGTCGCAGTGAATAAATTTACACAGAAGAAACCACCCAGCAGACACGCTTTTTATCGTTTTAGAGTTTTGTTGAACCAACTTCTACTTCTCTTACTTCTTCCTTACTTAACTTAACTTTACTTAACTTAAGTAAACAAAAAATATTCATCACTTTTTTATTATTTAACAAACAAACAAACTTAGTGAACAACACGATCTTAAGTTTTTACATGAAGCTGCAAACACTCAAATTCGCCTATTGATCCCATACACGGGGGACGCTTACTTCTTACTTTGAGAAAACGAAAAGTTTGCAATTTATTTTCCCTCACGTCTTTCCAAGGAAATTGGAAAATCGTCTATTTGATTAAGCAAACGTTGTGAAGCATCGATTCTTCTCTTTTTTTGTAGTCAACAGTCTTACGTTCAATTCAGTTGGTTGCGAAGCAAAAGTTTTTTTTAAGTTTGGTAAATGTTTCACCACCTTCTGCAACGAAAAGCGAGAAAATTAAATTGCAAAACTGTTCCTTCGTTTTCGAAGGGAAGTGAGAGAAACAATTTTGATGTTTAAATTTAAACGCTGCACCCGCGAATCATCATTTTCTTAGGAGTTTTGAATGTCGATTCGAAAGAGTAACTCAACTAAAGTTCTAGATAGCAAGTTTATGAATTTTCCTCACTCGCAAACTTATCGTTTTTCAATAATAAAACTCTCAACTTAAACTTAAGTGAATCTCATACAAAAATAAACAAAATAGCTTGAGAGAGTTGAATAAAATGCAAAAGTTTCTCAGCTGCGCTTTTGCGGTTCTTATTACAAATGAAGCGTTACAAGTAAAGATCTACGTTGATCTTCCAGTAGTAGATTAAATCATAAAATATTTCTCACTAACAGAACAGTTAGGAAAATATTTTTAGTTTTGTTGTTTTAGCAAAGATATTCGAATAGAAAAAAAATCTGAAAGTTGACAGTCACCGAGCACTCATACCGAAATGTAAGTTGCTACGTGGCTAGACTCAGGACAAACCATACGACAAAAAACGTCTGTAAATATCAGAGTTGAGATTGAAAACCAAAATGATGAGTCTTGATTTGTGTAATCGCCTACTTTCCCTCCTCCTGGACTTTGACTTATTTTAAAGTGTCAATTATCAATTAAAATATTCTACAAAGAAAAAATTATATAATCGTTGAAACTCAAACTTTAATTCGCTTCTTATAAAACATTTCTCTATCCTTAACATTTCTCTCTTTACAGAAAAAAATCCTTGCAAACATTTTAAACAAAAAAAAAACTTTCGAAGGTCTCTAAACTGTTATTGAAATTTTAACAAAAAGTTGACAAAGAAAATCTAATCTTTAAGCTGATCACATTTCAACAAAACGTTCTTAGAGTCTAAGATAAGAGTGAATTGAAATTGGAATTGATGTTGGCAAGTCAATGCAATCCACCAAAAATAAATGCGAAATGCAAAAGAAAATTTAAGAGTGTGTTGAGTTCGCGACATTTTCCACTAACAAAAAATTTGTTCTTTTCTCCATGCAAAAAAAAATGAAAAAATTAAATATTTAAATTCGAATTAGATAAATTTTACTTAATTTCATGTCTTGAGTTTGAAACAAGAAAGAAAACCCTTTGAAAAATGACAGAAAAATGACATTGATGCGCATTTGATGCAATTTTATATTTGCGTATGTTTTTTTAAACAAACATTATCATTAAATTTCTCATTAAGCAAAATAACATTTCGTTTTACTTTTCATTGTTTCAGCATTTCAAAAATTTCAGAGACGAAGCCAAAAAAAAATTATTTCGATCTTAGAGAAACATTCCATGAGAAATCTTTCAAATCAGGTTCATTTAAAAATAATTTACTTTCAATGGATTTCAAGTTCAAAGCAAATTGATAACAAATTTTGGCACATCAGCAGACAAAACGTTTATTGACGCTCGCACGACTTCACCTGAAGTGAAAATCTTTCTTTCCTATCATTAATCTACGTCAAAGTTTTTCTTTTTCAGAGTGAACAGAGCGTTAAAAATAATCGAGAAGATAATTAGAAAAGTTGTGTGAGCATTTCCAATGTTCGCTAAACAAATATTTTTTCCGTGTTGCCATCTGAAGAAAGTACAAAGGAATCAACGATCGCATTTAAGTTTCAATCAATAATAGAATTTCCTTGCCTAATCGAGTTGTCTTTCGTTTGTCAATCATCTCGACACTTCGAGTATCAAATTGGCAGTGTAGTCATAAGATGCTGACATGATTTCACAATACTTAGACATTTAAATCCTCTCGGCTAACATTTCTTCTTGTTCGACTATTAAGTTGTATCACAGCCAACTATTCTAAACTAATCGCTCATTACGCGAAAAATCCCTTGAAATATTTTCTCATTGTTTTGCAGTGTTCACTTGTGTTAGTATTTTTATAATTTTCCTATTTGTCTCGATAGCTTAAAGCAAAGAAAAAAAGTTAGTCTTATTGTACAGTTGACAGAATTAACAAGTCATTTCGAGAAGGTAGTGAAAGTCGACGAGAAATATTTTCGTTTTTTCCTTAGACCAGTGGAAAATATTTTTCTTCTTTATCCTTTTGTGAAGTTCAAGAACTAATTTCTTTCCATGAATCCTAACTTTTGTTTGGTGTGAGATTTCTGTGGTGATTCCCCGTCTGACTCGAAATTTACTTCGAATTTTGTGAAATAAATTGAACTCTAAAAGTTAATTTCCAAATCTCGATTTCTTCGTCTCAACTTTCAATTCATAAAAGCACTTTCAATTGAAAATATAAATTTAGATCTCAAGAAATGAGAAATGACAAAGCAAGTCATTGAATCTTCGCGAAAATATCTTTTCTTCGAGTGACAGTTACATAAATAGTCTTACGTTAGTTTCGATCTGTCTCCTCGTTTGATCGTGCGATACGAAAAATTCTATTCACCGGTGTTCAGTGGATTGTTAATTACGAGTTCGATCGAGACTTTTTTTTTGCGCGAGTGAATCTGTGTCAGAAGGTTTAAAATAACGCATGGTCGCTTTGATCAGGGCTGCGCTTGATGAGAATAGCAATCACCTACGAAATTTTATCACTTCATTGACCCAATTCAATTCGCTATCGAATCAATTGCATTATAGTTGATTCTTTATTTTCCTCAGCGCATAATCTAAAGCAAAATCATGGACGATCACAAAATCTCAAGGGACAATAAGGTTTCGAAAAAGGGTGAGGTGGCTCACAAGACCGTGCTTAACAAGCACTGGGTGAGGTAAGAGAGTTAACTTTGGAAGTTCTTGGAAGTTTGTTCTTCAAACATTTCTTCGTAGACCTCGCTTCCTTCAGTATAACTACATGTACGACTACAGACACAACTATTATGATGATGTTATTGACTATTTGGATAAACGTGACCGCGGAGTTAAGTCTGAAATCCCAAAGCCTCAGACCTGGGCTGAACGGGTTTTAAGAACTGTCAACAAGTAAGTTGAACTAAAAAAATTGAGTTTTCATCATTTTTGATCATGAAATTCTTTAATAGTAAGCCACATAAATGTCTCGAAGCCTATGAGGCCGAACAAAGCACGAAGACGTCCTCAAGATTGAAGATCACCCTCACGAACCAGATCAACTCCTACAACTACCATAGCAAAGGATACACCAACAGAAAGTATGCGAGCATCTTGTAAATTTTGCTTTATTTTTTGCAATAACTCTCTCGCTAAAGAAACCGCATAATGAAACATGCAAATCTTTTAATTTCGCTTTTGGCTTTCTAACAAAAAATTGAATCGAATTTTGTCATAAAACACGAAACGACAGAAAATATTTTTAAAAGACATTAGGCTTTAGTCATTGTTTGTTGATCTTGAAGACTTTTCTTATATTTTTTCTTTTATTTTGTTAAAGTTGCTTGGAAAGTTGATTCTTAGTTTGATCAATCTAATCAAATACTTTTTTTAATTCTCAAACGACGATAATTATTATTAATGAAATTATTCTATTTAAGGTATTAAATTATGCAAAAGATTTTACGCTCAGAACATCAAAAGAAAAAAAAAATCTTGAAATGACTTGTTAAAGAAACGAACATCAATCCAAAAAGGGAATTAATGTGTGTGTCTATCAATCTAGGTTGCGAAATAAATTTTTAAAAACGACAATCATCATAATAAATAATTTTTAATTTTGTCTGTAAAGTCAGAAATTTTTTTGGATAAAGAAGAGAAAAACTAGTGAAATGGAGTTTGAGTTTAATTTTAATTTATAGTTCAACTTTAAGATCCCACTTGACGGCTCCAGTCTTTTGATATTCTTCAAACTTTGCTTTCACTGTCTGCTCGATATCAATTTTATCGGAGAACTCTTGTGCTTTTCTCATGAGAGGCTTCTCAAGAGCGTCCATGATCTGATAGCGAAGAAGATTTGGCAAGACGTTCACGAAGAACTCGACGAGATAGTCTGCGGTTCCCAAGCCATTGCATCTGATCTGAATGTTTCCCAAATCCAATTGGAGGTCGTCGATTTTTAGCTTCTTACTTAAGTTGAGTGGCTGCGTGACTGTGAAGAGAGCTTTGACGTGTTGAACGGAGAACTGGACACTTCCTGCTCGAGTGATCATTCCTTTCGCGATCTGAACTTGCCAATTTGTTGATCCAGATATCTCTTGAGTTCCAACTTCCATCGCTGAAATTTGAAATGAGAAAATTGATTCGAAAACTTCGTTGAATGTCAACTTACTGACGATTGCGCTGTTGTTCTCAATCTTCAACGACATTTCTCCAAGACGATAGAACGAAGTGATTCCGTAGAGCCAAGTGTTGTAGATCTTCACGCCGATGACTCCAGGATAGTTGTAGTCATCAACTTGCATTGGATCGAAGCTAGAAAAAGTTTGTTATCAGAGAACAGAAGATTACTCATCGAAGAATGTAACTCACCCTTTCGCTCTAAATTGTCGACGAGCCTCTGCAATTGCATTGTCAACTGGTGTGATCGAGTTAGGAATTAAAGATGAACCAATGAGCAGAAGTAAATTTTCGTCGATTGCTGCTTTGATTTTAACGTAAGCGTCTTTCAATAAAAGTGGTTTGAGATTGTCAAATATCTAAAACGAATTCATGAGAAAACATTCAATGAGTTTTTTTTTTAAATCAAACTTACGACATTCGAAGCAGAGTTTGCTATACTTTGAAAGACGGCAGCGAAGAATCCCAAGTTCTTAAAATCCATTTGCATACCAGAAAACTTAATGTCAATATTAATTTCCTGAGTTTTCAAAGTTCCATCACGTTCAACTCCAACTGTCGCATTTCCCTCGATAAAAACATCTTTAAGATTGATTGTGAAAGGTCCTTGAAGAATAAAACTTATTTTAAAGTTGAAAATTTAAAAGAAAAGTGACAAACCTTTCGATCTCGAGACAAAAGATCTCAAAGTGTAATCTCCAGTGAGTAAAAGGGAATCGAAGAAAATTCCGCATTTCGCTTCCATCTCTTTCACTTCAGTTGTCACGTATTTGATTCGAAACTTTGAAATTCCAGAAAGTTTTGCATTTCTCATCTGAAGAGTTGCCATTGAAATGCTTTGATCGACATCTGGAACGTCTGCGGGGTCTTCGAGAGGCACAACTGGGAGTCCCACTGGATCGTCCTGTTTGAAGTGTTCGATAATCTCGAAAATTTGCTTTGCAAGCTGTTCCTCCGCTGCCTGTGCCTTATCACTTTCTGTGATGCGAGAAGTTGTCGCATCTGAAACAAAACGTGAAAGTGAACTCGAAAATGTTTTAAATCTCAAAGACTCTACCATTCTCCTGTGATGCACTTCCGAGTGAGAATGCTAACGAGCACATGACGAAGAAAATTGCCAAAGTCTTCATCATAATTGATTTAAATTTACTTAGAATATTAGTCTTCTTCCCAAGAGTTCTCAGAAGCAAATGACTCGATTGAGAGTATTTTTCGTCTCACAGGGTCAAAGGTTCAAGATGCTCTGATAAGACGCTCTCATGCATTGGAGAGATTTTCGTTTCAAAGTGCTTGAATAAATATTCAAACTCTCGCTCAAGTCAGTTAAGTTTTCTTGAGGAAATCAACTCGATCGTGAAAAAGTTTCTTCAACATTTGAAAGGTTTCAAAATGAAAATCTTGTGAAAAACATTTTCGAGCTTTTAAAAGAAATATCCGCGAAGCTTTAAAAGTTGGCAAAAAGAAAATATTTCTGTAACGAAAAGTAAATCAAATGAGAAAAAAACTTTTGTCTTGTGTGTTTTAAGAAACTTTATTGATTTCATCTCCTGCGTCTCTTAACAGTTTTATAATTTATTCGTTGAGATGCTCGAAGAAAACAAAAGAAAAAGGATGAAAATGAAATCGGCTCTAGAAAAAAATGTTTAGTAGAAATGAAAAGGTTTTCAATAAATAAAATGAAGAAATAAACTTAGAAATAAAAAAATTGCAAATGATGTGACTCGACAATCGTAAATATCGTGATCAGCTTAGTATCTCGGCTGCTGTTTAATATGTAACGGTACTAATGCGCTTGGAAATCTTAAGAGACGAGACTCCATTCGTCAAGGCTTCCGAGTCGTAGTCGCTCGTGTCAGCCAAAAGTTTCCTAACATTTGCGGATCTCTGTTCGCGCTTTTGTTGTCTTTCAGTTCGATCTAACATGTCTTGTTCGATTTCTTGAATTCGTGCCGCTGATTGACGAGCGCGAACATTAGCAAACGATTCCGAGTCATTGTAGTCCGTGAGCTTTGACCATTTAGTCAAATCGCTAGCTTGTTGAGCAGTTGAGCTTGAGACATCACTGGTCATCTGAAAAATTGATTGAAATTAAATTCAATTCAATTTGGAAAATATCTTTCAACAATTTACCTTAAGCACACGCTTCTTGTAGACACTTGAGGAAGCAGCTTCATGATCATCGTAGCTGTTATCCAAATCGATCGTGTTCAATAACTTCTTCGATGCTTGAATGCGATCCAATGTTTTTTGAACCTGAGATATAAAAATAAATATTTACACATGCGGCTTTTCCTCGTTCTATCTAAGTGGGTTGGCTTGTATTTTTCATTTCGAAGGCTGTGACGCAAGTCTTTTACTTTTTTTTTCTTCTCTTCAAGAATGAACATCCAAATATTTATTCTCGACTGTCCGAAAATATATTTTGATTTTCTTTTCTATTCATGACGAAAAAGTGTTTCGCGGATTGGAGAAATGATTACTGACCTGACCGTCAAAGCTCGACTCAAGATCAAGGCCTCTACGACCGGAGCGTTGATCGAGGACAGTTTCCCTTTGGATTGCACGCGATGCACGATCTCTCGAGAATTCCAAATCTTCTTCGTCCAAATCGTCAGCGAGAGCGCCACGGACGAATCTTGGTCTTGGTGGAGACACTGCTGGAGGTTCCGAATGTCTCAACAAGACTGATGATCCTCCATAAGTTGATGTTGAATGATACTTGGCATCGAGACGATCGATTGCTGATTTGTAATAGTTTTCTCCGATGTTGTAGTTGGAGTCGTAAATGCGGGATCTTCTTGGTCGTCGGCTGCTCATTTTGTTATGTTTTAACTACAAGGTTTACTGAAAAAGTAATGGAGAAGTCTCATGATACGATTAACGCGAGCACAATAAATCTTTTCGCAAGAAAAAACTTTGCTTTTCTAAAAATAAAAAGTCTCAAAAATGCGAGCCACATCAAAAATTTTCTCACTCACAGAAGGGAAAGAGGAAATTTCGGTTTCAAAGTTTAAAGTGAAATTAAAATTTGTCGCGCGAATGATCAAACAGGTAATAAAGTTAATTTAAATCGCTTTACGATCGATCAGATTTCAATCTTAAAAGTCAGAAAAGTTTGGCAACGGCTTGTGGCTAGTAATAGACAAATTACTTCGTCGTCTCCGTTCAACGACAACTTCTCTTGTCTTTTCACAAAAATGTGCAACCGCGGTCTGCCAAAGAATTTAATTAAATTTCTCTAAAAAAATTTGCTTCGCTTGCAATTGATGAGGTTGAGTCATTAATTAGCTTTTGAGTGAAAAATAGGTAACGAGGATAAAAATAAATTTGCATTCCGAGCCTTGCGATCGTCTAATAATTCAATTTCCCGATTTGATCCTTTTCCGTCTGCTGAGTCAATATCTTGAGTAGCACGAACTTATTTTTAGATTTGATTCACATCTACGAAAGGTAAATTTTCGGAATTATGCAACTTTTCCTTCCACTTTTTCGTTTGAAACGAAATTTCCACGTAAAAACAAAAACAACAACGAATCGTCTCGACCTCGTCGAGGAATCAAGTTCTGGACTTTTAAATTGGAAATTTTCTTCTTACATTTAAGAAAATTATTCGAAGAAAACTATTCGCACACAACCCGCCAGTCACAGATGCTTCAAAAATGAGACTAAAAAGCAATGCGATGAAAATTTAGTTGAGAAAACGTTTCTTTTATTTCTTCCCGTACGTTGCGATTCTCACATTTTCCGAGATTATTTATAAATAACTCGGTTGGTGATTTCGATTCGCAGCTTCGTCGATTGAAAGTCAAGATGGGCATGGCGAGCTAGTTTTTCGGAAGCTTCTCCTCTACTAACCCTCGAACGATTTTTTCTTTTCTTTCTATTTTCATCTAACAAATAATTTCACGCGTTTGTGAATGGTTTCATTCTGGTCTCAATGTAAGAGCAGACGATCTCATTCTATGAAAACAATTGCTTGGTTTCGCTAGCTTGAAGCTTAAAGGCTTTAAAATTCGTTTGATGAAATCGAGAAAAATCAAAATATTATGTCACCAAATAAATTAAACTTCTGACTCATCGCGAAAATTTCTTGTTTTGCAATATCAAGCGGCGAATGATGTTAAACATTTTTATTTACAGTTCTACGCATTCATTTCCATTAAAACAGAAATTTTGGATTGAGACGAAGTTCGTATTATGTGAAAATTGTTCCATTGAGTGATCATGTTGTTCACTTCCTTCCTCACATGTTCTGATGTGTTTGTGTTGAGAACATTTTGATTGTCATGCTGTGGGGTGAGGGCGACGCATCATAACTTGTTCAATCAAATGTTGTTTCCTTTTTTTAAATTCAATAAAAATCAATTTTTACCTCGAGGGTCCTTGAAAAATTGAATTAAATTTCATTTCGGGATCAATGACATCGCTGACAACGTTCAAAACAAAAATATTGAAGTTCTACCATGTGGAACTTTTGTTTAATTTATGCATGTGCCACCAACACCATCAGCAAGTTATCCACATTACAATAGCTCACCTGTCCGAAAGGCAATTTACCTTTTTTTTGACGCCAGTATGTTGTAAGAGTTCTGTGAGTGCGAATTGGATTGAAGATGAGAATTTAATAAAAAAAAATGAAAGTTTGTCGAATTTTTAATCAAAAATGTTTTCTTGCTTTGTTCAATTTTCTTTTGTTGGTGAGTTGGAAAATAATTCGCAAACTTTGAGTCGTCAAGTGATTGGAAAACGTTTGATTTTAGCTTTGCGGCGTCGTCGTTCTCATGACAGGTTTTTACTTGTTCACTGATAAAAAACGTTTGTTACTGTCCTCGCTTTTAATCGTCGCTAAAGACGATGCGAATCCATTGAAGGACTTGAAACATCCTTTGTTCATTTACGTGGCCTGTGCTTTGACAATAATGGGAATGGTGATCATCTCATTCGTGTTTTTCGTCGGTTGCTGGACTTCATTCATGAACAACTTTTGTCTTCTATCGACTTACTTCACAATGGTGTTGAGTCTTCTCTTGACGAAATTCGCTTTATGTGTCGTTATTGCTTTGTGGCCACAATGTCTTGGATTAAATGTGAGCGCTACGGAGATGGTGAGAGAAATGCAGGGCAAATATGGCGTTCCGGGTTATGAACAATACACAGTTGCCATGGACTTTGCTCAAACGGTTCTCGAGTGTTGTGCCATCAACGACAGCATCAACTATGACACGAGTTTGTGGAGATTACAAAAGTTCGGGAAGAAGGAGTTGACAGTTCCTTTGACTTGCTGCATGTTAATGAATCGATTTGAAGAGAATTCTTATCTCGATCCAATCGCGGTCAACGAGACTTTGTGTCAATCGCTGCAGCCTCACGAGTTCCAGAAGAGTCGGCATCTCGACGGATGTTTAGAGAAAGTTAATTATTGGTACAGAGAGCATTACGTCGTTCTTCTTTGTGCTGGTCTCGTCTTAGTTCTCGTGGAATTTTTCGTGCTTCTGACGATCGTGTTAAACTGCACGAGAATAAAGCAAAAGAGAATGAGACAAAAGATTCTAAGTGGAGGACGTTCAAGCAACTTGACTGACTCGTTTCCACGAAATATTACGCGTGAAAATATTTATCACGACGACTTCATCTCAATTACTCCAGAGATCAGAGAAACTTTCGTTCAACCGCAAGACCAAAGAAGATCGAACGCGAAATTCTCAAGGAACAATTATCGACTGCGAAACAACGATCAATTCCACAACGATCGACCTCAAAACAACGATCGATATCAAATTAATGATCGACATCATAACAACGGATATTTAATTTAATTTAGTTTTGTGAATTTATGTTCAATAAAAAATAAAATTCATTTCATTTAAAAACATAAAACATTAATTTTTATGTTGAGAAATATTTTTTCCTGTCAGTTAAAACATTTGTTCAAACATTGCTAAAAAGAATTGCTGTTGAAGTGTTTCTATTACATCTGCTAAAGATAATTCGTAAGCAATAATAAGTAGAAAGTTCAGAAGACTCTTTCTTTCAGTTATTCAAGAATATTAAAAAGTTTAATCAACTTCGATGTCGTTATCAAAGGTAAATTAATATTCAGAATTTGAATTAATGTTCAATCTCTTCTTCATTCATAAATTTAAAATCAAAAGTTATCAAAACAAATTAAAAATTTACTAAAGTTTTGTTAGTTTTTTCAATTAAGACGACGGTAATCCATCAGATTAAAACAATATTGATAATAGAGCCCCCAAAGATGATTAAGCTTCATTCAAATTAAAAGTCTGTTTTAATCGCTTGATGAGAAATTTTTATTCAAAGTCCAAAGTTCGAAAAACGAAAACATTTATTTCTTTTTCTTTAAGGCCGCCTCGTTCGTTCGTTCTGGCTACAGAGCGTTTTCTTTATCGTCACGAGTGTGTCAAGAGAGCCGTGAGCCATGGTTTGCACTTTCCGACGAGCAGGTTTGAAAACAATTTAACTTTTATTATGACTAGAAATTGCAACTTTGAACTTTTAGCGAGAGATGCAAGCGGTTGGTCGCAAGTTTGCTCGTGAAGAAATCGCTCCAGTTGCAGCTCATCATGATCGCACCGGAGAATATCCTTGGGACTTAGTAAAGAAAGCATGGGAGTTAGGTTTGATCAACAATCACATTCCCGCTGAGTTCGGTGGAACAGATTTGAGCGTGTTTACGAGCTGTCTCATCGCCGAAGAAATGGCCTGGGGATGCACTGGAATTCAAACTGCCCTTGAAGCTACTGGCCTTGGACAAACACCTGTAATTCTCAGTGGAAACACTGAACAGAAGAAAAAGTACTTGGGAAGATTAATCGACGAGCCACTTGTCGCAGCTTATTGCGTAACTGAACCTTCAGCCGGTAGCGATGTCAATGGTGTGAAAACACGTGCAGTTAAGAAAGGCGACGAATGGATTTTGAATGGTCAGAAGATGTGGATCACAAACGGAGGAGTTGCCAACTGGTACTTCGTCCTCGCTCGTACATCTGAAGACCCCAAAGCTCCTGCATCGAAGGCATTCACTGGATTCATTGTTGAGCGAGACTGGGCTGGAGTAACTCCAGGACGCAAAGAACAAAACATGGGACAAAGAGCGAGGTAAACATTTTTTCTGTCCTTCGCAAGGATTAAAATAATCAAATTAAATTAATTTTAGTGACACTCGTGGAATCACTTTCGAAGATGTGCGAATTCCAAAAGAAAACGTTTTGCTTACTGAAGGTCAAGGATTCAAAATCGCAATGGGAACTTTCGACAAGACTCGTCCACCTGTAGCTGCTGGTGCAACTGGACTGGCTCAACGTTGCTTGGACGAAGCTTTGAAATATTCCATGGAGCGTAAGACTTTCGGTGTTCCAATTGCTCAGCATCAAGCTATTCAATTCATGTTGGCTGATATGGCAATTGGAGTTGAGACAGCTCGTTTGAGTTATTGGCGTGCTGCCTGGGAAATTGATCAGGGAAGACGTAATTCGTATGAAGCTTCCATCGCGAAGTGCTACGCCGCTGACATTGCCAATAAAATCGCAAGCGATGCAGTTCAAATCCACGGAGGCAATGGCTTCAACTCAGATTATCCCGTCGAGAAACTAATGCGCGACGCTAAGATTTACCAGATCTACGAAGGCACATCACAAATCCAACGCATGATCATTGCTAGAAACATGTTCGAAAGAGCGAAGCAAATGAACTAAAAAATTTGCATTTTTATTGATAGAAAAATTGTTCCGTGAACATTTTTTTACGCGGAGCTAAAAGTTTCAAACTCAATCTTTCCCAGTGGTTGCAATCAAAGTTAGTAATATTCAAGTTACAAGTCAACATATTTTTCAAGAGCAAATAGTTTTTTTAAAAGTGATTCGCAGTTCGCGAGAATTTAAGGTTTGGGTTTGTTAAAGTTTTTTTTTTGTTTCAAAATAAATTAATCGAAAAACGAGCTTTTGTCTTTTAATTTCGATGAATCCGATGGCAATGACGAGCCGTTATATCATCGCAATCTTTATTTTAAAGCAAATACTAGACGTAATGCGTCATTTCATCTAATAGTCTTCATTTATAAAAGAAAATATGCACAATTTCTTATTAGACATCAAGAAGAAAAAAAATCAAGATTGTCTGCGTTGATTTTTTTCGCGGACTCCGAAACTTTGAATCCACAAACACAACTGGCTCTGCTAACCTAATAAGAAAAGAAAAATACATTTCTGGTCTATCGTGACGTCAGTCGGAAGAAAGATGAAACCTGATAGATGATGCAAAGATAAAGACAGAGTCGGAAAGGCAAAGTTCTGTTGGAACGAGTTTCCCTTTCAAAGCAGGAAAGCAAAATTTCCAAAATGTTGACCTATTTTTTCATATATTCCCAGTGCCTGTCTCTCTCGCCCGTTTACATCGTTTCGCAATCGCTATCCTTGTCTGTTCAATGAGATTGAAGCTGAATATTTTTTCTTACACCACTAAATAAGCCCGAGAACTTATTTCGCGTGATGGGGGCTTCTTAGTATAGGAGTGTATGTGTATTTTGACTCAATTTCAATGTCATTCCATATTTTTAATAGGACTGAACGAGTCTTGTTTTTACATTTCTGATTCCCGAATTTTTTAAAATTCTCTCCCGACACAGTCAGAAGGATTTGAGTGATTGAATTGTGCATAACGTCGTGCTAATATCAGTGGCGGTCATTTTAGCTTAGCTAGCGATTGTGACATCCGGAAATACGCGTAGATTCTTGGCTCGGGAAAAAAAGAAGAAAAAAAATCTAAAGTGCGCGATATTTTTCGCTCATCTACCTCGTCTTTGGAATTAATGTGAAATCAAAGATGTGCATAGTGAAGGTTTCATAGAAATTGTTTTGGAGGTTAGCTGAGAAATACCTAAACCGCTTCGCTTTTCGTCTCCTTATCACTGACAAATTGATTGATAATACTAAAGTATGTGTGCTCCAAAAACCTATATAATAATATGTCATCGAGAGTGAAGTGAATTCCTCGAGAAAAAAAGTGGAAGTGATTCGAACGACTTGGTCACAAAGGAGTAAAATCGATGCGGAATCGATCGAATTATAAAAAAAAGATTTAAAAAAACTCAGAGCTGGATATACACAAAGCTAAAGCTGCTGCTGCGATTCGGTTTTTTCTTATAAGACCGCGAACTTGGCGCTAAGCAGTTGCGTGTGTGTTCGAGAAGCTTGTGTGTTTGAAAGAACCAAAGAAAATAAAAGTACCTTTTATTATGAAAAGAATTCATAATTTGACTTGCCATAGGAAAGAAGAATAAAATAGAGGAAGGAAAAAAACTTTACTTTACTGCTCATTAATAAGTTTTTTTTCTCGCTACCTACACACACTTATTCATGCCATTTTGTCGCGCAATATTACGCTATTAGTTCTAGCTGCTGCTGCTGCTAACTCTGAGAGTGTGTAAGCCTCCTCATCGCGAACATACGCGAATCGTGCGTCTTTGTTGTTGTGTTCTCACGCTGAAAAAAAAATATTTCAATAGAAGAGAAGAAAAATCGCATTTCGGCTTGTGAAGATTATCAGTGAAAATTAAATAAAAAAAATTCTACTTTTGAAAATGCATGAAGAAGCCATAACAACGTCGACCGCTGTGTCAAAGTTTAGCAACAGTACAATAGTCAACTCTGCCACTTTACACCAAAGTAATCATGATGATGGCACAATAACGGTCTCAATCCTACATCACAATCCTCACCAACTCCATCAACAAGTCGAGATGGAGGATTTTATAGCTTCTACCACCAATCTGCATAATGCTCCCTGTTCAACTATAACAACAAACCAAATAGTTCCATCCCAAACCAAAATTATTGTCAGTAGCAACGAATTTCAGGCACTAAAAGATGATGTGTCGTCAGTTTTAATTAATGGAAACATTTCGAATTCAAACGATCCAAATGTGCTCATACTACCCGCAACGGAAACATGTGATAAAGATACGCTAAGCCTCAATCAACTGACATCGTCTCAAGTTGATCAAGTAGAGATCGATTTACAAGACATCAACTCAGTGAATGATGAAACATCGTCGGGAGAAGGTGAGTTAAGCGATGTTTCTTTTCCCTTCTTCTTCCCTCGCAGAATTTCGTCCGTTGATGCTGCTGCTGATGCTGAAATACACTTTTTTTTTGTTTGTGCTCTCGTCGTGTCTTCAACAACATAAAAGAAAAGGGCAAGAAGGAGATAATAATTGCGCGGAGTGAGCAAATGAAAGCGAAAGGAACCCATCGTCGAAAAAATGCAATGCGAGAAACCATCGCGAAAACTAAATAAAAAGAGTCGAAGCAACGAATAACAATAAGACATTCTATTATCCCATAAAAGTCCTGTTACTCACGAAAAATTTCGCGAAAGTAGAGAAGAGGTAACAGCCAAAAATACAAAGGGACCATTCGAAAACACATAAAGAATGAGAAATTAAGAAATAAGAAACTGGATTCTTTTCAGAAGTTTCTTCTTTTTAGCTTCTTCCTCAACTCTTGCTTTCGACGGCAGGGAATATTCGTGAGAAACGTACGGAGGTTTCTTCTTCTAAGCCCAGAGAGCTGAATGAATCAAATGCGATGAGAAGAAAATAAATCGGTTCAAATCGGTCCCGGGGAAAATTGAACTTTTTATTTGACGAATGTGTTTGCGATTATTCAACATTTTTCTAATAAGAAAAGGATTTCTCTTTAAATTATTCTGTTGTCGTTTGCGTAACGGGAAAGTTAACTAATTGATTAATAAATTCTTATGCAATAATCGCGCGATTGAGGTGAAGGGATTGTCGAATACTCGAACTCGTTATTCTCTTTTATTTTAATCAGATCGACCACGCAATGTTCCAAAAATTATTCGCTCGAGTGGAGTGAGAGCTTCAAGCTTCGAGTTGTTATCTGGCGATGCCATAAGCAGTAGCAGCAGGACAATACTTCCTTTCTCTTAGTCAACAAAACGACAATTAAAGTTCCTTCTGTTTAACTCGAATCTAGGTCAATTCGCCTGTTAGCTCATTCGCGAATCGTTTGACCTAATTTTGTTTTTGTTGAAATTTATTTGGAAATGTCCTCGTTCCAATAAATTCTGTTGCATGCGAGAAGGAAATCTCAGTTGGAAAAATCCTGAATGCTGGATGCTTGTGTTGAGATCTTAACCTAGTCCACACAGCTTTGCCTTTAAACGCGCATATTCATTCTGGAAAGCTTTTGTGTCTCACTCACTCACTAACTCCAACACAGACAAAGGCAAACATCTAAAATAGAAGAAGAGAATATAAATCGGAAACAAACATGATAATAAATAATAAAGCATGCTGTACCTGTTACAGAGAAACTAGCGAAGAGTTGCGCAATCGCTGCTCACTACTTGAGAATAAATTAAAATGTTTTCAAAGCGACACTCTCTCGTCGACATATGTTTCATCGCATTCATGACGGATGTTGAGATCACCAAGCCTGTTCGTAACTAATATTTGCATCTCAATCTTTCACTCATTAAGACTTTTCATGCAAAATGTAATAAAAAAGAATATTTCCAATTAATCATTTTTCTATTAGACACCATTTACTTGATTGTATGACAAGCTACAAAGTGTGAATTAGGACGAAGGGCAAACGAGCGTTTTTAATTGTAATTGCATGACTGATACACAAAGTCCATTCCGTTGATCCCTTCAATATTGTCGACTTAGAATAAATTGTGGCTGTGTTCTAATTACAAACTCGTAAAGATCTCAATTAACCTGAACGCATAAACAGCAGTCGGAAAGGAATGTTTTAATCAATATTCTAAGCGGGGTGGAAAGTAATGGAGAGAATTTAGGTTGAGGATAAACAGAAAAGTGTGTCAATGAGAGTCCCCATTTCCATTTGTGTATCGTGTAAATTATCGTTTCTTTCCTTTTTAGCTTTTTTTTGGGTCCTAAAATATCAAAATAATAAAAAAAAGTTAAGTTTCCGAAAAACCACGAAAATATTTAAGATTGTGCAAAATTATTCAGCAATCTTGATTTCACTCGATTTCACCGAAATATCTTGTGCAACATGATGAAGCATCCATAAAAAGTATTAGAAAAAATCTCGTTAACATTGACACACAAAGCTTTGACCATGACAGACTTATTTAGTCTCTAAGCTACACGGCTGAAGCATTTTTTTTATACAGGCTCACAGTGCTTTGCTGGTTGTTTGTTGTTGATGTCATTTCGCTTCTAAAACTCTTTTGCAGTTTTGCCTACGAAAACAGATTAAAGAGATGTGATAATAAATCTGTTTTCAAACAAAGCCACGACAAAAGGAAAATTGCGTAATGTCTCGTCTATCAAGTCTCGCTTACCTCTTTGCATCGAGAGCTTTCGATTTCTGCTCAACGCGAAAATGTTTAGATGATTCTCGCCCCATTAACCTACTGACAATGGCCTCAATTCGATAATACTCAAGCAATTTTTTCTTCTCTCTCTCACTTACTCTTTTCTATTCACTTACAAACGTTACTTAGGATAAGAAGAAGTGAAGTTATTGACGAGACTTCTTGGACTTTCGTTTTCAATTTCACTTTATTTACTTTTATTTCATAAGATTTGCTTTTTTCCTCGATTGCATTTGAGACGTTTGTAATTTGCATAAACGTCTTAATTTATTAAAATCCCATGAAACCGACTTAATTGACGGACGACGAATTTGCAAAATGGTCTTTTGACTTAGGAGAAGATACGTCAGAGAGAAATGAGAGATATTTGTGTTTCTAAGTATGTTAGTGGGCCAAGGACATTTTCGTTAGCATTTGTAAGCGTTTTTGTTCGTGTTTCATTTTTTTCTTCTCTCTCGTGAATGAAGCTTGGAAACTAACTTTATATCTGTAATGAATGATAATTAATGTAATTTCGAAACTCTTACGAAACAACATCCAAAAATATGATTTGAGCTCTTTTGCACTTTTTCAATTTTTTCGGAAGTCAAAAGTGAAACTCGATAAGTTGCAATATTTATAAAACAACCAAATTTCTCTTAACAAAATATTTTTGTAAACTTGAAATTTTATGCTTACGAATTAGTAAACAAAATGTTGATAATCCAAAACATCAGCAGAAATGCATTAAAACTGAACTTGTCGGAGAAATTATAATTTCCTGCTTACATTTTACTGAGAAATTATGAAACACGTGCAGTGAAAAGTCGAGGTTTGCTGAAAGAGTCTTTCACAAATAAATGAAAATAGGAAGTCGCAGAGTCATCAGAAAAAAAACCCAACTTGCAAAATCATCAAGAAATGAGCTGGAGACCTAACTTTGTTTGTGTCTTTGCAATTGCTGACTTTCTTTCGTGTTTAGGGATTATTATTGAGCAGAGTTTATTGAAGTCAATTTTCAAAAGAAAGGATCTTTCTCTGCCTCTAAGAACTAATGAGTTAGTAAACATAGCTTTTCGGTTTTATTGTTTTATTATCCCTGAGAATGCTGACAACACAAATAAGCATAAGCAGCAGAGAAGTTTATGACTTGTTTGATTTGTAAATTATTTTATGCTCGGACCCAAAAACGAAAAAAAAACTTGCTTTATGCAAATTGAGAGAATTTCTCTCAAAGTTATAAAATAATTGAAAGCGTGTGTCCTTCCAAGAATTCTTCTCTTTCGTCAAAGTCTTTATGACCAGCAGGCAATGTTAATGACTCGAAAGATGATGAAGTTACAGAATAAAAACTTTAAATATTTTCGTTTAAAAAGCGGCATCGAAATGTATTGAATGAAAAAAAAAATAATTCCCTTGACACAGTTCACCTAAAATTCACGCAATATTGCGCAACATCACCTGTACGAGTATGTATAAGAATCGAACAACACAAAAACAAAAAAATGCTTTAACAACCAAAAGATTTTCTAAAACAATGAGTTGCTGGTTTGAAGCTTTTTGAAGCTCTCATCGGACGCTTGAAAAGTTTTACAAAATAAAATTGAAATCGAAATGAAACTAAAAGTGCCTGGCGAGAGCATTCTCGACTTAATGATCTTTTTTCTTCTTAACCAACCGCATGGAGTTCTCATGAAACTTTCTTTTTTATAAATTTAAATTGGTCTCGAGCACAGAAATGCATTTCGTGCCTTTCAACCATCGTCTGGCCTTTTTTTTCCCCTCCGCTTGCTTTCAGCCAGAAACTGAGAATTTCGTCTTCTTCTTCCCTTCATCGTCGCGTTTTCACTGCTTTCCAAGCGATGAAACATGAACATGTAATAATTTTATCTGACGGTTGTGTAATCATGTAAGAGAATTGGTTTCAACAACCAAAGGCCCTTTAGTTCTCGTCGCTTTTATCGAACAAAAAAAAAAGAAATAATCGTTTACTTTATTGACGTAACAAACGCTGCGCTTCGTTATCAATCACATTGAGCATCTTACATATTTTCACACTGAAGCCAACAACAAAATACAGTCTTCTATCGTCAGCAATGATTTTCTGCTGGTGTGCGACCCACTTTTCTGTAATAGCTGTAAAAGCCTAGTGAACTTGGCCGAAATAGATGAAAAAGTTTTTTTTTCGAGTTGCGCAACTGCAAAGCAATAGCGTGAGAGAAAGAGAGAGTGAACTAGAAACTTTCCATGATTCCTAAGAGCTTCGATGATTCAATCGTTGGTACGACAATGTTAGTGCTATGCAATGTGGATCGCTTGAGCTTAGTTATTGCCCCGAGCTGCTCCATTATCCTTAATACTCGTTGTAGCCACAAAAACCGAAAATGAAACAAAACAAAAAAAAAAGAAGTTAAAAAGCTCTTTGAGAAACACGTTCAATTTGAATATTAGATCAAGGCAAAGAAACCATTCGTTAAAGACCTTGTCTATTTTAAAACTTTAAAAACAACTGCAAGCCCCACTGATTTCTCTCCGACGACTCAAATCGTCGCGTTGACGTTCTCAAGGATAAAGAAAGAAATCAAAAATGGCTTAACGCTTTAAAAAAAAATCAACGAACAGAAAACAAATCAAACGATTAATCGACAGAGACAAATAGCCGAGACTTTTCAAGAACATTGCACGAGCCGCTGCATGTAGAATCAGACTGCAAAAATAAAACTAGATAGCATTGACCTGAAATCGAGTTGCACTTGAGCTAATTCGCGTTTGTTTTTATAATTTTCTATTCAATGCGTTTCTGTTTATAGCTCGGCCTTAGCGAGTCGAGAGATGTACTTACTGAATGCACGTAAGTTAATGCAACTCCTGCACTAAAACTGCAATGTCGAATGATGTGTGTTCTGGAAATAAATGACAGATCTCTCGTAATCTGGAAAACTAAACCTTCTGATGTCTCTTAAATCACAAGCCAACTCGAAGTCGCATCAACCACATTTCATCCCACATTTCTACAGTTTACACGTTTCGCATTCAGCCCGCGTACCTTCGACGCAATTCGAGGCTCGGCAGACTCAATTTTCCACTCAAAAGTCAAGTCGGATTACATAACAGTCGTAGGGAAAAAAGCATAATTTCTTTTCGGTTTATCATGCAAGGCAAAATGCAAAGGCAAACGAGGAGATAAAGGCACAAAGTTAACTTAAGTAAAGCAAGTCTGGCGGAGAATACTGAAAAGTGAAACTTTTCTGCCCAATTATTTACCGAACGTTGCTTAATTTTATTAATTTGCTCTTTTCGTTGACGCTCGTCTGGCTTTGGCCATCAACCGTAACAAAAACTCGTGTAAAGTCGAAAACGAAAAAGAGAGAAATACATTCGAGTCGAGACTGAGCCTCATGTAAAGTTACAATCGTAATTTGGCAATAATGGACTTCATTGTGTGGTTGACTCTGCGAAAAAGGGTTTGGACTTTATCTTTCCAATTAAATCTGACGCGGTTGCATTGTCTCTGCAACTTTTACTTCTCCTGCTGCTGCTCGCTTGACTTTGCAACTCAAAGAGAAAATTTTCGGCAAACAAATTTTCGGATGGTGAGAGATCTAAAGGGCGCAGGGCGAACCTTATTCGAAATAGATTTAAGCTTAATAGAGTTAAACAGCGATAAACACAAAATAATTTGTTGAGAAAAGTAGGTTAGTAGGACGCTCTGCTAAGTTGCCAGTTGCCTCAGCAAGTACTCCTCCTCTCACATCTCTCATATTTTCATCGTCGCGTTTTTTTTTCGTTTTAATATTGTGTAATAACGCTTGCTTATTTTTTTTAATTTCCACTATCTTGACTGTTTTCTTTTACTTTGATAATAAAGATATATTTTGCGTCGCTTCTTCATCGTCTCAAGCAAACATTGTTGAGAGCTTTCTGTGCTTGTGTTGTTGATGGGTGTTCGCCGAACAAATATCATCATGAGACGAGAAGCTTTCGCAATGTAGTAAGCTCGGACATTTTTTTTTTTGGGTGAGACAAGAGGGAAACTTTCAATTTCATTTGAAGTTTCTCAGCACTTGAGACCTCCGGGAATATCAGAACTCCATGAGCTTCTTATGACAAAATCATGCGCAATCAATTTAATACTTCAATAATTTGTTAATTGAGTCTTCATGCTCGAACACATGGCTTTGCGTTTATATATCAGATCGCGCTGTCGGTATTTCCACGATCACATTTACATTCCTCGCTCGTTTGCTTTTTGCGCGCGTTCGCTCTCGCTCTCGTCCGAGTATTCAATGATTTTTTTTCTGTACGATATGTTGAATGTATACGCGATGTATAGGCCTCTCGAAATGAATATAAAAAAATACACGAAAGTAGGTCGCAGCCACACTTTCACTTATTTTACAAACACATTCGTCGTGCGGTCGCAATCAAGCAATGTATACACACCATACCCAAAAATAATCTCTTGCACAAGTCGCAAGCTTTTAGTTAAATATTTAACCGAAATTTAAAATGGCAATAATTTCTATTTTGTAATTGTGTTTTCGCTTTTTCTGTTGTTGTTTCGTAGGCCCGCTAGTTTAAGTTTTCTCTTTCTACGGGCTTTTTTTTTCGCCTTCGCATAAAGTTGTATTATAAGACTCCGCGCGGCATGTAAATGCCATTTTCTTCTCTTTTTTTACTGAAACGAAATCGAAAGTGATGACTCGGTTGAAACTTTTTATTGAGAAATGTCTGCGAACTTCCCCTCGGTCGGTTTACTGAGCCAGTTTCGATATGAGAAGTCACGCGGTTCCATATGTTGGCCAACATCATTCCGGGAAGCTTTTCTGTTCCCTTTGTGACTTACATAAGCTCGACATGTGAATACGAATACAAGGAAAGATCCTTATTCTCTTCGAAAAATTCTCTCGAAATCATTTGTCATCAAAGCGGAAAATTCTAAAGCTCCAACGCGTAGCTGACAGTTCCTGCCTCAATTCGAAATCTCTATGGCGCGTCTCTACTCGATTATTTGTTCAATGTTGATTTTTACGAAACTTAACATTTTTTTTACATCATCGAAGCATGTTTCTCTCTCTCGTGCATTCTCGTTTTTCGGCACAAAACGAAAAGCAACAACAACAACGAACGGCGGCTACAAGAACTTTAGTATTGAGCATAGCGAAGAAAATATAGGTTAGTAATGATTTTTCGCTGCTCAGTAAGTCATTCGGCTTCTCAGTTTGCGTTTGCTCTCTCACACAGAGTTTTGCTCTGGCTGTGTTGGCTCTCTTTGCCATCGATACGACTGTAGATATTTTACTACACCACCCGCTTACAGCAACGACGACGACGAAAAGCAGAAAAATAAGTTTAAAGTCAAATAGTTTTCTTCATTCTCTCAGCTTTTTTTCTCCATTATTATTCATTTTTTTGTTGTTGCGGCTGGTTGTTATTTTCATTTCGGGGTACATACATAAAAATTGTGTGTATATTGTACACGAGTGAATTGGATGGGTTTTTTTCGAAAAATATTTTCGACTTTTCATTCAGTTTTCAAATTTTGTCCGTGGATGCCGCGTTTCACTCGGTCTCGTGTAATATTTTCAGTTTTCAATATTTTTCGCATGCAACAAAGTCAATCGTCTCTCGGTCGCGGCTGAAATCAAACCGAAAGTTCCGAACGTCGTCGTCTCGTTGCAATCATCGGCAGGGAAAATAAATTCGCCGGGATTTACTTAAAAATTGGATTATTACGAATAATATTAAAAAAAAAATAAGGAAAAATTGGAAAAGTTCTCCAAGTGCGTGTGATTAAAGAAATTGAATTGGATTTTTAGCCAAGCAAGGGCGAAATATTTCTGTGGAATTATATAAGAAAATAATTTCTCAAACGGATACTTATTTACCCGAGGAAATCGCTATAGTTACCAGCCTGTTAATGTTGAAGAAAATAAGGAAAATACTTGTGACAAAACAAATAATCAGTTGAGAAAACATATTTCGGGTGCTTGCAAAACAACACGAAAATAATAAGAGAAAAGAAAGAAACGTAATTTGAGCGATCTAAGTGACTCCGGTGCGTAAAATGTGATTGGATGGATTGAACGAAAAAGGATTTGAAGTGCAATCAATCGGTGGAATTTGTTCTTCTTAGTCGTTATCAAAAAGATTCTTTAACTTTTTATTTAAGTGAAAAAAAATGTCCTTCTCTTGGAGGAAGAAAAAAAATATTTATCAAAACAATCTCGTGCGAAGCAAGGACATTTATGAGAGCGGTTTACATCTCGGATAAAAGCTTTCGCTGCTACTTAAAGGAAAGGAACAAAAAGTGTTTAATCGTGTGACGGGCAATTTAAGCATTGACAAAGAACACAAGTTTATTGGATTATAAATCGAAAGAAATCAATAAGTTAGTTCACCTGTGTCAGTGGTGCTTCGTTTCGAAGAAGAAGAGAAAAAGGATTTCGATATTAAGACAAAAAGAAAAAACGGATTTCAAATCGTCGTTCATGAGAAATTAAAAACATTGACGTGACTGATTGTTGCACAATTAAAAAAGGACCGAACAGTTACTATCCCTCCGTCCTTTCGTTCATTTTTAAAACAAAAATCTCTCGGTTAAAGACATGTTATTAGATATGGAGCAACATTCGGCAGCTTTATTGTCGCTGAGCATTTCGCCATTCGCGTTATTGAATGAAGCTACCGGTCACGGCAGTCAATCGTCTCTCGGACATTTAAATAATAACAACAATAACTCGTCTAATAACAACAATACGACCAATAACAACAATAGTTCAAGCATGCAAGTGCCTCCGCAATATTCGTACAATCCGAGCGGTGCCACAAATTTGGCGCAACACTTAAACAACAATAATAATAATAATAATAATAATAATACATCTACGATAAATAATAATACCAGCAACTCTACATCTCTGCCTCCCCCATCTCATACTCCTTCGTCAAACAACGCAAATCAACATCAGCATCAGCAGCATAACTCGGCGAATCAACAGCAATCTTCAAACAATTATTACATGTATAACTTTGATTCCCAATACATGTTCTCAACAGGTTATCACGGTGATAATGTTACCACGAATAATCAGCAGAATTACATTTCTTTGCTGCCGTCCGTTGGCAATGGACTTGCCTCGTGCGATCAAACCGACATTCGAGACTTGATTGAGGAGATGTGTCCAGTGTGCGGTGATAAAGTGTCGGGCTACCATTACGGATTGCTGACCTGCGAGTCCTGCAAGGGCTTCTTTAAGCGCACTGTTCAAAACAAAAAGGTTTACACGTGCGTGGCTGAACGAAGCTGTCACATCGACAAAACGCAACGCAAACGTTGTCCTTACTGTCGATTCCAGAAATGTTTGGAAGTCGGAATGAAACTAGAGGGTGAGTGTCGTCTTCTTTCTAAAATACTTTTATTCTCAGCAGCCTCTCATCTCCTCTCCATACAAACGCGTCTATCTCGTGACACGATTAATCGTTCGGCAAGTGCACAGCACAGAGTCTGTGCCCGAGATCAATTCCACCATTGAAATAAAGAAACATCCACATCAGTACGCGCATTCATTTTTTTATGGTGTGTTCGTTCGCTTATTCAATTTCGAAAAAACTTGGAGCTAAAAATATGTTCAATTAAGTTTTTTTTCCAATGAGCGTTAGTGGTTGCGCAAATGAAATCAACTGAGCTTAGCACAGCTCGATTTTTAATCCTTTGGAAAATGTTTGTAATCTCCACCAAGTGAGAAGAACGAACTTTACAAGACAATGCATTTTTTGTAAGAATGGATTGGAATCAGAGGCGACGAAGGAGAAGAGTCATAAAAATTATGTTTCGGGTATTCATAAGAACACTTTTTCCTTATTATTCTCAAATTTCTCTTTTTATGCCTCGTCGTTCTTCGTTTTTCGGTTTATTGACCCACTTACATATTGTTCTGTTTCTTTACCTTTTCCTCTTTAGCCTTTTCCCTTTTCTTTCTTTTTTCAATCGTAAAAGCGAATGGGGCAATAAAAGCATGAGACTCAAGCGAAACGGGATTTTTTATGAATATTTAATTGATATTTGTTCTCGCCGTTCATGCTGCTTCCTTTTTGTTCACGCTTTTCGCTTGCGATTGCGTAAACTTCTCTGACACGCACTTTCCTTTTTTTTGTTTTGGAAAATCAGCAAAAGCTTCTTTTTATTTGAAAAAGAAGACAAACCAAACCAAACCTGACCACAGTCAACTCTACTTTAGTTTTGAAAATTGTGTTAATAAGGCGTCATCAAGCAAAATGCGATTCAGTATTTCCAAACAAGTCTTAATAATAAACTTGAGGAGCGATTATTGAAACAGCTTTATTACTCAAAGTTTGCTTCTAGGGTTCAGATAAACTCAGCTCCGTGTAGTTGTGTGTAGAAGCGTTTATTTTTAAAATGCGAATTCATAAAAGTTCACCCCATTCGTGAAATGGTGGCAAGCGTAATGAATTCATTGTTGAGAACTTTTCATCATACGGAACTCGTTGTCGTTCATTCTCGACTCGATAATATCATTTTCGATCTCAATTTAATGAAGAATGACGTGAATTTGGATTGAAAGAATTCACCTTCGTCGTCGTTTGTCGTCAGCTTCCATAAGCTCACGGGTGAAGCTCTACGAGCGGTATTTTGTAACTTTAACTTGGTATTAAGACACTAAAAAGCCAACTCAAACCATAAAGAAAAATGTTGCAACAGCCACAAAGCAGCTACAAAGAAGGAAAAACGGCTACGATATGTTTATCTCACTTGTTCCTTCCGATGGAGCTCCAAGAGCGATGGTTGAAAGTATCGCTGTCTCATTTGATTGACCTACTTTACAAGCATTATTTTCATTTTTCATTTCATCGTGACTGTACGTGCTTGGGTCTAGATGTAGATGTATGAAACACAAAAAATATTATATCATATACTCAAAACTTGTGAATATACTTGTAAAAGTTTTTCAGTTTCAGTTCGAAACTTTCCGCTCATTCAGGATTATTTTCGGATCCATTTGGCGCTATTAAGAAATCCCATTGCCCTTGTTTCTCATTAAAATCACTTCGATCTCATTAATGAAAGTGAATCTTACAATAATAATAATAACAAAGCAACAACAAAGCAGCGAGAGAGACGCGACACATCACGCGAACGCAACGATTATGAAATTTAAATTTTGGCAATCCCGCTGTAACAATGAGCAAGCAAGCGACTGGTTGATTAAAAAGTGAAATTAATTTATGCGCATAATGTTTCGTTTCGACAGATAAACAGCGGTGGCATTTAACCATTGTTCTAAGATGGCACAAACCAAATGATGGCCCACATTTTTGTTATTTTAACTCTTTCGAAGAAGAGCTTGTTATCCGAAGAGCGAAGTAAATAAAAGCTCGAATTACTAAGTTTACGTGCTCAATGGAGCTCGACTTGTACGACAAATACATGAACAAAAGTAATTAATTTCATTTAAAATTTAAACAAGTTAAAAATCTGTTGACCCAGTTTTCGTTTTCATTTTGCAGTTCACTCTTTATGACATGCACAATAATTTTATGAATTCCTTTAAATTCGCGCGCCAATGTAGGTAACACTCGTTAAATGAAAAGAAACAGAAACTTCACTTGAGAGCTCCCGGTTCCGTTTCTGCAAACATGAACGCCGTTTAATGTTGATGGCGTGAAACAACATGCCGGGTTAGGTTTGGCATTTCAATCGTCGACGTTGCTCAAGTTCACAAGATACTTGTGAGTAATCCACGGAAGAAAGAGTTATCTATGAAATGTCAAGCACTTTGTCAAATGAGATCCAACGAAGCTTGAGCTCATCAACGTCAGTGACGCTGCTTCGAAACGACGCCCGAAAAAAAAAATCTTTGTTTCGCTGTTTTGAATGGCCTACGTATAGATTATTATGTTTTTGTGTCAAGGATTTTCGTAGTAATTTTCATTAATTAGCAGCGACTGTAGTAGTGGAGTAGCGTGTCGTGCTGTTGTCGAAATCGAATTGTTATTTATCGATCGACAACCAAACATAACTCATAACTCTTGCAATGGATTAATGCATTTCGATCAAAAGATTAATTGAGATCTGAGGACTTTAAGTCTTTGGTCCAAAAATAAAATTGTTGAGAAATCATTTTTACACAATAAAAACTCTTCGTGCCAACACACACTTTACAGAAACGTATGCGATCGGTTTCACTTTTTAAAAACGCGTTTTCGGCGTTCATGATCTTTCTTAACATTTGGTGTCTGGTTATTTCATTTATTTTTTCGAGCTTTCTTGCCTTTTATCGATTGCATAATGTTCAGACAAGACGTGTTTCAGATGAAAGAGGAGAGCGCGTGCAGTCTGCGGCTTAAAACTTCCGTTGCTTGCACTTCAAATTACGTCGACAACTTGTTTCAAGTTTAGAGACGATACGCATAACAATTTCGATCTTACTTGAACTCAAAAAACTTCAATTGCGTTGAGACCTCCCTCGAAAGTCCTTCAGCTAGTGCATTTCGATTCAATGACTAATTCGATGACGATTGCGTAACAGACTTGGCGGCGCGAGAAACTATTTCATTGTCAAAGAAACTATTCGAAGTAGTAACAGCATTAATGCGAATTAGAGAGAAGAAAGAAGAAACGAGAGAACACGTTGTTGTAAATAGAAATGCTTAGATACACTTGAATTTCTCTCCGCTACCTATTTGGCTGTGTGCACACAGCATAACTATTTTGTAATTGAGAAAATTGTAAGATTATGCCATAAGAGAAAGCCTTGGCGGCTTGACTTTGACCGACATTACCATTTTTCTATTCACTCGTTGCATGTCCGCGAAAAGAAAGCAAGAGCAAAGAGAGTGTTAGATAATGCTACCACTAAGTCGTTGGCAATGAAACTTGTTTAAGTCTAATTGCTGCACTTCAAACTTGCATTTCTGATCAATATGACTTTTGATTTGCGATGAAACATGAGACTTTCCTTTAAAGAAAAAAGTTGTGAAAAAGGGAAACTTAAACTTCGGGGAAGAAAGTGTTGATCTAGAAAGTGTAAGACACCTGGACTGGTCACTTCTGAAATCTAACGAAATGGAAACTTTAAAAAGTGTTTAAAATATCACTCAACAGAGTGGACTCTTTCATTTCGGGTGGTCGAGTTATTTCATCATAACTTTCGCTTTGATTGAAAGCCGATGTCGATATACAAACCCGAAATCATTTGTTTCGTTATTCCAAGAAGGCAACAAAAAAAAAGCTTTTTGCTTTAACAGATTTAGCTGAATGCGAGTTGACGAACCTGCAAGACTAAAGTGTTCACTGCATGCGCTGTTTATTTATTTTAAGAGTCTTAAAGTCATTACCCGTACAACACAGCGGACACAGAAATCATTGCATCACATCCCCGACACGTTGTAGCTGAATTATTTTTTTTTGTTTTCGGTGGAACTTTTCTTAAACGTTAAGCCACAGTTTGCCATCAACAGTTTAAATGTGTGCGAGGCATGAGATTCAACTTTCGATTTCATTTTCGACGCTTTTTTTTCGTTGCTTTGCGCATTTTAAAGCAACAAGCACTTAAACTCAAGCTGGCTTTTATGAGCAGCACGAATTACAATTTGAAATTACTTTTTCATTCTAAAAAGCTCACTTAACCGAAAAATGAAAACTGTGTCATGTGATTGGCGCTTAACATAAATTTCATTTCAGTTTAAATGATAAACTTATTATGTCACCTTGTTTGCGATTGCAACAGTTTTATTTGCGTTGACAATGAGAGGGAGAGAGAGAGATCGCATTGTATGGAGACGAATGGCTATTTATGGAGACAGTCGAGCATAAGCAATTGTTTCTCTTCCATTGTTGTAATTTTAATGACAAACTTTTTATTTCTTTTTTCTGCTCTGCTGTAGCTGTAAGAGCGGACAGAATGCGTGGTGGAAGAAACAAATTTGGACCAATGTACAAACGAGATCGAGCGCGAAAACTTCAGATTTTGCGACAGCGTCAATTAGCATTACAAGCTATTCGCGGCTCAATAGGTGGAGGAAGTTCGAGCTCAGGAACAGCGGCTGAAGGTGCACAGTCACAGCTTTCCCCAACAGGATATCCACCTTACAGCAACATGCACATCAAACAGGAAATTCAAATTCCACAAGTAAGCTCCGCTCACACAAATAAAACTCTTTTATCAAATTTTCTAAACATTAAACTTTCTTTAAAGGTCTCATCACTTACGTCGTCGCCTGATTCATCACCAAGTCCACTGCTCGGACAAATCAACACAAATCATAATCAGACACCAAGCGCGACGGTACCTGGAAACAACGGAGCCACTTATTCTTCCACGACCACCAACACAACTATACAGAACACAATTGCTGATTCAAAGTTATGGATGGCAAATTCAACCACCGCATCACCACATTCGCTTAGTCCGAAAACGTTTAGCTTTGATAGCGGCACGAACCCTTCGAGTACTGCCGATTCCGGTAACAACACATCGGAAACTTTAAGGTAAGTTTGAAGAACGCAGACGATTGAGGAATATTATCTTACGATTTTGTTTTCTGATCTTCAAGCAGAGTCTCTCCAATGATCCGCGAATTCGTACAAACTGTCGATGACCGAGAGTGGCAAACATCGCTGTTCTCACTTCTGCAAAGTCAAACGTACAATCAGTGTGAAGTCGATCTTTTCGAGCTGATGTGCAAAGTATTGGATCAAAATCTTTTCTCGCAAGTTGACTGGGCCAGGAACACTGTGTTCTTCAAAGATTTAAAGGTAAGCGAAGCTTTTCATAATTGATCGTACGACAGTCGTACTACGACGTAATATCGCGTAGTTGTGATTATTTCGCAACGTAAAGATAAGTGAGTTCGCGTCTCATCTTTTCCACTAATTGTTAGAGACCACCGAGAACTAAATTTCCCCATCTCGTTGATGTGTTAAGTTTGACAGTTTCTGTAACACATCTCGCTTCCTCATAAAACGTGTTGAATTGCATCACACATTGATAAATGATTGCGTCGCTCAAATCTGACCTATCCCAAAGCGGTTTCGTTGTGACTCATTCCGACATCAACCACGCCGACACATACACAACTCTGACATCGCGTCGAAACAAAAATTTCAATGAACACAACCCAAAAAAAAAGAAAAAATCATTTCGTTTTCGTTTGAAGAGAGATACGAAACAAATGATTGACCTACTTGTCAAGTTGAGCTGAACTGAGTGAATTAAAAACAAGAAACGGAGGGAACTTATGACTGCAAATATTTTTTTGAGAGTCTGTAGATCTCAAAATCATTTAACGAATTAGTTTCATCGGATTGACAACCGATTTGCAAACAAACACGTCAAATTCTCGTCTGCTGACAAGACTGAGCTACATTGATTGCGTGGAAGCTTCTCCGCTCCACTAGGAAATCCATTTTAAGCTGTTTTTACTACGAACGATGCCAAAAGCGTTGAATTGCATTTATTCGAGCTCTGACCATCTGCATTTACTTACTTGAGTGCATGGGTGGCGTGAGTCTCTCAACGTTTTAGGGGGAAATCAATAGCAAAGCATAACAAAATGTACATAATGTGAAATAATTTTCCGGGCGGGGGAGGAAAACGAGTGAAAAAGAAAATTTGTTCTCATTCTGTTGCAAGACTCACGAACAGAAAAAAAAACTCGATGGAAGGAAAATCTGTGCCAAGGTCAGTTTCGTTTCGTTTGATTGTGTGAGTGGGAAAAATTCTTCAATCGAGTTTTCCTCATAGCAAAAAGCATAAAGAAAAGTCGTTTCAGCGTTGCTTATTCATGAGGCGAGAGAGAGTGAGAAAGACATTCGAAGGACTTTTGTTTACAGAACTCTCCACCACCTTTCGTTGCATCTAATTGCTAAGTCTTTGCATTCGAAGGAAAACGACAAAGAATTTTCTTCCGGAAATCGTTTTCTCAAAGCCAAAGCGTGTTTGGTGTGAGAGGAAAAAAATTAATCCAGCAGCAGCTCACGTTCTACACGCTCGACGTTATGACGGAATTATCTGACCTGAAAACCCAATTCTACGATAAAAAAATGTTTTTCCATTTTCCTCAACATCCCCAACCTCACACACAGCCAAGTAAATAAATGATGAGCTCTTTGTAGCAACAAAACTCTATTGCGTCTAAATACAATTCATCGAGAATATTGAATGGCTGATTACATGTGAATAGAATTATAAATACGAACTGCTCACTCATCCTCTGCACAGTTGAAACAAAAGAGCTCTGATCTTTTTAAAATTCTTTTTGCTGCTCCTTTCTGCAACATGAACCCACGAAAACGGTTAATTATAATGATTAATCGCTTCATGGCGACTGAGGAAATTTATAATTTGTGCACAAGATTTCGACTCGCGTTTTTTTTTTGTTTTTGGTGTGTGCAATCTCATAAATCTTCAACATCGCGTAGATTTCTTTTTTTTTTGACTCCGCTGCCGTTTTTTTTTATGATGAAAAAGGTTGAGAAACCGACCGAAAGAAACTTTGTCTATATTTGTTCGCAGGCAGTTTTTTTTGGGGACTTAAAAGGGTTTTGACTCTCGACTACATTTAAACCTCATTTCCTGCGCAATTCCCAACTTCTTTCTACATTAAAAAAAACTAATTTAAGAGTTTGCATTCTATCGCCAAAAAAAGATTCTTTCGACCTAAAACGCATGAAAATCTCTTTTTTTCCAATCCAAATGTTTATTTATAGAAAAATAAAATGCAATTTCGGTTGTTCGTGAGCAAGAAACTCCAAAAATAATCGCGAATGACTGAATTAGGTTTCATTCCAACGATGTCGATGCTTTGAAGCGACGCGTCTTTGTAAAATATTTATGCTTGATGATCGATAAAAGCTTTAATTTTTTTGTTTTCTAGGTTGATGATCAAATGAAACTTTTACAAAATTCATGGTCAGACATGCTTGTCTTGGACCACATTCATCAACGCTTGCATAACAACTTGGCCGATGAAACGACGTTGCACAATGGCCAGAAATTCGATTTGCTGGGCCTAGGATTGCTCGGCGTGCCGTCTCTTGCTGAACATTTTAATGAGCTGCAAAATAAGCTTCAAGAGTTGAAGTTCGACGTTGGAGACTATATTTGTATGAAGTTTTTATTATTACTTAACCCTGGTAATAAAAACGTTAATGAAGGTGGGCTATAACTTCTTTCTCTTGCGACTCTTCCCTCGCAAGACACAAAAGTTGACAAAAGGAACTAATTTTCTTCTCTTCATAGAAGTTAGGGGCATTACAAACCGAAAAACTGTTATCGAAGGCTATGAAAGTGTGCAGGCGCATTTATTGGACTATACGCTGACTTGCTATCCATCTGTGACGGTAAATTAATCAATTAATTAGTTTTGATTTAAAGAAAATATTTAAAATCTTTCTCTCTCTCTTACATTTCAGGATAAGTTCAGTAAGTTGCTCAGTATTCTTCCAGAAATTCACGCAATTGCCGTGCGTGGTGAAGAGCACCTTTACATGAAGCACTGCGCGGGCAGCGCACCATCACAGACGCTTCTGATGGAGATGCTTCATGCGAAACGAAAATAATTTGGTTAAATGTTGCAATGAAAAGTCGAGAAGCAGAAGAAAAAAAGTTTCAACATTTCCTACTTACAACAACATCAACAAAGTTTCGGACGTGGATGTGACATAGGTAAGTCTCCTTGACTGCTGAACGTATGAAAACTTGTATCGATCTTTTCTCCTTTTTAGATTGATATTTTCCCAACTCAATCCACGACCCCCTCCGACCTGCTCATCAATAGAACAAAATAAATCTTAGTGGAAACATTTAATGGAATAATTAAAATCCGTTCTACTTACACACACAGCGCGCGCCTAATTTAGTGACGATTAACACGATAAGTTATTTTAATAATTTCGTCAATCACTCGGTGAAATTGAACTTACAGTAAAATGATGATCACAAACATTAAACAAAGTCTTCGAAGGACTCTCAGTTCCATTCTCACTTCGATCTCAAAAGAAGTTAAGTCAGAAATGAGAAAGATAAAGAAACAAAACAACCTTTGTTACCACTACCAGACTAATTAAGACAACCAAACTCGCTGAATCGACTTCAGTCGATGTTGGAATTCTAAAATTTTCCCCCGACTCAATAACGTGCAATAACTTTCAAATCTTCCCCCAAGAACTTTCTCAAAATTTGAATTGTTACCGAGTGTGAATCTTTGACGCATAAGTTGTTAAGAATTATTGTTTTTGGTTAGACCCTTCTCCTTAAGTAGAAATCGAAATGAATCCGTTGATTTGCAATAGTTTCCACTATCTCTTGTTATAAACTTCTTAACAAATTTAAGTTTCTCTACGCACGAATCATCTCGAAAAGGAAATTACAAATGAAAACGAAAAGTTTGTAGTTTTCTTTTCTTCGAGATCTCTTCTTTCTCTTCAAACTAATTACTCAACTATCTCCAGCACCTGTTATAACAAAAGCTTCACTCTCCTTTCCTCTTCCAAACCCTTAACACTGTTGATGACGTTTATAAAGTGATCGTGTGATAACGAAATTTTATTTTTCCTAATTCTTAAACGAAAGTCATAAAATGACGAGAAAAGATTTAAAATCGAAAATGTTTCGGTCGTTGATTTGAGAAATTAAATTTTTATTAAAAAGCTAAACACAAAAATTAAAAATATGAAAAGAGAATTCAAAAACGTGTAATATATACGATGATGAGACAGTTTTCATTTCGGGATTATAATGGGCATAGAAAGTTATACAAGAAAAGTTCAAAACTTTGAATGTTAAAGAATAAACTAAAAAGAAAAATATTTTGTGCAGAGGCAAATGTTTAAAAATGTATTTGAAACGAAAAGCTGTGACAAAAAACATAAATTGTAGATGATGATGCAAAGACGACGACGAATGACGATTTGAGAGGAATAGTTTTTTATTTCGATGTTTTTGAGTTTTCACTGCAAGAGAAAAACGTAACGAGAGATTGAAATGGTCGAACTCGACGACTCAACAACGTTATCCCAATCTTTATGAAACACTTTGTTAAGTAAACATTCTTAAAAAAGTCTTTTAAGAAGCAGCATCACACACACACACAAACCACATCAAAGTAAATGTTTTAGTGACTAAGCATAGTAGAATTATGAAGAAGAAGAAAAAAATATTTGAGCCGAAAATTTTATTCTTTTTTCTTTTCTTTAGAGCATTGTGTTCAAGAAAATTGAATGTGCATGGTGAATGGTTGACAAATGTGATGTGTTTTGCGCCTTTATCGGGCTAAAAACGATAAAAAAAATATCAAAATGTGTGTCGTAATTATTTTTTAACTAAAATCATAGACCGTCCCTTTGTTTGGTACCAGAAGTTCTTCGAACCGTTTGTCAGGACACCTCGTTCGAACACAGGTCGTTTACACATTCCAAGAATAATTTGCTTTTCTCATGTAAAATATAATTTGAATTAATTTAACACAAAAAAAATGTTTAAAGGTTTTCAAATTTAATTCGTAAGCTTTCGATTTTCTTCTAGCCGCTTTCTAGTAATTGTAAATAGAATCTTAAGTTATCTAATACTTTCTTAGAATAAGAGAAAGAAATGAAGGAGCTGATCCGCCTTTCACTTGAGTTTTTCACAAAATACTTTTTTCTATTTTAATTTTTTTTTTGTTTAATGTCGAAACGGTGGCGGATTATTACTTGAATAACGAAATAGAAGACACGGAGCGTCTCAAGACACAACAGAAGAAAAAAAAACTTTATCAAGAAAGGAATTCAAGAAAAAAAAACTATTTATTAATTTTTAATGCGACACAACTTGTTCATCTTTGAGTTGAAAATAGGTGCTAACAGATTCAATAAAATTGAAGGTTTTGAAAAGTTTATATTTGAGAGAAAGAAAACAGAGGAAAAGAAAATATATTGAAGGTACCAACCAATTGTTTTCATTAATTATAGCGTTAGACTTTAGCGGTAAACGAAAGATGGATGTAATGGAAGTTAGAGTTTATGTTATATGATTTTTAAAATGTTTAATTTTATTCATTAATAAAACATTAAAATTCATTTTCTTTTGTTGATTCTTCTTCTTTATTCAGGTTTTCAGTTTTCCGTTTAATTTTATTTATCTAAAGTTACTCTGCTGTTGATAAAAAAGAAGCAAAGTAAGTGTGAATGCCCCAGAGAAAGTACAAAGATTTATTGAAACTTCTTGAACGAATCGAATCGCCGACGATGTGGTTTGTCAGTAAATATTTTTCTCTAATCATTCTTTTGATTACATTAAAAAAAAAGTTGACACGTGTACACCTCAAACAAAAACTAAATTAAACTGGTTGACTTCACAGTGTTAAATCAAAGAATACAAAAAGCTTTAACGATAATGTTATAAAAGTCAAACGCTTCTTTCAGCAAAAAAAAAATTTAGACATAAATGCACGAACATATTAAAGACATTTTAACAAACAAGATTTCCTTTGCTCGACTCAAATAGTGTTCAACCTTAAAGGGAATACAAAAATATTTTTGTAATCAAAAGAAAAAACCAAAAGTTACTCGCAAAGCGGAGGAAGTTATGGAGTCGTCTCCTTTGGAAAGAGTTTTTGAAGGATTTACTCTTTTAAAGTTGATGTTAATAATAAAGGATCTTCATGTGAATAAAGAAAAAAAAATCACAAAAATCATTATCTAATCGAGTTGAGAAATTTAATTTTAACTGGATAAATGTTTACAATAATGATAAAGAGAATGAGTTGATGAAAGCAAAAAACAGATGAATGTGCAAATCAATTACTCGTGTATTTGAAATGAAAATATATTTTCGGAGAAAACAATAAATCAACTTCGCTTTGTTTTGGTTTTGAGATTTCCTCAGGAAGCTTTGAGAGAAACATTTATTTTCACAAGTCAAAGAAAGTTTAAGAAATGTTTCGTAACACGTTTCAAAAAGGATTCTTGTCGGTTTTTCAAAGCAGCGGAAGCCATCCACTCTTGATTTGGGATTCTGTGGTTAAGAACGGTTACATCAAGAGAATTTCAGATGAAGACGTTAAGACGTTGGCTCTTGAGATTCGAGGAAATAATGTGGAGACTTGTTTCATTACTGCGCCATCGGCTCCCTGCATCAACTTGGGAGTGAAATTGCCTTTCCTTGTCATTGGTAAGGTTTCGTTCTTCTGAGGAAAATTAAAATAAATTTCCAATTCTTTCAGTTGTCAAGAACCTTCGCAAATCTTTCTCTTTTGAAATCCAAATTCTCGATGATCAAAATCAACTTCGTCGCTTTCGATCGTCGAACTATCAAAGAATCACTCGAATCTCGAATTTCTCAACATTCATGCCTCTCGCTCTCAACTGCGGATGGAACCAAATTCAATTAAATCTCGCTGATTTCACTCGTCGCGCTTATGGAACAAACTACATGGAAACAGTTCGTATCACGGTTCACGCCAATTGCCGATTGCGCAATGTCTACTTCTGCGATCGCTTATATGACGACGACGAGAAACCGGCCGCGTTTAAATTTTTAAAGTCGCCCACTGAGAAGAAACAAAAAGAAGTTAAGATTTCGGTCAAGAAAGATGAAAAGATCATTGAATCCATTCGACCAACTTCGCCAGTAACATCACCACCAGAATCCAATCGCCCAGTCGCAACGAGTGATCAGATTTCTTCTTAAATTTCATCTTCTCCTTCTCGTGAAATAATAAAATATATTTTGAAATAGAATTGTCATTCTCAATGCAACGAAAGCTCAAAGAGATTGTTGAGTGTCGTGAAGAGAACAACTCTGATAACAAACTCAATATGCTCTCAGAAAATATTTCGATGTGAGTCGAGAACATTTTCTGTAAGAGAAAATATTTCAGTCTCGCTTGGATCTTTGTGAAGTGAACACGTTTTTCTTTATCGCTTTTTGTTGTAATCAGCGAGTTAGTGTTAACAAGCGGTCTAAGTGTTTATAGTTTAATCTTTGAACTACTGGATTCAAAATCAATCAATCAAAGACATCGTCGATGGAAAGATAGAGAAGTTCTTTCTTATCCAATTTAACAAATACAAGGAAAAGTGATCATTTTTATCAGCTGCTCAAAGAAGCCGGAAGCACATTGAGTGAAGAGAATATTCAGAGTTTGCACGATGCTTTTATTATTTGTTGCGACATTCATTTTACTTTGCGCTTATGTTTACATTCAATCAATTCGTCCAAAGAATTTTCCTCCGGGTGAGTTCCTCTCATGAACTTGAATCGAAATTGTTTTAATTTAAAATGTTCAGGTCCCAAGTGGTTTTTGCCTTTCGTTGGCAACACGCCGTTGCTTCGACAGTTGAGTAAAGAATGTGGAGGACAACATAAAGCTTTCGTTCGATTAACGGAGCAATATGGAGAACCAATTGTCGGATTAAAGCTTGGAAAGGAGCTTTTCGTCGTAGCAATGTCATATCCGCTTGTAAAAGAAATTCATGGACGTGAGGAGTTTGATGGTCGACCTGATAACTTTTTCATTCGTCTTCGAACTATGGGGACTAGGTAAGTTACTTGAAATAATTTTTTTTTATTTATTTCAACGTTATAATTTCGCTAGACTTGGAATCACGTGTACCGATGGTCGTCGATGGAACGAGCAGAGAAGTTTCGTCGTTCGTCAGCTGAGAAATGTTGGATATGGAAAGACGAAAATGGAAATTCAGATTCAAAATGAATTGAATGAAATGCGAGATATAATTGACAGCGCACAAGGTCAACCGCTTTGGCCAGGAAAGGAATTTCTACCTCAAAGTGTAATAAACATTTTATGGACATTTGTAACTGGAAAACGAATTGAAAGAAACAATCCTCGACTCTTAAAGTTTCTGGACTTGCTAGGTAAACGATCAAAAGCTTTCGATGTAGCGGGTGGAGTTCTCAGTCAAATGCCATGGCTTCGATTCGTCGCTCCAGAGAAATCTGGATATTCTCTCATAAAAGAACTCAACTCAGAGTTCTACTCATTTTTTATGGAGATCATTCAAGAGCATTTGGATTCTTATTCTGAGCAGAAAGTAAGCGACGATTTAATTTATGCTTACATCAAAGAGATGAAAGATCAGGAAACAAATCACGAGACAACTTTCACATTAACTCAACTCATCATGGTCATTTTGGATATTTTCATTGCTGGATCACAAACAACTGCAACTACGATCGATTTAGCGCTCATGATTACTCTCATGCGTCCAGATCTGGCGGAGAAAGTTCATGAAGAAATTTTAAATGTTCTCGGCAGCGACGGAGTTCCAAATTATGCGGATAGAGCAAAAATGCCTTTCATTGAAGCTTTGCTTCTTGAAGTTCAACGATTTTTCTCCATCGTTCCAATCAGTGGACCGAGACGAGCCTTAAGAACTTGTGAACTAGGTGGTTACACGATTCCAAAGGGCACAACAGTTTTAATCGGTTTGCAATCAGTTCATATGGACGCCGATTATTGGAAAGATCCAGAAGTATTTCGCCCTGAGAGATTCCTTGACGAGACAATGACTGTTAAAAGCAGCGAGCGATTACTTCCGTTCGGAGCTGGTCGGAGGAAATGTCTTGGAGATGTTTTGGCGAGATCCTGCATTTTCACATTTTACGTTGGACTTATGCAAAGTTTTAAACTTGAGCCAAGTCCAAATAATCTTCCGTCACTCGATTTATTGCCAGGAATTACTCAAAGTCCTAAACCTTACAAAGTTATTTTCAAGAAAAAATAGTTTCATGATAGAAGCTTACATTGGTGGAGGATTTTGCCAGTAAAAATATTTTCTAGTTAGAAAAAATATTTAAATTCCTGTCAATTGCGACTTTTATTTCAAAACTTGAAAATAAAATATTTTGTATAAATTGAAAAAAGTTTAATAATTTTCTTTAATGGGACTTTAATGAGTTAACTGGTCAGAGAAGAATCCATTGTGTGGAGCTTGGATTTTTTGGGATTTATTGCTTTCTCTTGACGGGCTAAACACTTTATGTGAAGAACGCAGTGCTGTAACTCCAAAGGAACAGAAGTTTCACTTGGCGCTGGTCGAATGTGGACTCATATAATTAATTGATTTTCGCAAAATGAGAAATGTTTTCTTTCGGCGAAAGGCTTTCGCCTTTGAAGAGAAAGAGAAGTTCTGCTCGAGGAGAGAAGTTTTTTTTCAACGACGGCCAAACGATGTTCACATTTTAAATTGACCAACACGTACTAGCCTCACTCTCACTCTGAGGTGTCGAATGGGAGTGAAAAAAGTCACACAGCTACTTGTCACCAGAGGCAGCGTCATTGAATCATAAAGTGCTGGAATGAAAATTTTGTTCAGCTCTTTAAGGACTTTTCTGATTTTGTGCAAATTATTGATCGTGGTCAAAGCAGAAAAAAATCTCAAGATTAATAATTTATAAAAAATATTAAATGATAATCAAGTTGCAGTGAAATTTGAAAGGGTCGCCGAGAATATTTTTAAGGCATTTTTCAAAATAAAAAGCCTTATTGTGGCTACTTTGTCCGTCTAAACGTTCGTACAAATTTAACGTGGAAAATGAAACACAATGTAAATGGGAAAAGTTGAAAATGAAATCAATAAATTTAAGATTAATAAAATGAAAATAGAAAAATGCCTTCTAATCGGTCGCCTGTGACCGGAATTCTCAATTTTCATTGATTTTCCATGACATGTAAAGTAGGCTAGCAGTGACATTGGACTTACTGCAGAGAGAGTCTCATAGTTAAAGATTTATAATATTTTGATGAATAATATTCATTGAATATTGTAGTTCAACTCTCAATCTAAAATTTATGATTTTTCAATTCATATATAAGGGAAACAAAAAAAATTAGTCCATCCATTCAGTTGTCATAATCCAATGAGTGAAGATGTGTCTTGCAAAGTATTTCAAAAAATTTGAAAACCCAGAAGTTTATCCAAAGTTGATGCAGAGATTTCTATTGCTTTGCATTGCTTACTTGGCTCCATTTCAAATTCAGAATGGAAAACAAAGAATTCAAAAATGGTAGTTACATATTTCTCAAGTAATTAATCTCTAAAAATTACGTTAATTTTTCAGTTTCTGGTTTGTGTTCCTCATCTTAACTGACATCATTTTTGTAGCGTTTTGTTACACTCTAAGCGAGTGGGAAAATCTAGATCTTTCGACTAAGACAGAGAACATGGCAGTAATTAGTAAGTTTATAACAAACTCAAGTGACATCAAGAAAAATAAAAATCTTGTAATTTAGTTGGTGTCTTCAGATTTGTTATTAACATCAGCTACTACGGCATGTTCCACAAAGAGTTTGCTGAGTTGGTTCATCGAATGATTGACGAGAAGTTGTTTTTCAATTTAAAATTTCATTATAATTTTCACGTTTTCCTTTTACAGAGGATCGCAAAGACTTCAAAGCGACATGCAAATAACAATCAAATATTGCAGACAAGAATTCAAAGCTACATCTCTTCTCATCATCTCAGCTTCCGTAGCCGTCACTGCTGCGACTTTGAGCGTTTTCTTTTTCCAAGTCAATGTTCACAACTTACCGCTGAACTTTCGAATTACATTCTGGCCAGTCGCAGGCAGCTTTATCGAGTGGCCAGTTAATTACATCCAACAATCGATTACCATGAATATTACCATAGCCACCATGTCTGCGATTTTTCCTATCTTTTTCATGATTATGAATCATTCATGTTGGGAGATTGAACAAACAATTAATCTCTTAACTAAAATCAACGACGATAAAGAGAATCAAAAGGAAAAGATCAAACTTATTGTTGAAAGGAGTTACGTCACACTTCGCTGGATGAAAGATGCTCAAAGACTTTTGCAGTTCGTGTTCTTCGTTGAATTCTCGATCATTTCTTTAATTATCTGCATGAACCTCTACACTATTTTGGTTGGTCCAGCAAAAATCATAACGCTCGCAATGATCATTGTCCAATTTCCTCAACTTTTCGCCTTCTCGTGGCTTGGAAATCGAGTCGTGGAACGAATTGAAGATTTCATAACTGCGATTTACGAAGTGGATTGGTTTGATTTGTCAGTAAGCGACAGAAAAAGTCTTCAACTGATTTTGGTGATGGCTCAGAACATGAAACCATTCAACGGGGTTTTCAAGGAAGTTAACATGGAAACTTTCCAATCGGTTCGTGCTTAAATATTTCTTTAAATTGTTGAAAATTTATTTTCCTTTCACAGATTTTGCAACTTGCGTACTCGCTCTTGATGTTCTTCAAATCTGTTTAATTGATTGGATACGTTTACTGACAGATTTAACAGTGGTATTTAGAAGTGTTAAATGTTCCAAGAATGTTGCTTGTGATGTGTTAAAGAGTAAAGCCTTCTACAAAGTCGACTGTGAGACCAGCAACTCAAAATTTTTATTTTTAGCCTGTTTCATCAAGCAAACTGAACAATCGTTGGATGTTTTCTAATTTTTGTTTTCCGACGACGGCCAGACGATGTTCACATTTTAAACTAACCAACACGCACTGGCCTCACTCTCACGCTGAATTATCGAATGAAAGTGAATAAAAATATCAAACAGTTATATGTCGAAGAATAGACGAAGCTGACGAAAATCTCAAATTTATTAAATATTAAAATATTTATCATTGACTAATAATAAAGTCCCTTAAGACATTTAAAATAGACTAGCAGTGACAATGTGAATAGTCTTTTAGTTAAAGATTTACAATGTTTGACGAATCTAATCAATAAATTATAATGAAATATTAAATTTAAATTAAATATTTATGATTTTTGAAAAATCATTTTTCAAAGTACGTATGAAGGATAGAAAAAAAAGTTACTGTAGCAGTTCGTACCGAACTTACTGTAGGGTTTTTCGTCCGCAAACAAATGAAAGCTTCCAATGGAAAAGAAGTTTAGTTTCACTTGGCGCTGATTACTTCTTGTAAACAAGTCACAGCGGAAATGTGCTTCCGTTTTTGAGAAAACTTATTTCAAAACTTAAAATCGACTTTTTGTATGGAGATTCCAGGTTTTGGGCCCATTAGCCCGATCCTGATGAGCTAGCCATCAGAAAAAACCATCTAAAGTCATTTTTCTAATTAAAATGCTTAATCGACTGGTGAAGAAATTAATTCGCTAGCTCATTGCGTTCGTGAATTATCGCAATCACGCACAAAGCGGCCACTATAGGGTATTCCATCCTTCGGATGAAAATTTTTTCATCTGAAGATTAGTGTGAGTTTCTTGTTTACTCACCAGAAGCGTTGCAATCACGATGTGTTCCGCAGCTCAGCAATGTTTTGATGAGAGACACCAAATCTCATCTCTCGTTCTCATCAACGAAGAAATAAAGTTTCATAATTATTTGATTAAAAAAATAATGCAACGAGAGTTCATTAGAGAAAGAGTAACAGAATAATCAAGATCAATGCATCGCATTCTTGAAATGAAAGATCACCCTAAAACGATGCAAAGAATTTTAGCAGTTCACAGAAGTTGAAAACATTCTTATCTCAAAAAATGTATTAAAAATAAAAATAATACTTATAATTTGTTTATTGCAAATCGTAATGCAATTATTTGAGTCCCATTAACACGATGACTTCGACCTCAATAGATAAAGTCGTGACCTTTTCTCAAGAGATATCAATGAGCACTGGGATATCTTTGTGATTAAAATATTCTTACATACTCATTCAGAGTAATTCCTATAACATTTCTGTAACAACAGCCCGAGAGATTTCTAATCCTTTGTCCTTCATTGGATTCAATCAATCGTCCTCTTGGACTAATTTAAGAAGTAAAAACTGGGTTTCACAAAACATGAATATAATAAAGAAATTCTCAATCAAAAAATTAAGAAAATAAATAAATACTCTTGACCTTTAGGATGGATTGCATTTTACAACCAATACTCATTTCTCATTCAGAGAAATTGTATCAGTCTCGCTAAGATCTGAGTGAAGTGAAAACGTTTTTTATTTGTGATATCATTAAACAGTTTGAGTTATATCTTCAAAGTAGCTGGAAAAAAAATTCTGACCTTCTCATGATATCCAAAGTAAAAAATCTAAAAATTGTTCTCTCTCAAATGTATGAAAACGAAATCAAAATAATTTAAATTATTTGATGACTTCATCAAATGGGAGAGTACGTTGCTCCTCGCAATCAATAGCTCAATGACAAGTTATTATCGGTTTCAGCACGTTTTCTAGCCTCTTTGACGAAATGGGTCTTGAACTAACCAGTTGAAGTAACTCATAAAATCTCTTATCACAACATTACGATGGCTTCGTACATCAGTCGAAATAGTTATCAAGCCGTTTTATGGCCATTATTCTTACTTTAAGAGTTTTATTGCGAACCTTGTAATTAAAAATTGAGTTGAGAGGATTTCGCGTACGAGAAGCGTGTTCAGTCTTGCTTTGAACTTTGTAAAGTGAAGACCTTTTTTATTCACGTCTCCTGCGGTGATAATAAACCACGTTTAAACCCAAAAGTCACAAAAAAGTTATTTTTCTTATGAAATATAAAATTGTCAGAATCGGCAAATTATCAATTTTGAAGTGAAAAAGTTGAATAAATTAAAAACAGTTCATTTTCGAATATAGAAAAGTTTAAATCCATACCAAACTTTTGGATTAGTAATCCAATTGCAATAATGCTTTTATTATTTGTTGTGGCATTCATTTTACTATGCACATTCGTTTGCGTTCAATCAATTCGTCCAAAGAATTTTCCTCCTGGTGAGCTCCTTTCATGAACTTGAGTCGAAGTTGTTTTAATTTAAATTGTTCAGGTCCGAAATGGTTTTTGCCTTTCGTTGGCAACACGCCGTTGCTTCAAAAGCTGAGTAAAGAATGTGGAGGACACCACAAAGCTTTTCTTCGACTCGAAGAACAGTTTGGCGAGCCAATTATTGGATTAAAGCTGGGAAATGAACTCGTTGTTGTTGCTATGTCATATCCGCTGGTGAAAGAAATTCATGCGCGAGAGGAGTTTGATGGTCGACCAAATAATTTCTTCGCACATCAACGCACGATGGGCACTAGGTAAGTTACTTGAGATGAAATTTTATTTAATTACTCAAACTAATCATTTCATTAGACAAGGAATCACTTTTACTGATGGTCATCGCTGGAAGGAACAAAAAAGTTTCGTAATTCGTCAGCTGAGAAATGTTGGATATGGAAAGACGAAAATGGAAATTCAGATTCAAGATGAATTAAATGAAATGCGAGATATAATTGACAGCGCACTCGGCCAACCACTTTGGCCAGGAAAGGAATTTATTCCACAAAGTGTAATCAACGTTTTATGGACATTTGTAACTGGAAAAAAAATCGAAAGAAGTAATCCACAACTTTCAAGGTTTCTGGGTTTGTTAAATAAACGATCGAAAGTTTTCGACATGACTGGAGGAGTTCTCAGTCAAATGCCTTGGCTTCGATTCGTTGCTCCAGAGAAATCCGGATATTCTCTAATCAGAGATCTCAACGCAGAGTTCTATTCATTTTTTATGGAGATCATTCAAGAACATTTGGATACTTACACAGAAGATAAAGTTGAAGACGATTTAATTTACGCTTACATCAAAGAAATGAAGGAACAAGAAGCAAATCCTGAGACTACTTTTTCAATAACTCAGCTCATCATGATCATTTTGGATATTTTCATTGCTGGATCACAAACAACGCCCAATTCAGTTGACTCATCGCTTATGATTACTCTGATGCGTCCAGATCTGGCGGAGAAAGTCCATGAAGAAATTTTCAATGTCCTTGGCGACGACGGAGTTGCAAATTATTCTGACAGATCAAAAATGCCTTTCGTTGAAGCTCTGCTTCTTGAAGTTCAACGATTCTTTTCTGTTGGTCCAATTGGCGGACCAAGACGAGCTTTGAAAACTTGTGAACTCGGAGGTTACACGATTCCAGAGAACACGACAGTTTTAACTGGTTTGTACGCTGTTCACAGAGACGCCGATTACTGGAAAGATCCAGAAGTATTTCGTCCTGAAAGATTCCTTGACGAGACGATGACTGTTAGAGGAAGCGAGCGATTGCTTCCGTTCGCAGCTGGTCGAAGGAAATGTCTTGGAGAAGTGTTAGCAAAATCTTGTATTTTCACATTTTACGTTGGACTTATGCAAAGTTTCAAACTTGAACAAGTCCCAAATAATCTTCCATCGATGGAGTTAATACCTGGAATGATTCAAACCACTAAACCATATAAAGTTATATTCAGGAAAAATGATTATGATGGAAAGAAATATCTTTAACTTCCTTTTGTTAATTGACATTTAAAAAAATAGTTTAATACCGATCAACTACAACTTTTAGACTTCTACTTAAAAAATAGAAAATAAAATATTTTGTACTAAGTAAATAATTTATAAGCTCATTACAGAGATCTACGGTAATGGCCATGGAAGTCCACTGAAGTCAACTGGTCCACCAAGTCCAGCATCAGCTTCTAACAAACTCATTATTACAGCCATTGCTGCCTCATCATTTCCATCGTTTCCTGTTGTTGCTTGCTCGCTAGACTCGCTTGAACCAACTGACGAGAAAATTGTTCAAGGGAAGTTCAAATGAAAATTTAAAGTGAACTCACCATTCTCAGGACTGACAACTGTGCTGCTTCGAGCATGATTATAAGTTGTGAAGTTCGCGTAATTTCCATTAACTCTCGTAGATTGAGCTGATGATGAGTTTCCAGCTGATCCGTTATCAGTGTCAAGAGCAATGTTCAGTTGATTCTCAGCGATATTTTGAGCTTGAATTCCAATTGTTGGATCAGGGTCGGGACTCGAATCTTGAGTTTTTAAATTAAATTTCTGAAATATTTCAAGGGTTCTAATATTCACCTGATGAAACGTCTCCCATTCGTCTTTGATAATCCAAAACTTGCTCTGCAATCTGTCGACCAATCTTACTTGCCTCAATGTGAGTGTTTATCATTCGCTGCATTTCACGTCCGTTTGCTATAACAATTTTGATAAAACTAAATCTCAAATTGATTAGAAAGTAAACTCACTTTGATTAAAGAAATCATAACTATTTGAATCATTGGTGTCGCTTTGATAGGATGACTTAGTCAAGTCGGAGAGAATTACGTTGTTTTTCGCAATCAGGAACTCAACATCTTTTGTCCAAGGATTCTTAAATGACTTCCATTCACTTTGGACATTAATAAATCCGTTATTCTTTGTCCTCAGTCCATAAACGGGTGTCGTGACCTTTTCTGTCGATTGCAGAGCAACTTTATGCGATTCAGCGAGCGCCGCGATATCTTTGTGATTGAAATATTCGTACATACTCGTTCCGAGTAGTTCCTGTGGTAGAAAACCGAGTACAAGCGTCGCTCGTTGATCGACGAAGAGAAATTTCCCATCCATCGCATGTCGTGACGTAAATTGAATATTACGCAAGACTGGATCTGAGACAGGATTACTGCTACTGACGTTGTTGCTGTTCGTTGTGCTGCTAACATTTGTGTTATGCTTCTGAGGGTTTGCTTTGAAGAATCCGTTGTTGAAGTCGACGAGTCTTCCAACTGCGACGAGACAAGACAATGATAAGTTACAATCACTTTCGGCATCGGGCTCTTGTTCTTCTAAGCCCATTTTCGCTGGTGCCCAAGACTTGAGATAACCAGTACATTGAACAACACAAAATCTCTTATCACAAAATTGTTTTTTGCTTCGTCGATGGTTCCCCGAACCAGTCGAACTTGAGTCATGTTGTTCTTCCTTCACTTGAACTGACGCTTTGCACTTCATTCGACAGAAAAATGATCTTCGAGCTCCAGGACACAATCTCGTTGCTCCTGTCGGCATATCCGAATGTTTGACAGGAAGCATTGTCTTCGCGTCGATCAATCGTTCCCTTGGACTTAAATCAGAACTTGAAAGTTGTTCTTTAATCTTCGCAACGTCTGAGAAAATGAGAAAATTCTTATCAAAAAAATGTTTAACTCAAAAAAATAAACAAAAGTTCCGACCTTTTGGATGAAGAATATCAAACCAACTTTGACCGAGTAAATCAGTTTGTGAATAATTCAGAACTTCAGAGACAGACTCGGACACGTAAAGAATTCTTCCTCGATCACATCCGACAACGAAGAGAAATCCTTCGGCTGCTTGAAGAATCAACATTTTGAGTTCTTGATCGGAAAGGAAAGTTGGTTTAAAAGGTTCAGCGTAGGAATGAACTGCTCCTCGAATTGTTTTTAAATGCTGAACGGCCATTCGCAGAACTGTAAGTTTATCGAGCTTTCGAGACATTGCATGACACATCGGAATCATCGCCGACAGCTCTGATATGAAATTATTCATTTTATCTCTTCGCCTCTTTTCGATTTCCGAGTGATTTGCCCTATAGTGAAAATATTTAAATAAATTATTCGGCAGACGCGAAGTGTGCGACGCTTCTCACTTCTTGTTTTCGTCAGTTGTTCTAATAGACTTGGTGTCATCTTCGTCCAAGTCGCTTGCTTCGCTGTAAGGAAATTTCCATTAGTCGGTGACTTTGAAACAAATCGAGTTTTTATGGCTTCTCTCATATTTCTGTTTACTTTTATGAAACCTTTCTTCGGAATTTTGATTTTCTCACTTTCTTTGTGAGGTTACCTAAGAAGTTTTCTCTTTTCAAAGAATTTTAACCCCTTTCCCTCAATAGAAAATCGTCTCGTAACGAGTTCTCGAAAATTATTCAAAGTGCTTTTAATTAGAAGGAAAATATAAACAAAAGCGCGACAATTGGAAAAGTAAAACGCATTTGTGAGGATTCACTTGCATAACAAAAATTTTGTGACTTCGGAGTTTAATGATTTTAAAACGCGACTTACGAATAAGAAAATTTCCTTTTTCTTGATCCTTTCGCGTTGTGGTTGTGAGAACCTCCCGTCGAGCTTGTGTCTGGAGTTTCCATCGGGGAATGAGCATTCACAAAATTACTGCCAGCGGTCATTTCACTATGATTCAGTAAATGTCCTTCGGTGTACAAACTTGTTATGCATGGGCCACTGCGAAATGTTTTCACTTAATTTGTCTTTTCATTAAATATTGATTGAGAAATATTTACTTTGTTTGATGTGAGTTGAGATCATAATAAACGTTGTATTCCTCTTGATCTGGAAGTCCGTGATCTAATTGAATGTGTGGATTGAAGTCATCTGCGAGTTGCTGCTGTTGAGCTTGATTTTGAACTGATTGAGTTCCGAGATCAGTCAAGTGGTGTGGCTTTAACTCTTCGAGCGTCAAAAATTCTGATCGCTCATCGTCGTCAGGAACCGAAAGTAAGCGTGAGAAAGGAAGATCTTGAAGACTGAAATTTCGAGCGACCATTTTAATGAAAATCCTTTTTCACAAATCACTTTGCGAATTAAATTTAATGAAAACTTTTCAACACTATTTTCCCTACACGATCGCAATAAGAAAATTTTATTAATTTTCTTTTAATTATTCACTAGCAAGTCAATGAACCAAACAATTTTACTCTTTTATTCACAAGAGACTTTTCCGTTGGCGCAATCAGAACACGACTAACTTAATTTTCCAGAAGACTCTTCAATTTATACTCTTTGCTAATTCGGATCGCTTGTCGTTGAAGTTAACAGAGTCTTGTTGTTGCTTACATTTCCATTGGCATTTGTTATTCAAAAACATTCGTCTCAAACGTCGGATACATTTGAATTGAGACAACAATGATGATCTACTCAACGAGTTTATCCGAAAACTTTACTGCATCTGCTGTTTCTGATAGCAAACAATCAGTTTTAGTTGAGATTTGTTCTAGTCGTGAATGCGCATGAATACTTCAACACACAATCCACCAACAAATGCTTCGGAATTCTCACTATGAGAAACATTTTCTCTTCGTGGTTGGAAGGAAAATCATTTTCATCGTTCACTGTGTTTGTGAAATTATGCAACAGGTTTCGTTCTTATTGTAAAAGGGGTGGACCTTATTGTTATCGCGCGAATACCGTAATCGAGATGATTGAAACGTGAATTGATCTAAATATTTTTATCTCATAACATTTCCTGAATGTTTAGAAGTTTGTGAAATAATTTTAATATCGACAGTTCAAGAGCATTGTTCGATAGCAAAACAAATAAAACTTGAAATGTTTTTGATTTGTTTGAGTTGTCGTTCTTCAAAAGAAATTTTATTTATAAATCTGATTGTCGGATACGGAGTTTAATCCTCTTGCGTGGGATGCGCGAATGTATAATTAACGATTAATGTTGACCGTTACTTTTTAATTGGATTAAGTGCGATTTCAGTTAAAAGTCAAACAGAAATAACCTTGAGTACTTTAACCCTCGGAAGTATTGCACAATCGTTTGGTCTTTAACTCCTCCGATTGATGTTTGTGATTGATGCAGCGTGCTCGTTTTTTCTCTCACCTAACAGCGAAGGGAAAATCGATACATCTCATTATTTTGTGAGTCGTCGAAACGAATTCAATTATTGAGGGAATAATGAGAAATTCGAGACGAAATCAAATCAACACCTGAGATTCCTTCACTATCTTATTCAACTCCACCCAACAAGGAAAACTCACCTGCTTCAGTTTCTTATTTAGCGACAATTGGAAGCTTATTTGCTATCTCCGTTCGATGAATATTCTTCAATAATTGGCACTTTCTATGTCGACAGAGAAATTTTAAAAAGTTAAAGTCAAAACAATAAAATTATTTTCCGTCGAATGAACTTCGAAGCAATCCAAGAAAATATCGAAAACAAAAAAACTTTTCCTCTTCTTTTAAATCAAAACAGGTGGAAAATTACCCTTCTCATTGAAGTATCGTAAACATTTCAACCCGTGCAGACGAGATTGCTCAAGCTATTGCTCATGACAGGACTGTCATAATCATTATTGCTATTTCTCTAGCAATTTACAAGGCAAATAAATAAAATGAGATTTTTAAAAAGAAAGAACATTTCATCTCAAACAAATAAATCATTTTTCTCTGAAGACATTCATGCAATCAACTTCGTTATTGAGTTTAGAAAACATTGAATTATTAAACTTTTCTCGAACAATCAGTAAAAGTTATCAGAATATGAAACGTAATTCAATTTCTCACAAATGTGCATTCTGTTTGTGCATTGCAAATTATATAATTCCATTATCAAGGTCAAACATAAAACGGCGCGCGAATGACTTTGATGGCGTCACTGATTTTATATTCAAATTTATTGCCTTTCTTCCTGCTTTGTCGTTTTGTTTTTGATATTTCGATCGATTCCTTAAACTTGAAATTATTCACGCACCAAGAAACACAGAAAATTAACTACAATCGCCTAGTCACTACCGCGATTTGCCGATAAATGAGGGAAAATGATATCAATTACTTTACGTTATTTCGCATGCAATTTCCCCTTCAGTATAATTTGATATTTGCTGACAAATTGACTTATTCGCGATGAATGGGATTAAACGAATTTCGCTTAGCGTCTTCTCGATCGTAACTGAGACGACGACTCTTCCTGTTACTCGAGAACTAAGCTTGTGTAGTTTTTCTTGATAACAATCAAAAGATTTTGTGCAAAGTTGAGAGCGTAAACAATTATTTCATGCAAATATTACACAATACAAATGCATCGGATGTGATGTCGTAGTTCGTAGTTAACGCTTTGAATACAAAAATTTATTTAAATTGAAGTTTTTTTTATTTTAAAAAAAGTTTTCCTTAACATTGAAGTGCTGGTCTTGATGAAGATGCTTCTAACTGATTTGCAGATGCAAATCCAGTGCCACCTCTTTGTAGGACGATGATGTCTTTCTCTGTTAGCTGTTCATTAGTCAAAGGGTGAATCATGTCTTTCTTGATGAGTTTCTCGTAGCATTCCAAGGTCACCACGTCTCCAGTCGTGCGTAGGACTACATGTTGCTGAGCATTTGTGAGAACGTCTTTAGTGACAGCGCACACGTATCGAGCTTCTTTAGCGATTAAAGATTTGTGTTTGTCGTCGGGGTCGCTGGCATGAGTGAATTTGACATCGATTAAGTCTTTGACCTTCAAAACTTTTCCTGAGATTGGGCAGTAAATTTTGCTGTCTGGCTTTTCAATTTTTGCTTTTGATGCATCTGGAGTTTGTGATGGGACCCAGAAGCTTGGGAGTGCTTTGTCTTTGCCACCTGACATGTTCGATAGCGATTTGCTACTTCCAGCTGCGGAACTTGAACTTGATTGGCCTACAAATAATTAAATTAGTTAGATCCGCTGAGGGATAAGAAAATATTTCAAAGCTCTTACTGGATTGCTCTTTGATGTTCTTTTCAGTCCTCATGAACTTCTCAAGCTTCTTTTTGTTTTCAGCCGAAGCAATTTCCTGCAACTCAGCAACATCGCTTGACTTCTGCTTTTCGTATTCCTTCATCTTTCTGGCAAATTCAGTTTTCTTTGAAATTATGTATTGCAGAATCGCTTCACGATCAAATAAATATCCTTCCTTGGTGACGACAGGAAGAGTCGCTGGCTGAAGAGTCAAATTGCAGGCATCGAACGATTTCACGGAATCTTTTGCTAATCTAAAAGAAATTTGTTTATAAACAAAATATTTTTTTATTGATTTTTTAGTTCTCACCTTTGTCTCTCAGTTCCAAATCCTGATGAAGCCGCATCTTTCTTCTTCTCATGGTAGGTGTAGACCGATCCTGCTGTGCTGTTTCTAGCGTGTCGCGTCATGTTTTATTTATTGTTTTTAAATATTTAAAGAAAAATGAAGTTCTCTCAAATTACAACTTGAAGATTATAACTTGACAATAATTTTAAATTCGAAGCGTTTTTCAGTTTAGCCGTTAAAAAGTTTTAAATTTCATGAATTTACAAAAAAAAATTGAAAAGTACTGGAAATTCTTTTTCTCCTACAATTATTAATGCTTCTCCAAAGAGAAACGACTATAAAAGATAAATGCAAGTCAAAGCAAAGAAAAGATTTTTTTTTTAATTTTTTAATCTTGATTTTTATTAAAATCAAATCTTTTTATTTTAAATTCTTTCGATAATCTCTAGTGAAGTATAATTCTCGGTCATAATTTCTTTGATTTCTTTTCTGTCAACTCCTTTCAATCTACGAACTTTCAATTTTTCAAACTTTAGCTTCATTGATTTCAACATTTTTAATATTTCTTCATCGATTAAGTCGAGTGTAAGGTGACTTATTTTTGGCATAGAATCTAACAAAAATTTAAGATTGACCGCGATTGTAGGCCAGTAAAGCAAAGTCAGTTCAGTGATTGAGTTTGATATATTAATTGAAATTTTATTCTCAGGAAAAGCTTTAGAACTCATGACGTTTAGATTCTTCAGCTTTGGCATTTTCATGATCAAGCCGAAAGTTTCTCTGTCTACAACGAGTCCTGGGAACATCAAGTTTTCGAGATAAACGCTTTGTGACTTCAGGAAGTTCCGAAAGTTTGTACCAAGACCACCCTCTCTCAAAACTTCTATCATCAAACACTTCAGCTTGAATTGAAACTGTTTCCAAGACTCGTCTTCGAATATTTGATTTAAGGTTGCTGAACAAAGTTGAAGACTTGTTAATTTGTCAAAGTTTTCGAGCATTTTTGTTAAAATATCTTTGCTAATTTTACCGGAAAAGTCTCTTAAACTAAGTTCTTCGGTTGCTACAGAGTTTATAAAAAACCTGGCCAAAGTATCGCCAAAGCTGTAAATGCCAAAATGATGCATTTTAAGTTTTTAAGGATTTTTATAATAGAAAAAACCTTTATGTAGCCACTTTGTCCGTCCGTCCGTCTGTCTGTTAGCAAAAATTTTAATCCTAACCCTAATCTTAATCCTAATCTTAAGTCTAATCGAAAAAATCCTTCTACCAGGTCGCCTGTGACCGGTATTCCGAATTTTTTCAGCTTTGGAAACTTTAAAGATTCGAAACATTAAATCTCTGAAGATGGATCTTCAAATGGAAGGAAGCCATATTCCCTGACACAAATGCTTTCTGCTGATGATTCGATTGCTGATAACAATCTCCACAGATCAAGTTTTTTTCTAAAATAAACATTATCGAGTGAAACATTTTTCCATTCGCGAGCCCTACTATGTAAAAATTCAAGTTCTGAATTGGACACGTAGTCGCCGATTTTTCCAATATCTCCATTACTATGTTTTATATACACGCGGCTTCGTTTGATTTCAATATTCTGATACAGTCTCGAGCTGTTCTTCAGCAAATTGTAATCTTCCGGATCACATTTATCATGAAAACCAACTTTAATTTCCATAAGATCTTCCGAAGTAGCGATGGAGTATGTGTTAGTGTAATATGAATCCCTAATAAGATCTTCTGTGTTTTCTAGCGTTCGATTCTTTCCAAAAACAACTTTTATATTCTCCATGAGAATTTTCGAGGAAGCTATTAAGTTGTAATAACTTGGACTGACTTCTGAAATCTTTATCAAATCTTTGCCGCTTAAATGTTTTAAGATCATTTCAGGAATGTCGAGAAAACGTGAGAAATATTCCAAAGGATCCATGTTAGTCATCAGCTCAGAAAATTTGATGATTTTCTTGTTCGGCTGTCCATCCAAAACTTCTGATGCTTCTGCTTTTGATTCATTATCTGGCTTGTTGTTAACGATTGGAACTTTAATGGAAATTTTTCGCTTTAATGACATCTCCTTTGTGGAGATCGGTGCTGAGCTTTTCTCCATAATTTTTATCTTTATCTAAAAAGGAAAATAGAATTTAAATAAAATTTAAGAAGGAAAAATAATCCGAGCTAGTGATGTTACCTCTTTGAATGTTCAGAATGAAATGAGACAAGCGGTAGATTTTTTTTCTCTATAAATTGAATTCTTATTAGAAGACGAATCCGCTTGCAAATTACAAAACTTCTAATCTCAAGAACAATTGTTATTAAAGAAAAATTAAAATGACCTCGTTGGAGTTTGCTAAAAAGAAAATTTGCTTCAGGAGATGGAACATGAATTCGGTGGTCAAAATCGATTTGCTAGTAAGTCAAAAAAAAATGCACATTTGTTATTGATTTGATTGTCATTCCAAACATTTTTGGCTGCAATTGAATTTGTTGGAATTTGTTGTGGAAGTACAATGCAAGCCGAGGAAAATTGATCCAGGATGAAATCGAGTTGAAGGGAAAGCAAAGAGTTTTTTTTTATAAAATCTTTATTTTCGTTTGAATCAAATGCTTTTTATTTCAAATTCTTTCGATAATCTCTAGCGAAGTATAATTCTCGGTCATAAATTCCTTGATTTCTTTTCTGTCGATTCCTTTCAATCTACGAACTTTCAATTTTTCAAACTTTCTTTTCACTGATTTCAACATTTTTAATATTTCTTCATCGATTAAGTCGAGTGTAAGGTTTGTTACTTTCGGCATTGAATCTAACAGAAATTTTAGAGTGACCGCGATTGCAGGCCAGTAAAGCAAAGTCAGTTCAGTGATTGAGTTTGATATATTAATTGGAACCTCATTCTCAGGAAAAGCCTCAGAACAATTGAGAGTCAGATTCTTCAGATTTGGCATTTTCATGATCACGTCGAAGGTTTCTCTGTTTACAACGGGTAGTTTGATTCCCAATTCTTCGAGATAATCGCTTTGAGACTTAAGGAAGTTCCGAAAGTTCGTACCAAGGTCAATGTTTATGTAAACTCCTATCATCAAACACTTGAGCTTGAATTGAAACTGTTTCCAAGACTCATCTTTGAATAATTGAAATAAGATTGTTGAAGAAAGTTGAAGACTTGTTAATTTGTCAAAGTTTTTGAGCATTTTTGTTAAAATATCTTTGCTAATTTTGCCGGAAAAGTCTGCCAAATCAAGTTCTTCGATTGCTACAGAGTTTATAAAAAACCTGGCCAAAGTATCGCCAAAGCTGTGAATGCCATAATGATGCATTTTAAGTTTTTTCAGCTTTGGAAACTTTAAAGCTTCGAAAGATTCATTCTCTGAAGATGGATCTTCAAATGGTAGGAAGCCATATTCCCTGACACAAATGCTTTCTACTGATGATTCGATTGCTGATAACAATTTCCACAGATCAAGTTTTTTTCTAAAATAAACATTATCGAGTGAAACATTTTTCCATTCGCGAGCCTTACTACATAAAAAGTCAAGTTCTGAATTGCTCACATAGTCGCCGACTTTTATAAGATTTCCATCTTCCATATTCACAAGGGTTCGTTTGATTTCAATATTCTGATACAGTCTCGAGCTGTTCTTCAGCAAATTAAAATCTTCCGACTGGGTCGCGCATTTATCATTAAAACCAACTTTAATTTCCATAAGGTCTTTCGACGTAGCGATGGAGTAGATGTGACTGCCTTCTGATTCCCTAATGAGATCTTCTGTATTTTCTAGCTTTCGATTCTTTCCAAAAACAACTTTTATATTTTCCATGAGAATTTTCGACGAAGCGATGAAGTTGTAATAACTTGGACTGACTTCCGAAATCGTTATCAAATCGTTGCCTTTGAAATGCCGAAAGATCATCTCAGGAATGTCGAGAAAGCGTGAGAAATATTCCAAAGGATCGATGTTAGTCATCAGATCAGATAATTTGATGATTTTCTTGTTCGGCTTGCCATCCAAAACTTCTGATGCTTCTGCTTTTGTTTCATCCTCTGGCTTGTTGTTAACGATTGGAACCTCAATCGAAGTTTTTCGCTTTAATGACATTTCCGTAGTGGCGATCGGTGATGGGCTTTTCTCCATAATTTTTATCTTTATCTAAAAAAGAAAATAAAGTTAAAATAAAATTTCCAAAAGGAAAATAATGCGAGCTAGTGATGTTACCTCTTTGAGTGTTCAGAATAAAATGAGACAAGCGGTAGCAAAAGTTTTCCTTTTCTCCTTTTATTAGTATTTTTATTTGAAGACAAATCCGTTTGCAAATTACAAAACTTCTAATCTCTAGAATAATTGTTACTGAAGAAAAATTTAAATAACTTCGTTGAAGGTGGCTAAACAGAAAATTTGCTTCAAGGAGATTATTGAACATGAATTCGGTGGTCAAAATGAATTTGTTAGTAAGTTGAAAAAGTTTGTACATTTTTTATTGATTTGATTGTCATTCCAAACATTTTAAGCTGCAATTGAATTTGTTGAAAACGTTCCTCTGACGAGAGTGATGCCATGATAGTAGAAAACAATTCAACGGAAGTACAATGAAAGCCGAGGAAAATTGATCGAGGATGAAATCGAGATGAAGGGAAAGCAAATTTTTTTTTAATATAATCTTTATTTTCGTTTGAATCAAATGCTTTTTATTTTAAATTCTTTCGATAATCTCTAGCGAAGTATAATTCTTGGTCCTAATTTCTTCGATTTCCTTTCTGTCAACTCCTTTCAATTTCCAAACTTTCAGTCTTTCAAACTTTCTTTTCATTGATTTCAACATTATAAAGTTTTCTTCATTGATTGAGTCGAGACTAAGATTTGTTACTTTCGGCATTGAATCAAACAGAAATTTTAGAGTAGCCGCGCTAGGCCAGTTAAGCAAAGTCAGTTCAGTGATTGAGTTTGATATATTAATTGGAACTCCATTCTCAAGAAAAGCCTCAGAACACTTGAGGCTGAAGTTTTTCAGTTTTGGCATTTTCATGATCACGTCAAAGGTTTCTCTGTCAATAACTAGTCCTGGGAGCATCAAGTTTTCGAGATAATCGCTTTGTGACTTAATGAAGTTCTGAAAGTTGGTGCAACAAAAAATATCACTCTCAATGAAAACTCCTATTATCAAACTCTTGAGCTTGAATTGAAACTGTTTCCAAGATTCATCTTCGAATAATTGAATTAAGATTCCTGAAGAAAGTTGAAGACTTGTTAATTTGTCAAAGTTTTTGAGCATTTTTGTTAAAATATCTTTGCTAATTTTTCCATAAAAGTCTGTCAAATTAAGTTCTTCGATAGCATCAGAGTCTAACAAAAAATTAGCCAAATAATCGCCAAAGCTTTCAACGGTGAAATGATGCATTTTAAGTTTTTTCAGTTTTGGAAACTTTAAAGCTCCGAAAGACTCACTCTCAGAAGATGGATATTCGAATGGAAGGAAGCCAAAGTCCGAAACAGAAATGCTTTCAACTGTTGCTTCGATTGCTGATAACAATTTCCACAGATCAAGTTTTTTTCTAAAATAAACATTATCGAGTGAAACATTTTTCCATTCGTGAGCCTTACTATGTAAAAAATCAAGTTCTGAATTGGTCACGTAGTCGCCGATCATTCCATTTCCTTCTTTTAATATCACGAGGCTTCGTTTGACTTCAATATTCTGATACAGTCTCGAGCTGTTCTTCAGCAAATTGTAATCTTCCGAATCACATTTATCATAAAACACAACTGTAATCTTCATTAGGTCTTTCGACGGACCGATGTAGTAGATTGGACTGAAATCTGATCCCCTAATAAGATCTTCTGTATTTTCTAGCGTTCGATTCTTTCCATAAACAACTTGAATCTTTTTCATGAGAAGTTTCGACGAAGCGATGAAGTTGTAATAACTTGGGCTCACTTCTGAAGCTGTTATCAAATCTTTTCCGCTTAAATGTTCTAAGATCATCTCAGGAATGCCGAGAAAGCGTGAGAAATACTCTAAAGGATCCATGTTAGTCATCAGCTCAGATAATTTAACGATTTTCTTGTTTGGCTCTCCATCCAAAACTTCTGGTTCTTCTGCTTTTGTTTCATCATTTGCCTTGTTATAAACGATTGGAACTTCAATGGAAGTTTTTCGCTTCAATGAAATTTCCTTAGTAGCTATTGGTGCTGGGCTTTTCTCCATAATCTTTATCTTTATCTAAAAGGAAAAAAGAATTCAAATAAAAATTCCAGAAGAAAAACAATGCGACCTGTTGATGTTACCTCTTTGAATGTTCAAAACGAAATGAGACAAGCTGTGAAAAAGTTTTCCTTTTAGTGAAATTTTTTTCCTTCAAATGATTTGCTGCTTCTAACGTCTTGTTTGAATTCTGAGATTATAACTTGAAAATTCCAACTCGAAAATAAATTCAAATTCGAAGCGCTTTTCAGTTCAGCCGGTAAAAAGTTTCAAATTTCATAAATTTAGAAAAATCTTTCAAAACCCAGTTAAATTAATTTTCGTATTGAAAATATTGATAAAAGTATTTTATGAAAAAAAATATTTTATTTAATTTCATTTAAAAAATTTATTTTTTTCTTTTGTTTTAAAATTTCTCCAATTTCAGTTTCGCTTGTTTCAAGCCTTTGAAACTTTTTCTCATGATTTCATCATCCTCTCATGTTCCTAAAAAATTAGAGACCAAAGAAGAAGAGTCCAAGAATGCAAAAAATTATTGTGCACGAGACAGTTCCAGTCTTCGACATTGCGCATGGTATTTGCTGTGTCTGAAGAATTATTCTGCGCGTTTGTAAAACTTTGAATGTAATCCCCAGAATGCAAATGAACGAAAAAGAAGAAAACTTGATTTTGTATATGAGAAGGGTTGATTTATTTCGCAATATTCGAAAACAAGTTTTGAGAGCGAAAGTCGTCTAACGAACCCCATTCTTCAGACGTTTCAAAAGGTTTCAGGAAATTCTTAAATAAAACGTTAATTGAATTAACGCGAGTAGTCGTGAGTTACAAAATGTTTTGAGTGACAATTCGGCACATTTGATGTCAACAAATTGCTCGTCAAGCCAATCAGCAAATTAGACAAACCAGCAGTCTCGTTTTTACTATCGTTCTCCTCAAGAGAAGTCTGCTCATCGCTAACCGGCATTTGTTTCAGAGAAAATTTCTCACGTTTCAGTTACGATCCGACTGCTCAACTGATCGGAGATATTTTAACTCGTCGTCATCTCGTGTGTATAGTTTTGTGATTACAAAAGGTGCTGAACGCTCATTATCCCGAATAAAATTTAAATTAAATGTCCAAGAAGAAAAAGTGTTTTAAATGAAATTGTCGAGTTTTTTTTTCTCCGTGGGCAACAATTTACTCTTTTTTTTTGTTCTGAAAGTGTTTCCACGCCGAAATATTTTTTTATCAGTTTGACACATAAAATCAAAATCATATCTGAAATGTCGCTATCTATTAGTGTAAAATCAAAACTTTATCAATGAATGTGTAAGCACGCAATTGATTGAAAATCAATTCTCAGCCTTGCTCTGAATTAAGTTAAAAAAAAACTCCCGTCGACAGTTTCAATCATCAACGAATATTGAATAAGAAGAAAACTTGTCTGCTAAGCTTATTAAGGATTTTTGGTATTTTCCTTAAATTGCTTTTGTATCATGAAATTATTGTTTGCTCATCAATTAACAAGCTGTTCAAGCAAAGACGCAGCGGAATTTTATTTATTGGGCGTGAAGACAAACAGAGTTTGTTATGTGACGCTAATAATTTCTTCAAAGCTCTTAGTTGCATCAATGTCAAGCAAGCAAATAATTGCGAAACGATAATAGCTCTGACGCACCAGTTGAACCCCCAAAAATAAATCCACGACAACATGTTTGATAAGGTGGCTCTCTATTCATTCACACGACAGGAAGAATGTGTACAAACAATTGATAAGAGAGAAATATTTGATAATGCACGTCAAATTAAAAAGCCATAGATCAAATAAGAGCGCACGTTTATTTGCTAACGAGAATCAATTCGCGGCAGTGATTTCCTTTATTAAGAAGAAAAACTCACGAGTTTACTTTCGCGCGCTGTAAACAAAAATCACATGGCTCATCGATTTTCCAGTTTTCACTTCACAACAAAGAAGAAGAGAAGAGAAAAATACTCGAGTCGAGGAGAAAAAAGTGAGAGAAGGAAACTTTTAGTTTGTCGCAGGCCGTTCACGTGAAACAATGTTCAGTTATTTCGAGTGTCGTTCGCGCAATATTTTATTGATTCCGATTTAGTTGTTTATCAAATATCAATCGACAAATAAACAAAATGTTAATTGATTCAAGCAGCAATAATGAACGATAACAAAATCTTCATATAAAATTTATTTGATGAATTTAAACTGTGGCTGAGGTGAGAATTGATTGAGAATTAAGAGCACGCGTTAGAGTTGGTGTGTGAAATGGACGGAAACTATTGCATAAGCAAATTAAAAGGTCTTGGACGTCATGGATGTAGGAAGAAAATATTCATTCTTCTTCTTGTTTTTATTGAAGGCTTTTTCGTTTTCTCCTTCCCTTTCGTCTCGAACAATTCAAATGATTTTCTCATAAGAATTTATGTTTCGTCACGCGCCTTAAGCACTGTTTTCTCCGAAAATGGATTGAGAGCTCTTAACAATCTCTCGAATTCATCAAATTAGACTTATCAGTTATTGCCTTGAAAATGAGAATCATTATCAATATTGCCAAAAAACAGACTTTTTTCTAGGTCAAATGCTTGTGCGTAACATTTAATCAGCTGTTGAAGATACTTTTTCTTATCGGTAATTGTTTGGTTCATCCCAATGAGTAACATTTTCGAAATTATCTTTTCAGACGTTTCATCTTTTTGATTCAATCGACAGCCGAACTGAAGTTATGCCCAATTGATTAAAAAATACACGAGAATAAAACTAAGTAATCGCTGAAGTCACTCAGGTCAGAGTCAATATCAAAGATTTTATTAAAATGGGTAAGCGAGTTGATTAAACTCTACACAGTTGACAGTTAATTAAGTTCTGTTTTTGATTTAGGGTCGGGTGATAAGAAGACGAAAGATGATGAAGTGTCGGTGGGACTCAAGAGAGAGATGGGACTTGTCGCAGCCATAAATGTAATCCTTGGAGTGATGATTGGCTCAGGGATTTTCATTTCACCGCAGGCAGCGCTCCATTACTCTGGAAGTATCGGAGCTTGCTTAATCGTTTGGATCGCGTGTGGAGTGATTTCTTTATTGGGAGCTCTTTGCTTTGCAGAACTTGGATGTCTCGTGCCTCGAAGTGGAGCCGAATATGTTTATCTCATTGAAGCATTCGCAAAAACAAACAAATTTTGGGGGCCACTTCCGAGCTTCGTCTGTGCTTGGGTTTATGTAAGAAGCGAATTATCAAAGAAATTATTTTTAATAACGAAGATTATTTATTTTAGGTGATGGTACTTCGGCCAGCAGAGATCGCAGTTATTATTCTTACTTTCGCTGAATATTCAATTCAACCATTCCACAGTTTGATTGGTTTGGAGGAAATGAGCGAGACTGATAGAAAACATATCACAAAGCTGGTTGCTCTATTAGCATTAGGTGAGCTCTCATCTTCTTTCAAATAATTTTTTTAATCGTCAACGAATCTTCCTCAGGCATCATAACATATATCAACCTCGTCAGTGTTAAACTCTACGTAAAAATTAATAACATTTTCGGTGCCTGTAAAGTCTTTGCTTGCTTGATCGTCATTTGCGGAGGAATCTATGAGCTCGCAATTGGCAACACCAAAAACTTGCAAAGTGGATTTGAGGGAACAAACTTGAACTTTGGATTTATCGCTCTTGCATTTTACAATGGACTCTGGAGTTATGATGGATGGAGCTCAGTAACGACGATTACTGAGGAAATCAAAAGCCCAGAAAAGTAAGAATAAGAAAAAAAAGTTTAAAGCAAAAAATTAATCTCAAAACTTTTATTTTAGAAATATTCCACGATCGATTTCAATCGCAGTTCCTATCGTTACTGGACTTTATGTCTTCATGAACATCGCTTACATGACAGTTTTGAACAAGGAAGAAATGATTGAGTCATCAGCAGTAGGACTTTCGTTTGGCGATCGAGTTCTCGGTCCTTTCTCTTTCTTGATTCCTCTTGGTGTGGCTCTTTCCACTTTCGGATGTGCCTTGTCAATTCAATTTGGCTGCACCAGACTTTGCTACGTTTCTGCAAAAGAAAATCACATGCCCGAGCCTTTGAGCTACATTCACGTGACCAGATCAACTCCAGCGCCAGCAGTTTTCCTTCAAGGATTCCTGGCTTTGATCTTTTTGCTTGTTGGAGATATTTCTGCTCTTATCGAATTCGCATCTTTCTTGATTTGGTTCTTCTACGGAACTGCGATGGTTGCTCTTCTCACGATGAGGAAAACCCACGCACACGTTCATCGACCATACAAAGTGCCAATTTTTCTACCGATTTTCACTCTGCTCGTGGCGATTTTCTTGATATTAACCCCGATCATCAGCGATCCAGATATTAAATACCTCTCCGCGCTCGGATTCATTCTCAGCGGTGTCGTCTTCTACATTCCGTTCGTGTACTTGAAGAAACGACCTCGCGTCATGGATAAACTCACACATCTCATCCAACTTTTCTTCATGGTCGCCCCAACAAACGAAAAGGAATCTTAAGTGTAAAGATTCGTAACGCAATTATTAAACATATTTCTCATCGAAGGTCTATTAAAAGACAATAAATAATTTTAAGAAGCTTTTTAAATAAATCGTATTTTTATATTGAACTTTTTTAGATTTAGATTAGAAACAGAATACGTACCTACTTTCAGTCTACGCTGATCGAAGTACAAGACTTTTAAAATTTAGCCAGACAAACGTGGAAAATTCAGTTCATCGTCTCACAAGCTCTAATTCGATCTGGAAGCGACTTTCCAAAATGAAATGTTCTCTGAGAAAAAAGCTCTCTAAACGACTCTGAGGTCGTATAAAAAGCCGCTTCTCGAAATTATTTTCATCAGTTCAATTCGAAAAAAGTTTTTAACAAGTCAATCCAAAATGAGATTCCTCGTTGTCGTCATGCTCGTGATCATTGCGATCACAGGTAAGATTCATCTAAAAAAATTTGTAAAATTTCTTAACTAAACTAATTTTTAATCTCAATTAGTTCCAACTTTTGGACAAGAAGAAGCTGGCTCTCCAGCTGGATCATTAGATGCATCAATGCTTCAGGAACTTCGCGAACTTCGCCAACTTTCAGGATCAGTACTCAAAATGGTTTCGCCACTAATAAAAGAAGCAACTGGTTTAGTAAAAGTTGTAAACCAAGTATTTGGAATAACTGTTGTACAATCTGTAGCTGAACAATCTGGTTAAATGAAGAATTTTAAAATCAATAAAAACTTAAACTTCTGAGATTGAGAACGTTTTTTCTTTTTTGAAAAAGTTTCCATCTTTGCCTAATTCACGTTAAAACGACGTTCTAATCGCTTCGTATAGGAAAAACTAAAACCGTGTAACTTTGTATTTTAGTTTTCACCTGTTGAAACAAGTCTGTTCAAAAATATTTTCAACGAAGATGTATTGAATAAACGATCTAAATTCTTATATTGTTGCTCTGGGAACATTCAATCTATTTGTAACAAATCTATGATCACCATTGGGTTGATTGGAATGGTGGATTTGGAAAGTTTTTTTTATTTATTTAATTCGACATCCGAGCGGTTTGGACCGACTTTTTTTTACAATCAGTCAGAATAAATTTAGTTCATCAGCTCACAAGGAAGCAACTTTAAAGATGAAAATGTTTTCTGAAAAAAATAAAGTTGGCTAGCAACATAAAGTTTGAACAAAAAATTTATTAATCAAATAAACTCAAGAAAAGTTTTTTTAACAAGTTTTAATTCAAAATTAATTTTTGTTCTTAATCTTTGCGATCACAGTTAAATTTGGACTTGTCATATCATGATTTCTCTAACTCCTCAAATGTTACAAAACCTGATTATGTTGGATGTGATGTCCTTGAAATTATTTCATTTACGTAGGCCATTCACACTAAGGAGAAGATCACGTTGTGAAACTAATTAAACTGATAGTTCCCACCTGTTGAAACAAGTGTGTTTGCCATAACGAAAATTGCTGATACGCGTTATTGTAGATATATTTGATCTGAAAATATTTCTTTTATTTTCACTCTCTTTGCTGAAAGTGGGATTAGTTTGAAGAGCTTTTTTGGATCTTGGTTTCACATTTAAGATAAATATCGTCGTACAAGACTTTTTAAAATTAGACACACTAACGTGGAAAATTTAGTTCATCATCCCACAAGCCCCAATTCGATCTGGAAGCGACTTTCCATAAATAAGTTCTCTGAGAAAAAAGCTCTTTAAACGACTCTAAACTTGTATAAAGAGGCGGTTTCTCGAAATTATTTTCATCAGTTCAATTCAAGAAAAGTTTTTAACAAGTCAATCCAAAATGAGATTCCTCGTTGTCGTCATGCTCGTGATCATTGCGATCACAGGTAAGTTTCGTCTTAAAAATTTGTGTAAATTTTCACAACTAAAATATTTTTTAAACTTAATTAGTTCCTACTTCTGGGCAAATTTCCGGACCACCAGGGCATCCAACTGAACCACCTAAAGGCGGAAATGGTTGTCCTCTCCAGGAACTAGTCGATTTTATTACGTCTCTAGTAAAGACAATCCTTGGTTTATTAGGAAGCTTAGTAGGAGGCTTAACAGGAAGTTTGGTAAGCTTAGCAGAAGGCACAACAGAAGGAGCTAGTGTATCAGTAGGAGCAGCACTTGGATGAGGAGTTTACCTTTATAAAATGAGGATATTTGAATTCAATAAAAATTTGAACTTCCGAAATTAAAAACATTTCTTGAAAAATTTACAGCTTCGTCTAAATTGATTCTTATCGCTTTGTTTAAATTTATAAAATATATGAGCCACGCATACAATATTATGTTTGAAGTGATTCAATTGAACTTATTTTATCTATTCTCAATCTGCTAGTAGACTTATTTACTCGGTTAACTTTGGCTGTTAAAATAAATTTAAAATCTGTGAATTTAAAAGAATGAGGCCACGAGAATGAGTCGAGAACATCATGTTGTAAAGCTAATTAAACTTTTAGTTTCCACCTGTTGGAACAAGCGTATTTGCCTCGACAAAAATTGATGATACGCGTTATTGTCGATATATTTGATCTGGGAAGGGACGTGCCGTTTCGTCCAAATATATTTATTTTTATAATTTTGCAATAAATTATTTAAATTTAAACTACCAATCGAAAGCAAAATCTGAAATTAAATATCAATAAAAAGTGAGATAGATAGATAGATAGATACAATTAAGGGCCCGGACTAACCCTGTTTTACCAGACGGTTGCCCGGCCATCACCCAGAGGTGCCCTCGGACATATCCTTGGGTCCTTCAGGAGAAGGCATCCAGGGGTGATCCCACCCCCTTGATGCTTACCCTTTGCCTTCCACAACGTCGTTTTTCTCGCCGCCAGAAAGGCCATCCATCATTTTCACAGGAATTGGGTAGGGAAGAGGAAGGAGGGAGCTCCGTCGCCTACGTCCACAGTGTGGTTCGGTTCATTCGGAGAGAAATGCTCTGAAGCTGAAACTTTCCCTATTAACAGTCATGACCCTTTGAGTTCCTTGAAACTCAAATTAACGCATTGCGCACTCTCAATAACAACACTTCAATGAGTGGGACATGTTTTTCTGTCGTGCCGCAGTAGTGTTCGACCGCCGTCAACAATGCGCCGTTGACTGCAATGAGTCTACTAATCTACCTGCTCATGACGTCACAACCATCTATCGTTGGAGTACATGAGAGCGAACCTGACTGTACACAAGTACTTGTTCCATTTTCATCCCATTCTAACCGTCCAAGAGAATAACTCTTTGAAGACTTTTTTCTTGCCCAAGGCTGGGATCGAACTTCTGCCCTAACACTCGTTGAGAATGTAGATACAAAATGCTCGTCCCATTACCACTAGGCCGTCACAGTCTGGAACACGGTTTCAATAAAAAATGACTTACGATAAGAACTATAAACGACGTGCATTCCTTAAAAAGAGAAATCTCTTTTCTTGATAACTGAGAGAGATATGAATATTTCATTTCCTTTTTTCGACAATTTTCACTTTTGAAACATGAAAAAATGATTGGGAAATATTTTACCTTATTATCTCAGTAGTTTTCCTTTCAACACTGTTTAAGAAACAACTCTAACAATCGGAAATTTCTCTTATCATTTGAATCGCCTGTAGAAAGCCTTTTTGTCTTAGTCCGAGATATCTTCTCGAACATTTGAAGATCGATCTCCACATTACGAATCTTTCAAAACTGTGTATGATATCTGGTCAGATTTTAGAGAAACTCTTGCCAGATTTTTGCTGAACTCTGTCGCAGAAGCTCTGATTTTCGGAGTTTTTCCGTGAACAAAGTTTTTCCACTGATCTGAGATTGAAGTATTTAAAAAATTATTTACAACTACGCTGATACAACCAAAATCCTTTTTGAAATTATTCATTCAAACAAAGTTCTGCAAGCCCCAATTCGATCTATAAGCGACTTTTAAAATGAAATGTTCTCTGGAAAAAAGCTCTTTAAACAATTCGAAACTGGTATAAAAAGCCGCTTCACGAAGTTATTTTCATCAGTTCAACTCAAGAAAAGTTTTAAACAAGTCAATCCAAAATGAGATTCCTCGTTGTCATCGCGCTCGTGATCATTGCGATCACAGGTAAGATTCATCTTAAAAATTTTGTAAAATTTCACAACTAAATTATTTTCTAAACTTAAATAGCTTCTGTTTCTGGGCAACTCTTCGGACCACCAGGAATAGCTGTGGGTGAACCAAATCCAAATGGACCATCTTTTCTGAGAGATATAGTCGGTTTCATTATTTTTCTATTAAACAAAATCCTTGGTTTATTAGGAGGCTTATTAGGAGGACCTTAGATGCTGCATTTATTGGATAAGGAGTCTTTATAAATTGATGAAATTTGAAACCAATAAAAATTTGGACTTCGGAAAATGATAAAAACCGTCTAACTAAGAAATTTAGTTTTCACCTGTTGAAACAAGCGATCAAAAATATTTTCAACGAAGATGTATTGAATAAACGATCTACATTCTGATATTTTTGCTCTGGGAACATTCAATTTATTTGTAACAAATCTCTGTTCAATAAATTCAGTTCATTAGCTCACGAGAAAGAAACCTTAAAAAGGAAAATTATCATCGGAAAAACTCAGAAAAGGTTTTTTCCTAATCCAAAAAGAATTTTTGTTGTCCTTAATAATTGCGATCACAGCGATAAATTACTTGCGGACAAGCTTTGGCTGTTTTTCTTCAAATGCAACTCACTTGTTATGATTTCTCTAATTCCTTAAATGTTACAAAACCTGATTATGTTGGAAGTGATCCCCTTGAACTTATTTCATTTGTGTAGGCCATTCACACTTATAAGAAGATGACGTTGTGAAACTAATTAAACTTTCAGTTTCCACCTGTTGAAACAAGTGTGTTTGCCTCAACGAAATTTGCTGATACGCGTTATTGTCGATATATTTGATCTGGAAAAGGAAGTGTCGTTTCGTCAGAATTTATTAAATATTTTTTAAAATAAAATAAATTGTATATATTATTCGATTTAGTATTGATCCAATTGATCGATTTAAAAGCTTACCTCTTTGATATTGTGTGACGAAATAAAACATTTCCGATGAAAAAGTCCTCTTGAAAAATTTTAAACTTGAATTTTTTTTTAGTCAATTCAATTCCAGAGAACTTTTTAATGAGTCTTAACTCATAATGAAAAGTTTCTTCTCAAAATTTTATGTAAATGCTAAATTAAATTATTTTCTAAACTCAATCAGCATCAATTTCTGGAAATTGGTCATGAAATACCTAATTATTGAGATCACATTGAGTCGATGTTGAATATAGGAAATAAAGTTGATAAAACTTTCCACCTGTTGAAACAACTGAATGCCACGGCGAAAATACCACGATTGTCGATATATTTGATCTGGAAGCATCTAGTACAGTTTAAAGTTATCATCGATCATTCGTTTCTAGCAGATCCAAAGAGAAGAACAATTTTTCAATTAAATGGTTTTTTTTTTGATATCTTGATAGAGAATATCCTAAATTCAGTTTATTAAGTGTTTTAATTAGAATTTTTCTATCCGCTTTAAATAAAGACTTCAAAAATATTTCATTTATTTTCACTCGCTTCGCTGAAAGTGGGATTAGTTTGAAAAGCTTTTTCGAGTCTTGGTTTCACATTGAAGATGGATATCGTTTTGTGATCATCAAAAGGAAAATGAAATTTTGGAGGAAATTCTTAATGGGTAAGCGAGTTGATTAAACTCAACTCGACAAACTATTAAGTTTTATTGTTGATTTAGGGTCGGATGATAAGAAAATGAAAGATGATGAAGTGTCGGTGGGACTCAAGAGAGAGATGGGACTTGTCGCTGCCATAAATGTAATCCTTGGATCGATGATTGGCTCAGGGATTTTTGTTTCACCGCAGGCAGCGCTCCATTACTCTGGAAGTATCGGAGCTTGCTTAATTGTTTGGATCGCGTGTGGAGTTATTTCTCTGGTGGGAGCTCTTTGCTTTGCAGAACTTGGATGTCTCGTGCCTCGAAGTGGAGCCGAATATGCTTATTTTATAGAAGCTTTTGCCAAAACAAATAAATTTTGGGGGCCACTTCCGAGCTTCGTCTGTGCTTGGGTTTATGTAAGAAGCGAATTATCAAAGAAAATATTTTTAATGTCGAAGATTATTTATTTTAGGTGATGGTACTTCGGCCAGCAGAGATCGCAGTTATTACTCTTACTTTCGCTAAGTATTTAATTCAACCGTTCCACAATTTGATTGGTTTGGAAGAAATGAGCGAGACTGATAGAAAACATATCACAAAGCTGGTTGCTCTATTAGCATTAGGTGAGTTCTTTCTCATTCTTCAAATAATTTCTTTAATCGTCAACGAATCTTCCTCAGGCATCATAACATATATCAACCTCGTCAGTGTAAAACTCTACGTAAAAATTAATAACATTTTTGGTGCCTGTAAAGTCTTTGTTTGCTTGATCATCATTTGCGGAGGAATCTATGAGCTCGCAATTGGCAACACGAAGAATTTGCAAAGTGGATTTGAAGGAACTAACTTAAACTTTGGATTTATCGCTCTTGCATTTTACAATGGACTCTGGAGCTATGATGGATGGAGCTCTGTAACGCAGATTACTGAGGAAATTAAAAGCCCAGAAAAGTAAGAAAGAGGAAGAAAAGATTGAAGAAAAATATAAATTTTAAACTTTTATTTTAGAAACATTCCACGATCGATTTCAATCGCAGTTCCCATCGTTACTGGACTTTATGTCTTCATGAACATCGCTTACATGACAGTTTTGAACAAGGAAGAAATGATTGAGTCATCAGCAGTTGGACTTTCATTTGGCGATCGAGTTCTCGGTCCTTTCTCATTCTTGATTCCTCTTGGTGTGGCTCTTTCCACTTTCGGATGTGCCTTGTCAATTCAATTTGGCTGCACCAGACTTTGCTACGTTTCTGCAAAAGAAAATCACATGCCCGAGCCTTTGAGCTACATTCACGTGACCAGATCAACTCCAGCGCCAGCAGTTTTCCTTCAAGGATTCCTGACTTTGATATTCTTGCTTGTTGGAGATATTTCTGCTCTTATCGAGTTTGTATCTTTCTTGATTTGGTTCTTCTACGGAACTGCGATGGTTGCTCTTCTCACGATGAGGAAAACCCACGCAAACGTTCATCGACCATACAAAGTGCCAATTTTTCTACCGATTTTCACTCTGCTCGTGGCGATTTTCTTGATATTAACCCCGATCATCAGCGATCCAGATATTAAATACCTCTCCGCGCTCGGATTCATTCTCAGCGGTGTCGTCTTCTACATTCCGTTCGTGTACTTGAAGAAACGACCTCGCGTCATGGATAAACTCACACATCTCATCCAACTTTTCTTCATGGTCGCCCCAACAAACGAAAAGGAATCTTAAGTGTAAAGATTCGTAACGCAATTATTAAACATATTTCTCATCGAAGGTCTATTAAAAGACAATAAATAATTTTAAGAAGCTTTTTAAATAAATTGTTTTTTTATTGAACTTTTTCAGATATTGAGAAACAAACAGAATTCGTCCCAAGTCGCTCAAAAAGAAACTTTCCAAAATGAAATGTCATTTGGAGTTTTTTGTTTTTCGCGACCGAAAGAAAAAAAAAACAATTTGAATTTTTTAATCAAGTGGATTTTTATTTCATAGATATTTTTGTACAAAAATATTCTTAAATAATTGTATTGAGCGCTTTAATGATTCGCGGCTTTAAACAAACTTCAAAAATATTTTGTTTAATTTCACTCTCTTCGATAATTTCTGCGATTGTCTCACAGAAACTTTGATTTTTTGATTCGCTGAGTGTGAGATTAGTTTGTAGAGCTTTTATGATTCTTGGCTTTACGTTGAATATTGATATCTCTTTGTCAGGATCACCGTCGTCATCAAATCGAATATGAATTTTTGGAGCTTCCATCAATTTTATTTTCTTGTATCTTGCTGTGAAGGGTCTCGGCGGTTCGTAGGCAGCTGATGGATTCGTGTTCTTCCTGCGACGCTTGCGTTTCCTTTTTCGCTTACATTTTGCAATCTCAGGTGCTGCTGAAGAGGATGACGATGATGAAGAATCACTAGAACTTGAACTCGATGAAGAACTTGTTTCGCTTTCAATTAAAATCGTCTCAGTTGCGTTGACGTCAATTCTTTCAACTTCATTGGCTATATTACTGAGTTGACTCGAAGCTATTTCAACTTCACTGCAAGATTCTGAATCCATTATGCCGGTTTACTAAGTTTTCAATTTAATAACAAAAAGTTATTTCGTATCGTTTGAAATATTCAGCTAACTAAGTTTTTGTGAAAACTCTTGTAGACCCCGACGAAAATAAGAAGCGACATCTGGTGGTCTTGTGACATCACTTTTGAAAAGCACCAAATACGCGTGGCTGATAATTTAGTGAAAAAGTGAAAAATAAATCGAAATAACAATGCAAGGGCCTCCTGTTTTCATCGATTTAAGCTTCGAAGATCAAGCTCAAGAGATCCGCAAGTTCCTGAAGAACCTGGGAGCTGAGATTTCAGAGGAAAAGTCGCCGAAAGGAATCGAAGATGATCTTCACAAAATTTGCGGTGTCTGTGACGTTTGTTTGAAAAAAGATGGAAACGAAGCAGAGATCGACGGAATTCTTACAAGCATCGTCTCAATTATGGTTTCGATTACGCTGGAACGTGGCGAAAATTTAATTTTAGTTTTCTGCGAGAAATTAACCAAGGCACCAACAAAGGAACTCGCCAAGGTTTGCCTCCAATCGTTGTGGCGCCTCTTCAACAATTTGGATCAATCATCGCCTCTTCGTTATCACGTCTACTATCATTTGGTTCAAGTTGCCAAGCAGTGCGATCAAGTCAAAGAAGTATTTACTGGACTTGATGAGTTGAAGTCTCAATTCGCTCAGTGCCCACCATCAAACGAGCAAATACAGAAGCTTTACCGTTTGCTGCATGATGTCTTGAAGGATAGCCAATGTGAAGTCGCATCGAAAGTTATGATTGAACTTCTGGGAACGTATACAAACGACAACGCTTCTCATGCAAGAGACGATGCGATGAAATGCATTGTTACAGCTCTCGCCGATCCAAACACATTCTTGTTGGACCCATTGTTGTCGCTGAAACCAGTTCGTTTCCTTGAGGGTGAGCTTATCCACGATCTTCTTTCCATCTTCGTGTCCGAGAAGTTGCAAAGCTACATGCAGTTCTACCAGAATCACAAGGAATTTGTTACATCGCAGGGACTGAATCATGAACAGAACATCAGAAAGATGCGTTTGTTATCGTTCATGCAGTTGGCTGAAGGAAATCCAGAAATGAGTTTCACTCTTCTCAAAGACGAATTGCAAATTGATGAAAGCGAAGTTGAATCATTCATTATTGAAGTATTGAAAACGAAGTTGGTACGCGCTCGAATTGATCAACGTGAACGTAAAGTTCACATCTCAAGCACAATGCATCGTACATTCGGTCGCAATCAATGGCAGCAACTCCACGATTTACTCTTCACCTGGCGTGACAACTTAACGCTCGTTCAGAAGAACATCTCTAACATTTCCATCACTCAGGCAGAGAACAAAAGTCAAGCACCCATCTCGATCACGACAAGCGCTGGAAAACGTCAACAATTCTAAATGGAGCGATAGATTTTTCGATTAAAATAATATTCAATGATTTGATTTGTAATATGAACTAAGGAAAATAAAAAATTCCTTAAGAATCTTAATTCAATTTTCTTTTTATTTATTTTTCTTTCAGCAAATGAAAAACTAAATTTTGTTTTAAAGACTTTTATTTATTAAAGAATAAGACATTCCGCTCTCAGACATTCAAGAGAGTTAGGCGGTGATATAAACGAATAGATATATAGAATTTAATCGATTTAATTTAAACTTTAGTTAGCAAAGGCTGCAAATCAACGAACGAACGAAACAACCTGTTAAGTCAACTTAAACTGATTTGTATTGCCGTGTTCATCTCAAATACACTTGATGTTGAAGAGCCAGTTGCAGAAGGATTTTAATTCCTGGCATGAAGCTCGCTATTTTCGAGAAATCTGGACCTGACACCATTTGCGTGTGAAGGCCGAGGCCATTGCCGTAGTCTCCTATTTGAATTAATTGCACCAGTTGATTTAAAGACTCCAATGTACTTTGTGATAGCTGAAGAGAAATATTTCATTAGAATGAGAAATATTTATTGAGAAATTTAATATTCTTACCCGATTTTCACGAAGAAGATCGTAAAGTAACTCCAACCGCTTTGAAACGTCATCAAGTTTTCGTTTAGTTTGCTGGAATTTAAAAGACATCGTCAGACTTTATCAAGACAATTATTCATTTGCTTTAATTTACCGGATTTCCCGCGGCGTTGATGCATTGCGTTTTCAACTCCTCGAGAACAGTCTGAAGATAAATGAATTCTTCTGGCAGTGGAAGTTTTTGCTTCGGTGGTTCCCTAACTGCAGGAGGAGGCGACACAGTTTTCTGCAGTTGCGGCTGGGACTGCTGCTGTCCCGAGAAGTTTTGGAAATTTGAATAGTTCACTTGATTTTGCTGCATTGGTTGTTGAACATGCTGCTCAGGTTGGTAAATTCCTGTAGGAGGACCTTGGCTCATTGAAGGTGGCATTGATTGATTCTGGAATGGCGCTCCGCCGAACTGTTGTTGCTGATACATTTGCTCGTTCGGTTGTGGATCAACGGCTCCGAAAATCGGGTGCATTATTGGCGCAGCAGCAACGACTTCTTTCTTCTAAAATTCCAAATAAATCAATGATTAAAGAAAAAGTTTGAGATTTCAAGTCGAAGAGGACGAAAAAGCTTTTGGATCGTCAATGAATAATTTCATAAAATTTTAATGGGAAATGGATTGTTATGCGATGGAAGAAAAATTCGTAAAACTTGTTATTATCAAAAACCAAGACAAGAAAAACTTCGCAGTCAATCAAAAAAGGTAAGAAGTTAGACTCTATTAAACAACAAAGCTATTCTAAAGTCGTGAAGACGCGGAAATCTGAGTCAAACCTCGTGATGACCATCGGAGTGTTTTTCTCGCCACTTTTTAGTGCCAGCATGTTCAGCTTGAGCGTTTTTGGACTGAACAAGATAATTGATAGATTTAAAAATATCGGAAGACAGAGATGTTTAATAGACTTCGAGGAGTGTTAAGTTAAAATCTCACCGTTGATTTAGGTTTGAACTCTGGAGGATCATTCCAGCCTGGAGGTGGCGTTGGATTCCTTATCATTGAAGGCGGAGGAGCTGAACCATTTACGTTTTGAGACGTTCCATAGTTTTGTTGATCCCAACCCATCGATGGCTGCTGAGTTATTGGATTCATAGGATTCATTGTTTGGGGAGCGAACGAAGCTCCGATAGGTTGAGTGTTAAAAGACGTTGGTTGTTGACCAAACGGCGAAGATTGAATGGGACTCGTGTTAAATGCTTGATTTCCGTACATCACTGCAGGAGCTGCATTCTGTCCATAAGAATTAGGAACTGATTGAGCAGGAGCTCCGCCATACATCGTCGAAGGCGCTGGAGTTTGTCCATAGCTTGGTCCTGATTGAACAGAAGGATCGAGTAGGCGTTTCGGCTTAGGCAATGCGCTTGCTTGCGAGGCACTTCCAACACTCGAAACACTTGCTGGTCGCGGTGGTTGTGGCAAATTTTCTGTCGGATTCATCATGGCAGGAGGTGGTTTAGAAGCTTGAGGTGGCCAAGGAATCTGCGTTGGCGCAGCATCGAAATGATTGTTCAAACCAGAACCTGCATTTGGGAGGCCAGTGTTAAAGGTTGGAACCGTTGGAAGAGCAGAGTTGATCGTTGGGATTGCCGGTGCTGGTTGATAGAATCCTGGTTGACTCGATGTAGAGATAGTTCGAGGATGCGACAAGCGTGGCGCCATATTTTGAAAAACATTTTGTTGACTTGGTTTTCGTCCATAAGGAATTGCTTGTTGAAGTTGTTGCTGCTTGTGTCCAAGAGCATAGTAGAGCCTTTCACGAAGATCAATGATGTTAGCGTCGTCTTGAGATGTTCCAATATATGTCAAAGCCATGTCGAGTGAACCTTGAGTTGCTAGGAGCGACGCATATTTCGATAGAAGTTCAGCATACTTTCCATAAACGGGAACTTGCTTTCCTTGTAGTTCCATTGCCTTGCTTAGAAGCACAATAATTTCAACCAGATCTTGAAGTTTCTCTGAATCCTCTAACGAGTCAGGTCCGTTAATTGAACTCCACGCATCAACAATTCGTTCAATATTTCCAGCACAAATGTAACAAAGAATCGAGTTCTTTACAATGCTTTGATCTCCGCCAGACTCGATTTGCAATCGTTCGCCTAAGCGTTCACATAGAAGTGACGATTGATCGCTACTGTGGGTGAGGGCAGCTACGAGTGCTTCCTTCCACGAATCAATTGTACATTGTGAAATTACTCCACTCCAATCTGCCATTACCATCGCAGAGATAAGATTTGAGATAAAGCTGTCGTTGTTCTTTAAGTATCGGTATTGAGTCTTTGCTAATAAGTCACTTCCACCAAGAGACGCAAGGATGATAGCATCTGTTGACCGATCAGCATTCATGCACAACTCAACTGCGGCTGGAATATTTCCTGTCAAAAGAGCTTCGCAAATTAATCCTTCAGATCCAGTCGTTGCCAGTTTGTAAGGAATCTTTGCTCCAGAGCTTTCGGTGTCCTTGATTCCATTCATTTCGAATCCATCCAAGTTCTAAATTAAAGAAAAAGTTTATAGTATTGTCCATGGAAGTTAAAAGAAATTTAAGTAGAACAAATTAATTAAAAATGCTAACGAGCCTTACCGACAAGTTGTCATCACTTGAACTCTCTTCGCTTGAATCAATCTTTGATTGTAATAAATTGGAAAAGTGGAAGAGAGTGCAAAAGGTTTTCAAGGTTGGATTAGCAAGGAAGTCTTAAGCAATAAGTGAGTGTCAATGGTAACGAAAATTTGATTGAAAACTTACTCGGGTTAGTTTAGAGATTTGATCAGTTATTCCATCAACACCATTGCTAAGGTTTGAGTCATTTGGCTCCATAAATTTGCTGAACTTGCTGGAAACGTCTTCAGATTGATAGCCTAAAAGAAAATGTTCTTAGAAATCGTCAAACTGAAATCTTTAAAATGTAATCTTACCAAGTAAGTTGAGGAATTCGCCTGTCGTGTTTTCTTCAAAATATGCTTTGAGGAAGTACCAAACAAATCGATTGTGTTGATCGCCTGCGTCATCAGCTTTTTGTCGACAATAATCAGCAAAGTTTCCTTGCGACATAACATTCTCGAGTTCACTAGAGCGTTTAACAAGGCCTTCATCTGTCACCAATTGCTTCATTTCAATTTGTCGACTGTTAGCGTTGAATGTAACAATTTTTCCTCCGAATCCAAATGAAATTCCCGATGGTCGTTTCAACCATTTTGGTGGCTTTACCATATCATGATAAACAACAGATTGCGCGGTCTGATGATGACTTTCTGGTGCAATCGAATCCATTCCAGGGAACGAGTCAGCAATCTTGCTTGAGGTTTGAACTTGCTGTTGTGTTCCTCCGAACAGAGAGTAAATCGAAACATTTCCATCAAAGCTTGAAGCAGCAACAACTGCAGGGTTTCTAGGACACCATGAGACGTCTGAGTACCATTGGCTTGTTGATGCAATTTCCGATAAGATCTCTGGGTGACCGTCTTCAGAGTTGGCATTCCACGAGAGAATTTTGTTGTCCTTGGCACACGAAATCATTAGCTCTGGATCAGTTGGGCACCAAGTCATGCCAAGTACTCCGCGATTGTGAATTTGGAGAGTTTTCGAGGGAGCAGTTGCATAACGAAGATCCCACAGTTGAATGACTGGAGATTGGTCGTCTTCACTGGCAAGCCATAATTGCGTTGCGACATCAGGATGCCATTGAACTACACGCCAGCGAACTCTGGATTGGGAATCGCTCAACTTAATTATTGGCTCGTTCTTTCGTAAATCCCAAATCACACAGCGAGTCGCAAATGATGAAGCAAGAATATGTTGAACTTGACGATTCCAAGCAACTCCACACACGTCTTCAGATGGTTGTGTCTTTGCTCCTGGTGTCATTGGAACGCTTGTGTTGTTAACATCCCAAATGAAGATCTCGGAATCAGAAGCCGCTGATGCGATCAGATTTGACTTGAATGGATTATAATCAACAGTTCGAACTGGTCCAGTGTGCTTATCGGACTGAGCGACCAAGGCATCTTCTCCAGCTAACATCTTCGAGACGCTGTATATTTTAAGCAAGCCTCCTTCGCAGCCTCCAACGATTACTCCATTCGGATAATTTCCTGCATTGTCAAATGGACTCCACACGATTTTATGAAACTTGTGAGCACTTTGTTGAGTTCCATAAAGTTCCAAATCATAGCCGGGATCTGTGAGGTTCAACGAGTACAGCTCTAAAGTTGGACTCGAAGCGTTTAGTGATGTGTCAAGTAATTGTTGAGCAGCAGTTCCGGCAGCCAAAAATATCGGCGATTGCTGCTGCGGTGACCAAGCGATGTTAACAGATTTTTGTAGTTCCTTGATCTTCATCTTTGTTGACACTCGTTGTCCTTATCGGCAAGTGAATCGACTAAAAATAATAAAAATCCACAATCACAAATAATTTTCTTTCGAACTTTTCACTTGTTTATTGAAGGAATCTTTGACTCCACTTCAGTGAGAACAGTTACCGGTATTGTCACAAGGTGATTGTTGATTTTACACACAAACAAATGGCTTAACTTCTGTATATAAAGGCGTATTTAGAATTTTCCGTATTTTCGATGATGTTGGCAGATTTGACTTGGAACGATTCTAAGTTTTCATCAATGATGTCACGACAATAACAAGTTGATTTTTAAATTTATTGAAAACGTCCAATTTGAAATCTCGCTTTCGTTAAATTCTCGGTTATTTGATTCAATAAATAAAAGTAAAATTTAAAAGAGCTAACTCAAGTCAAATAAAAGAAAATTCAGAGAAGAAGATATTCTCCTTTTATTTGTTTATGTCACTCGAATTCTTATTAGAAAAAGAAGACAATTTTACTTTTTCGAATGTTCTTGAAAATAAGGCGAATAAAATTTATGTATAAAAATCCATACAAATCTGAAATAAACAGGCATTCAAGTTTAAGAACCCAAAGTGATAACCTCATCTCAAGTTTATTCTCAATTTAGTGTTCAAACGGTCTTTTTAAAGACCACGTGAATATCTCAAAGAAGTCCGAATCAGAATTTCAGCAATCTTTGTTGCTTTATGAAATAAAATATTTAAAACTTCAGTTCAGTTAGAACCGTCAATCAAGAGAGTTTTAAAACTTTAAAGTGTATTCCGACACTTTCGCAATCCAAATAATTTAAATTTGAGTGTAATTAAATGATTCAACGCGAAAGTTTCATTCAAAAACTGCTTTCTGAAATGAAAATCATCTATTCATATAACAAATCTTATTGCTACGTGGGCATTGTTGAAAACGCGGTGATAACAGAACCAGCTCAAGAAATAGAAATTTTCAAAGGAGAACATCTAAACGGAAAGACTGATTTTGACGTCAGCACGCTTTACTTTGTGAACTCACCAAATCTACTTTATTTTCCACGAGATCTAAACAAACATTTTCTTAAATTGCAACATTTGTATTTCAAGAATTGCGGAATCAAGGAAATTTCGAAACGAAACTTGAAAGGCTATCAAAATTTGAGCACACTTCACTTGGTAAAATGCCAGTTGACATCACTTCCGGATGATTTATTCACTAAGATGCCGAACTTGACTTCAGTTTCATTCGATAACAATCAAATCGAGTCAGCATCTTCCAAATTCTTGGAGCCTTTCGTCGGAAAATCAAGAATCAAAATTGATCTCTGTTTCAACAAAAATATTGATGCAGACTTCGACTCAATAAATATCAAGGGATCAACACACGAATCGCTCGAGGATCTTATGAAAGAGATCGACGAAAAATGCCACAAAACAATAGTAACGCCAGCAGCTGAAGATTTCAATCATTTAATCAAGAATTTGTGGACTTCCAGAGACTATTCTGATTTGAAGATCATCTCAGGCAACAAGGAATTTAACGTTCATCGAATCATTCTTGCAGCTCGCAGCCCAGTAATGGCAGAGATCATTGAGGATAATAAGGAAGCAACAGAAATTAAAATAAATGATTTCAGTCCACTGGCAGTTGAGTCACTACTTCACTTCGTCTACACTAACGAAACTATTCATGATAACAACTATACAGAGAATTTCGTTATCGCACATCAATTCAAAATCTTGAAAATGGAATCCATCTACGAAGGAATTATTTCCAACAATCTCCAAAGCTCTAACGCTGACAAAGCTTTTCCGATCGCCGATAAAAACGCAACAAACGATTTGAAGAAAAAAGCTTTCAAAATTATTGCTGACAAGTTTCATTTGCCTGAAACATTGATGGATAATCCAATCAAACTGAAGAAGGCAATTGACATTCACCATGAATTAGAAAAGTTGCGTGAATAGCGAAACAGCCTCTCGGTTAAAGGAAAATATTTAATCAAACAAAATGTATGATTTTTCGAAGAATTAAAATATGTAATTTTCATTGATTAAAAAAATAAATTTCTATTTCAATAAATTGAATTCTTTGTTCAAATTGATTAGCACTTTTCGTTTCCAGTCGAGTCGATGAAATCAAGAATCTTTTAGAAAAATTGATTAAAAAGCTGGACCGCTCAATTTGATAATTGCAGAATTTCTAAATTTGACACCTGCTTTCAATAAACATTTTTTAACTACATACTAATTTTTATTTCATGCCTCATTTATTCAAATATGTTTAATTAAATCAGAATATCAAAAAGAGTGTTTAATAGAAAGCTGGCTTTCTCTCTCTCTTTGGTTTTGGTGATCCAGTTGGTTTTCCCTTGGCATCAGCCGATTTTCCGGTTGGTTTTCCCTTGGCATCAGCCGATTTTCCAGCGTCAGCAGGTTTTCCTCCAGCTGCTGGTTTACCTGCTTCTGCGGGTTTTCCATTAGCGGCGGGCTTACCAGCTTCAGCGGGCTTTCCTCCAGCTGCTGGCTTTCCTGCTTCAGCGGGTTTTCCTCCAGCTGCTGGCTTTCCTGCTTCAGCGGGCTTTCCTCCAGCTGCTGGCTTTCCTGCTTCAGCGGGTTTTCCTCCAGCTGCTGGCTTTCCTGCTTCAGCGGGCTTTCCTCCAGCTGCTGGCTTTCCAGCTTCAGCGGGTTTACCAGCAGGTTTTCCTATTTTTGATTTTACAACTTAAACTAATTTTCAATCAAACTCTTTGTGTGTTTCACCTGTAGTTTTCTGTGCTTGAGCAACAGCCACTAAAGCAACAAATGCGAACAAGATGAGGAATTTCATTGTAGAATTGTTCAGATTATCTCGAAAACCGGAGTAGAAAGACTGATGACAAAATAGTCAAAATGCTCGATATTTATATGAATTTGATTTTGCAACTTCATGTCAGAAAACATAATAATTTGAGAAATAATGTCGAACATATTTTTTCAGAAAGGAAATGTTTCCGTTGACTACAAAATGAAACTCATTTGTCAGAAGGAAGGAAACTTGATGTAAACCAAAGCAACTCTAACATCATTGATGTCAAAGTTTGTAAAAGTTTAATTAAAAGAAGAAAAAATAATTTGTAAGTTTAATTTAATTTTTTATTTTGAATTATAAAATCTGTAGCATAGTAATATTGAGATAAGTAATTTCTTTAACGGAACTGAATTGCTGAGATCTTCAAGCCAAGAGCATCTTTTCCAATTTCCGCAACACCACAAACTTCGCACTTGAATCCTTTGTAGTCTGGTAAATAGTTAGCGCTGCAAAGTGGACACTTCACTTCAGGTTTTCCACGATAAATTGGTTTGTAAGTTATAGCGCAAAGACTGAATGGATTGTGCTCATCGTATTGTAAGTTATGTTCATCAACAGGTTGAGCTTCACATGCTTGAAGCATTTTTCTTGCTTGTTGTGCAGTATCGTTTCTCGGTCCGAGCTCTAAGAGTCTTCGAGCAAATGAAGCTGCGGTTTTGAAATTTTTCATCTTGAAGAACATGTTCAAAGCTGTTCTCAAAGTAAGGATCTGGTGAACAGGTTGGAAACTGCAGTGAGTGAAATAAGCTGCAAGTTCTGCTGTTCGTTTCTGCTCTTCGAGAGTTGCTTTGGGCAAAGTTTTCCTGTGAGTCTCCATCTGTAGACCAACAACGTATTCTCGAGAAATATTCATCAGCTGCTGAGCTTCAGCGATCTCTTGGCGACTGTCAAGAACAAGAAGCGGAATGTTGAGGATGATGTATTGGAATTTCTCGATAGCTTCTGTGAATTTTCCTACAGTTGTCAGTTGATAGCAAGTCTGCGAAATATAAAAATGTTAGATTCAAAAAACTAAACTTGGCAAATTATTAAATTTTACCTGCAAAAGTGCAACTAAGTCGTTTAATTTAACTCCGATTGTGGGATGGCCTGCTTTCTGCCCAGCATCTTTCCAGTTGCGATGTGGATGATGAACCTTTGATGGCAAATTCGGTAAACAAGCGTAAGAAGTCTTAGCGGCAACGAACAAAATACTGAACAACTTTTTGTAAGGTTCGAAGTTGACAATTCCGACTTGTTCATTCAGAATTTTAAAGGCAGACTCGAATGAACCAGCTCTGATGTGATCAGCAGCCAAAAGACTTCCATTCGTCCATATTTGTGTTTGCTGAACTCCTTTCGTGGGAGCGACGTAATAGTCTCCACCTTTCTCAGCTCCGAGTTTACCCGAAAGATCTTCAGGCAACTCGATCTCATCATCTCCAACATCCCAACCAGCTCCTTCTCCAACACTCGTCGTTTCCAATGCGTCTTTCATTTCATCTTCATCCTCTTCATCATCGAGTTTCAAATCAGCATCTGCGCCCCATCCATCATCGACATCGTTGTCCAAGCCTTCAGCAGTAGCGAGAGCTTTCGAAACAGTTCCTGCTTGACGCGACATTTGTTGACCTTCGAAGAATCCACGGGAAATTGTCAACAACGGCCAATTAGTATCAAGGTCGTTATGACCAACTTGTGCGTTTTGAATTGGCAGAGGTCCCTTGAAAAGTTTTGCGTTTGGATTAACTTTTGGAATCTCTTTGCCTTCCGCTTCAATCTGTGCAGCCATGTCTTTAGCTTCCTCGTCTAATCCGTGAGAAGCAGCTGTGAGATAAGCCAAAGATTTCTGATTGCAGTTCTTCAGAATATTGAATCGTTCTTTAACATCGCCGAGAACTAAAGCTCCGTGATATTGAGCAGACACGTCCTTTCTAATTTCTGCGATCTTGTTCATTTTCTTGAGCTTCTCAAGGTTTCCGGTGATGAGATACAAGAACGACAGTTTGTCGAAGCTCTTTGTACGTTGATAGCACATCTCAACAACTTGATGGTTTCCTTGCATCAACGCTGCTTGTCCCAAGCGATCCCAACATTCTTTGTCGTCCAAGCTCTTTGCGGCTTCGAGAGCAATTTCAATATTTCCACATTCAAGAGCCAAACCAAAGCGAGTCTTCTCGTCTTTCACGAAATGCAAAGCAACTTCTGGATAACCTTTCTGTTGCAAGTAAGCGATGATGCTCTGTCCAACCAAACGAGCATTGCGAACCATGTGAAGAACTTCTTCGTATTTGCGATTAATCAATGCAAGTTTAAACTTGAACTCAGTTGTGTCAATGTTCAAGACACGAGTTCGACATTCCCGATCGAGGCAGAAAACTTGCGAACCCTTGACGCGTGTAATGTAAATCGGCAGCTCAAGCGTGCGAATGATTCCGTGGTCTCCATTAAGAATTGCATATTTAATGTGATTGCTGGTTGTGTAGATGAAAACGCCTGAGTCGTCCCATGCTCCAGATTTGACACGAGTACTTTCTTGAATCGTGCAAAGCGATTCCAAACGACGATTACAAATGTTGATTGTATGCTTGGCAAGAAGTGCAACGTGGGACATGTCAGCAGACCAAATAACGTATTTGCATTTAGAGATTTTAACTTGAGCTAAATTTCTCAATTGTTGAACATCGAACAAAGTTACGTGATCGGTCTCACGAAGCAACAGCATTCCTGTGCCTGCGTAGAAGATTTCGTCGCATTGAGATGTTTGAATCTTCTTGGTGACTTCATTCTTAAAGTTCTTGACGACCAGTTGGCCAGAGCGATCGAGAACAGCGAAACGGTTACGAGCAACCCACAAAGCTGTCACTCCCGATGATCGCTTTGAATCAGTTTCGGAGTTCGACTCAGAATCCTTTGGAATACTGTACAAGTCGTACGTGGAGTTCTCCATATTGCTCGTGCGAGTGCAAAGAAGAATTGCGTTCAATGCTGGATTGTATGACATGCTGAATGTTGGAACTTTGCCGCCACCTCTGATTTGCATTACAACTGAATCTTTTGTTGTCGTGAAATCCAATTTGCGTAAGAATCTTTCTTTGACGTAGTAGAGAATGTTTCCATGAACTGCATACGCTGGTCGTTCTCTTTCAAGCTTGAAGACAATCATTCCGGAATCGTGACCGGCAGCAAAAAGGTTCAATGAAGGATGAGCTGTTAAAATCCAGAAACGTTCGTGTTCACGACGGAAAGTGTGAAGACACTGACGCTTTGTCATGTCCCAAACGCGAATCGATTTGTCTTCGCTGTTGGAAATGATCAATTCTTGACGTGGATGGAACAGGACACACGAAACATTGTTGTAGTGACCTCTGCAAGTATCAACTTCCCAAGCTTTGTATTCGTTCATGCGCCAAAGTTTGATTTGACGATCATCAGCACCTGACACGACGAGCGGAAGGGTTGGATGGAAGTTAGCCCAGTTTACCTAAAAAGAAAAAACATTTAAAATACTTTTTCTTCAAAATCTTCATTCTAAACTTACACCACGATCGTGTCCTTCAAGAACGTGCTTCACAATAGCATCAGCTTGTCCAAACAAATCTGTAGCTGATGGATTCTTTAAATGATCTTCCAAGCCTCCTGGTCCTGGAGCGACGCTCTTCTTGCGCAAACCTAACGAAAGGGAATTCATCATTTTTAGAAGTTATTTCATTTCAATGAATATCCCGTCAAGTCTTGGATTAGTTTCAAAAAAAAAAATACTAAAAGAATGAAAGTCGAGAACCAAACTAGATTCTGTTCTTCTGTTTGTTGGAGCTTCAACCATTTTAACCACTAAACCAATTTAAAAACCAATGAAATATCACCAATTGAGACTGATCCTAATTTGGTTCCTACCTTTCATTCCATCACGAGCAGCAATGCCTTAAATTGAAAGAGAGATTGGCTTGAGATAAGCTTTTGTGGAGGGAGTTTTAACTTTCGAGAATAAACTAAAACAATACAAACCTGAAAAGTCCCAGATTCTGACCTAAAAGTAAAAGAAAATCATGAATATCAGATTGATCACAACTTTCGTTAACTTACAGTTTGATCCAAGGAAGCGGAAACAATTGTATCGTCTGAAGGATGGAATTGAGCGCACATCACGTAATGATTGTGTCCTGTCAAAACGCAAATGCAAGTTCTCGATTGCCAGTTCCAGATTCGAATCGTTTGATCGTCCGAAGCACTCAGCACCCAAGGATATTCGTGATGGAAAGAAGTTGTTCGAACGTAATCTAAATGCCCAAGTAAAGTGAAGATGCATCGCTTCTGCTTGTAGTTCCAAACTTTTATCTTGAAATCATCTCCACCGGATACGAACAATGGTTGTTGATTATGAAATGCGATTCCTCTAACTGGTCCGTCGTGTTCATCGAACTTTTCGAGGAGAGTACTGATGCGGTAATCCCATAACTGAATCACTCCAGTGTGCAAACTGTAATCGATGAATTAAATGAGTTAACATCATTTCCATTGACGACGAGTTGAAAATTTTACCTCGCGAGAATCCACGGTCGCTTTGGATGGAACGAAAGTCCCTTTACTCGGGCTGTCTTCGTCTCAAAGTTTGTCAGCATTTTCGTTCACTTTTAAAGCTCAACTTTGTGTTTTTCTCTGTTGAAATTAAAAATTGTGAAATTTTATTTCTGATTCGGTTTTTTGTTGACGAGTTGGCAGTCGCGTAGCTTCTCTCCTTTCAAATTGAAATTGAGCGGGAATCAGTCGACACGTGGTCGATTTGAAAATCTTCTTTAAACAGAAAGAAAATGCAAACTCTTGTGTCAATCACAATTTGCTGCAGAATCTTTAAGAAAAATTGATTTTTTCCTCACAATCAGAGAAAACATTTTGTCTAGCTCGATCTGCTTTTATTCTACGAAATCATGAAAAATGAATTATGCAAATGAATCAAATCGCACGAATTTAAATCTCTCAGTGGATTGGCTTCAGTGGATTGTAAAAAGTTAATTGAGGTGTCCGCAATAGACTCGATTTAAAAATAAAATAATAAATCATTTATTAATCATCACCAGTGAATTCGCTTGAGTCTGATTGATCGCGTGATATTCGAAAATAATTTTGCTCCTGAACTTTTTCATTGCGCCCGTGTCTCGCATAGCACAAAAACGTGATGACTCGCTAATTGGAATCAGATGCAATTTCAGTTTGAAAGTATTTTCATGGAAATGTTCGCAGAGCGAGAGCTGGTATGATCAGAATGTTGATTTACTCGAAAAGTCCTGTTGCCAGAGGAACGACGCGAAGGCTCAATGGATGGAATATCTAAAGCTTCACTGAGTTTCCAGTTGCAATAAAAAATTTATGATAAAATGTTATTTAAAAATTCCGAAGACAACTATGAACTGGAAATCCAAAAATAAATTTTGTTTATGTCATATCAGATCGTTCGTTTGACAGAAATTAGTCTCATTACTGATTGACTAATCGTTTTAAAATATTGTTATAAATATTTAGTTTTTAAAAGAAGTTTATTCAGTTTAGAGTCAAATATTTGGAGCGATGGGCGAACAGAAGATTCTTCAAACTCTTCTCTGTTTCTCCCTTCTTTGCATTATGAGCTTTTGCAAGAAGCAGCCAATAAAAGAAACACAAACCATAAACATTAAACATCTTAAATGTCACAACGTTTCCGAAAAGTACGTGTATCCAAATTACTCGTGCTTCGCAAAGTCTTTTAATAGATCGTTCTCTTCATTGACTTCAATTGTGGATTTTAAAATTCCTTTGAATAATATTTCGGTTCAAGCGAAGTATTATTTCAAATTCGGAACGATCTACCGAGAAGTAATTTTGTTTTATTTAAAAGTTGTTCATTAACCTTTTTCCTTCGGAAGGTTGCAGTATCGCCAGTAGCTAACTTTTGTGCGCTTGCCAGTCATCGATATTCGAATCTGGTTGAAAGGGAAATCCTGAGATTCGTAAATTTTACTCGACCAGACTTGTACAAGCCATGTCCTCGAACGGTAAGTTTACTTCAGCTATTTGTTGTTTTAGAGAATCCAAATTTGTTCGTTAGGGTCTTCGCTATGAGTACATTCCATTCAAGACAGACACATTGATCTACATTCTAAGAAGCGGTGACTACAAAATAACTTCCTATGTTTGGGAAAATGAGGATCTAGTTGCTTTATCAACATTAGCTCTTACAGTTATTTCGCCACTTCATCATCAATATGGATAAGTCCCTTGACTCAGTGGCATGGAGTCAACCTTGAAGCTGAACGTGGAATTTGTTTTTCAGGTGAACAGAAATAAAAATCTTGAAAACCTAACCTTTGCCTTTATTAAGTTGATTATCATAATTCTGCTTATTCGTTTTGGAAGCTCCGGATGCTCAAAATATCTTTTTCCGTAATTCGCTTGATGACTTTTTGGAAAAAAAGCTTTTGAACTTTTTGTTTGATTTGAAGTGGCATAATTATCCTTTGATGATGAAGTGTTGAAATGACTGTTGTCACAGTAATGGAGATCCTGGTTTTAAGCTGGCTTTTGAAATGTGTCTTTAATGGAATGGATTTGTAGTAAATAAACGAGGAATTAAATTTGAAATCTAATAAAAAGATTAAAATTTTGTTGGTAGCTTCCCATGCGATGCAATTGCTTTTACAAATCAGGTCGAGTAAAATTTCTAAAGCTCAACAACTCCGTTTCAAATTTGTTTAAACATCAATGACTAACAAGTGCACAAAAGTAACTTTTGAAAAGTTAGATACTGAACTTTGTAGTTGGGTAACAAATTAAAATGAAAGGTTTGAAACAGCTTAAATGTAATTACTTTTCGGTATTCAATCATCTCAAATTTGTTGATATAAATTCATCGACAACTTGTGCAAAGTCATTTTGGAAACCACAACGAATGTAAACGAAGAGAATGAATAATTGTTTTTACTTATTTCTGTTCTGATGACCTTTTGAAAAAAAAAAATTAAAAAAGTTATTTTTGGTTCCATTTCCTCGAAATTTAATTGAACCTCGGAAGAGATGTATCACTCGCTAATCGACTTGTTGAGTTGTCACGTGTTCAGCGTTTTTAAAACGTGAGCAGAATTTTACGCAACAAAAAGTTTTGCTTCAATTTATTTTATTAAAAATAAAAAAATCATTTGCGATTTGAAATGAAAAAAAAAAACAATTTCTCCTGAAAATTCAAACTTTGAACTGTTTGCTGTCGATGATCCAAAAGAAACACATTGCTCTGAAACAATTTTCTCTGCAACCTCGGGGTTTTATTCATGGATAGATTGAAAGTGAACGAGAAAGGAAAGTTCCTTGGGAGTTGGAAACTTTTTGAAAAGAAAAAATTCAAAAACAAAATTATTTTGGGGTTTCTCTATTATTAATCGATTTTTCGTTTTCTTTTTCCTTAACAATACAATTGTGGGCAATCAATAAAAATATTAGATTTGCTTCTCGAAAATATTGTCACAAATTTATTGGGCATTGATAACGAGGATACTTTGGCTACGACGATAGTAAAATACCTTCGGCTTCATTATCAATATTTTAAAACCTTTCAAGGATTACAATTATTAAGATTTCATCCATTGATCCATGGGATGGACATTTTCATACAAATCTTTCAAAAGCTTACATTAAGAACGAACGTTTTAGTTAAGAGAAATCTTTTGCGAGACCATTCGAATTAAATTCATTTCAAAATGAAGTTGATATGCCGTAAGTAACGAAGTTAAAACTTTCTTTCATTTCACAAAATTGAAACTTAAATTTAGAAGTTTATCATTAACAATTCTCTAGAAACATTTAGGCTCTGATAAGTTTATCAATATAAATTATTTTAACTCTTTTCCAGAGTTTTGTCTCTTTGGTTAACACAATTTCACAAACTTCATGTCTTGTAGTCGCTTAATTAGGAATTTATTTATGTCTCACTCGATTAGTCCATCAGAAATTGTCCAATTCAATTAGAAATATTTTAATGGCGGATTGCATGTTGCTCTCTCAACTTAACTTTGAATGGAGCATGCAAGGATTGATTTGCAACTTGATTGTGCTTGCGATAACACTTTTAACTTAGAAGTTGACATTTGCTAACTTATAAAAGCTAAATATTTTGGAAAAGTTTCAATTTTAAAGCAAAGCACTTTAAGGAAGAGTTTGCTGAACATTGATTGTGCCTAACATTGGCAGTTTTTAAATTTGTAGCGATTTGTAGCAGAAGAAGTTAAGAATGAAAGAGGAATCAGCACATCGTTTCATTCATCGAGTCGTCTTGAGCAGGATGCTCTTCATCGGTGCTGCTCTTAATGTTCGAAGAAAGTTTTGCAATCTCATTCTGAACTAAGTGCGTGCTAATCGATGGCATCGTTTTTCGCGAGTCGTCGCGAGTGTCATCAGTGCTTGTGCTTGAGCTTTCGGTTAAAATATTCATGTTGAGTCGAGGATTTGTTGGAGGTTTCGTTTGATTTGGAAACTGCTGTGACTCGACTGTTTTAACAGTTGAACGGAACTCAAGATTCTCAGACTGCGGACGATTCTCGAGTCTCTTTACGTCGATGCTGAATTGTTTCCTGAGAAAACTTGGACGACTTTCTGTTGATCCCATCGTTTGAGCTCTCTTCGGCATTACTCGCTCCTCTGGAGCAGTTTCAATTACAGTTTGATTCAGATTTGGATCAGCGTCGAGAGAAAGATCGTTCGTGAAAGAAGAATTGTCGATATTGAAAGAACTGTTTGTGTCATTCGAGTTTTGCTTAATGACTCGATACGGATGAGCTGAGTAGTCAGTGTCGGAGCTTGAATTCTTCTGAAGACTTTCGCTTGATTTCTTATAAAATCTTTGAGTGGATTCAGACTCAGGATTGAGAAACGAAACGCTGCTGATGATTCTCGAATTTCGAGGAGAATTTTGATTGCTCGAGGGAATTTTATTGTTCTCACTGGAAACGTTTCGAGTTATTGTTGTAACCCTTTCGTCTCTGATTTGATATTTCTGTTCAGTCATCTGCGAAGATGAACCGTCTGCTTTCTTTGACGGCGTTACGGGAAGTTCAATCGCTGTTTCGCGTCGAAGCATACGTCTCGTTGAAAAATCACTTGCGAATCCCACGTCAATGTTCTCATCGCTGTCGTCGAACGATCCACGTGTCTTGAGTAATCGCTCCATTATCATATAATCGTCGTCTTCACACTCCTTCAAGTGTCTCTTTTCAATAAGTGCAGCGAATTCCGGATTCGATAACTCAGCAATATTCTTCGGTTTCTCGTCGAGCAACGAGCTTGTGGGTGAAGCAATCATGCTTTCCAGTTCATCAGTTATTGACGTGTATTCTGCATGAATCTGAAGCAAGAGATGCCTTCCGGGCTTCACTGATGGCTTTGGGATTGGAACTCCGTTCGGAGCATCAGTGTCGGGTTCCGATTGCGTCAAACTAAATTGCCGCCTCGTCATTTGATTGCCAATAAAGTTTAGACTGTTCTGGGACCGATTGATATCATAATTTTGACTCTCAGAGTTTCTTCGTCCAACTTGCGAGTTTCTTCTTCGGGCAACTCGTTGTCGAATGCCTTCATATCCGTTGTCCGTTTCCTCAATTCCATCGCCAGTGAGTGTTCTTTCATCGCAAACCTCAAGCGGGGTCAAAGTGTCTCGACTTTCAGCACTTGCACTTGTTTCTTTCGTGTCCTGTCGAACGTTTAATGATGGTGGACGACGACTTGACGATTCTGACTGTTGAATGTGCTCGGGTTCATTCAACGATATTTTCTCATGCTGAGACATCGCAGGCGACGAAATGAAATATTCTGGTTCTTCTGATTGAACAGAAAGCTTTCGTGTTCGTAAAATCATTGTTGGATCTTGAATGTCTTCATTTGATATTTTTCCTGAGTCTTTGAGCAATGTTGGAACATCAAAATGTCTGTCCTCGTCGAAATAAGTGTCAGGCCGCACTTCTGTCATCGAGCGAATAAACTTTCTTGGTTTCGGGAAAGTAGGAAGTGCAAGGACGTTTGATGTGTCGTTCTCCGACATTGTTCTTACTCGACTGTCCACAATTGGAACAGGAAAATTTAAATTCGTAATTGAGCCTTGAATATTTTCATTGCTGCTGATATGAGCCGACATAAAACGATGAATGACTGCGAGATGGCTAAGAATCTGCTCGCTCGACTCTTCCATTTTTCTGATACGAAATTCCATATTCTGAACGGAGATCGATTGAAGATTCTCTTTAATATTAATGTCTTCAATTTTCTGCGTCATCACTTCAACTCTCTCGTCCGTGTTTTTAATTCTTTCTTCAGTCGATTGAAGCAGAATACTGTTCTGTTCGTGGAAATACCCTTCGACACATTCCTCCTCAAAGTCGTAAAGTTTCTCTAGGTCGTCTTTCTCAAGGAACAGCTTGAGGCCATTATCTCGAACTTCTTTCAGTCCTTTCGACTTTCTGATACAATACTTCAACAGCGAGTAGAAATGATTGAATGCTATCAAAGGAGGTGGAAGAACAGGTTTCTAGACAAGAATGGATGGAAAATATTTCGAGAAGTTATTTAAGACAAGTCAAAAATATTTTCATGTTTTACGATAAACATTTTTCGCATTTTTCTCACCTGTTGATATTCCATGACGACAGTGAAGCGTTGAAACATCCAAACCTGATGCGAAATAGAGTTCGTCTCGTTGAAGATATTATTGAAAACAGCAATTAGAAGATTGATGAGAAGAATGTTGGCAATCAATAAATACATGGACATTGCAATTGGAGTGATCCATTGCCCAACGACGCAAGGAGGTTGACTATCGTCTTCGCCGCACGGAGGATTGATGTCATCAGCAAACACTTCACCGTACAACATGAAGTAAGGTTGAAAGAACACATCACGGACCAAACGCCAATCAGCTTCTTCGTTTGGATTCAGAATCGACTGACGACTTACGCCAAACGACATGAGCACGACTAACAACAACACAACAAAGTAAATCATGTTTTTGACCATTTTCCCCATCATCGTCACTAAAGGTCCTGCGAGACGATAAAAGGAAATTCCATTTGAATGTTTGAAGTTCAATAAATTCTTTTGATGCTGCTCTTACCTAAATATTTATTGACACCCAATATGTTGAGAATCCTAAGATACCAATAGATGCTGTTGACACAGTAAATAACTCGCCCGTAATCCATCATATTCGGTTTGAACCTCAAGCCCACTCCAATGATGAATGTTATAATAGCTACGCCATCGCAAGGATTCCACATGTTCCAAGTCCAAACGGAGAATTTGTGGCTGTAATTTTAATTAAACAGAAATTAGGAGATTGCACGCAAATGGAAGATAAACATTTTAAAGCCAAAGCTTGCCCTAGTTACATCGAGAAACTGAATAAATGTTTATTCAGTTACAAGCAAAAACATTCAAAATTACCAAATCGCAACAGGTTCGCTCTGGAGAATCTCTCGAATCTTCTCGAAGCCAAGGGTGGTGATGTAGGCGATGGAATAAACTTCTTGCCAGCACGGAGTTGATTCCATTTTCACGAGCACAGTGTACGTAAAGAGCACCAAGAAGACGATGTAGGCCAACGAGTCCGCCCAGAACTTTGTTATCGGAGCCGTGTAAAATTCGTAAAACTTCTTCTTGAGTCGTAGAGGTCGATGGATCCGTGAATCATCCTCATAATGATTGTACTGCGTTCCGTCGGAATCAGTTAATGAAACCTTGAGGCGATAAATTAGAGCGAACAAGATTTTAAGTTTAAGGTTTGAATTACGACACACAAGTAATAAAAGTTATTAATGAGCTTGGAAAAACAAGAAGTTACATGCGAATCTCTATTTCGAGGTTTGATGAATAATCTTCAACGCAAACAAAACGAGAATCAAGTGCGATAATTGCTGATTAAATGCAAATGAACGATGAAGCATGATTGGGGAAATTATAAAGTGAGTTAATTAGTGAGAATTAATCAAGTGGAAAAGCTTCTTAACAGAAACATGACGTTGATGGTGATTTCCTCTAAGTAAACAATAAATTTTTCACTACAGAAACATAACGAGCATGGATTTCATTTATTCACACTAACTTTCGTCATTTCAGGTGGTTCAGTTAGATTCACCTAGTCGGGTGCACAATAAAAAAGAAAAATGGGAAAAATATTTCTCGATTTGAACATTTTCTTTTATAATTATTTCGGTTTACGATGTCTCTCGATGTCGACTTTGATTTCGCTTCGAGTCTTCGCAAAATTGTCAAACATTTACTGATGCAAAATCAAAGGGACCAAGTTGTTTTAACCCCTTCGGGTATTCTTTAATGTCGAGTTGCCAAGTTATCGACATTCCCCCCTTTTGATTCGTTTCAATGAAAGCTCTTACTCTAGGAAAGGATCTAACTTTGAAGAATCTCTTAATCAGAAGATCTTGATTTAAAAAAGCGATGCGATAGCTTTTCATTGAAGATTATCGTGAGTGCAAAAATGCGAAAACAAATTTCTTTCGAATGCTTTCAGATTAAAATTTTGTTGTATTTGTATTTTGTTGGTGTTGAGAGAGAAGTGCTGAGTAAAATAATCGTCTTACTTTTCCATTTTCCTGGACTTTCGTGTCCTTCATTGAATAGCTATCAGATAATAACGCCTAGAAAACAAAAGCACAGAAATTCAACATAAGAATAAGTGAACATAAAAGCACGAGAGATAAACATTTTTTTTTTCGTTGACAAACGACAAGAGATTTTCGCTTCGACTTAGATTCAAGAAGAGAAGAAACAACTTCATTTGGGATCTTAAAGGAAGGAAGCTTCTTTTCCTTTAATGTTACAAAAGCCATCGGCTCAATAACGAAACAAAGGAAGTGAATTTCTTCGTGAGATCCTTGAATCATCGAACTGAGAAAGTGGAAGAGAGCAAACTAAATCCAAAGTTACATCGATTTAACGTTTGAGCTTTAAGATTGCCCAAAGGCAATGAATAACCGAAAAAATTTCTTAGAAGAAATTGAGTTAAAGAAAATATTTTGACAGATTTTCTAAATAAAAGTTTTTTTTTTGTTGCAAAAGTAAATTCAAATGTCCTTAGAGAGAAAAAGTTAATAAAAATAAATGGGAATCGAGCAGGTTGATGGAGCAGATCTAAAGGAAAACAAGGAAACTTAGCAGAATGTCCTATCCATTTAAGTTTACTGAGAATCAACGAAGGAAAACAATTAAAACAAACTTTGGGGAGAGAGCAGAGAGAACATCTAACAAAGTTGAAACAATTAAATGTCGATGAAATTTCTTTCTTCGTTGGGGTTAGAACGACATCAACAAACATTGAATTGTTCTTTGTCTATACCTGAACCGTCGCTTTCTTTCCCACAATGTTTTTGAAGGAACGCCTTTGAACCGAAGTCTGAGAAAGGAATTTGCAGCGAATGCAGAGAAATACATGAATTTTCAGATGTCGAACATGAGAAGATGTCTCGTTTTTTTTTCTTTGAGACGAGATGAGCTTCTTAAAGAAGACGAAAAGGAGGAAAAATAATTTACCTCGGCATCAGTAATTGATTTCTCCTTGTCTTCGTAATCCAAATATTGATTCTCTAAATGTTCCTCCTCAGTCTGCGGCATTTGCTGAAGCTCTTCCCGAGTCTTGAACTCCAACTTCTTTATGTAGATCGGAACAAGTAAACCAGCGATGACCTAAATAAAATAAATCCAGAGACACGATTCAACCTTGAAACTCTTTGATAATTTAAAATCGATTCTAAACTCACGTTCAAGTTCGTGTTCTTTCTCGTTCGAAGAGCTCCCATCCATAAGTCAGCGAGGATGATTTGAGATGAAGGGTGAGCAAGAATCGCTCGATGATTGGCAGCAACTGCTAACGATAGACAGCTTTGATTGGACCATGACGTGAGTTCGCAGGTTAAAAGTTTCTGCGTTTTCTCTCCATCCTGACATCGACCAAAAGGAGAAAGCTTTTTACTTCATCAAACAAATCGAAAAGGTTCGCTAAATACCTGTCGATAACAAAAGTCAAGAAGTCGAAGACCTTTCGATTCAAACTCCTTCGCATAATTCCTCAACTCGTCATAAATTTCCGTATCTAAGTCATCGTCAGCCGCTTCGTGAGCCATCGCTTTATAAAGTTTGCATGCTACAAGCGATTTAGCGAGAGCCTCTTCGCCGTGCGTCCACATCAACAACGCCATTTGTTGTCGTTTCGTTAAAACAGCCCAAATTAAAAGCTCGTTAAAGGGAAACGGAAATAACGCCATTTCTGAGGTGAAAGGAAGTAAACCAGTCACTAAGCTCATCGAGTTCGCACCAGCCGTTCGTTGAAACGTCGAGGGCTTTCGATGTGTGTTCACATAACTGTTCATTACTTTCGCGTAAATTGGCCTAAACTTCCGACGCGTGTAGTACGATCTGCAACGAAGCTAATTTGAGACTCAATCCTTTAGGTGAATAATTTCTAGTTTAACCTGTACGCGCCACCCATTAGTTTGTTAATAACAAGACCAATATCATGCAGAGTGTAAATGTATCCCTTCGGAATATGAGGGCGGACGTCCCGTAATATATAACTGTGAATAAAAGCGTTTTGTTATTGATTGTATGGGAAACAGATTGTTACGGAATATATCCATTACCCAAGCGTATTGGCCGGTCCATGTTTCGTGTTGTAAAGCTCCTGTTCCATTTAAATTTCTCTGTTAGTAAAGTTTTTTGTTTCGTCAAAGTGAAAAGAAAAAACATTTTTACCTCAAGGCGGGGGATCGTCAAAAACTTCCTCATTGACACGCCGTTCTCCAGCAGTAATTTAACAAAATCGATTCTATCATGTTCCAGTGCTTGCATCATTGCTTCATCGAGAGCACCGTGAGGCCACTCCTGGCCGTACACAAAGATTTCTGTCCTTGCAATGTCGACTCGATTCCAAGTCAATGCAAGACTCAACTGCTCTGGTGGACTCAGATGCTGAGATTTGAACAGAGCAGTTATGATTGTCTGATCCAATTCTTGGACCTTCCCTTCTGGCCGGTCTTGAATTCGAAATACTGTGATGAGGTTTTTAAATTTTGATATTTGCATAAGTTCGTCATGAAGTCGATCAGCCTGATCGGTTCCGACTTCAAATGTTTTCATTATCATATTAATTAAATAATCTTTCATCGTGTCTAGAAGTTGATTCTGCTCGTTGTTCTCGTGAGCGTATTTATGGACGAATGCAATGATATCAGCTGCACGACCTGAACCATCAACAACCACAACAGGCACCGGCGGCGAGTCAGTGACGTATTCCAGAACAGCACGAATCGTATTCATTCCGCCCTCAATCACCAGACACACAACAGGTGTGCTCGATTGGATAACTAGAAGTGAAATGGATGTTCAATTAACTAATATTCGCAACACGTCTGTGTGGTTAGAATTGAATGGAAAACTATAAAATATCCTCAGGTAATTTCAATTCCGTTGAATGTCGGATAAATCGTTCGTAATTGAATTCTAAATGTGAACTCACATGGTTGAAGTTTTTGATTCGAAATGTATTTTTCTAACTTTCGCCTGAGGATAATTTCGGCTCCGTATTTCGCTTGAGTTCCATTGTCAACTAAGAGAAAGTAAGCGTGACGATTGTTGAGGACGGCAAGTTTACTTCTGTTGAAGAAAAAGAGGAAAAGTTTGAATTTTCAATTTCATTAGAATTTAATTTTTAAAGTTTACCTTGGAGAGCTGATGCTGTGGCATGGAACGTCTCTATTTCGTTGATGAGGAAACATTAATCAATCAAATTACTTTCTTTCTTTCTCCTTCTTACCTATTATGTCCAAGCAATTCATGATTTCGTTCAACGATTCCCCATGGAGCGATACCGATGCTGACTGGAAATGACATTGATGAAAATGAATTGAATTAAAAAGTTAAAATTCTCACCCAATCTTCCAGATCGTTGCTGTCCTTCCATTCCCAAAGCATCTCCGACTTGCTTAGTTACACCTGTTGTTTGAGGAGATTAGACTTTAGCGTTGAATATTAGATGAAGAGCAGTTTTCACTTACCTGTGTTGGTTCCGCCAGTGAAGATCCAAGCTCCTGTTGTTCTAGCAGCTTTCACCAATCCTTTTCGCAGAATCTAATGAATTTTCAATGAAGAAAAATCATTTTCAGAAGGTGAGGAGAGTAATTGCATGAGAAAATGGACAGATCCCTTCCCGTCGAGCAATTCATTTTAAAGAAAAGCTTAAAAACCTTAGAGATAAGCAATGAATCAAACTCTTGTCTTATTAATCTTCTCTTGAGAGCTTCAGCCAAACACCGCGATGTTGAAAGAAAAGTTTTTCTGTTAAAAAATCTTTCATCGACATCGCTGAGATTCTTTGTAATTACGAAAAGTACAATCTGAGCTATGATTTATTGATGAAATCTCCTGCCACTTGAAGACGCTTCTAAAGCTTTATCGAAATTAAAAAAGTTTCTAAATCGATCTCTTCGACGCTTCAGAGCTCAACAGGTTTAATACATCAAACTTTTTCTCCTTTTAAATTAACACAATAAGGGATACAGATGTCGCAAATTGAAAAGGCCTCACTCGTCTGCTCAATAATTGCTTTCAAAGGTGAATCTTTCAATTTTCTCAAGAACATTCCGAAAGGTCACGAAACGAAACTCAATTTTACCTTTTTCAATTTTGATTGAAGCTCAAAATTCGCTTTGCCGCCTTGCACAGTCAGCAGAAGCTTTGGTAGTTCAAGATTCCATTCCTTACAGAACAATTGGACGATTAATTCTGGGCGCGTGTCATACGATAGGCGGACGTACTGCGAAAGAAATTGAGAATGAAAAGTTGAACGATTACTTTCATAATTTAAAGTGAAAGTACTTGAGCTTTTGTTGGATGAGCACTTCCTTGAAATTCGATGGTTCCATAAGCGTCGGTTGGATGAGGTCGGGTGTGTTTGTTGGGTAGCCAAAGGTCTCCCGCGACTCCAACTTCGATTCCCACAACGATTGTGTGAGTGGTCCTGTCCTGGCCGCAGCAACATCTGTTTCAAAAATGAATAAAAGTTTTTGTCTTTGAAGTGAAGTGTGAAATTTAATTTTGATCCCCAAAGTGAAATAAATGTCAAAACTCATTTTTATATTAAAATATCCTTCGCTCGAATCATGAAAAATGTAAACTCGGTTCATAATTTATAAGCCGTAACTTTCGTTCTTAAATTTCTCCCTTGATACTGCTGTCGTGCCAATGAGAGCCTTGCGAATGTAATAAGAATGCGGCCTCTCAGATAATCTTATCATTTCGTTCAGGAAAATCACTTTTCATAGACAACTTAATGAGATTTCTCCCTAAAGGTGTCTGCGACCTGCTTGAAGGTCGCTCAAGAGTTACTATAATAAAAAAATATTTCATTTTAAAGGTTTAAACCTTAAACTCTTTAGCTGATAATTAAAATTCATGCTCGTGATGCTTTAGAAGCGAGATCGTTATTATTCCACAGAAATAGAGAAGTTTTGTAAACTTGATGAAACAATTAAATGAGAAAATTTAATTTAAACATCATAAACCCGTCTTTTCTGCCTATTACGTTCTGTTCCTAGTTGGGGATCTTAATTATCACGAGGAAGTGAAAAACGCTAAGCAATTAGCGATGAAAAAAAAAGGAAAAACTTTAGACTCAAAACGGTTTTCCTCCCCTTTGTCGAGGTCTAATGCCAGTTTTCCTCGCTTTCCGCTCTTTTCATGCGAAACTTTTTCAATTTGTCAGGCCAAACATATCGACATCAACAACTTACTTTTCCGGATCCTTTGGGCTTGGTATGAACTTTACGCATTCCCGTTTATAGAAATTGGCTTCGATCCAACTTCTCGGCGTGTGCTGTAAGAGAATGAATGCAAGCGATTATAGCTTTGAATAGAAATATGAACATGGTCATGAGGAAGAACCTTGAGACAACGAACATAGACATAAGCAGCTTTCATGCACCTTTGGTTTGTTAGTTTCAAGACATAGTTTGTCTTTGATTCATTCACAATGCTACGGGAAACTTGAAGACATGCAAGGTTCGTTCTAAGGCTAATAAAACTGTCTAAAGGACTTAGACGGAGACAACTTAAGGCGAGGACTGAAATTCTATAAAACACAAGTTCACGTGGTCGAGAGAGTTTCATAATGAATCGTTTCTTGAAAGAACGAGAGACAAGGTTTCTTGAAGATAGTAAAAAAGGGAAATTGGCTTTTCTTCTTGAAAATTTATTAGTTGCCCCCTCAACCACAAATAAAGTCAACTAAAGGAGATTACAGAAGACAAGGAATCAAATAAGAAATCTTTGTTATGTCCTCGGCTTTAGCTTTCTCGAGGTGATAAGAGAGAGTGACAAATGCCATAAATAGTCTCGCTAATCTCAGTCAGACGGAGGTGACGTTGATTAGCTTCTCCACACAACATTTAAGAGGAAAACAAAACAGACTGTGCTCTAGTAGTTTTGAACGAAATCTTAATTCGAATCGTTCATACCTCGTCGATACAGAATAAACTAAGCGAGCGATGATGTTGGAACGTCCGAAGAAACTCAGAGAACTTTGTCGTCATTTCTTTTGGCTTTTTAACTTCAATGTATCAAATGTCTCCAACTTGTTTAAATATTTCTTTTTCTCTCTCTCTTAAAGAGCTTTTCCAACAGAAACAAAGAAACTTACTTCCGTCTTGACTAGACTTTGTAGAACTGGAAATAAAGACGCGATTTAAAGCAGCTCGTGCACAGATTTTCGTTTAATTGTGTGCTTGATTCTAAAGTGTTTTCTTTAAACATTTTGTCACTAATGTTCATCAAACACAACTACAGCAGCTCGCTTCATCAGCAGCACGATAAAGCGGAATGTTTAAGCAAGCAAAGAGTGAATGGTAACATTAGAAGTGTGTGTGCTTTCAATTATCACGAAGCTTTCAAACAAATTTTCAGTCGTTCCTGAGCCGTTCCTTTGGAGAACTGGAAGGTGATTAGATGGAGAATACTTCAACTGACATTCGATCTAAATGCTTTTTGATATCCGTTAATGGAGAAAATGTTTCTGAACTTCATTTCTCAATCAGAGTGAGTCTCTCAGAAACATTTGTGTTGTTTGTCTGATAAAGAAATGTGTGCCATTCTCACGATGATCAGATAATAAAACGATTCTCGTTGGTTCGTGAATTGTTTGTCTGGTTGGATGATGGATAATCACAAACGGTCAAACATCACAGATGATAAAGTTTGAACATGAAGATCGACACTGATAAGATAAAACATTAATAATGATTCCGAAAACAATGAAAATGATGAGAGCAAAAAATAAACGAAAATTAGATTAAAAGATGTTTCACTGATATCGAAGAATTAGCGTCGAGTCGAGCGATGTCAAATTATAAATGATCTCAACTAATAAGATAAAGTTAAATCAATTTAAAAACAATCAGAAAACTTCAAACAAAGAAAACTAACACGACTCGATGTTATTTAAAGACTAAAATGTGATTTTTGTTTTTCTTACCCGTGGCACAGTTATATTTATGAGACCCCAGCATATTTTTTTCAAGCCCCATCGAATCTGCGTCAGTCGATTGTATTCGTAATGAACATTTTTCACGTTGATAACAGCGTTACGCATTTTTACAATTTACGAAGAAAATAATTTTTTTTCATTGTTGTGCGGTTGTGAAAGAAGAAAAGTCAAATAATAAAGGAGAGAGAGAGAGAGAGATAGAAGGGTTAGAATTGAATTCTTTGAAATATATTTCAACAAAGATTTGTGCTAGGGCTCATTATCTGAGTCAGGATTGTGCAATGAACGAGTGTGTGGAAAAACCTTTTCTATTTTATCTTTGAATTCAACTTCAGGTGTAACTTCTATCTTCTATCGAATTGTTTGTTTTGCAACTTTAATTTTGACGCTCAGGAATTAACTGAACTCAATCATCTACAAACTCATAAACAATCAAAGCCAATTTATTCAAATTAGGAATTGACAACAAATTATAAAATTGCGCCTCTAAGACGACAAAATAAAATTTTTCGGCTGAAAGAGAATTCAATTTATTTACGATAACAGAAAAGAGCTTGGAAAGGAAGTTCTCTAAGTTCTCATCTCAATTCTTCCATTTTCCTCTTGAACTGCTTCGAGATTTTATTGGGGATTAAAAAATTAATAATTGCTCTCGATTATCAAGGAAATGGAAAAAGTGAAATTAAAGTTTTTCTGAAGACTTAAAATGTCTGTAAAGCAATAAAGTCGTAACAAGTTCTCGGGCTTACCGGCTTTGGGTTTCGTTTCTGTTTCAGCATTTCGCAGTGAAAATTATTTTATAAGTACGTGAAACTTTCCGTTCTGCTCGGAGCAAAACCGATCGAAGACAGTTTAAAACAGTAGTTAAGCTTAAAAGCGCTGAGATACAAACACAGAACACACAACATGAACATTTGATATGATTTAAGGATGTGCTTAGTTTAATGAAACTTTGTTCATTGAGCAAATTTTCCAAACAATCATTTGGTCGAACTTTATCACATTTTTTTTTGTCACTCTTCAGTTAATTTTATGTTTTCCAAGAGAAGATAGTTTAGCTGTCAATAAACTTTTCTTCACATTTTGTAGTTTTGTCTTCTTATTGTCATCACATTCTGCTATCACTTTGCAACTTTACATTCGTCGTAACCATTATTTCCAGCGATTTGCTGCAGCTGTAGCCACTTTGTTGTCGTTTACATTTATGGTTTCCACTAAATGATTTTCTTACATTCTGAAATCGAGATAGAAGGAGAATTCATTTATTTCAACATTATGTACCGAAAAGTCTGGGGGAGTGTCTTTAAAGGCATTGATGGAAATTTCCAACGAGTAATTAATTGAGATTGATTGATATCGCGAGTTGTTTTTTTATTCTTAATTACTTTAAAAACCGGTTCCGCGAAGTTCTTGTCTCCTCAAAAATTAAGGGACAAAAAAAATTAATTCACTGAAAGGGCTTTTCTCCGTAGATTGATCTGACTTAGAGACAAATATTTCTTTCGTAGAAAATCCAATAAAAATAAATGATTCCTCTGATTAATTAAACGTGGCGCAAATTTTTTATTCAAACTCGTCTCTCACTCTTCATAATGAAGTTCAAACACCCTTTTCACGGTATTTGCACATGCTCGACTAATGAATTCAGAATTTCCAATTATACCTTCGTACGAATGTAGTTTGCTCCATATTGACGCAGCGCAAGCACTCGAAATGAAATAATTTTGCTCCATCGACTGAAGAGAATTCAATTATCAGCGTATGAGGGAGAGAAAGTCGTTAAGGGACGTCAACAAGGTAAAAACAACAATTTCTGATTTTTACTGTGCACAGAAGGGACTTTCGCTACTCATCCGAATAATATAAAGCAATGTTATGAGATATTGCGATAAAAAAAGGTTCAACAGGTTGAATCTCCTTTTTTTCCCTTCTTATAGTTTGGATGGTTATTATTAAAGTATTTGCTTTAAGCTTCGTTTGGAAAATCCTCGATTGAGGTAAGCGAACGCCTTTCTCATGCTCAAAGCTCGATGACATGAAAGAAAGCCAATAAACAACAAGAACATCCTTTATGATATACAAAGGATCAAAGAGGCAATCGACCCTTGGCGAGAAACAAACGTTTGTTTATTCAGTTTAATGGCAATCTCCTAATTCAACGGCATCTCGAGGCAGAAACGAGAAAAACCCAATAAATATTGGCAATAGGTGTTTGTTACTTCAATTATCACGTCGCTCAGCTGACGAAAGCGTCAGGCACGATCATAAATTTTTGAGAAAGAAATCTCAGTCCTAAAGCTACTCAAATCCAATTGAATTCCATAAGTTGTGAGCAAGGGATGAAGAAAGTTTTCTTGGAAGTCGTAAATTTGTCATAAACTTCCTATCATCACGTGCCTCAAGATCATTGAATGTAATTCGGCAGCCGACCAGTTCATCCAGCTCAACAGTCCGGAAAATATGGAGTCACGTCGAGTCGAGAATTAATCTTGACATTAATTTCCCGCCATCAGACGCGAAAGGTTTAATTGAAATTCCTCATTGGAATTTATTCGTCAACATTTCTTCTACAGTCGTAAACGTTTCGTCTTTGTGCCCGTGGATTGGCTTACTAAACAAAGCTTCGGGATTGTGGTTGGGAAGGGCGAAAGAAGAAGCATCAACCGTCAGATACAACAGTAATGATAAGAAAACAGTTTATTATTAAAGGAAAACGCTTCTGGCAAGCAGCAGCAATATCGTTGGGATTCTAATTTTATTTCAATTTATTTTCCATTAAAATTATGAACTGTCGCAACTGGTTTTTAAAAGCCGACGTGCGCAACCAGTGACAATCAAATTACTTTCATATCGATGACTCGCATGAATGATAATTGAAAGCCCGTAAATCGAATCGATATCTCTTTGAAGAAGGAAATTTACTACGAGCAGTACGTGAGAAGACAAAGTTTCTCGTTATTTTTCGGGGAAACGAAATCTTTTTTCCGAGTCAAACCTCTTCAGGTTTTGGTTTTTTCTTGATAACTCAATCAATTTGTTGCTTCGATCTTTTACCATGAGAGAGCTGTGACAAGAGTTTGCTCAAGCTTCTTTTCTTTTTGTTTGAATGGAGACGGATCCTTGAGATCCATTCTCAAAATGAAATTGAGAAACTGTTTATTTTGTGACTTTGTTTACCTCGAATCATTCGCTTCTCTTAGATTTAGTCTTAAAATTACGAATTTTTTCGTCGTTTGAGATTTTCCCTCTCAGCGTGATTTATGAACGGCGCCTAATCTTTAGGGGATGCCTGGGTGCGTTCATTGAATCGTGAAACGATGAAGCTTGTTACTTTGAAAGCAATTGAATCAGCTTAAATCTTCTTCTCTGTTGATTTAAATTTGTTGCGCGATTTTTTTCTGCAATTGAGTTACATTAAAGTAAAACGTTATCGCAAACATAAACGTCACTCTAATGATCAATTAAAATCTAAGATAAGCTGATTTTCAAATAAACGTCTGGGACCGAAATAATTGTTTCAACCCAAGTTATCGTTTTCTGTGGGAATGAGAATAATTCCAGGCCTTGATCTAAAAACCTGACCAACAAACGATTGCGAGGTTTCTGGCGGAGGGTTATAATTTATTTATCAACTACAATGTAGTTAAACTATAATTAACTAGTACGTGTCGCTCGTTTCATAAAAAAAAGTTCGTTTTGCGAAAGCTCAAAGGACGAGGAACTTTCGCTGCTTTAGAACCTCATACATATTCCAGTAATTTTTGGTATGTGTCGTTATCGGAAGATGTTTTGCACATAAACACTCGAATTTATATGCGAAGAGGCAGCGATGCATGGAAGCATAGTTCGTTATATGAATTAGCATTCGGTTGGAGTAAAACATTTTTATTCTAAAATTTATGTGAAATGATCTTTCACGAAGGAGCGAAAGTAATTAAAATTTAAATGAGATGAATTGTCACATTGCTCGTTGAATATCGTGACGCGTTCCATTAAATCCTTTTGAATTTTTCGAAACGTTTGTCACGAGCAGAAACGTTTTTACGAGAATAATTTGCTTTAGCAAAGGCTTTGTGCTAATATTTTTTTTAAACATTCACAACTTTTTCTAAACTCACATGATATTTCATTGTTTACATTTCGCAGAAATTTGATTTAGTCCGAGTAGTGAATTGAGATGAACACAGAGCGAGTGAGACCTGAGTGAGTGCTGCTGCGATTGTAATTCGTGTATACAAACATTGAATTCTTTTAATAATCATAATCGAACGATTAATAATCAAATGAGCGCTTTTTTAGTATCAAACGAAATTTTATTGCGCGGCTTTATGAAAAGAGTGAGTTCGAGAATCTTTTTTATTTTAAAAACTATTGAAGGCCAACAATAAAAATATTACCAAATCTTATGATATTCAAGTGCGAGTTGAACTTTTTATCTCTCGCAATTTTATTGATCACTGAACTAAAAAGATTTTCACATTTCTTTGTTTCCGAATGAACAACAATCACTAACACAATTTTATTAAGACCCTTACTCCAGTCGGTCATGCAAATCTCAGCTGTTTATTGATTTTAACACTTTAAAAAAATATTTTTTCATGCCGCGATTACTTTTCGCGTCCGATATTGAAGAGGCCAGTCTGGAAACTGAGGAGGATATTTCTGTTAAGAGAGAAACTTCGGCAAGAGAGTAAAATCACGCGTTGATAACTAAGAAATGAGAAGAAATTCCCAATAACAGAGGAAAATCCTTCTTGGAATGAAAACCTGAGAAATGCTAAAACAGTGGCTCGAGATGTTGTGAAAATATTTTCCGCCGCGCATAAGAAACATTCATCGACCGTCACTGAATGTTTGCTAAACGTTTTCAAAGCGCTCAAAAAACGAATCTTCTGGAAAGTTGTCCGTTAAAATATTTAACATTTTTAATATTTTTCTGAACTGAAATTGAAAGGTCAAATCGTCAAGATTATTTTTTTAGAAGATTACAATGAAGAATCCAGCAAAAATTCTGTTGAGAAAGAAAATCGGAGAATTACTGAAATCGACAAGTGAAGAAAGTCGATGCATTCAATCGAAAATCATCAGCGAGAAGGTTTGCATTGCTTTTATACAAATAATTGAGTCTCAAGTGACTTTAGATAGTTTTCAGCTGTTCCGAATGCCAGAGTTTCGAAATTCAAGAAGAGTTTCAATTTATTTGAACACAGACTACGAGGTCAATACCATTGAGATCATGAAGAAATTATTCTTCGACGGCAAAGAGGTAAATCTTTTGTCAATCTAAAAGAATTCGATTTGAAAAGTTCTCATCAGGTGTTCATTCCAACTTGCTCGGGAAGTGACATGACGATGCTTAAGCTCTACGACTACAACGATTACGAGAAATTGCCACTCTCCAAGTGGAGCATAAAGCAACCGAGTGCAGACGAAGTCCATCGAGAGAATCCTATGTTGACAGGTGACACATTTGCAAGCGCAAAAAAATTGTTGAAACAGAATTAACGGCAGAATTATCTCTCCACCCAACGTTTGTAGATGCATTAGACTTGATCATTCTGCCTGGCGTTGCTTTCTCTCGACGAGGAGGGAGACTCGGTCATGGAATGGGATTCTACGATAAATATTTGCACAAATATTTCAACAGGTTCCCAGACAGACGAAAAATCAATAAAACTTTTCTCGTCGCGCTGGCATTTCAAGAGCAAATAGTTGATGATGATCAATTACCGCTCGATCCGCACGATTTTCCACTGGACTTAGTCTTAACAACACAATCTTGAACTTTGCTAATTTATATTGCAAATGCAGTCGTCTGACTCACTGCACTCTTCAATCTCAAGTAATTAACTGATAATAAAAGAAAACAGCGAAGGTCTCAAAGATCGACACGTGTACTCGATGTTCTCACGAGAACAATCCGAGTATAAAGTCCCTAAAAAAAATCATAACAATGTACGATGTCATCTCGAATTTCAAAAGTCTCGCTGAGCAAACATAAATTTTTTAACGACCTTGAAAAATTGTTTTTGTTATGAAATCGATTCCACCTGAAAATTCAATGCACGCCTCGGCAAACAAAAGCCAAGAGGGTTTCAAAAAATTTACAGAAGCCAACATTCAGCTGCTCAGAAGTGACCGCAAAAACGCAATCGATTCCCAACCGAAAATGCATTTTTATTACTTTTCAAATAAGAAATGCAAATGATGCAAGAACAAGAAGAATCTTCAAACTCATTCGCATGTCGCCTTCGTCGCCAGACAGACAAATTAAAGTGTTAATTCACTTGAGTTTCGCCGTTTGGATGTATTAAAGCTGTAACTCAATATGTCGGAATCGACTTCTTCTTGAGTGTTCATCAGCAAGAAAAATGTATAAACTCTTGAATCACCAAAGTCTAAGCAATCCCCCGGTCCTCAGCAAAAAAAATATTCTCAATTGCGAAGAAGAACACGCTTTGGACAAATATTTGTGTTGTTATATAACCGGATCAAGCACACAAAACAAGAAAATTATCCATCAACGAAATGCACTCGTGTCTAGCGAACGTCTGGAATACTCGGAACAGTTTTTAGGGATTTTTATGAGAAGGAAAAGAAAGTTTTTGTGTTTGGCGACAAGTTGAGTTCTCTTAAATTTAATTTAAATATTTAATTTGATTTCGTAGAAAAAACCCTTCACCAAAAAAAAATTATTTTCGTAGATTTTTTTTCGATCGTCGACTCTTCTGCTTATTTTTTGCTGACATCAGACGAACGACTCTCAATGGACATGAATTAGCATTTTCGCGGCAAAATATTATTTTTAGGCTCGAGAAGACTTGACGAGAGAGTCAAGAAAATTAGTCCACGGAAGTAATCGGCTGAGTTATTTATACGACAAAAGGGAAGACGACGAAAGCTAATTGGTACAAGGCTGTGTATTTAAATTTACAACCACGCTCCACTGCGCTCGCAACAAAAAGCGCCGATACTTTGTTGCAACGGATTTATTGCAAAACGTAGAAGTTCCAGAGAATTCATGAAACGTGCCAGGTTTTTTTTAGGAGGGAACATTTAGAAATAGCGATACCGCAAAGCCCAGAAAAGTTCTTAGAAGGAGAGTTTGCGGAAACGCTGGCAAATGCCTCCGACATTCCAACGATTAGAATAAGAAATCCGAAACTGACCTTCAAGAAATCTGTTTGTCGTATAGAAAACCGCAGAATTTGTCCCAGTTCCTCGTGGCATAACAGCTCGTGTGGGAAGAAAAAGAATTTCGTTGTTGTGCCTAAAACTTTGTATTTGCAACGACATTGTTTGCAATCGCAATGCAATCTTAATGTCCACAGAGAGATTGAATTGAAAATGTTCAAGCTGCGAATCATAAATGATTAATTTAAAGTTTAATCCGCCCCAGCATTGCAGGGCAAACTTTAATATTTAAGGTGAATTCATTAAAAGTTTTTCTTGCTGGGAAACGTTGTAAGATGATGCCTCGAAGAGATTCGTTGTGCGCTTTAACTTTATCCATCTCCGTCAATCTTCTTGTATCTTGATATTCTCATTTCCTCTACAGGTGCATTTTTCATTCCTCTCGTCTGAATCGTGGGCTTTGAAGATTAACGACTGAAATTTCGCAACAAAAGATTTTGATTTTATTTATTTTTCTTGTTAGTTTTTTTCAGTTTCTCTCCTCGCTCTCGCTCACTCTCACCTCAACATTCTAAGCTGCCACGTCTGATAACTACTAAGCTCCCGGTTTCTTTTTTCGCGAAAAAAGATTTGAGGTATTGATCACTAAGCTTAATTTATTGTTGTGAAAAGCCTTCCTTCGCTGCTCTCTTACGATTTATTCGAAATTCTCTGTCGCGTGCTCAAAATACAACAAAGCACAGAAGAGCAACAACAATTGATCAAGACATTCTTCGCTGTTGATTGTCGTCACGGTTTTGAATGAGAGGAGAAAGAGCAAATCACTCGATTTAATTTAATTATTCATCAGAAGACAAAATGCAAAATAATTGATGACGACTCCTTCTCTCACTCGCTTTTGTGAGCTCTAATTGCATTTTGATTAAACATTTCCTGAAATTAAAACTCAAATTGAGATTACGCAATTATTATTTGTTGTGATTTTTCTTATTTTCGTGCGAATCTAATTTTATTGAATGGAAAGAAAATGATTGAACATCGAGAGACTTTAATTAGTTTTAATGATTATTGTGGCGCTTATAATTAAAGCTTCGTAACTCTACAATCTACTAGATTCTAGTCGTCTAGTCACAGCCTCTGAGTTTGTTTCGTACTCGTTTTCTAATGAATCGTGGCGCAAATTATTTCTTTCTGATGACAAACTGAAAGAAAAAAACTTTTTCTTTAATTGATGAGAGAAAAAAATTGTTTTAATTTACCAATGAATGGAAACAGCAGTAACACGAAGACCAAGATTAAATAACATTTAAAGATTTGATGCTGACCTTTCTAATTCGAGTGAGTGTTGCTTTGGACTAAACAGGAATTTTCCAAACTGTCGAGAGGGAAATGCTTGTCATTCATTTATTAATTGAAGTCAATTGAAGTCTTACCGTTGCCAATATTTGCCGTTCCATCATCAAGGAGCAGAAAGATGATGTATCATGATGACCCCAAACAAGGACCTTCATGCTTCATGTCAATGAAGTAGCCCGTGTTGCAAGAGTCTTTCATTAAATGGCACCACGAGTGATACGTGATATTATTCATCCCACAGACTTGGTCACCTTTCCTTCCCTGTCGAAGAAGAAGAAAAGAATTTGAATGAGAGAACAAAACCACACGACCTTCAAAATAACTTTTTCAATTGTCTTGGTCTGTGGAAGCCTTTTCCCGCCTTTTTAATTTCCGATTTAACGAAATGAGTTTGAGTCAAAGCGAGTTTCTGAAAGTTCATTTATTAACATCAACTACGATATGCTTCACGAATGTTTTGTGTCAACGCGAGCGATTGGAAACATCTGTCTATCTAACTTATTGCGAAACTCACTAACGCAAATGCGTCATAAAAAAACTTAAATTATTAAAACTTCACTTTTCTTCTTAACTTTTGCTCTTTGTTCGTCGTTTTCTCTCTTATCCAATAAAGAAGAATAAGAATCGTTCTTTTTTGGGGATAAAACAAGAAGAAGGTATGAATTACCAAGCCAGTACTTTCATTCAGGAGTTAAAAACCAGTTTTTTAAATTGAAACTTGTTGGTCTCGCAAAAGAAATGTCGTTAGTAATTTGAAAACTGACGGAAAACCATTTTAAATGGAATCTTGATTATTTGAATCTGCCAATGAAACTTAAAGAGAAGTTTCAATGCAACGATAATTAAAGCTTGAACAAGAAATGCTCAATAAGGAGATCTTCCCGAAAATTATTTTAAACATTTTACAAAGCAATAAAAAATGCAAACAAGCTCAACGTCAGAACTAAATGAGTTTGATAAATGAGTTGTCAGTCTTTCAAAGCAGTGAATAAATTATTTGCAACCCAAACTTGGTAATCAATTGAGCTGTAACACCGAAACATTCGTTCGCAAATATAAACGAAAGCGAGTGACACCTTAATAACAACAATTATGATTCTTCATCAGACGATTCTTAGTTCGCTTCTTACCGTTGTAGGTCGTCGCATTCTCGGACATTTGTAATTGCATGCGACACATTTCGGCTGCTGAGTCATCAGATCCGGCATACATTTCTGTGTCTTCGAACATTGATTGCAACTAAGAGCCTCTGCAAAGAGAAATAAAATCGATTAACACCGTTTTCTTAAATATCTTTGAACCAGACGAGAATTGCATTTGCAGATGACAAACTTAACACATTTCTTTAATTTTGATCATTTATAAGACTCAAGTGGAGACTCAACTCTAATCGAGGTAAGAACGAACGAAGCAAAAATTGTCAAAATTTCTGATGATTTTAATGATGGCGATAAATTTTAAGCGAGAAATGAGAAGGCGAATAACACAAACGAGACGTACAGCGTCATTCACTTCATTTGAACTCGCTCGAAGGATTTTTATTCGTGATTGGCGCCGTGTCAAGAAATATCGAAATTTTGAAGATAAAAATTAAAATCTTCCTTCGCATAAAAATCCCCAAAAACCTGAAGAACCGAAAGAACTTTCAAAGCGTACTCATTAATGTCTGGCGAACGTCTGGGTTTGATGCGAAGGCATCGTTGAAAGCATTAGTGGTTTTTTTGGCAGTAGCGAAAAAAAAGCTTCAAATATCTCTCGAGACAAAATGTTTTGTTTGATGGAATAAAACAGCTTCAGTTGAGTGACTCTCACGGAAGTGACTTGAATGAAAGCGCTCAAAACTTTGTAGCAGCTTTATCGTTTCAATAAAAACAAAATTCATATCTCGGATCGCAAATTTGTAGAGACCATTTGTATTACATGAAACGACGACGTAGAAGGCAAGAAAATTCTGTAAGAGTGAAATTAAAAGTCCAAAAAGGAAAAATGAGAAAAGGAATTTCTCGAGAGCATTCGAAAATGCCGGAAGTGAAAAAATTTAAACAACTGAAGCTAAAATGTGAATAAATGAAATATTCTTTTCAGACAAGCGAGCCTCGTAACAGGAAGAGAAAGAAAAGGTCTTCAGATAAGAGGTGAATGATGTGACTTGATTACGGATTGTGAGATTTACTTTGATCCCAAGAGGAAGCAACCTTTGCATCATTCTCAAGCTTGTTGTCAACGTCAATTGGTCACGAACAAAGATTGCACTAAAATATTTACAGGCCAAGTACGAGATGGGGACTTATCAAGCTCAGGGTCTTCTCATTAATTATGAGAGTGAGTGAGGGACTTAAAGCTTTTTTAGACAAATCAAGTTGTTTCTTAAATTTACTGAACACAAATCAAATAATCGCTAATAAAGTGCAACTAGCAAATTCATAAAATAATTCACGTTTAACAACATCGATTTTATATTGCGATGAATTATTTATTCCACATTTATTGTGTCCTTTCCTTATTTCATTTTATGAATGCTGTAAATACTCGTTTAGCTGAAAAAGCTGCTAAAGACGAGAACTGAATGAAAAACGCCGTCGAGCAGCCGAAGAATGCAAGGTAAGTGTGTATCGTTAAATTAAAATGAATTCTTAATTCGCCGAGGAACTTTTTTCTGCACACACAAGAATTGCATTTGCATTCGAGTTCTTAAATTTTATTGCACTGGCTTGTTCGGATCTTCCAATTTCCGAGCCTAATATCAATGCAATAAATTTGTTTGTTTTATAATATTTGCCATGAATTTTGTTTCTTTACAATCGCACGAGTCTGAGGTTTAATTTATCCAATTTACTGGGCAGAGAATAATGAGCAGCTGTAATCGAAAGTAATAATTTTGGCAGCGCTATTCATTACAGATCGTGCTCGCGATAATTAGTGTTTCGGGATAAAAATAAATCTTTCAATGCGAAAACTTTGTTGCTAACGAAAAGTTTTAAATTTGACGAACCTGTGCATGGTCCTCGATGAAGGAGCGGTATCGACTTCCCGAGCTTGCATGATTTCTTGCGCAGCTCACAAATGCTTCTGTATGTGATGCCATCAGAGCCGCAAATCATCTTTGAGATTACTTGATTCGTTAAATTCTTCTTGCTCGCGTTACAGCGCGGACAGGCGAGACACACTGGAGCTGAGTTTCGATCTTCGATGCAGGTTTTCCCTTGCGAACATTTGATATACTTACATGAACCTTTAAAGAAGAAAATGAAAACAATAATTAAATCACGGACTCTTTCATTAATGTGGAGCATCAAATTGAAACATCTCAAATGATTTTGCGCTTGAAAAGTTGTCTCGATCTTTCTCTCTTAAGGAAATCGCATGAGCAGCAAGACATCACTTTGGTAATTTTTATTGCAAGGTTTGATTGAAAGAATCGGGTCGTTAGCTCAATGTATCACGTTGCGTTTGACATTTCAAGAGACCAACAAAATTTACGAACAACTCCGAAGCTCTGACCATCATGGACATAAAATTCTCTTTTAGCCATCGCTTCATGCATTTATTCAAGATTCCGAAAAAGTGTGCGAGAAGTTTCAGCTTGTATCCACAAAAAAAGAGTTGAAAGAGACAGAAGTTGGAGAACGAAACAATTTGAGGACTTTTCGTCTCGAACAATTTGATCTAAGAACAGTCAAAAATATATTTTCCTCTTTCGCATAAAAATCCCCAAAATAAATTCGCAAATGTTTACATTTTTAGTTCGTAACACTTGAATGATGCGCGCGGGCTTAAAAACGAAAGAAGATGATGATGCACTTGTCACAGCCATAAATATTTTTATTTATTTTTATTCCTCAGCCTTTCGTTTCAACGATTCATTTTATTTTGTTTATCTTAACGGGCTGCGTTTAAACAGAGCGTAGCATTTCCATTGAACAGGTGGAAATGCAAACTGAATTATCGTAAAGGCAATGCCTATCAGTTAATTTGACTGTCTCGAAAGGCAACGAATATTTTATTTCCTAAATTATTAACCACCGGACTTTCCCCCTTCGCCCAAACTGATCGCTCGCTCGTTTTTGACGAGAAGTGATTCGCATGTAAAATAAGGAATGAATTTCTTACTTTGACAATGGCCTTTATGGGTAACTTCGAGTATCTTGTTCTCTTGTCGACACGCTCGCTTCCTCAATTGACATTCGTTTTTGTATGTCTTGCCATCGTTGCCGCATATTGGATTGTAATGAGAGAATTTCGGCTGCGAAAGGAGAAGGAGAAACATTAAATTTCAATCTAATCATGAAGAGAAGAGAACTCACCAGATTTCCAATGTAAAATGCTTCAGCTTTCTCAGTGTGATCGTTGAAGAACCCGCTGCGAATTTTCATTCCAATGGCGTCAACGTCATCAGATAAATTACTCACATTCGACGACAATTGATAAATCGGAAGCTGATGATCGGTGGTTGAGTTTGTTGGTTGTAAATCATCCTTGGAATTACTCTTCTCGTTGTCAGCTCTTTGATTTATCATATTTTTGCTCTGTCGACGATTGAAATTCGCGACAATGAGTGTTGGCTCGTCATTTTGCATTTCAATCGGTGTCAGTTGCCTCTCATCTCGCTTCATGTTTCTCGTTTCAGGCAATTGAATAACAGCGATTTTGTTGGCGCTATTTGTGTTTTGATTTTTGTTAGCCTTACAGTTCGGAGCACAAACGCATTTGGGGAAACCTTTCTTCATGATGCATCGCTTGCCGATGCCGCAGTTTGAGTTCTCACATGATTCCAACACTAATTAAATGAAAGTAACGTTATAAAGTGAAAGAGATCTTAAGAGACAGATGATCACCAACCTCGACAAGGTTTGCAAGTTTCCTTTCGAATTCCAGCGGCCAACATGAAAATAAGTTCATTGGTGATTTCGTCGCTGAATCCAATTCCTAGCACGGAACAACATTCGTCCTTTGAGACATCGTTAGCGAGAAGTCCCGAGCACTTTCCGTCTTCATCAATTTTTGAGTAGCATGATCCGGCTGATCGTGGGATGATTTGGAAGAGGCCAATAAATTAATTAATTGCGGATGCCTTTTACATTTATTTAATTGAAGATTTCTGGCGCTTCTCACAAACTGTAAACCTTTTAATTTTCACAGATCGCAGTTTAATTGAATTAATAAAAATGCTGCGATTCCCTTGCTTGGGGAGCTGGCATGAAGTTAATTATTCTGTATTGCCGCAAATTTAAGTCAATTTCAAGAAGCTGCGATGTTCCCCTCTCCAACATTTAAAGCGACGTTTGAGCCAATTTTAAAATTTGCATAGAGTCGCCACGGATCGTGAACACATTTGAAAGAAATTTAAAGCATTTTAATGTTCCATTTCTGCGCTTCAATTAGAGAGATCAGACGATACGCGATAATTAATTAAAATTAATCGCGGTGTGCACATTTCTTCTTCTTCTCCTCTCACTTCAAGTTCAATTCAAGATTTTTCTTTCATTCAGTAACTGAGAGAGAGAAGAGACTTTCTTGAATTTCATCTGAAACTTGAACAACGACAGAGGCGAGTGGAATAAGAACAAGTGTTTTGACTGCAACAAATTGCTTTACCGGATCGTCTTTAGCTTTCATTGCGATCATAATGACTTGTTCGCTTCGCTGCCGTACCACGCAATTTTTCTTTCTAAATTATTACACTTGTGTGGCTGTTGCGAGCCGTATAATGAGATTAAATGTGAACTGCTCGCGCCTGGAAAGTCAAAATGGATTCATCTTATTCATCTTTTGCGCTCGCTCCCCAACAATTTTATTTCTCTCATTACATTTTTAATCAACCTGCTAGCAATCGACTTGCAGTTTATTAACACATAATTTTTCTCGGTCTACGACGATGTCGACGATGATTGGAAGCGGTAAGCAGCAGCAGCAACTGCATTCTTCCACAACGCGCCTCGGTCAAAAGCCTTACCGAGCCATTCGAAACAATCTTAAAATCTTCTTTTAAATTAATGCATTGATCAATTTGCTGATAAATAATTTCCTTCTTCTACTAAACCTGATTGTAAATCAATTTATTGTCGACAAAGTTGAATTCTGTTTCTCGCCTTTAGGTGTCGGAGGATTCGATTATAATTTCTGCAATTACAATTTTCTACGAAAAATTGGCTCTCACGACATGTTAACATCGAGTGCAATGTTGGCTAAGGAACATAATTGCGACTCATCCCGTTAGATGATAACCGTAGTCTACGAAGTTGTTTGCATTCATTGGATTCCAAGAAATGGTAATTAAAGAATCTGACATCAGGTTCATTCAATTTCGCAATATTTGTTCAACAATTTTTTTCCAGAATTTCCATTCAATGAAAATCCAGCAAACAGAATTTTTAAACTTCAATATTTTTCCAATAACGCGAAAAACGTGACTTTGACGTACAATTAATTTATAATTGAAAACATTTTTGCGATAACAAAGCCTTTGAATCATTGCATTCTGCCATGTCCGAGAATTTAGCTACAAACGATTTGAGAGAAATTTGCTGGAAACGTTTTCTTTAAACTCTTCTGATTCACGACGAGGGCGTGTCGATTAAGGTGAGTGTCGAGACGAGAATTTAAGAACGAAAAAGAGCTTGATCAAATTAAGAGGAGACATTGGCGTGTAATAAAGCGAATGGTAAGTTCTTTAGCAACATTGTAATGTAAGCTTCGGATGTTTTGATTAAATTTGAATAAATAAATAAAAATTATTCAAAAGTTTATGTCCGGTTAGAGCGAAGTTAAGCGAAAAGAAATTAATTTTCCCAGAAATTTCCCCGAAAACTTTTTTAATTCAAATAAAATTTTCAAATCTTTTTCATAAATTTCTTGCAAGAAAAGACGGCGAGAGAGTAAGTGAGACCGAGCGAGCGAGCAGGACAACGAATGAAAAACAAAATAAATTTCAAGTTCACGAGACTTTATCGACAAGTTTTTTGCTGCTGCTGCTGTCTGTCAAGCAACCGACAGCGGATGAGCGATTCAAAAGGGAATTCAGTAAGAGTGAGAGTCAATAAACTCGAATCGAACAACATGAATGGAATGCATCATACTCGAATGGACTGAGAAATTAATTGGAACGGACATACGTCACACCAAGTTATAGTTTTAATCAACAATCATAATCGTATAAACCACCGTGGTTGAATATTTTCTCCTCTTTCGAACCGTTAACTTCATCGAGAGAGATTGACAACTTCGAACATGTCGAGTCTAAGTCATTTTTATGCTTTATTAATTTATTTGCACTCTTAAAACTTCAATCAATTCTGTTAAAGAGAATTCGATTTGTTGCTAAGCACTCGAAAGAAAAATATTGATTCAATATCACTCGAGCGAAGTGTTGTTCTTCTCATCCCCATCGAGACGTCTCACACTTATTTCACATTAGAAGAGCGGTTAGTGGGTCATTGCGAAAGAATATTTTCAGCAAAAAATGAACAAAAGCTTATTACATAACGCCGTCTGCGAGTTCCAGACAAACGTCAACGGATAAGCACACAAAGCCAAAGCAGAAGCAAAAAATATTTTTTGTTGATTTTTTTTTGACGGCAAAATATGCAAATTATTGAGTTGCGATGATGATTTTCTTTCCCCGACTGTCGATGACAACAAAACAAGATAAAACATTAAAGAACGATTTACATCAATCCCTGGGATTGTCAAGTTTATGACTTGTTCGTCTCTATATGGAAGTTGACACTTTTATGACATTATTTTATCGGTAATTGATTGAATGGAAATGCGTCGCGTGAACTCTCTTCGCGTCGTCTCAAGTTTCGCCGGCGGCTCGCTCATCGAGCACCCCCTTTCGCAATTATATTCACATCTTTTGAGCTTCATAAAAATATATTATTAGCCCACTGAATATTCCAGTAGACATTCGACAAATATTTGAGCAGCAAAGCACTAAAATGCAGACTTGAATCGATTCGCAGTGTTCCTGTGAGTTTCTTCTTTGTTCTGTCTTGTTTCGCTGCATTTTTTTACGGGCCCATCGTAAATTCTTGACTTTGACCGAGAAACGCTTCGCTTTTAGTTGATACGCGATAATTCTCGAAGCAATATCTGATATAAATGATCAGTTAATTTGTCTCTCGAGAGACCGTTCGTAAGCAAGAGTCGACAGACGAGAATCTCTCGAAGTCATCCAAATCATGATAAATGATTTTTTTCTGTCTGGATCGGAGAGCTTTGTAGTCATTGTGCAATAGATGATGACCTTCTAAAAATGACACACAAATTTTTAATTTTATTCGCGTTCATTATGCATTCGTTAAGTTTGAATAGATAATCGACTTGAATCGTCTACAAAGTCTTTTTCGAGGAGGTGATTCATTGTGGAACTCCGGGAAGAAGTCATCAACGACGACGAGAAGAAATTCTTTCGTGAGAACTGGGAAGTGAAGTTTAACCGCGCGAGAAACTAGATATTCCCATTCAAGAGGCCTTCCAGGAAGTTTGTAGAATAGTTTCGCTACTTTTTACGATGTTGCTTTGAAATCTCATGAACATCCCACGAACATTTCCACAACATTAAATCGTAATTCCTTTGAACTCAATGAAACGATTTGTCTTGTAATGTTAAAAGCGAAACGAATTTGTTTTCATTTCACGTCTTCTTCTTTTTTCGTTTTTTTTTTAGTCGGGAAATCTTCATTAAATAAATGCAATCCAAAGAATTTTCATTCCTCCCAACTCAACTCACCTGTCGATCTCTTAATCTTAATCGAGAAAATTATCACAACACACAGAATTATTCCTTGCAAATTCATTTTTTAATCTTCACTCAATTGCTGTTGATTATTATTTGATTTGCTTTCTTTTTTTTCACGTAGCTTGCTTTAAACTTTCTTGCAAAGCCTGCTGATCAACAGACACGTTCGTCTATTTTTAACGATTTTGTGGCGCGATTTTTCCCATTAGTTCCGCTGCAACAAACTTTAACAATTGTCAACTTCGAATTTAATTTAATTAAATTTTTCTTTCCTTCACTTAGAAATTTTTATTTACTCGACTTTGAATTTTTTTCGATTTTTTTCTGGATTTTTACTTCGTCAGACAATATCGTCTTTAGCATTCAATAACTGGCAAGAAACTAAGCCGAGGAATATTTTTTTCTCCGCTGTGTTTTCATGTGAAGTAACAGAAAGGAAAAAATGAAGCGAATAAAAAAAAACATTCTTCCACAGTCCCTGTGTATGTGCCATAACATATCGCCGCTCTCTTCGTAGCTCTCTGAGTTCGGGCGGTCGACGGGTTTTATTATTAAAAATTCTGAAAGAACAGCACAACAATAATTACTGAAGTTTGAGGACGATGTTGCTGAAGGGCTTTTTATGGAATAACGCGATCATGAAACCTATTAAGTCAATAATCTTCTCTGGAAAGTTAAGCAAAAGTTTCGATGTCAAAAGTCAAATTCCCTTCGGATAGAAATCCCTTAAAGTTTTCCTTTTTTTACTCGCGAGACTGGAAAGTTGTTGGATTTTTAGATGAAAATCTTCTCTCATCTCTCGCCAACACACAATTACAACACGCGGGTGATTCCGACTGACTCATACGTATTGTTGCATTTGGTCAGCGTGCAACAGAGAGAGAGGAATCAATTGTCCGACACATCGTCACGATGCATCTTTGCTGTAGTGCAAATTCTTCGTTCATGAACTTGGATGTAAAAGATGAGAAAAAAATTACATAAAATAAAAGCAGGTGGATCTTTCTTCCTCTTTTTTGCTGCTCCTAACTTTAGTCCGTCGTTTCTCATTTGCACCTCAATCAACTTCGAATCTTTTTCTTTTCAATCTTCGTTTTTATTGTTCTCGAAGACATTAAGAAAAAGATCTTTAGTTTGGGATCTTGAGCTTTCTAAGTTTTCTTCTTTTGTCGAAGTGTGAAAAGCTTTAATTCATTTGACTTCTGTTCCCATCGCGCGAGAGAGACAATTGGCGATAATTCTTTCAGCCGTACATCTTCGTCAATCGGCAATGAAAGCTTTCACATGTCAAATATTTCAAGCAGTTAATTGCGTCTAAATCTTTCGAGCATTTATCGCGATTCGTGCCTGCTCGCTGAATGAAATGAAAATTTATTAATTTTATAAATCTACCGATGAAATGGATTGTACGTGCCCTGTCGCTGCTTCAGCCGTTCGAGTTCCCTCGCTTGAATTATAAAGCGAACTTCTTCTCCTTGACTGTGATTAAGCTCGTCATCAACTTTATGAACGTCTCTTGCAGTTGTGGTCTGTGAAATGATCGTACAGCAATAATTTCCATCGTAGTTTTTCTATTGTTGAACCATCATTTGGTCAGTGAATAGGAAATGCCAAAAGAATCGCATTCATGCATTCCGCGAATGGTTGCAACAAAATAGCAGCGCGTATCTCCGTCTCTATTGTTCCCTCAACGACTATTATATTTCATTAGAAATAATGATCTCTCCAATTATTTTCCTTCTTCTACTTTTCTATTTTTTTCTCTCTGCAATGTACGAAGATCGATCCAACTTGAGTTTCAGATTTTATTTCGCTCGAAACTCAATCAAAGTTGCAATCTAATTTAAATCGCTGAATTTAAATCGTTTCATTCATTTTATCATAGGAAAGGAAGTTAGCCGTCTTAGTAGATCTTTCCACAAGTTTGTGAACTCTCAAACTGCAATTCCAACTGCACAACCTGGGACATTGAAAGTTTGTGTACGAATTAATGCTGAAAGAAACTTTTTTCTCTCTCTCGGCAAATTGGCTGATGGACACTTGACATGCATTTCTCATATTCATGCATTCTGCACATTTCGCGTCTTATTTATGGAAATTACTTGTTGTGAATATTCATAGCTTTTATACTGCGAAACGGTTTGCGAGTCGAGAGAAGAACTTTATTGTACGACATGAGAGACGATAACAAAAGAGAAATATCGACAATAATCAAGATGATAATTTATTGCGCTAAAAACTCTTGAGAAACACAAAATTTCATTTGGTTTAATAACGAAGGCCTTTCGTTAAAAAAATAAGATTCCTCCATTAGCTTTAGCACTTTCAATTAGTAGATTAGATGAAACAATCTCGAGTCATGCTTTTACTTGAAGACTCAAGAACGACGATCGACAATGTGGGCACATTATTCGCAGAGATAATTGATGAAATGAAATTGAGATTTCAATCGTTCTTGCATCGAGGAAGTGGTTCATTAAACAGAAAACAGATGTTTCTGTTACCTGTGGATGTTGGAAACATTGATGTTCATGTGAATTTGAACAACAACTTAATCATCTTCGTCGAAAATATTCTCATCGTTCTTTTTAAGGTTGTTGTATCGCTCTTGCGTTTTACTCCAAATCGCTTTCTTCTTAGAGTTACTTCTTGAGTCGATTGGCAGTGGCATATCGTCATTGCCCAAACCTGACGTTCCCTGCTGTGTCTTCACTTGAATCGGCTCTTTAATTCCTTCTTGACTCTTTCCGATGGATTTTCCTTCGCTCCAGCCCATCTTCGACAAAAGTTTGAATCCCTTGTTCTCGCTTGAAATCGAAGTGTTTACTGATGCCGTCTCAGTCTTGACTGATCCGTGGGAGCTTCCAACTTTTACTCGACGCTTTTCAGCTCGATCTTCGTAATTCTTGTTTGATGCGCCGGATGGATTCTCTTGATATTTTTCGGTGGCAAGGCCGTAACGCTTTTGCAGTAATTTCAATTGCTCTTTATGTGAAAGATTCGATGGCTGAGCTTCAACTGCTGGAGTCTCTGAATCTCCTTGAGGTTTCTTTGTATAATTGTAAGGCTCGCAGTCACTGCACGTTGTTAAGCCTTCGTGAACGTGACAGAGCAGCTTCGTTTTCGCTAGTTGAAGGATACTTCCATGATCAAGATCATTTGCTTTTGATTCCTCTTGAGAAAGCAAAGATGTTTGTTTGCCGTCAAGAAGAGTTCCATTTCTCGATCGATCAGTGAACTGGTAATTTCCTCTCTTCTGATTGTAAAAGAATTTTAAATGACTTTTCGAAACGTTAACATCTGGAATGAGCACATCGTGGTTTCCTTCGCGGCCAAGAGTTCCTCCTTTGAACGTCACAACAAAAAGCTTTCCAATGTCGAGTTTATCACTTTCCACTACAACGATTCTAAGGCTCGGCGGATATTTCTTTGCAATCTCTGGAAATGGAAAGAATTCAAAGTTTAGATCATGCTTTAGATGATGGAAGATGGAAAATCTCTAAGATCGGTTAATAAAATCACCTTCGTGGTTGGTTCCCTTCTTCTTCTTTCTTCTCCTTTTAAATGTTTCCTGAACTTCATATTTCTCTTCAACTTCGCTCGCCGAGTTTTCGCTAGAATCAATTTCACCTTCTTCACGTTTGGAGCTTCTTGAACGGTTTCGACGTCTTCTATGTCCATTGCGACTTTTTGAGCGACTGCGACTACGTCTGTGTCTCGATGATCTCGAGCGGCTTCTATGTCTTCGTCTGCGATGACGACTTGCGTCGCTTGATTCCGACGAAGTTGAATGACGACGTCGACTTTTGCTTTCTTTTTCAACTTGTTTCGATGAAGTTTCTTGACCTTTTGTAGGCTTTCGGCCGTCTTCGAGGATTTTGCGTATCGCTTCATCTTCGTCGATTTCTTCCTGTGAAAGAAAGAAAAACCCGCATCTTAGAGATTTTCCGTTCTCTTGTTTACGCACCAAAGCCGTGAGCGCGAAGCTTAGCGATTCTGAGGCTTTTGAAATCGTTTAAGAGGCTATCAACTGATTTCTCCAACTGAACCTGCAATTGCACCAACCACAAACGTTAATGGTACCTGACAGTTACCCAGTTTCGACTAATTCACCTTTTTTACAGCTTGGCCAGTCCCAGAATGAAATATAAATTCATTTGTCCGTGGATTGAGTCGATACCAATTTGCGTCATTTCCATTGTAATAAAGATCGTGATCTGGCGAGTAGTAGTATCCTGATTTCGTGTCGTAATAGAGTCCACTCGTTGGTTCATATATAAAACCGGCTTGCGAAAATGAATTCTTCATTGCTTGAGCTTTAATTTCATTCACAAAGTCAAGAACATTTTCTTGCTCATCATCAGCTTTTGCCACGATCTCACTTTTAGCTTTGTCAGGAATTTCTTCCGTTTTGTCTTTCTCTTTCGTTTCAGCAATGTGAGCATCAAGTTTTGATAGGAATGTCTACAAAGAAAAAACATTAAAACTTAGTGATTTTCCCATATTGTTCAGGAATTTTCTTACCATTTTGTGAATCTTGAGTTTCAATTTGATTATCTTCTTATTCTGCTTCTTGATGTGGCTATGAAGCTTTCTTACATAGTTTACGACATCTTGAACATTTAAAAAACTCGCCACTGATAATTTTTTCTTTGATTTTCGTTTCATTTTGAAGCGAAAATAAAATGCCCAGCGAATCCGCTACCGAGGAGAGCGAAATGGAATTGAAAATAAAATGCTACCGAGGAGAGCGAATCTTTTTGGTGTTCAAAGCTTTGATTTTAAAGGGTCAATCGAAAGGCTTTGTTGTGAGCATAAACAGTTTGTGAGCTTAACTGTTATCTTGATCAACTTTTTATTAAGTCACTAGACTTAAGCTTTGGCTTTACAAAGAAAGTTTATTGGAACTATCGTTACGCAGTTGATTTTTAAAATTCCTGTGCTCATTCACTGAGTATGACCCTTGATTTTCCCTCTGTTTAAGAAAATATTTCCATCCCCTTAACCCGAGATGACAGAACAGAAATAAAACTATCTCCTCGGTTCGAAAATTCGTCGTCTAAATTTTTAGTTATTTAGTCGAGAAAAAGGAATTTTATTCCATCAAAATAAGCTTAATTCTGTTCATTAGTGTTCCATCTACACGTCGCAAATATCACAAAGTGTCTAGATCAACTAAGTAAGTCGCTAGAAAAAAAGTGTACATGAACCAATCGAGTTTGAGTGTGTGTGTGCATCTCTGAAGGAAAATCAAGCGTTTGTTGAAGAGCTAAGCGAAAAGTTTCGGGTTTTAAGTGCATTTGGATTACTTCTCAAACCATGGATTATCATCTGCCACCAACATTGCAATACAAACTACCGATTCCGACGAGTAAAGTTAATTGAAAGTGTCCGCGAGAAGCGATTAATCGAAAACGAAAAATTCGCATAAATAATCAAAAAGAGGAAAAAGAAAAGTGAAGAAGAGAAAGAGAGCAAAGTGTGGAAAACTTCCTTTTTCTTTTGAAAAAAGGAAGCAATAATGAGTGTATTAGGTAATTTACTCTTAATGGGAATAGTTTGCACGATCTGAAAAAGCAGTAGCGATGTGTGTTGTGTATTCGGTTCAACATCAACATCAAACGAAATCAAAATGTCTCGGGGAAAATACTTTCAAAAATACAGAAAAAAAATCTCAAATTTTTGTTTCTTAAACTTCATTCATCACATTTACGACGACGACAATGAGAAGAAGAGAGAAATATGCGACAACAAGCAACATGGTCGTGCGGTGATTTGGCTTTTGCACCGCTCTCGATTATCCACCCAACAAATTGTGTAATTAGGCTTAATAATCCTTATCATTGGAAGGGAATAAACCATTAATCTATTAAACAGCTCTTAAGGCCAACGTCGCATCCGACCATGAAACCATTTCCTTTTGCTATGTGCTTTTCTCTTTTTTCGTTCTCTCCTCCAAACATCATCGTCGTCGACAAATGTTTGTGAGGAGAAAAGAGCAAAATGGTCGGTGGCGGGATCGCATTGTGCATTCGTTTGAGAGCGAATGTTGAACAGAAGAAGAAAACCACCCCCGATAATTCAATATTCGGCGGTACTTCAAGCGCACGATTCCGTAAGCCATCGACAGATTATTTAATTTAATTGTTTTGCTTGTTTCGCAAACAACAGTCAAAAAGCGGAACGAGAACTGAAGATGGAAATAAGAGCTTGAGCTGTAAATTAAACTCCGAACTAAACAACTTTTTACTCGCCTTTCGTCGTCTCTTCTTCCTCTTTTAAATTTAGCTTTGCGTTTTCGCTTCTTTTGTTTGAGGTTCTTCTTTGTGGATGAAGAAAAGAAAGAAAAGAGAAATATGTGTCGATTTCTTTTCAATACCAAACAATTTTCGTCGTGCATGAAACCCGCTGAAGCATCGGCCGAGGAAGGAAGAAGTTAATAGTTTTGGTCGCGGTTGGAATGGAATTTGCGGATAAATTAGTGTAGCTGCTCGATCAAGAGCAAAATGATATTTTTTTCTTCATTCTTCTCTTCGAAATTGCTAAGATATTTTAAAGACTGAAATGTTTCTTTTTTTGTTGATTCCATTCCACTTCATTTTCACTTAACAACTCTCAATTTCAAAACTTTCAATTGACAGTTAATAAACCTAATCGCTTAAGAAACATTTAGGTCTTCTCAATCGATAGAAACATGTGTTGAAAATCGAACAATAAAAATAGAAACAGTAAACCAACAGTTTAGGATGGGAATGTTATGAGGGGAGGGATGAAATGACGTGAACCGCACATTTGATGGAGTTCACAACGGATAGACGAGTGAAGAGACTTACGAGCATAAAAGAAGAAAATGTTCAACAACAAACAGCCGTTTAATGAAAAGCGCTTTAACAATCAGAAATTTATTGCTTCATGCCGTACAAATCATTCTCTGGAGCTCAGACCGTCGTTTATTGTTTTTCTTTTTTCCCTCTTCTCCGATTTCCAGTTCATGTTCGTTTCTTCCTCCTTCCCTGTACTTTATGTCAATGAAGTAAAGAATTATGAATCATTCATAGCGTAATTAAGCAATTATTCAAATTGAAAATAAAACAACACGCGGCAAAGGCACCGATCGGAGTATCTTCAGTTGAAGAACCTGCTTATGGGGTGAAAAAAGCGTCAAATTGGGGTCAAGCCCAGGCCATTTAACAACTCATTGCCAGGTCTAGCGTTAATTTTTTTTCTTCTCATATTTCTTTTATTACGGTTTATTTCAAATCGTTTTTCGTCTACGCAATACGAAAGGGAATCGATAATGCATCGTTTACAATTTGAGCGGGTAAAAAACATTGACTTCCCTTTTCTTCCTTCGCTTTTGAATGTCCGTAAACCAATAATAAACTAAACTACTAATAATCCCTCGTAAAAATAACAATGGCAATAAAAACAAACCTCGATAGTGGCATCATGCGTAAATTGTGTCGTACGAAGACCCCTTCGTTTCCCGTTCCACACTTTTACCGTTTATGTCTCGGATTTGACCCTCCCAACTCTCGACTTTATGCTCATAGCTTTATGCTTCGAGTCAAAAAATAGATTTTTTACCCGAAACGAAAGAAAAACTTTACACGCTCTTGCTCTCATAAAGAGAATTTTATTGGAGTTTATGACGAACACGATCGAAGGAAATTTCATTTAACAAAACAATTCAAATCGAATTTGAACGACTCGCGCGACTTATTCGTGATAGTTGAATTGAATCATCAAAAGAGACATGAAAGCCATCGGGTGGTGTTAAAAGTTGTTGGTTTTGCACGGAAATGAAAAAGAAATGAACGACGAAGAGAGAAAAGAAGAAAAGAATGATTAACAAATTGTTAGAGACGAAGACAGATTTACAAGCGAAAATGTATGGGATTTTCGTTTCGTGCTACGATGTGTGTAATGATGATGTTTTGTTAGCGCAATCCATGTTCCTTTGTTGCTCTATGTACTTTCCTCTCCCCCTTCTCGAGCGCCGTTTGCTTCTTGCGAGTGATAAATCTCTTTGGCTTTTGTCCTGCAATTTTCACTCCCCCGCACTGGATCATGAACCAATTTTCGGGGAAAAAGCGAGAAAGCACCACTTTGGCACTTGGCCAAGATCACATTAAACAGCCATTTAATATTCTGCTTAACATCCGATTCTACTTCTGATGTGATGTGTGCTCGATTTCATGAGAACGGTGGAATCACCGAATTTGTATCATCCCGAGGGAAGAATTAATGAAATTATAATGACATGTCGCTGCTGCTTTTCTCTCCCGTTCCAATAGCAATATCACGCGCAAGTAGATAGAGTTTCTAACTGACGTGAATGCTGGGACACAAATTGATATTTAGAAAGAAATTTGAGTAATGCCACTAATAGTAAATTAATACCAATGTTCTTTTTCTTTTGACTCTTGCAGATAAACTATTTATTTTGTAAAGAAGTGATGATGAAACTTAATGAGGCTTCGTGCTGTTAATTCCTTTCGTCGATAAGAAAAGAAAAAAAAATAATTCTCGGAGTTGAGCTGCTTAAAAACAGTTCAAAAAACAATAAAAAAAAGACTCGATGAATCTTCGTGTTCAATTTTAAAAGTGTCGTGAAAATAAAAGCCGCAACAACGGATTCGTTAACGAGCTACGTGCGTCGATCAGCAGCACGGCCAGCAGCAGCCCTGATTCGCATTCCATCCATCTCGTTCTTCAATAAGTTATGGAAACAGCCCCATCAGAACCAAGAATAAGAGTGGGTCCTCAACATCAGGTAATTGAACCGGACAGCTACGTACGTATCTACATGAAAACATTTTCAAGAAGAAAAAATCAGAGAATCTTTTACTAATTGCAACAGTAAGAAGTAGGACCTTGTGAAAAGCTGCACGTTCTCCTCGTCCTCATCATCATAACGCTTCATTTCCAAGTTCTCCGCATCGTTTTGACCCCTTAAATCTCGACCACCAGAAGTGGATTATTTGATTATGATGACGATGCGAATGTTTGTTGCTGTGGCATCGAATAAAAAGCAAGGATGGATGGAAGGGTGATGATGGCAATGGAAAAGTCTAATAGCACGTTTGTTATCAGATTTTCTCTCTCTTCTCTACAAACGTGAACAATGTTTTTGCTTTCACCGCCACATCATCGTCCATTCTCATTCTCTCAGATAGTTTCCGAGTAGATTAGGAGTTAGTTATTGTTTTTCTGGGCAACCCTTCGAGAGAAAGAGAGAGAGGGAGGGAGGGATGATAGTCAATTGTAAATAGCTTAGAAAACATGTTTGAATGCTCATGGATTTATGGCTTTGGCTCCATAAGAATGCCGTCAATCTCTTAATTACCATAAACCTTAAAATCCTTTCTGCAAATTGGGTGGACACAGTAACATCTTGAGGGAACCTCTCGACGCCTCATTAAATAAACTTTTACCTGAAAAGCGATTCTTCTGCTCGCTCATGTATCGCCCTCGCTATCTAATGGAGCATAACGTAGTGTAACAAAATCACATTCGTTAAACCTCAAATAAGCGAGCGGAGCATAAATAAATTGTTTCGCCGTTGTTACATAAATCTTCATTTCGCTGTTTTGGACGGGCAAGTTCTACAATCGCCGTCCGAGTCATGGAACCTAAAAAGATTTTCTTTTTCTTTTCCCCTTCATTGATTTTTGTACAACTTCACGTTATCGATTGAGATTAAAAATATTATGACTTCCCCTCCAGAAAGCATCAGAGATTTATCATCATGTTTGTTTATATCATCACTCTCTTTCGTTTTTTATTACAATTAATTAACAAGCCAGAATTAGTTGCAACGAATTTAGTTAATAGATGTGCCGTGTATAACTACAATTCCTTGTCTCTCCTCGTTTCCTCTCTCTCGCTCCGTTTTCAAGTGTGTAAGTCAGCGTGGTGTGGGGTCGAAGAGCTTCTCAGTCTAATTTATTCCAATAAACTTGGCGGGATTTTTATCGATCTCCCCCGAGAACGTAACGAAGAGAACTTTATGGAGAAAAGTTTTTCTTCTTCTCCTTTTCTTTTTATTTATGCAAGTTGATTAAATTTGCACAGCTCTGCCATCACGGTAAACAGCGTCCATGATGATACGACAGAGGGAATGACGTTATAATTCACGGCACTGGCTGATGTCATGATGAAAGGTTTATGTTGAATACAATGTCAAGTTGTTAAATGATAAATATGCTGATGATGCATCTCAATGGTTCGTTTTCATCTCCGATTTTCACGATTTGTTACTGTCTGTCCAATAAATTAAGTAAGTCTGTCTTGAGAACGTCACAACTTGTGAAGAATCTTCATTTTCTTAAAATGTATTCTCGTTCGATGTGTCGCTCTTCGTCGTCCAACAAGAAATAAGAGACAGCAATTAAATGGAGGCAGTCGTAAATTTAATGTGTGAGAGTCGCGCAAGGCGAAAATTAAAAGGGGGGAAAAGATTAATTATAATTACTATTTTATGATAACTATTAATATTTATTTAAATTTGTTGTGTTGGTTTTTTTCATTCGAACCACGGACGGAGATGTTGCCGCTTGATTATCTGTTTCCGACGGTTTGGTCTTTTTGAATCGTTTAGCTCGACGCGAGATTAAGAGAAATTTTTCAAATTCAAACATTTCAATTCAAACCGGGGATCATACTAATATTTCGTCACTTAATGTCATTTCTAAATTAGACTAAATCATCGCGTTGACAAGTCAAATGCCAGTGACAAATTTCTTGTCTCCGCTTGACTTGAGTGTTTTCATTTTCTCTCAGCTGTAAAGTTGAAAATAAGTAGTTTAACTTAAAAGATTTATGATGGCTTGATACTTTTATATTTTGATGTGGAAATGAGGAAAAAAATCTTTTCATGCCTCAAATGAATGAAGACATGTCAGAGGGAGAGAAGTTTGTTTTATTTGCTTAAGCCGAGAAGAGAATTTCTTGAATTCAAGAAAGATTTTAAATTCATAAAAACTTTTCTTCCTTCTCTCTTATCTTGAAATCCTTAAATTCAATTTCAAGTTTTTGCTTCCATGACTTCCGTGAAAAAATGAGCACAAAATGAAGACGGCAAAAAAAAAGTTTGGCATTCTTCTCTTGCCGCGTCCGAGAAAGATTTCCGACTCGAATCAGAGAGACAGAGATCGCTTTGTGAAACTTCCGAGAAGAAAAGAAGAAGAAGAAAGATTTTTCAATTAATTTCTGTTTCTCCTTTTTATTTTCACGTCGACACCGCCGAGAGATTATACACGCAATTTAAATAATCATTATGACACATAAATATTTATCTCGTTTAAGCCAATTTTTTGTCAGTTTACACAATTTTATTTTCATTGCTGTTTCTCGCTCCTTCTGAGATTCAATGTTTCTTCACACACAGACAAACGCGGCCGCTTTTTATGTTGCCGATGATGCTGAAATGTTTGTTTAGTGCAGCACGACCTCAAGCGATTAAATTATTATCGGACAAATCCTCTTCGGAACCAACAAAAAAATATTTAGATTAATGTTGAATTTGTATTTACTGAATTAATTTCCTTTAGCTAGAAAATGTTTTCCATAAATTAATGTTTTTAATCAGCCAACACCGATGGAAGGCATTTAGCTCATTCAGATTTTATTTATGTCTTTTCATCGCGATTGGTGTGAACGTAGAGTAACACTCATTAAACTTCTCTTGATTTTCTTTTCACACACGAATCGAATTAAAAACATTTTGCAACATTAGACGAGCCAAATGATTTTTATTTCACTCAATTTTCTTAGCATGAGATCTAATAGAAATTTCTCTTCTCTCGTTTCTTTTTCATTCCATGTGCTTCACTTACTCAGGCACAATTGCCAGATTATCAGCCGATAGAAAATTATCGTTCCGAAGACGACGAAGCTAGAGACCTCGAGGATCCACGATGGCGTCCAAATGTGTTTCTTGATAATGACTTGTTGATGTATATCACGGCCGCTCGATCCATAGCCGCATTTCAAGGAATGTGCGAAGAGGATGGTTGTATCGCTGCAAGTCGTGATGATACCACAATAACTGCATTTGATGTGTTGCATGATTCAGGCTACGATCCCGGTAAAGCACTCGAAGCATTGTTGAAGTGTCCTGTAGCTAAAGGCATTGATAAGAAATGGACGGAGGAGGAAACAAAGCGTTTCATTAAAGGTCTCCGTCATTTTGGTAAGAATTTTTTTCGCATCCATAAGGACTTTCTGCCACACAAGCCCACACCGGAACTCGTAGAGTTCTATTATTTGTGGAAGAAAACGCCTGGTGCCAATAGTAATCGTCCGCATCGACGACGACGCCAGGGCTCGTTGAGACGTATCCGTAATACACGTACAAACAGTAACACAAGCACGAAGAAAGAGCAAACGCCTGAACCGCAGGCACCTACCGAAACGGTCGCTCCTACACGTCCCACGTCCATCTCGAAGGCCGAAGACAACTCCTCCGTCAGCGAAGACGAGGCCAGCGAATGTGATAGCGATTCCAGTAACACAAACAAAGGATCAACACTGGGTGAAGACTCGCCATCGAGAATGAGGACGCGCAACAAGCAAACTGCTAAAGAGCAAAATGCAAATAAGAGGCCAAAGCGTGGTACTGAGACACCAGACGCACAAACGGCTGTCGAGAGTCCGCGCACGCCCAACCGAAACAATACAAACGATGGAAACGGCGGAGGAAAGAAGAAATCGACGAATAATAATAAAGAAACACCGAACAAAGGAAAGAAACGTGTAAACGATGTAGAAATTGAAGGAGACGACAAGGATGCACTGAAACGAAAGAGATCAGATGTAAGTTCTTCTTGATTCTTAAAATTACATTCATAATTTATTCTTGTTCATTTTAGAGTCCCGCTGAGAGTTTAACAACTGATAGTCGACCTGGTTCTGTGATGGATGAAGGCGAATCAAATAGTGAACCTCCAGAAAGTATGATTCTGTCATCGAAAGAAGCTGAAGATAAGGATCCGCTATCGATTGCACTTCCAGAAACTCCATCATCAGATACTCAAACAAAAGAAGATCACGTTGAGAACGATCAGAGATCGCCTTCGGATGTTGCTACACCTGACGATGAGGCTGATATTCCAGCGCAATCATCAAAGATTGCTCCGGATGAAGAAACTGAGAAGGAGAAGAAACAAGCTCTTGGTGAACCAAAAGCAAATGACGCAGAGCCGAACAAAGAGTTGAACGAGCTTGAGATGCTCGCGAAACTTGCAAACATGAAACAAGAAGTTAACTTATCGGCTGCAGCCGACTCTGACTTTAAATCAAAGGACGTTTTCATCAAGAAAGAACCCAACGAGGATGTTTCTCAAGAGGCAACGCCAACTGATCTTAAAGTGAAGATGGAAGTCAAAGCCGAAGCTGGGAAGAGTGCAACCCTAAGTGATAACAACAATCAAATGCCAAATGAACAAGATAACAATAACAATGCAGAGAATTTAGTGTGTAAGCCACTTCAAAAGTTTGCCGCAGGTTCATCGTCTTCGGAAGGTTTACCGCTATCGAAAACACCCGAGAATCGATCTGAGGGCGCTGATTATTCTATGAAGTCATTCATGGAACGCGATGGTGTCAAATTAGAGCAAGGTAAGGAGTCACATGAAGCACAGAAGTCTCTGCACGAACCTCCTGAACATACGCCTCCTGGTATGTTGCGTCACCCCTTCGAACCAATGATGAAGTTCGATCCGATGGGAAAATATGACATGTCACATACTCAGGACTTGAAATTCCTTCCGCTAGATCATCCAGCGAGAGCTTTCGCTGAAGGAAACCTTAAGAGTCAATTCTCGGCCGATAATCTTATTAAAGGTGCGCCTCATTATCCTCCAGACATGAAGAACTATCCTCCTACGTCGTCAGCCAACGATGTACCGATTGATGCTTCATCGAGAGTAACGCCAAATCAGGATTCACAAGGAAGCAACAGTAACTCACAACCAACAACTCTTCCATCTCCATCAGCACTCACTTCACAACCATCTATGATTCCATCGTTTGTTGGTCATCCTGGACTAAATCTCTCTGGACATTTACCAGCGAATCATCCGTCGTTGATGAGTTCGAGTGGTCCACCAATCGGACCGAATTCGTTGCCTCCAACTTCTGGTTCATCACCTTTCTTGACAATTCAAACTGGTCTTCATCGTCCTGAAGCTCTTTCTTCAGGATCGAGAACGTATCCAACTCCAACGTCGACCACAACGATGACTTCTTTGTCGTCATCTGGAAGTGCTTTTGGGCCAGGGCCAGGAAATCCGCTTTACGCAACATCAAGACTAGCAGAAAATCACCGCGAAGGACTACATCGAACTTCACCGCTCGGGCCTTTGCTTCACGGTAGTCCTCATCCACTTTTAAGTCATCCGTTACCATTGCATCATCTTGGTCATCCTGGCATGATGCATCATCCAGGGCATTTGCCTCCGCATATGCACAGTCATTTGATGCAACCACTTGGACCGAATACACCTTTACCGTTGATCGGTGGACCTCAACCAACGACGAATCCTTTGACCAGTTTAATCGAAGCAGCAGGACGAGGCACGCCTACGACAGGGCCCAACTCGATAAGTCATATGGCTAATCCAACCTCTCTACATAACTCAGTGATTCAATCGCCATCAGCTCCTTCAAGCCTAAACTCATCACTAAGTCGTACGTCGCCGTTAGTTCATCCGTCAGCTGGAGGAGCATTCTCACATCGACCTCAGTCGCCAAGCTCAAATCATCCAGCAAATCTAAGTCGAAACAGTCCCTTGCACTTAGGAGGACAACCTGTCGGACCATCGCCAGCTTCGATTTCAGCTGAACGTGAGAGACAACTTATGCGACAACAATCACCACACATGACTCCACCGCCAGTTTCGTCTTCGTCTGTAATGGGATCGAGCCCATTAAATAAAATGTATGGACCTCAGGGACAACGACCTAACTCACCGCCCCCAGGCCATTTCAGACCAGGAGCTTCGCCACCTGTCGTACGTCATCCGTCAATGCCATTGGCGATGCCGCTTTTGCAAAGCCCAATTATGCATCCATCGCAGAGTTACCCACATCACCTGTTACATCCATCAATGTTCTACGCTGCTCACAATCCATTCAATTCGCCTTATCCTTATTCGGCGTACGGCCCTCCCCCTGGAGCATACTCGTACATCAAAAGTGGCGGTCCTCTTGATGGAGGATTGCTGCAACATCATCATCCGACTAGCATTCCTCCGCCACGATCTGATGAACCTCCTTCACCGCATTCAAACGGCCCGAAGTCAGTTTCGTCAATGCACGACAAAAATAAATCGCCAGCTCCATCAAAACAAAACAGCAATCATCCAGGACAAAGTAATCCGCAACAGGGTCCTTACTCATCACCATATCCACCGTCACATCCATTTATGGAAAATACTCTTCCGCCTGGCAAGACGAGTCACATTGAAGCGCTCAGAGCTCATGCGGCAAGTGCAGCTGGGATGGGTTCAGGTGGACATCATCCTACAGAACCAGTTCATATTGATGCTGTCGATATTGAGCCAGATCCTGAACCGCCAAGCCCTGTACAACCACTCGACAGAGGACCAAGTCCCGAGGCTAAACCAGATGATACCGAATGTCATAGATCGCAATCGGCAATGTAAGTTAATTTTGAATTAAGGAAATCGAATAAAGTCTTATTGAATTTTTTTCGTTTTAGATTTGTGCGTCGTTGCGATCGAGGAGATTACAATTCATGTACGAGAACTGATTTAGAATTCAAGCCAACACCAGACTCGAAACTTGCGAGAAAGCGAGAGGAACGTGACAGGAAGTTGGCGGAGAAAGAACGTGAAAGAAAAGCCCAGCAGCAAGCTCAACAACAACAGCAACAAGTACAGCAACAACAAGCAGCGGCCGCAGCAGCTCAACAGAAACTAAAGCCTGAAATTAAATCACCATATCCGGATACGCCAGCGTTGCGTCAACTCAGTGATTTCGCACGACCTCACGTTGGCTTCAGGTGAGAATTCTTTCAGATTAAAATCAAAAAAAAAAGGTTTCTCTTCCATTTTTACGGTTGACGGTTCATCAACGATGATAAAAATGATTTTGATTTTTGTAAATATTTTTCTAGTCCTGTGGAACACATGATTTCACCTTATCATCCGCTCTATAATCGCGAGAGGTATGATGAATCAAATTGCTGCTGTATCGCCATTATCATTTCTCATAAATCAAAATTAATCGCGATCACTCTTAAACATTCAGCTTTCATTTCATAAAACTGAACCTTAACTAATAATGAAGAGCTTAGAAGGTCGTCAAAGATCGACTAAGACTTCATTTAAATTATTGGCAGAAAAATCATTGGTTGAATCATTATCTCATTTGCTTTTAAAATGTTTCGTTTGTGAGTCATGAAATTAATTCAAATTTCATTTTTAGGGAGTTTGACGAGTTGAAAAATGCTGCACAAGGAATGGGACCACAGTCACATCCAGCTTGGATGGACTTCTATAGACGGTAAGAAGACTTGTCTTAAAATTCAATCAAGAAATGATTTTCATTTAAATTTTCTTTTTAGGGGCATTCATCCTTCGCAGTATTCGCCTTTGTATTCACATCCTGGGCTTCCTGCACTTGAAAGAGAGAGGCTTGGCCTTCCACCTGGACCGCCACATGGTCTTGATCCCAATGAGCAAATGGTAAGTCAGAATTTAATTTCTCCGCTAATCCACACTCCATCAACATTGGTGGTCGGCTTCTAGTTCATGTCCCTTTCATTGATCTGACTCAGATAAAGAAATTGACTTCGCTTTAAACTTCTTTGACAAAAAAAAGTTTACCAGCTTCATGCTAATTCACTAAAAGATTTTCAAGGAATTCTCCGTTTGTCTTACTTTTGTTTTTCGATTTTTGTTTTTTGCTTTCATTCAATTGATTTTCCATTAGAATCCATTTCTTCTCTTTAGAGCTTTTAAAAGATTCATTGTTTCGGTCTCGACCAACTCATCTGCGAATCGTTTTCATCCTTCAACCGTTAGATCTCTTTTCCCCTTTTTCATCTTCATTTCGCAATTTTCTGTTTTTCATTTAATTTTCAGTGTAAATTGTCTTACAACTTTTTATTTTTTCCATATTTTCTGTTCTGCCCGAAACCGAAACTTACCCTGCTCTGAATAAACAAATGAAACTCTCGCCCTTTCGATGTACAAACGAAATCTTATGTAAATTAGTTACGCTTGGCTGGTGAATACCATGCTCACTCACATACCCATTTACACCTACATTCTCCACAGCAACAGGAGGCACACGCTGCTGGATTTCAACTACCACGTGAGTTTGTATTCAATGATCTAATTTATCTCTAGCTGACATATAGCTAAAGAATAAACGAAATGCGATTTTGAAAGGCTTTAACATTTCAGCGAATGTTCCACCTTACCCGCGAACGAATATGATGATGCCTCGCGATCCACATTCAGATGTTTTGCTTCGCATGAATTATGATCAACTGCAGGTTTGTTTAGTCGTTGACTTGATAACTTCGATGATTTATTAACAATTTGTTTTTTAAGGCTCATGAATTCCAAAGACAAACGGCTGCGCTTGATCGTGCTCACTCGATACATGAACAATACTTTAGGTAAGTTAAGTTTCCTCTTAAACATTCAAAGATTTCATAAATAAACTGTTTTGCTCGATCTTACAGTTTTCATCATGAAATTTGATGATTCGTAAACTACGATTCGTTATCCTTGATCTAAGAATTTTTGTAAATTTTGAAAACATTAACTTTTACAGACAGCAGCAACACGACAAGATGAGGCAAATGGAGGAAGCGTCTCGAGCTGGCAAGCATTGAGCTAAATGGAATTGAAAAACTACTGCACAAAAAAAAAGAGGAAATTCTTCGTCGATCAAAAAAGCATGTTCTGTGACTTAAGATTCTTAAGTTAAGAGTCATCGAGAAGGTCGTAACAGAAAGACGAGTTAAAGCACGAGTTAAGTTAAGATTTTAGGTTCATAAGCTTCTAAGTTTAAGGGATTATGATTCAGTGGTCAAGGAAGAAACTAAATATACTCGATTGTATCGCTGACCCTCTCTCGATTTTGTCCATCAAAAATAATTTTAAGCGGCTTCCTATTTTTCATTTCGCGGTAACTATTTTGTGATTTGAAATATTTTCAACTCTCTCAATTGACTCGCTAATAGGATTTCTTTGTAATTTCTTTGTAATCCCTACCCCAAGTCTAATTAGACTCACAACCGACTGTATAGCGACAATTTTTTTTAGTTCAATTATTGTCTACTTTAAATTTTTTAGACGACCACGAAGAAGTTCGAATGTTTTTAAAATTCATGAGTTTTGTGTAAAGATTTAACGATCCGCAAATGGAAACAAACTTTTCAATTGTCTATAGCTTTCAATGTTTCATTTTTGGCGAATAATTTTTACGATTTTTTACACGCGCGAATATTGTTGCACAGCTTGAAAAGATTATTGAAGGAGCAGACTTTTTCTGAGAGCTTTCGATAACCTTCAAGCGTTCGTTTAAGCAATTTTTTTCGTGTAAAGGACAACACTGAACGCGAACCAGCGACAGCAAATGATTAAAGTCGATTGTGTAAACATTTAAATAAAAGAAAAATGTATTATTAATGGCAAGTAGTTTAATGCTCTTTTCCTAGAACTTAGGCGTAGAATGAACAACGTAAATACAGAATATTTCCGTAAAATTTTTGTACACTCACGAGCAGCAGATCCTCATTGAGATGCGACGAATAAAATGAAAAGAAACAAACAAGATCGAATTTCAAAAAACATGAAATTTCTCTGAGAATAGTTGAAAATTGACACAAAAAAAATCTTTAGCAATTTAAGGAGATAAAGAAAATTATTTTTTGTAGGAAACAACTAACGATGAATATGAAAAGTTGCATAATATCAAAGAAATGAAATTAATTTTAAAGTAAGATCAACATTAGCAAGGCTGCTTCTGTGCTGAGATCAATCGACGAGGAGAACAAGAGAGCGTTGCGAAAACAAACTTTGCAAGGACAATGTCGTACACGCTCGCGAAAAGCTCGTCGCTCAGTCATGAGCTTTGCCAATCTTAACTTGACACTTTTTCTGTAGAAAACACACAATGAGAATGTAAAACAATTAATCATTAATTACAATTATTTATTTATACATAAAAAATGAATTGTAAACAATAAATTTAATTGGACAAACACACAAGAGAAGATTCTTATATCAGAGATAAATGAAGCATTAAAATAAAAATCAAGTGAATTAGACGAAAACTGTTTTTTTAATCATCAAGAAATCTGAAAGAAAAGTTTGACAAACGCTTTTGTAATTTTTTAAGAAAAATCTTTGTGGTTTTATTTATTTGTTGCTTTTCTTTCTAATCGCGAAGATCGACGACGCAAAACAAATCTTGAGAGATGAATGAGCTCTATCAGCACTTACAGTTGTTGCGTAAGCGAGAAGCTTCTATGAAACGATGTGATGGAGAAGGGAAATCACTTGCGTGGAACTTAGTTAAGCTTCTTTTGTGGTTTTTGTGCGAGCAGCTCATACTTTGACTTCGATTTGAACCAAAGGCTGAATGGAATAGCAACAGTTGGAAGGGTCATGATGACGAAAGCAATCCAGTCGAGGAAATGCGATGAGAATTGCTTGTTGAACTGAGCAAGATTGATAATTCCTCCCTCTCCAGGTTCAGAGCTGACAGAGTATTGAAGCTTAAAGAAAAGAGTTTTGTTAAAAACATTTGTAAGGAAAGTTAAAAGTTATTAACTTACAGCTGGATCTGATTCGATTGGTCGGTATGAAACTTCGGCGGCGGTGAAGTTGAAATATCCATGCGAGCGAGGACGGACAACGATAACGTGTGAAACATTAGTTTGTGGTGCAATTCTGTCAATCGAAGCTTCCAACTTTCCGCTGACAAGATCGAAAGCCTCTGCTGGGAATCCTGGCTCAGCCAAGTTCACATTTGTGGCTGCTCCAGTGCCAACGTTGAAGATTGTGTATTTTACGAGTACGTCACGTTGTTCTACCAAGTATTTGTTGAGGATTTGTTTCGAAACCAGCAGGCGAGCTCGGGCATCTTCTCCTGATTCAGTTGCAGCTGCGATCGTGGCAACAGCAAATAGCACAAAGGCAAAAAGTTTTACTGTAGAATTCATCTGCGAGGAAAAGTGAAAAGTAAATTTTAGAAAGTTCACAATTTTGACTTATATTCACTGAAATTGAATCGAACTTCAACTTCCTTTGATGGATTGATAAGTAAACACTCAATATCTTTCGTTTTCTTACCTTCTTCAATTAATTTACTATGTACTTTAGCTGATAATCTAATTAGTTCGTCTTCAATGAAACAAGTTCAGGTTCCAACGCAAAGCCAACACGACAAAGCGAAGCTTCAATTACACAAAGCGACGCTTCACAAGTTGCACAAGAATTTTAAAAAAGCTCTGGACGAGTTTAACGATAATGCAGACTTGTTTCGATTTTAAGATGATGAAGATTACTTAAGATTTATCTCGTCAGTTGAGTTGTTTGATTTGTTGTTTGGAAGTAAAATGAGCAGGTCTCAATAGAGTGAACAGAAAGCATTCAAAATATTCTTAAAAAATTAAGTTTTGTGGAATTCTCGCTTAAATAATCGAAATTTGAAATGGCAAGCACAATTTGGACCATTTTCGGCGACTTTCTGTCGTTCTTGACAATTGCCTCTTGTTTAGTGTAAGCGATTCTTGACCTCCGACAACCTCGAAAACTTTTTCTTAAAAAAATATTTTCTTGCAGCTCCAAGTTTCCTCAAATCTTAACAATTTATCAACGCAAGAGTGCTGTTGGTGTGTCCCTTAAGTCTTTGACAATAGAAGTCATCAGCTACTCAGTCTCGACGCTCTACAACTTCACAAATGAATATCGGTTAATGAACTACTTCGAGTATATTATCCTCATTATCCAAGACTATCTACTCGTCGGAATCGTCTTGTTCTTTCGTCGAGAAGTCAACAGAAAAACGATTTTGATTTTTCTCGCTTATGCTTCGATTGTCGCCCTTTTCGCGATGAATATTTTTCCTAAAAATATTCTGACTTTCTTGATAGTGAGTTTTTGATTTTATTTTATTTCCCTCACGCGACATACAACGAAAGAGAAAACGAGACACAAAACATTTTCACATTCGTCAATACTTGAACTTCAAGTTTTAGTGAAGGGCTTTTATTCGCTCGAAGTCTAAATAATTTTATTTTCTATTTAAAGCCTGGGACTTTGCCGATGTCTGCGGCATCAAAGATTTTGCAACTCATAGAGATTATAAAAGCTAAGGACTCGAGCTCAATTAGTTCGATAACTTGGTTTATTTCTGCATTTACAAATCTGAGTAATAATTTCGTTAATTAAAAATATGTTTGTGCTAATTGAATTTATTTTCATAGCTCGAATTTACACAATCATGCTCGACAGTGCTGATCCGATGCTGTTAACTAATTTCATTGTTTCTACGGGACTCTCCTCCGCTGTCTTCGCTGCCGTTCTGTACTACAAACAACCTCAAGTTCAAGCTCAACCCAAACTTGATTAATTCTCAACGCGACGTAGATCAATTTCAAAACTTTCGCAAAGATCAACGCAAGAACAAAACTTTTTGTAGCTTAATAATTTATCCTTTGACCTTGAATATTTTTATGTTATGACACTTCCGTCCGAATAAAACAAAGTTCACTCATTAATTCAAAACATAAATGTGCGTCCATAAAACTAAAATATAAATGAGATACAAAAGATAAGGAATGAACAAGACTCCCGAGATTTTATCGATTCGAAAGAAAGCGATGCCGGCAATTACAACGAAGACTTGAAGAATTATGGTGTCGATAATTGCTCCAACGATCGATCCAAGTCCGAAAGTTATCAACGGCCACAACCAATTAAGCAAAACTGTTATTGCGTAGATTAGAAGAGGAATCTTTGCTCGTTCCTTTCCAATGTGATGAACTCTCCAACTCGCGAACCCCGACGTAGTAAATAAGAAAATCAACGCAATCAATGCGACCTACGAGTGATCACTTTAATTCATTAAAAGAAATGACAAATCATTCAAAATCTTACCCATTCTGGTTGATCTAGAAACGATTTTACTTTCTCTTCGCTGTCCTCGAGACGATCACTTAAAACAATGAAAATAATAAGAGCCCCAAAATTCGGAACCAAACACGCGAAAATAATCTGCACAACTCTCTCGTTGAAAACTTTATTTTCCGCCATGATCTAAAAAGATCTGAAGAATCTTCTTTCATCAAAGTCCCGCTTTACAATGAAGTAATATTTTTGCTGAGAAGCTTTTAAACTGCGCGGATTCCGTGAACTTTAATATCAATCTGAAATACACATTTGATATCCAAATGCTGCCCTGTGATAACAAACCCAGTGATCTTGCTCTCTAATTCAAGCTATTTTAAAATAGATTCAAGACTAATCAAGAGCATTTTATTTGTCATATGAGTTATGCTCTTGACACGATGTGTGAATATTTGAAAAGGTAGGAACATAAAATTCATGAGACACGAGCGAATTAAAAGATGGGAAGTTGTGAAAAAGGTTTTATTTTATTATGTACCTGAAATTATATCGCTCTCGACGCTTACAATTAAGACAATTTGATCTTCTCGGCGTATTTTTCTTCTCCGACGACATAGAAGACATTTGGATCGCTTGCATCACAACACATTGAATAGACGAAGCCAGGAGAGGAAGAACTTTTGTGAAGAGGTTTCACTTCGCCGTCAGCGATTTCTAAGAAATTTGAGTACTTGGTCCGTGTGACGACGCCAAATCTTTTCGTGCCGTTGAAGCAGAATTTCTTTACTCCGCGCTTTTCAACTCGAAATTTGTTAAGAATTGTATTTGGATTTCGTGGATCGATAGTTAAAATATTTCCAGTTTCATCGCCGACCATCAGCAATTCCTTGTTTTCCTCTTGTGTTGTCCAATGAACTGCAGTCAAGTAATACTCGTAATTCTTAAGGATACGCAATGCTGGCTTATAGCTTTTGTTGACATCCCAGAGAACGCAGTTGCGATCGGATGAGCAAGTTGCAAATATTTTGGAAGACGAAGGATGAGCGGTGACTCCAGTGATTGATAGTGCGTGAGCTTGAGGATAGCTATGAGAAAAGTTATCACCAACATCGTAATCACGGACCTCAAGATGTCCCTTGTCGGTTGCAAGAACAAATTTGACTTCGTTTGAAAGTTTTGCGATGCTCGTTCCATATCCGCTTGACACCTTGTTCCAACAGATTCCGCTTGTTGCTTCTTGCTTTAGCATTCTCGTGTTCCACAGCTGAATTTTTGAATTCTTCATCGCTACCAAGAACTACAAAATAATAAGCTATTAGTTTATTTATCTCAATGAGTTTAAAAAAAGCATGCTTACGTATTCGCTATCGAGAAATTTGAGAGCAGTGATTGTCGCTTCTTCTGGATATTGAAAAGAAACTTCTTGAATGCTTTGATTGGCGATTGCTGCAAAGCCTTCAGAAACAATGAGACTTGCATCGAAAAGACAAGTGTTGAAGTTGTTTGTTGCTAGAGCGAATGTGTCGTTCGACGATTCCAAGTGACAGAAGAATGGAAGAAATCCGTCCGGCTTTTGGTATTGACGCTTGTACTCTAAGTTGTATGTAAGAGAGTTGAGTTCGGGGAACATAGTGTCGTCTTTGAGGTCTGCATCTTTTGGATAAGGCATGTTATCAGAGTTATCTGGGTTTTTAAATGCCACCGGAAGGTGAAAGTAGTTTTTTTCCATTTGAGCTCTAAAAATAATTAAAAATGAGAATTTACGAAGTTTTATGAGAAATCTTTTACTTACGGAGTACAGCTAGATCTTTTTTGACTTCAAACAAACGCGCTAGATCAAGAATAAAATTGAATTGACGTTTCACGCGCGTTTTTAATTTTAACAACAAAAGATTTGCATCGTCGCTTTAAATTGGTTCAAATTGAAAAGATTCGTTAAATATATTTCAAAGCAAAATTTCCATTAGTTTATTTCCACTTTTACATGAAATTCTGTCGACTGGCAATTTCAATAAATCTTCTTGGTTCCCTTTTAAATCAGAAATGGTTGAAGAGATTTTCCGTTTCTCGTCGTCTGTAAATTCTGACAGCTTCCAGAGAAGTGAAATATGGAATGACGGTTCTTCATAGTAAACTGGCAAATTGAATTCTTGAAGGCTCTCGTCAACCTTCTTGATAATTAAACACATATTCTGATTACACCACTCGCTTATTAAGACACAGGCGAAATGTCGAGTCTTCTCATCATTTGATAGAAACACAACGTCAGAGGAGAACTGAAGTTGAAATTTTGGGAACCTTCTTAACTTATCACGAAGAGAACTGAAAAATGAGTCGATCCAATGAAACTTGAGTATGAACGTCCTTGATAAGCTGACATGAACTGAATCAACTAAATGTACATTGGTCAATGATTTGGTTAAACTCGTCACTGATTCTTGAAGTCTTTCGCTCAATGGACCTAAAATACAATTAAGTTAATAAAAATCAAAGCCAATCTGATAAAACTTACAATCAATAAATACGTGAGTCGCCCAGTTGCCTTCTACATGCGGAATCGATCTCACTCTCATCTGATGATCTGCAGATGAATTGTTTTCATTTGAATTACTGCGATCTACTTGTAAAAGCATCGGAAGCTTGACTGCAACTTTCTTTGTATTCACTTGTTGTGGTTGATTAACTCTTTCATCTTCCTCAGTATCTGATGAACTATAATCAACAAGATTTATCATATTTGAGTTAGTTTTTTAATCGCAAAACTTTTTAAATTGACACAGTTTAGAATATAAACAAATAAACAGCTGATTGTCAGGCAAATAATAATTTTACCGGCTAAACCGAAAAGCGCTTCGAATTTGAATTATTTGTCGAGTTGGAATTTTCAAGTTGCAATCTCAGAATTCAAACAAGAACGCTAGAAGCAGCAAATCATTTGAAGGAAAAAAAATTCATTGCTTGTCTGATTTCATTCTGAACATTCACAAGCTCACGCACATTCGAAGAGGTAACATCAATTATATTTTCATTTTAGCTAAAGAAAAAGATTATGGAGAGAAGCTCATCACCGATCTCCTCTAAGGAAATGTCATTGAAGCGAAAAACTTCCATTGAAATTCCAATCGTTAATAACAAGCTAAAGAATGAAACAAAAGCAGAAGCATCAAAAGTTTTGGATGGAAAGCCAAACAAGAAAATCATCAAACTTTCTGAGCTGATGACTAACATGGATCCTTTGGAATATTTCAAACGCTTTCTCGGCATCCCTGAGATGATTTTTCGACATTTCAAAGGCAAAGATTTGATTGAGATTTCGGAAGTCAGTCCAAGTTATTACGACTTCATCGCTTCCTCGAAAATTCTCATGAAGGATATAAAAGTTGTATTCGACGATAAACGAATGCTCGAAACGTTTTTTAAACATTTAAAAGCTGAAGATTTAATTAATATTTCACCTCATCAAACTGGCTACAACATCATCACGTCGTCGAAGGTTCAAATGAAGTTAAATAAAATTCATTCGGAAGATCACAGTTTGCTTAAGAACAGCTCGAGAATGTATCAGAATATTGAAATCAAACGAACCTCCCCGAATATGGAAGATGGAAATCTTAAAAAATTCGGCAACTACGTGACCAGTTCAGAACTTAATTTCTTTTGTAGTAAGGCTCACGAATGGAGAAATGTTTCACTCGATAACGTTTATTTTAGAAAAAAACTCGATATGTGGAGATTTCTATCAGCAATCGAAGCGTCAGTAGAAAGCATTTCTGTCACGGACTTTGGAGCCCTTTCTTTTGAAGATCCATTGTCAGTGATTGAATCTTTCGAAGAATTAAAATTTCCAAAGCTGAAACAACTTAAAATGCATCATAAAGCCATTAACAGCTTTGGCGACACTTTGGTCAGGTTTTTTCTAAACTCTGTTGCTATCGAAGAACTTGTTTTAATAGACTCTTCTGGTAAAATTTGTAATCATGTTCTAACAAAAATGCTTATAAACTTTGACAAAGTAACAAGTCTCACAATTGACTTAAAGCACGTAAATCTTATATTCTGGGGTAAATCTTGGAAACAGTTTCAATTCAAACTCAAGAGTGCGTCAATAGCATATTTCGAATGCGATAATCTTGGTACCAACTTTCGGAACTTTCTTAAGTCACAAAACGATTATCTCGAAAAATTGAGGCTCAGAACTGATGGTTTAGACAGAAAAACCTTCGACGCGATTATGAAATTGCCTAAGCTGAAAAACTTCAGTCTCAAGTGTTCGTATGATTTTCCTGAGGACGAAGTTTCAGTTAATATAATATCAACCTCAATCACTGAACTGACTTTGTATTACTATGCTGACGCTGTCACTCTAAAATTTCTGTTAGATTCAATGCCGGAAATAAGTCATCTTACACTCGACTCGATCGATGAAGAAGATTTTAAAATGTTGAAATCAATGAAAAGAAAGTTTGAAAAATTGAAAGTTTGTAAATTGAGAAGAGTTAACAGAAAAGAAATGGAAGAAATTATGATCGAGAATTATACTTCGCTGGAAATAGTTAATTTCGAGTTAAAATAAAAAGCATTTGATTCAATAGATAATAAAGATTTTATTAAAAAAAAATTCTTTTCTTTCCCTCCAACTCGTTTTCATCTTGAATCAATCTTCTTCTCCTCTAACGTTCACACTGACGCTTCACCTTTCCAATTGGTCGGAGGAACGTCGTTGCTCAAAGTTTACTCGCTGTTTACGATGTTTGGAATTAATCATGCTTACGTCACAAAGATTGGACGAATAGTTGGTGTCGTTGCATTGAAAGAGAGGTTTGACAATCATTTATTTTAGTTGACTTGAGTTCAAAACGATTTTCCTTTCACTGTTGCGCAAAGCCATCGAAGACTTTAATAGCGGAAATCTCGTTCCTACTCCACAACAGCTCCTTAAATTCCCCTTCGACGCCCATCACTCTTGTCGCCACTGCTGTTAAAAGAAAGCAAAGAAGTAAATGACTCTAATTAGTAATTACACTGTCACAAGCGTCGATTCTTTGTTCCAATCGAATTCAGAAAATTGCTCAATGGACATTGAATACGACAATATTCAAAGCTATAACTCTAAAGGAGCAGAAGTTTCACTTGGCGATGGCAAGAGGTGGACCCATATCTGGTCAGCTATAAGATTCATGCACTCGATTTAACATGCTGATCTGAAGAATTGGATGATCTCTTCTTGTGAACAAGTCACAGCGGAAATGTGCATCCGTTTTCGAGAAAACTTATTTCAAAACTAACAATCGACTTTTTGTAGAGAGATTCCAGGTTGTGGGCCCGTGAGCCCGATCCTGATGAGCTAGCCAAAAATCCTCAAAGGTTGTTTTTTGTATTAAAGTTCTCTATCAACTGGTGAAGAAATTAATTCGCTAGCTCATTGCGTTCGCGAGTTATCTCAATCACGGAAGACGGACCACGGACTACGGACAAAGCGGCCACTATAGGGTGTTCCATCCTTCGGATGGAAAACCCTAAAAAAAAATTTGCTACCGCTTGTCTCATTTCATTCCGAAAATTCGAAGAGGTAACATCTCTAGCTCACAATTTTTTCCTTTGGAATATTTTTTTGAACTTTGTTTCCTTTTTAGATAAACATAAAAATTATGGAAAAAAGCCCAGCACCGATCGCCACTAAGGAAATGTCATTAAAGCGAAAAGCTTCGATTGAAATTCCAATCGTCAATAACAAGCCGATGGGTGAGACAAAATCAGAAGAAACAGAAGTTTTGGATGGAATGCCAAACAAGAAAATCATTAAATTATCTGAGGTTATGACTAACATGAATCCTTTGGAATATTTCTCACGTTTTCTGGACATTCCTGAGATGATCTTTCGACATTTAAGCGGAAAAGATTTGATAGCAGCTTCAGAAGTCAGTCCAAGTTATTACAACTTCACCGCTTCGTCGAAAGTTCTCATGAAGAATATAAAAATTGTTTTTGACGATAAACGAATGCTCGAGACGCCTTTAAAACATTTAAATTCAAAGGAAGATCACAGTTTGCTAAAGAACAGCTCGAGAATTTATCAGAACATTGAAATCAAACGACCCTCACCGAAGATAGAAGATGGAGGTCGCAGAAAATTCGACGCGTCCATAACCAGTTCAGAATTTGATTTTCTTTATAGTAAGGCTCACGAATGGAAAAATGTTTCACTCCGAAATGTTTATTTAAGAAAAAGACTCGATCTGTGGAGATTTCTGTCAGCAATCGAATCATCAGTAGAAAGCATTTCTGTCAAGGAGTTTGGCGCCCTTTCATTTAAAGATCCATCAACAGAGATTGAATCTTTCGAAGCATTCAAGTTTCCAAAGCTGAAGAAGCTTAAATCTCTCGAAGCTTTTAAATTTCCAAAACTTAAACAACTTAAAATTCATCATGATTATTCACCAAACGACTATCTTGGCCAAACTTTGGCTAGATTTTTTCAAAACGCTGTTGATATCGAAGAACTTGCTATTGAAGACTTTTCTTTTAAAGTTAAAAAAAATATTATAAAGAAAATGCTCAAAAACTCCGACAAACTAAAAAGTCTCATAATTTTTTCAAAAATCTTAAATCAAATATTCGAAGATGATTCTTGGAGAAAGTTTCAATTCAAACTCAAGAGTTTGACAATAGCTGATATGTGGCACAGTAATTTTGGCAACAACTTTTTGAACTTCCTTAAGTCACAAAGCGATAATATTGAAGAATTGGATATAAAAATTGAAGGTGTACATAGAGAAATCTTTGACGTTATCATGACAATGCCAAAGCTAAAGAATCTCAACCTCAAGTATTGCCAGGGTTTTTCCGAGAACGAAGTTCCAATTAAAATATCAACTTCGATCACTGAACTGACTGTGATTTGGTGCCCTAACCCTGTCATTCTAAAATTTTGGTTAGATTCAATGCCAAAAGTAACAAACCTTAGACTCAGCTCAATCGATGAAGAGGATTTTAAAATATTGAAATCATTGAAAAGAAAGTTTGATATCTTGAGAGTTCATGGATTGAAAGAAGCTAACAGAAAGGAAATTGAAGAAATTATGACTGAAAATTATACTTCGCTAGAGATAATCGAGATTATTTAAATTTTTAATAACAATTATTCTTAAAATTAGAAATTTTGTACTTTGCAAGTGGATTCGTCTTCTAACAAGAATTCAAATAAAGGAAAAAAAAAAGAAAAAAATTGTTACCGCTTGTCTCATTTCATTTTGAACATTAGAAGAGGTAACATCTCTAGCTCGCATTATTTTTCCTTTAGAAATTTATCATTTATATTTTATTTCCCTTTAAGATAAAGATAAAGATCATGGAAAAAAGCCTATCACCGATCTCTACTAAGGAAATGTCATTCAAACAAAAAATTTCCATCGAGGTTCCAATCGTTAACAACAAGCCAGATGATAAAACAAAAGCAGAAGAAACTAAAGTTGCAAATGGAGAGCCGAACAAGAAAATCATCAAATTATCTGATTTGATGACTAACATGGATCCATTGGAATATTTCACACGCTTTCTCGGCATTCCTGAGATGATTTTTCGACATTTCAAAGGCAAAGATTTGATAAAGATTTCGGAAGTGAGCCCAAGTTATTACAACTTCATCGCTTCCTCGAAAATTCTCATGAAGGATGTAAAAGTTGTATTCGACGATAAACGAATGCTCGGGACGCTTTTTAAACATTTAAAAGCTGAAGATTTGATTAAGATTTCACCTCATCAAACTGGCTACAACATCATCACGTCGTCGAAGTTTCAAATGAAGTTAAATAAAACCCATTCGGAAGATCACAGTTTGCTAAAGAACAGCTCGAGACTTTATCAGAATATTGAAATCAAACGAACCTCTGTAAAAGTGGAAGATGGAAATTTTAGAAAATTCGACGACGACTACGTGACCAGTTCAGAACTTGATTTCTTTAATAGTAAAGCTCGCGAATGGAAAAATGTTTCAATCGATAATGTTTATTTTAGAAAACAACTCGATATGTGGAAATTGCTATCAGCAATCGAAGCATCCGTGGAAAGCATTTCTGTCGAGGACTTTGGAGTCCTTCCATTTGAAGATCCATCTGCAGAGAATGAATCTTTCGAAGCTTTAAAGTTTCCACATCTGAAAAAACTTGCAATGTGGCATACTGCTAGGAACAGCTTTGGCGACACTTGGGCTAGGTTTTTTCAAAACGCTGTTGCTATCGAAGAACTTGTTTTAGGAGACTTTTCCGGTAAAATTACCAAAGATATTTTAACAAAAATGCTCAAAAATTTCGACAAACTAACAAGTCTCACAATTGGCTTAAATATCGTAAATCAATTATTCGAAGATGAATCTTGGAAACAGTTTCAATTCAAGCTTAAGAGTTTAGTATTAACAATTTTCAAATACCATGATCCTGGTACGAACTTTCGGAACTTCCTTAAGTCACAAAGCGATTATCTCGAAAAATTGAGGCTCCACTCAGAAGTTGTAGACAGAGAAACCTTCGACGTGATTATGAAAATGCCAAATCTGAATCACTTCAGTCTCAAGTATTCTGAGCCTTTCCTTGAGAACGCAGTTCCAAATAAAATATCAAACTCCATCACTAAACTGACTTTTTATAACTCTGCTAACTCTGCTGCCAGTCTAAAATTTCTGTTAGACTCAATGCCGAAAGTAATAACCCTTATACTCGAATCAATCAATGAAGAAGATTTGAAAATGTTGAAATTAATGAAAAGAAAGTTTCAAAATTTGAAAGTTGTTAAATTGAAAGGAGTTGACCGAAAGAAAATTGAAGAAATTTTGACCGAGAATTATACTTTGCTAGTTGTAATCGAGAATATTTAAATTATAAAACATTTGATTCAAACGATAATAAAGATTTTATTAAAAAAAATCTTTTCCTTGCTTCGACTTGCATTGAACTTTTGTAGTTATTTCTCTTTTCGGAGCATCTTGCGATGTTGAAAGTTGATTGAAGTTTAATAATTGTAGGAGAAGAAGAATTTCCAGTACTTGACGAACCTTGATTTATCCATTGTCCCGATAAGATTGAAAGCTGGGGCGTGTGCTTCATCGTAGATTGGATTAGTTGCTTCCCTAACTCGATTATGCCATTGCAATAAATTAGGACGCCCAGCAAATGGATCATAATTTGTAATCTTAGTTTGTTCTATCTCACATGCTGCTATTAAATCAGCGAATGAAATCTTATCAGTTGAAAGAAAAGGTTTCGATTGATCTTTAAGCCAAACATTCTCGAATAAGTCCAATGCAGTCTCCATTTGATTTTTTGAAATCTTGACTCTTTCCTTCGACGGTTACTTCCAAGTAATTGCTGGCTTGAGATATGTTGTCAAAAAGTAACCAGCGCAACCGATTCTAGTATTGCCATGATGCCAAGACAGATACTCATCAACCTTTGCTCTCTCTTTCAAGTCTCTCGGGTACCAATGATCAGGATTGTTTGAATTCTTGGCAACTATGTAGCGAGACATTGCGATACTTTCATATATTTTGAAATCACCGTCAATCATAAGCGGAACTGTCGCTAATCAATCAACCATCTCTTTGAAATAAATTTTTTAGCAACCTGCAACGACGTCATTTTGTTTTTTCTTTAATAACAATTGTTCTTAAAATTAAAAGTTTTGTAATTTGAAAGCGGATTCGTCTTACAATAAGAACTCAAAAAAAATAGAAAATTTTGCTAACGCTTGACTCTTTTCATTCTGAACATTCAAAGAGGTAGATAAATCTTTTCAATCAATGAAAAAGTTTTAAAATGTTGAAATGAATGAAAAAAAAATTTGAAAAATTAAAAATTTATAAATTGTTCGGAGTTGACAGAAAGGAAATCGAAGAAATTATGACCGAGAATTATACTTCGCTAGAGATAGTTGACATAATCAACCTAAAGTGTTTGGAATATGCTAGCCTTGGATGAAACCTGCAAGCGACAATTTCACAACGAAATAATATTTGAACATTTCTTCTGTCTTCAAAGTAAAGTTAATGTTAATTTTGACAATCTTCCTACTTTCGATTCAGTTCTCAATTTTTTTTTGTATAATTTAGTATTTTGACGTTGAAACTCGATCGACAAAATTTATTAAATCACACGAAGCTAAGAAGCAAAACCTACTTCGTTAAGAACATTAGCACATGTTTTATAAGTTCAGAAAAAAATTTCATGTAAATTTTAGGATGTTTCTTCTGGAATTATCGAGTATCAATAAAACTTCAACAACCCAATCAATTGCTAGCGTAATTTTAATTTTTCTTCAATAACAGTTCTTCTTGAGATTTGAAATTTTGTAATTTGCAAGCAGATTCGTCTTCTAATAAGAATTCAAATATAAAAAAGAATTTTTGCTGCCGCTTGTCTCATTTCATTCCGAAAATTCGAAGAGGTAACACCTTTAGCTCGCATTATTTTTCCTTTAGAAATTTTTATTTGAATTCTAATTTCCTTTTAGATAAAGATTATGGAGAAAAGCATAGCACCAATCGCCACTAAGAAAATGCCATTGAAACGAAAAAATTCCATTGAGGTTCCAATCGTTAATAACAAGCCAGAAGACGAAAATAAAGCGGAAGAAGTTACAAATGGAAAGCCGAACAAAAAAATCATTAAATTATCTGATTTGATGACTAACAAGGATCCTTTAGAATGTTTCTCACGCTTTCTCACCATTCCTGAGATGATCTTTCGGCATTTCAAAGGCAAAGATTTGATAACAGCTTCAGAAGTCAGTCCAAGTTATTACAACTTCATCGCTTCCTCGAAAGTTCTCATGAAGAATATAAAAGTTGTATTTGACGATAAACGAATGTTCGTCTCGCTTTTTAAAAATTTAAAAGCTGAAGATTTGATTAAGGTTTCACCAAATCAAACTGGCTACAACATCATCACGTCGCCGAAGTTTCAAATGAAATTAAATAAAACCCATTCGGAAGATCACAGTTTGCTAAAGAACAGCTCGAGACTTTATCAGAATATTGAAATCAAACGAACCTCCGTAAAAGTGGAAGATGGAAGTCTTAGAAAATTCGACGACTACGTGACCAGTTCAGAACTTAATTTCTTTTGTAGTAAGGCTCACGAATGGAAAAATGTTTCACTCGATAACGTTTATTTTAGAAAACAACTTGATCTGTATAGATTGCTATCAGCAATCGAATCATCAGTGGAAAGCATTTCTTTTTCGGACACTGGAGTCCATTCAATTGAACAGCCAACTTCAGAGAATGAATCTTTCGAAGAATTTAAGTTTCCAAAGCTGAAACAACTTAAAATGTATCATAAAGCCAATAATAGCTTTGGCGACACTTATGCCAGGTTTTTCCTAAACTCTGTTGCTATCGAAGAACTTATTTTAATAGACTGTTTCGGTAAAATTAGCAAAGATATTTTAACAAAAATGCTTATAAACTTTGACAAAATAACAAGCCTCTTAATTGCCTCAAATATCGTTAATCCAATATTCGAAGATGAATCTTGGAAACAGTTTCAATTCAAGCTTAAGAATGTGACAATATCAAATTTCAAATACCATGATCCTGGTACGAACTTTCGGAACTTCCTTAAGTCACAAAGCGATTATCTCGAAAAAATGAGGATTCAATTTGACGTTATCAACAGAGAAACTTTTGGGGTGATCATGAAAATGCCAAAACTGAATAATTTCAGCTTCAAGTATTCTGAGCCTTTCCTTGAGAATGAAGTTCCAATTCAAATGTCAAACTCAATCACTGAACTGACTTTGTATAACTGTGCTAACTCTGCTAACGCTGTCAGTCTAAAATTTCTGTTAGATTCAATGCCGAAAGTAACAAACCTTATAATCGTGTTAATCGATGAAGAAGATTTTAAAATGTTGAAATCAATGAAAAGAAAGTTTGAAAAATTGAAAGTCATTGAATTGAAAGGAGTTGACAGAAAGGAAATGAAAGAAATTATGACCGAGAATTATACTTTGCTAGAGATAATCGAGATTATTTAAATTAAAAAACATTTGATTCAAAAGATTATAAAGATTTTACTAAAAAAATCATTTCTTTCCCTACAACTCGATTTCATCCTGGATCAATCTTCTTCGACTTGCGTTGAACTTTTGTAATTGTTTCTCTCTTCCGAAGAACATCTTGCGGTGCTAATAAATAAAAGTTGATTAAACCTTAATATTTGAAGAAGAATTTCCAGTACTTGAGGAACCTTGACTTGTCCATTGTCCCGATAAGATTGAAAGCTGGGGCGTGTGCTTCATCGTAGATTGGATTAGTTGCTTCCCTAACTCGATTATGCCATTTTATTAAATTAGGACGCCCAGCAAACGGATCATAATTTGTAATCTTAGTTTGTTCTATCTCACATGCGGCTATTAAATCGGCGAATGAAATCTTATCAGTTGAAAGAAAAGTCTTCGATTGATCTTTAAGCCAAACGTTCTCGAATAAGTCCAATGCAGTCTCCATTTGATTTTTTGAAATTTCGAGTCTTTCCTTCGACGGTTCCTTCCAAGTAATTGCTGGCTTGAGATATGTCGTCAAAAAGTAACCAGCACAACCGATTCTAGTATTGCCATGATGCCAAGAGAGATACTCGTCAACCTTTGCTCTCTCTTTCAAGTCTCTCGGGTACCAATGATCAGGAATGTTTGAGTTCTTGGCAACTATGTAGCGAAACATCGCGATACTTTCATTCATTTTGAAATCACCGTCAATCAAAAGTGGAACCGTCTTTAATCGACTAACTCTTTTGTATCCATCTCTCATGTGTTCTCCTCTTCCCATTTTCACTGTAAAATGAAATTGGTTTTATTATTATTAATTATTATTCTCATTAGTAAATAGATCACCTATAACAGGCTCGAAAGGAATATTATTCAGCTTCATAAAAATCCAAACTGCCCGACATGGTTGACTTAATAGATCGAAATAAAACTTCATTTTTTAAGAAACTTTAAAGTCTACTTATGAAAGTAAAAACACTTGAGATCATGCGTTCAGTGATGGAAAAACTTTAAAAAAGACAAAAGATAAACAAGTGGCAGTAGCAGTTCGTAACGAACTTACTGTAGGGTTTTTCATCTGTTGGACTGGTTACAGGGGACGTTTTATTTAAAGGGAACAAAGTTTCACTTTGAGCTCACCAGAGGTGGATCCAATGTGTGGAGCTTGGATTTTCTGAGATTTATTGCTTTATCATGACCAGATGAACATTTTTTGTGAACATCTCAATGCTCTAACTCCAAAGGGAACGAAGTTCCACTCTGAGCTCATCAGAGGTGGATCCAATGTGTCGAGCTAGGATTTTCTGGGATTTATCGCTTAGTCGTGACCAGCTGATCATTTCATGTAAAGAACGCAATGCTCTAACTCCAAAGGGAACGAAGTTCCACTCTGAGCTCATCAGAGGTGGATCCAATGTGTGGAGCTAGGAAATTCTGGGATTTATTGCTTAGTCGTGACCAGTTGAACATTTTTTGTGAACATCTCAATGCTCTAACTTCAAAGATAACGAAGTTCCACTTTGAGCTCACCAGAGGTGGATCCAATGTGTCGAGCTAGGATTTTCTGGGATTTATTGCTTTATCTTGACCAGTTGAACATTTTTTGTGAACATATCAATGCTCTAACTTCAAAGATAACAAAGTTCCACTTTGAGCTCACCAGAGGTGGATCCAATGTGTGGAGCTTTGATTTTCTGGGATTTATCGCTTAGTCGTGACCAGCTGATCATTTCATGTAAAGAACGCAATGCTCTAACTCCAAAGGGAACGAAGTTCCACTCTGAGCTCACCAGAGGTGGATCCAATGTGTGGAGCTTTGATTTTCTGGGATTTATCGCTTAGTCGTGACCAGCTGATCATTTCATGTAAACATCTCAATGCTCTAACTTCAAAGAGAAAGAAGTTTCACTTGGCGCTGGTCGAAGGTGGACTCATATCTGGTCAGCTCTGGGATCCAATCATTCGTTTGAGCACGCTCAACATTTCTTGTGAAGAAGCATCAGCGGAAATGTTGAGAAAGCTGAATAAATCGAAAAAGTTTGAAAAATTTGTATGGAGCTCACCAGACTTCAGCCCCGTGGGCCCGAACCACTTGAGCTATCAAGTCCATCTAAGGAGGTTTTCGTCTCATCCATAAATAAAACTAAATGGCAAAAACCAGAAGTAGCTAGCTGCTTTCGTTCTCGAGAAAATCGAATCACAAGCAAAAATCGACTTTTTGTATGGAGATTCCAGGTTTTGGGCCCGTGGGCCTGATCCTGATGAGCTAGCCGAAAATCCTCAAAAGTTGTTTTCCCAATTAAAATTCTCTATCGACTGGTGAAGAAATCAATTCGCTAGCTCATTGCGTTCGCGAGTTATTTGAATAACGGACAACGGACAACGGACCACGGACCACGGACCACGGACCACGGACAAAGCGACCATAATAGGGTGTTCCATCCTTCGGATGAAAAACCCTAAAAATTACTTGATGCGAGACATAAGACTTTATTTCAAGAAACTTTTATTTATATTGAAAGAAGAAATGCCAAATTTTCCAGACTCTTGACTTGTTGAAAGTATTGTAAAAGACTGACGCTTGTTTGTGAGCCTCATCGTAGATTGGATTTGTCTTTTGCTTGACCAGTTCGTGCCACTTAGTTAAGTTTGGCCGATTTTCAAACGGATCGAAATTTGCAAATTTCGGTTGCTCTAGTTCGCATGCGGCGTGGATGTCAGCGAATGAGATTTCTTCAGATGCGAGGAACTTCTTAGAAGGATCGCTTAGCCAAATCTTTTCCATTGCGTCCAATGATTTCTCCATCAGTTCCTTCTTTTCTGCGATTTTCTTCTCGTCAGGACCTTTCCACGAGAGGACAGGTTCAAGGTATTTTGCTAAAACGAAACCTGCACATCCCGAACGAAGCGTTGTATGCTGCCAAGAGAGATACTCATCTATTTTCGCTCTTTGCTTCAAATCTTTCGGGTACCAATGATCAGGAATATTTGGATTAGTCGCGACTATGTAGCGAAACATCGCGACACTCTCTGATAATTTCAAATCTCCATCGACAAGACAAGGAACTTGCTGGAAGCGATTGATATGCTTGTAGCTTTCTTTCTTCTGATCACCTCTTCCAAGTCTCACAATAACCGGCTCGAAAGGAATTTGATTCAATTTCAGAAACATCCACAATGCCCGTGACGGTTGACTAATTAGATCAAAGTAAAGTTGCATTTTGACTTCGTGTAGTTTGTGTTGATGAAATTTGAGAACTTATTACGACTTTAAATGACGAATTTTCCTATTTGAGACAAAAACAAATCCATCCGATGTCGGTGATGTTACTGCAAAGTAAAATGTTATTACTAAACACCCGAAATAAATAAATACATCCGAAGAAAAATTATTTTATCAGCTGAAATCGAGGCTTAGAGAGCTAGATCAAAGTTCGTTTAAAGAAATAATTTTAAAAGTGAAAATGAAGTTCTACTATGATCTTATGTCTCAGCCGAGTCGTGCCCTTTATATCTTTTTCAAGCTAAACAACGTCCAGGATATTTCTTACATTCCTGTCGCTTTGAGAAAAGGCGAACATCAAACCGATGAATTCAAGAACAACATCAATCGCTTCCAAAAAGTTCCTTGTATCGTTGACGATGATGGCTGGAAGCTATCAGAGACGGTTGCGATCTTCAGGTTAGATTACTTTGTTAAATAAATTTGAGCGATTTACGGTATTAGCAATTTTAGATATTTGATGGAAAAAAATCCAAATATTCCTGAGAATTGGTACCCAAAAGAAGTTCACAGCCGGGCTCTCGTCGACGAATATCTGGAATGGCAACATAACAATACAAGAATGGGATGTGCAATGTATTTCCAAGTCAAATGGCTTCTTCCGCTTATGACCGGTGAGAAACCAAAGGAATCGATGTTAAATCTTACGAAGACAAACATGGAAAATGTCCTTGATCAGTTGGAAAACACTTGGTTGCAGAGTTCGAACAAAACCTTTTTGACGACGAAAGAGATTTCATTCGCTGATATTCTTGCCGCCTGTGAACTTGAACAAACAAAGCTGGCAGATTACGATCCGTTTGAAAATCGTCCAAATTTGGCAAAATGGTATGCGAAAGTTAAGGAGTTGACGAACCCTTTCTATGATGAAGCTCATGTGATTCTTAACAAGATTGTCGACAGCAACAAGAACAAACCGAAATTGTAAAGAAGGAAATGTGAAAATGCAAAGATTTTTAAATGTAAATAAATGAACGATCAGTTGATTCTTCACTAAGCATTCGTCACTAAGACTTTGAACGATCAATTTTTGGTGAGTGTTTTATTAAATTTGTTTACGATCAGGTTCGGGATGTCCACAGGCTGGAGAACAAACTGGAATAACAGTTTCGAAAAGAAGGATCTTTGTTTCGCCTTGCCCCAGCTTGTTGACGGCTTTGCACTTGTAGTCTCCATATTGACGCTTTCCGATTGTGATGATACGAAGAGTCGAAACAGTGAACTCGTCAGCAGTTGCGAAATGATAAATGCTGTAATGTTGGTTGTTTGAAAGGATGATGTCGTTTTTGAGCCACATGATTGTAGGTGGAGGATAAGCTTCGATGTGACACTCAATATCCATGTCGTACTGAAGAGCTTGGCCAATACGAGATCGAGGAGCAGTAATGACAGGCGCGAACTCAACTTCTAAATTGATATTACGTCGATCACCTTTGCTGACTCCATTTTCAGCTATGCAATAATAAGTTCCTTGATCTTCTTTACGAATTGAAGTGATTTTAAGGATATTTCCATTAAATGTGATTCCACCTAAAATAAAATAATTTGATTATAATTTTTTTAAAGAGAGAGAAATTGATTTTTCACCTGTTGGCAATAAAGTATTGTTTTCACGTCTCCAGACGATAGTTGGGGTAGGATAACCTGAAGCGTAACATTCAGCAAAAATTGATTGTCCTTCTGATGCTACAATATATTGCGTTGAATTATCAGAAATGATGGGAGGACTACGAACTGAAAGATCAACTTCTGCTGCTATCTTGTTGTTTACTGAAAGAACGACTTCGCATTGATAAGTTCCAGCATCGGTCTCTTGAATATCCTTAATTTGAAGAGTATAAGTTGATGAGCCTCCGTCGAATCTCAGTGCGAAACGAGAATCATTGATGACTAATGAAGACCCAACCGATAAGAAAACGTAATCTGCGTGGCTCCTTCTTGATCCAGTCTTGGTCCAAACAACAGAGAACTCTCTTGCATATTGAACACTGCAATCTAATTCAACTGTTCCTCCGATATCTTTGATTTGTTCTTGTGAAATGTAACCAATTGAAGGAGTTCTCTGTCCATTACATTTTATGAGAAAGATTGTGCAAATCAACGCGCAATCAAGGATAACTTTATTCATTTTCTTATCTTTTTACGTAATTCACTTATTTTCTTTCTTGTCAATATTCTGATTGATATTTTAAAGTGAAAACAAAAATTTCAAAATAAAGTGTTTCATACGAACAGAAAAGGCTCAACACAAATTTTCTTAGCTTGGCCTACAAAGACAACTTCAGCAACCTCCTTGAAGTAAATTTTCTGTTTAGCAAACTCCAACGACGTCGTTTTAATTTTTCTTCAATAACAATTGTTCTTGAGATTAGAAGTTTTGTAATTTGCAAGTGGATTCGTCTTCTAATAAGAATTAAAATTAAAAGAAAAAAATTAAAAAAATTTTGCTACCGCTTGTCTCATTTCATTTTGAACATTCGAAGAGGTAACATCTTTAGCTCGCATTATTTTTCCTTTAGATATTTTTTCATTTGAAATTTATTTTCCTTTTTTAGATAAATATAAAGATTATGGAGAAAAGCCCAGCAACAATCGCCGCTAAGGAAATGTCATTGAAGCGAAAAACTTCCATTTCAATCGTTAATATCAAGTCAGAAGATGAAACAAAAGCAAAAGCATCAGAAGTTTTAAAGGAAGAACCAAACGAGAAAAGCCTGAAAGTGTCTGAGGTGATAACTTACATGGATCCATTGGAATATTTCTCACGCTTTCTCGGCATCCCTGAGATGATCTTACGACATTTAAGCGGCAAAGATTTGATAACGATTTCGGAAGTGAGTCCAAGTTATTACAACTTCATCGCTTCGTCGAAACTTTTAATGGAAAATATTGAAGTTTCTTGTGGAAGGAAACGAACGGTAGAAAATACAGATCTCATTAGAGAACTTGAAAGCTATCCACTCTTCACCATCGCACCGTCGAAAGATATTATGGAATTTAAAGTTGAGTTTGATGATAATTGTGATCCGGAAGATTACAATTTGTTGAAGAACAGCTCGCGACTGTATCAGAATATTAAAATCAAACAAAGGGCAGCGTATATAAAAGATAGAAATGGAAATTATAGAAAAGTCGGCGACTACATGAACAATTCAGAACTTGATCTTTTTCATAGTAGGGCTCGCGAATGGAAAAATGTTACACTCTATCACGTTTATTTTAGAAAAAAAGTTGATCTGTGGAGATGTCTATCAGCAATCGAATCGTCAGTAGAAAGCCTTTGTGTCGCGGACTATGGATCCCTTTCTTTTGAAGATCCATTTACTGAAAATGAATCTTTCGAAGAATTTAAGTTTCCAAAGCTGAAAAAACTTATAATGGCTTTTACAAAAAACTGCAGCATTAGTGACATTTGGGCCAGATTTTTTTTAAACTCTGTTGCTATCGAAGATCTTACTTTTAGAGATGAGACTGAAAAAGTGGGCAAAGATAATTTGACAAAAATGCTCCAAAACTTTGACAAACTAACAAGTCTTTTTATTGATTCATTTATCAGTGATCAATTATTCGAAGATGAGTCGTGGAAACTGTTTAAATTCAAGCTCAAGAGTTTGAATGTAGGAGTTTACTATTACACTGATTTTGGTACCAACTATCGGAACTTCCTTAAGTCACAAAGCGATTATCTCGAGAAGTTGACGACCGAAATACACCTTGAAAACAGAGAAACTTTCGACGTTGTCATGAAAATGCCTAAGCTGAAATATCTCGGCATCCTGTATGCTGAAGCTTTTCCTGAGAATGAAAATCCAAATAAAATATCAACCTCAATCACAGAACTGAAAACGCTTAAATATGTTAACCCGGGCAGTCTAAAATTTTTGTTAGATTCAATGCCGAAAGTAACAAGCCTTAAACTCCGGTCATTCGATGAAGAAGGTCTTAAAATGTTGAAATCAATGAAAAGAAAGTTTGAAAAGTTGAAAGTTCGTGAATTGAAAGGAGTTTACAGAAAGGAAATGGAAGAAATTATGATCGAGAATTATACTTCGCTAGATATAATTGAGATTATTTAAATTAAAAACAATTTGATTCAAACGAAAATAAAGATTTTAATAAAAAAAAAGTTCTTTTATTTCCCCCAAACTCGATTTCATCCTGAATCAATCTTCAAATGAAATTTCATCGTAAACGATGTTCTTCATAAAAATCAGCCTTAAATTGCTCCAAGTTTCCAATACTAAGCATGGTCAGAGATAATGAGAACCCTCATCTATCGAATTATTTTCGCAAATGGTTTGAGTTTCAAACTTTGAAACTTCTCTTCCATTATGACTTGAAGTAGTTAGATAGTATAATCTTTGTCTTTCACAAAAGAGAAAGCTTCCACGCGAGGAAATTAATAAAGATGATTATGATTATTTTGCTCAATCAGAAAGAATTGTTAGTAGCAATCACCTTGATTGATGCTCTAAAGTATTACCCAGAACTTATGCAATGCGATGAGAACTTAAGCAATATGAACAGAGAATAAGAAAGAAACTTGAGATTACTTTACCTTGAACTTCAATAAAAAATAATTCAAGGAAATTCCTGAAATTCACTCAATGATAAGATAAGAGTTAGCAAAATAAAAAATCTGGAATTCCCTCTGAAAATTCTAGAAACTTCGTCAATAAATAATTACGTCAACTCATATCTGCATTGCATTTTCCGTTTATTAGTGACTTATGACCTAGTTTTATGAAACATACAGTAGAATATCGATTAACATATCAATAACGAAAGCGCGATAAATAATTAAGTTGTACAACGTGAGAAAATTGGCTTGAGCGGAAAGGTCTCGAGGTTGAAGCGTTTCAACTCAAGCGAGCGCAGGAAACAGGTCATTTAAAAGATAATTTAGATCATCTTGCTGTTCCGTTATCGAAAAATCATTCAGTGAGAGGGGAGAGCCGTGTGATTCATACCCGTTGTCGGATATTGTGTGAAGGGGACTTTTTAAATTTTCATCGTCGTATGAAGGAATCGGTGAGAGAAGTCCATCCAATGGCTCACTCTTGAAACTTAGGCAGATATCCGGCGATGAATTAATTTCCAGATATTCATCTTCGACGGGGATTTCGTCAGCGTAAATAATTTTGTTCTTGTTGTATGTTCCATGAAGCTTTGTCGTAGTCACATCAACGTTTAAACGGCTATTTTCGGTGGAGTCCATTGCTTCGTCTTTGGTCCCCACCACTCGTCCAGGACGTGGCTGTTTTGTGCCTTTGCTTTTGGCATCTGCAAGGCTGCTTGGCGGAACATTTGTTTCCAAGTTTGATGAGACATCTTCGAGCAAGCTTTCTGCAAGCTGTTCAAGGTCGAATTTGTCGAACTCGAGATCTTGGAGGAGCTCCTGTAAAGTAGGCAGAGCATGATGACTTTCAGCAATGCCTTCACTTCGCTCTTCGATTGGTTTCGCACTTTGTTTGATTGCTTTGTTGACTCGACTTCCATTTTTGTTACCTTCAGCAGAGGTTTGGATTCAGCAGATCCTTCGGATTTAATGGAAACAGAGCCAACACAGCTATCAACGCTTGTGTCGTCAAACGCTGAGCGTGTGTACTTGTGTTCTTCTGGAATGTTATGTCCCGTTGTTGGTTTGTAGCCAGATGTTCGTGCCTTTAATTTTTGGTGTTCTTTTTCTAGCCGCTCGTATTTTGCAATTATCTTGTCGCGCTCGTTTGTAAGATGATCACATCGTGTTTCAAGATCAGCAATCTGGACACTTTGTTGTTCAATCGTTTCTTGCATATCTTCAACTTGCCTTTTCTTTCGGTCTCTGGATGTTTGCGCAGCAACTCGATTCTTCAACTTTTTTCTCTGAACTTTTTCTTCGTACGAGAGATGATCCAGCTTCCTTTTCCTTCCCGGTGTTGGACTTGTAAAGTCATTGCTCGAGCAGGAATCAGAGCAAGAATCGTATTTCATCTTGGGCACCAGAAACTTTGACGTCATTATTTTTTCTTTCTTTCGATTTGATGACTTGTCACGAAACTTTGTAAAAATTTCACTGTTATTGTTCTTCAATGGCTTTTCTTCATCAATTCACAACTTTTTTAGGAGTCGTCCATCGATCAATAGAGTCACGAATAAAGTGTGAAGACAAAATGACGACTCTTCTTGATTTCTCTACATAAATATTTTTTCTGATGCAACTTCTATGAAACTCGAGAAGGAACTGTCGTGTTGGGTTCTGATTGGCTGAAACAAAAGCTTGTAAAGCTTTGAAAAGCGACGCTTTAAATTTAAAAAAGTTCGTTAAAAATTGAAAATCGTTGAATTAATTGAGTTCGATTGAGGTTGTTCACATTTATTATTTCTATTGGCGTTATCAACTTTTCTTTTTTTCTAAGAAACAATAAAATTTAATTATTAATTTCTTGAGAGTTTTGACACATTTCTTAAATTTCGTGAATTTACTCAGAATTTTAAAACTGAACTTCAACCGGAAACATTTCTCAAATTGCGTCTTCAATCAAAAATTTCCTTTTACATTTGTCACAAAATAATAATTATTTATTTATGGTTTGTGAGATTCAATTACTCGATTTATTATGTCATGGATAATCAATCAAACACTGAATATCTTTTATGAATGTTAATTTTGAGATTTTCCTCAGCTTTGTTTGAAAACTTAGCTAATCGAGTTCAAGCACATCAATAATTTGTAGGACAATTCAATGATCTGCAATAAAATATTTTGAACAAAAGTTGCAAAAAAATGAATAACGAACCGTCTGCAATGTTTCCATGTTGACCTCAAGAAAAATCCCTTTGAATCCTTTCATCTTCTGAGCCATCAAAATGATCAACTGAATGCTTTTCCGATCACTTATTTTCATATCAATCCATCCAACATCATAAGCAGCACAGATCAACGTTTCAATTCTATTGATGACTCGATTTCCAAGCCAGGAAAATGCGAAGAGTTGAGACGATTGAACTGAAATCATTGCAAAGGTCAAAATAGTTCCCGGAGGCTGCACCAGAACTGTGTAAAAGTTCACACAGATGATCAGAGAAATAACCGAGAACTCAACGAAAAAGACAAATTGCAAAAGATTCTGAACTTCCTTCAGCCAGCTAAGAGCTTCATAACTTCTCTTAACAACAGACTTGATGATTTCAGAAGAGTTGTCATTATTTTCGTTCAAGCTCTTCAAGATGCAAGTTGTCTGCTCGATATGCCAGCACGAATGATTCATCAGAAGGAACATAAGTGGATAGAGAGCGCACATATTGACCGTAGTGAACATTATGAGTGCCGATTGCTGGATGTAGTTGATTGTCCACTCGAAGCTTCCACCTCCAAGCGTAACGACTTTGATGTTAAAATTGAAAGGTAAATTATATTCATTGTCCTGCCACAAGAAAACTTTCAGGACTGTGCAGATAATTTGTCCGTATGCTGTACACAGAAGAATCGTTGAGGCTTTGAACTCTTGTTTGCAATTTTTGATTGTTATTTGCCAAGCGTCTTTGCTCGTTTCAGATTTTCTGTAAGTAAATTTTTTTTAATTTTTCAATCTTAAAATATGAAGGTAAATGACTTTTCGTTAATCAATCGTTCCACCAAAACAGCAAAGTGACTGTTGTAGATCCACGCGTAAATGAAATTGACGTTTAGCCTGTTCGTTCCGACTATAACAAAAAATTATTTTCTGCTGATAATAAAAATTTATGCTAACTGACGGAAAACAGCGATGAACTCGGATAAGCTTGTTAAATCAAGATTATGATACTCGTACACAAAATAATGATTTATGACGATTGCACTGATGCAGTTGACAATTGCAGTTGATGCAAACCTAGAAAAATTTTATTAGCCATTGAACTGAAAGAAAAATTTAGTTTCTTACGCAATTGAAACCTTTTTCTTTTTCGTAATTGGAGACAAATAATTAACGTTGAATCTCAAAAACTTCATAACCAAATCAGGATAGACATTTTGGTCTTTGAAAAAAGTTTTAGGACCCATCTTGACTGGTTAGAACTTTGCTTGTAACTAAACATATTTCGAGGCCTACAGAATAATCATTCTCAAAGCTCTAATTTAAATAAAATATTTCGATGAAAATTTAAACTTTGACAACAACAGAAACAGAGGCACAAAGCAATCGTTTCTATTGACATTATCAACTTTTCTTTTTTCTGAGAAGCAATAAAATTTTACTAATCATCTTTTTCAAATTAAATTTTCTTCGAAAGAACTTTACAAGATGAACCGAAAGCACGCGAAAAGTCTAAATCAGGAAATTTATTTTGGAACTCTTCGTAAGCGATGGAGAAGTTTTCGTCATAACCAGCGGACTTTGCAGCTTTCTGTGCGCCCACAGTTGAGAAAATTGATGATGTAACTTCAAGGCCGATTGCTTTCATGAGAGGAATGCGAGCTTTCAATATTTCCGTCGCAATTCCTCGTCCTCTGAAGTCAGGAGAAACGCAAAGACCAGCAGCATACATAACTTTGTTCACTTTGTAGTTTCCCATAACGTCGAAAGATTCGCTGATGAAATCAATTGCCCTGCCAAGTTTCTTGAATGATTCAAATTCTGTTTCCTAAAATCACAAAATGAATAATTCAAAAACATTTTACTTTCTAATTTGACTTACTTTAGGCTTCGGAACATCGTCTTTTGATGTGACGTACAAAGCGTTGACTCCAACCATTTCATCAGGAGATTTCCCATTTCCTTTCTTGAGACAGATCAACGAAATCTTTTGCTCGAAAACTTTGTGATAAGAGTCACGGACCTTCGTCGCTTCTACATCTGTCGCCATAGTCTTGCAAGCATTGTGAAAGACTGCACCTAACGCGTGATTTTGAGTAATAAACTCAGTCGCGGCATCAAATTCATTTTCAGTCAAGTCTCGGATGTAAAATTCTTCTTCCTCGTCACTTCCGGCTACTTTCACTTTAAATGTTGTGAACACATTGGGATATGAAGAAATTTCTGGACGTTGAAATGCCATGGCAGCTGAATAAACACTTAAAGTTTTCAATAGCAAACGAAATTAGTTCTGATAGCGCCAAACTCACGTTATCAAATATTTTGATTAGTGGGGATGTGTGCGGTATGTTTTAAATTCTAGTCTTCGCACATACAAAAAAATATTGAAACGACCTTGAATCGTATTTTCAACATCAAGAGCTTACAATCATTTCAATTCGATTTTTTAAATTTTGTTTTGAATTTTTCGTAAAAAAAGTTTTTTCCAAAAACTATTCAACATTAGAAATTTTTTTGGATGTAGAACAACGAGATCTTCTGTTTGAAAGCATTTTGAAATGAGTTGCAATCTTTACTCCATTCAACAACTGACCCCAAAGTTTTTAATTTAAAAATTAATTAAACATTTAGATATAAAGATCCCTCTGGACGTTTTGAACCCATGACAGCTACGAAAGCGATCAAAACAAACGAGTTAAGAGTTTTGATAGCGCGAACATTATCAAATATTTTGATTAGCGATATTTTTCACGAGAGATGTTGTGTTCGTTTTTTTTTAATTTTTCGTTTTCGCACAAGTAAAACATTTATTGATATGACCTTGAATCAAATTTTCAACGTCAAGAGTTTACAGTCATTGCAATTCGCATTTGAAAAGTCGATGTCGGAATACTTTTGTTTTAGAATGTTGTAGTTGATGGAAAGGTCTTCTGTGTATCCAATTTTTAAAGCAGCCTTTTGAGATCCGATGGTTGTGAAGAGAGAAGCTGTAACTGTCAAGTTGTGAATTCGCATGAAGGAAGCGCGAGCTTTCAACATTTCCGTTGCAATTCCCCATCCTCGATAATCAGGTTTGATGACCAGTCCGTGAGCGTATAGGAAATAAATCACGTTATTGTGATCGAAGACGTCGTAGTGACTGTTGATAAAGCCAAACGCTAAGCGCATTCGCCTCAATTTCTCGTCATTTGTCTGAGAAAGAAAATTAGTTTTTAAAAATAATTATTTTCAATTCAACGACTTGCCTTGAAGTTTGTGTCGATTCCTTTTGTTTTTACACTCAGAGCGTTGATTCCAATAATTTCCGAGGATCCCTTCTTGAAGCAGACAATGCTTGTCCTTTGATTGAAGACGAATTTATAAAATTCCCTTAACGAGTCCTCGGAAATATTGAAAGCTCTCATGAAAGTCTCTTCTGAAGCGTAATATTTGATCATGAAATCCACGGCTTCTTCAAATTTGCTTTCCGGTAAATCTTCGATCGAGAACTCATTCTCGACATTTTCTTTCTTGACCGTGAAATTTGCGTAGACTTGTGGTTGAAAAAAAATTCTTTCAAACTTCGTGACCATTCTTTGACTTGATTTAATCTCGACTGAAACAACTCGACACAACGACGACTCGCCTCACTATCAATCGACAGAAATAAAATCGGTCCATACATGTTCGCGTAGTGTTTCCATTTTCGTTGTGAACAGACACAAAGAATTTCTGACTGTCCGAAGTGTTTTTTGTTTTTCAAAAAAAGACAAACTTGTCACGATCATTTCGTTGGAATTTTCTTTTATTCTCAAATACATTACGACAAGGAAATGTAACAAAAGTTCTTATGCAGGTGGATCAGCAGTAAAATCCATTCACTCGAAAAATATTTGTTTAATAAAATTGGAAAATATGATGAATATTTGCGACTTGCGATGATAGAAATGCCAATTAAATTTATTGACAATTTCGGAGAATAATGATTGAAAACTAAATGCTACAGTCACCTCCACGATTTTCTTATTTATCATCAGCCTCATCATCCTCAGAGTCTGTTGTGAATTCACTTTCGTTATCCTTTTGTTCTTGATGTTCTTCTTCAGACTCGCTGATGTTCCAATGTTCTGTGGACAAAATGATAACATTTTTTTAGACTTTGAATGTTGATCACGCAAATATTGAACTTACCCGAGTATTGTGGAATTGCTGGAGCTTCTTTAACGTCAAGTTTCAAGTCTAACTGTTGATCCATTCCAATGTAGGAATCTAAAATAAAGAAAATTAGTTTTAAGAGTCACAAATCTTTCAAAAGACAAACAAACCTGATCTCAAGCAAACTGTGAATGTGAAGATTCCAGGCCAACGAGGTGCAGTAAATTTCAACTGAACTTCTTGTTGATCTACCAAGTTAGTCACGTGATAAGGAGCAGTCAGAAGTGTTTGAGATTTTCTATCGCAAATGTAAGTCCACCAATACTCTTGCTTATCCTAAAAAGAAGAGAATTTGTAAATATTTACAAAGAATATCAAGTAAATAACTTTACAAACCTCAGGGAAGCTTGGGCTATGAACACTGTGTGATGTTTTAGATTTTCCTTCTAGCTTCTCTCGCTTATTCAGTTTTTGTTGGAACCTAAAAGAAAAGTTTTATTAGTTGCGATTAATTTTTGTTTAAACTTTAAGTTCACTCACTTCTCCCATTCCATGTCATCGTCTTCTGGTGATGAAGCTGCTTTCACTTCATCTTCTGACGATCTTTCAACTTCTTCGACATTCTCGTTGTCACTCTCAGCGCTTGACTCATCAGCATCGGAATCATTTGCTTCTTTCAAGCTGATGGGTTTAGCGTTATTTTCCTTCGCTCCTTCCTTTCCAGTGACAGTTGGAGCTGTTTTCATTGCACCAACTGCAGGCTTAGCCTTAGTAGTCTTCGACTTGGACTTGCTTTTGTGACCCTTTTGCTTGAGCCAAACTGGCTTCTTAGCTTTTACTTCCGCAGTTTCCTTTTGCTCCCCTTCTACGCCTTCTTCAGTCACTTTCTCGCCATCAGCTGCTTCCTCATTGATTGTTTGCTTTTCAACTGCTGCTGTGTCGCCAATTAGTTCTTTCATGCTTCTACGAACAAGATTCACAGTCACAGTTACGATTGCACCAGCTGTCACTACATTCGAGTTTTCATCATCAACAACTTCGCAGCGAATGTTGAAATCAATTAAAGGCATGTTTCCAAGCACTTTCATAACATTCTCATATTCCAGGTCGCTAAGGTCACGTAGCAAGCTCCTGCTTTCATCTGCTGGGAGTTTTGCAAATTGCTGGACGCTCTTGATGTATCGTTTCTTGTTGACAAAGTATTTCAGATGATCGTCATTGAGATGAGGAAGTTGAAGCAACGGCGATTTGAATTCCCACAATCCTTGAATGATCAAAGGCGCGAGCTTCATGCAGTTTTCAATTGTTTCAATCGGGGGAAGCTTCTGACCAGAAATACGACCAGCATAAGCGAGCATGATGAGTTGATTGACAACAGAGACCATCTCGTTGACAAGGTATGGACATTTCTTGATAACAAATTGTCGATCTTTTTCAAGAGTATTTGGATTGAGTGGAAGTCGACTGAGATGTGCGTGGATGATTGCGCGAGCCTTAACGGAATAGTTGCGACATAAAGGAACTTCCTTGCATTTCTCATTGAGATGAGGCAACAGTTTGATAAGTGATGGAACTTCTTCGTTATCAGTTGGACGTTCAGGAACCTGTGCATTGTGGCGCTTGTCGAATTCCAGCGACGCAGCGAGGATCATGATAACACGTTTTAATGCCATGTTTGGAGTTTTATGGAAGAAATAAAAGTAAAGCTGTGTCGTGTCGAGTAAAACTTTATCGCCGCTGAATCGAATACTTCTATACCACCAAGTTCCAACAGCAATTGGAAGAGCAACCATAAAGACGAGTGCGTAAAGACCAAGAACCCAAACGGAATTCTCTTTCTCGACAATCCACGATGGCAATGCAATTCCAAAACTCATTGCACCGGGGCCATCTGGATTTCCATATTTCTCCCAATTCTTTCGTGCATCATCATCAGTTAATGCTTTGTAAGCTTTAGTCAGTTTCACGAAAGCCTTTTCGTCACCAGTTTCCTTATCAGGATGGAGAACAATCGAGAGTCTATGATAAGCTTTCTTGACATCACTTTTTGAACTGTCGAGCGGTATTCCCAAAATCTCAAATGGATCAAAGTTCGCAGCTTCATAATCAAATTGTGAAACCTTATAAGTTAACAAGATAAGAAGCAACCATCCAGTGACAATTGCGAGCTTAATTCCTAGCGATTTCACATTCTTGTATGGATCAGAGTTTGAAATAATAACTCGCTTCTGACAACATCCTTCGCACTGACAATCCTCCCTGCTCTTGTTCGGATCTGAAAAGAGAATTTGATGTAAGAATTATCATGTCACGATCCAGGGAAGCATGAAATTGATTTGAGTGTGAGCGCCTCAAACTTTTTACTGTTATTTCTCATTTCTCTTACCTTCTTGTCTTTTTTTAGGCCAAAAGTAAAATGTTGCTGGAATTAAAATTAACGCCAGGAACGAGAGGATGAAGTAGAAGAACGTTCCGCCCGACTCATCGTATTGAAACTTTTGTCCCGCCATTGATAATTAACTAAATATTTATTTAAACTTCTGACTATGTTTTTGACTTCGTGTCGCCGTCAGTTGAATACCCTTGACAACTGGCGAGAAATTATTGAACTAAAAAGTTCGTAAACTTCGGGTAAAGCGACCAAAGCTTGTCACTTACTAAGCTTCGTTTACTCGAAGAAGAGAAAACTCAAAAAAGAGCTTTTATTCGAGTCGGTGAGCTTGAACGCGATAGTCGTAACTTAAGAATTCGCTTGTTGTGTGACACCTAAATCAATATCTAGCAAACATGTCAGGAAAGGACCCAATGTCATTCGCCAAGGATTTCTTGGCTGGTGGTATCTCAGCTGCCGTCTCAAAGACAGCTGTGGCCCCAATTGAACGTGTCAAGTTGATTCTTCAAGTGCAAGCCGCCAACAAGCAAATCGTAGCTGGCCAAGAATACAAGGGTGAGTGTATTAGTAATAAGCCAACATGGCTGACGAATTTTTTTTCTCTCGTACCTTCAATCGACTCTAACGCCCTTGAATAAGAATCTTTTAAAATTTCATTTATTAAATCTTCAATTTATTAATGTCACCTTTAAAGAAAATTAAGAGCCGATGGCCTCAGAGATTTAATTTTAGTTTTCCATCATGTGACACATTTTTTCTTCACACTCGGTTAAGATGATTGCGTAACTGCCCCATTCTTTATTTCCTAGAAAGTGTGCATTCGCGACGAAATTAGAATTCAATTCAATCATCTGATTATCTATTGAACTAGAAACTATCAATGTTAGATAATTTGGTTAGCTTTTAAATTGAGAGAAAAAAAAATAACCTCACTTCGATTCATTAATTTTAATTGCCTTCTTAATTTTATAGGCATCATCGATTGCTTCGTCCGTATTCCAAAGGAACAAGGCTTCGGCGCTTTCTGGCGTGGAAACTTGGCCAACGTCATCAGATACTTCCCAACCCAGGCCCTTAACTTCGCCTTCAAGGACGTTTACAAACAGATCTTCTTGGGAGGTGTTGACCAGAAGACACAGTTCTGGCGTTACTTCGTCGGTAACTTGGGATCAGGTGGTGCCGCTGGTGCCACTTCTCTTTGCTTCGTCTACCCATTGGATTACGCCCGTACTCGTTTGGGAGCTGATGTCGGTAAAGGTACAGCAGATCGTCAATACAATGGTTTGGTCGATTGTATCAAGAAGACATTGAAAACCGATGGAGCTATTGGTTTGTACCGTGGCTTCAGCGTGTCAGTCCAAGGTATCATCATCTACCGTGCTGCCTACTTCGGTTGCTACGACACAGCCCGCGGCTCATTGCCCGACCCCAAGAACTCTCCATTCATCGTAAACTTCGGTATTGCTCAGGTAAGAAAATCATTTTAAATCCATGACCTTACATAACTGGCTCGCCTAGTGAAAAATGAAAGAATTTTTGCATGTGATTCCTCTCGCATCGTGCGTCAAACATTTTCTTCTTTTCTTGGACTTAAGAGAAATTCAAAGATAATCATTTCTCGAGATTAGGTAACAGTAGAAAATTTTCACGATTTTTGGCATGAAAATCCAATTTTACGTAACAATTTTACGAGAATATTGAGAGCGGAGAAAGAAAAAATATTCAGTGGTTCAGTGGGAGTACAAAAGAATATGAGAGAGAGCAAAGTTATCTAATTTTCCATGAGTTTCGTAACGATGAGAACTTCCAATTCAATCTTATCAGCATGATTGAGTTTTAAAACTTGGCCGACTCCAATGTCACATAGCGACGACGATGTCTGCGTCGTTTTTTGTTTATCAGCGCCCGCGATAATTGTATTTTCAAATGACGCGTCGTCGTCACAAGTTCTTCTTTCATCAAAGAAAGCTGCTAAGTCAAATAACGAAAATAAAATGAATCGTCTGGCGTTGATTCAAGATTGCGAAAATAAGTGTGCGCCGAGATGAAATGAGAGAAAATAGCAACAATCACATGACGCTAAGGACGACCTCTTATTTATTTTATAAGGGACTTTAAACCTTTTAATAGTCCAAGGTTTTGAAAACGAAAACATTTTACTTAAAATTTTCCATTCTTTACATTTCAGGTTGTCACCATCTGCTCGGGTATCTTGTCATATCCATTCGACACTGTCAGACGACGAATGATGATGCAGTCTGGACGCGCAAAGGCAGAAATCATGTACAAGAACACATTGGACTGCTGGGTCAAGGTCAACAAACAAGAAGGAACAAAGGCCTTCTTCAAGGGAGCGTTGTCCAACGTTTTCCGTGGAACTGGAGGTGCTCTTGTCTTGGTCTTCTACGACGAACTCAAGAAACTTCTCTAAATATTTTCTGTCGACGAAACTATAACAACAAAAAACATCCGAGGAAGCAAAGAACGAAGATCAGAATAAGCTTTGCTATAAATTCCATTAACAACTTTTTTCCCCCATCGAGATATGAAATGAAAAACAATTCATTTCCAATTTCCCTCAATCCCCGTCGAAATCAGCGGGCTCGTTGATGAGCAAATAGAAATCTAAAAACAGTTTCAGTTAAGATTGCAAGCAAATAATAATTGAAATAATTTATTTGAATAAAACGTTCGTTTAGTCTGTAAATCTCTTGTTGGTTTGGAACCCTAATCCCCAGGTCGAAAAAAAATGCAGAATACTTAGAAAATGACATTCCCATCTGACCCAAAAAAAGGAACAACTGTAAAGTTTACAACCCAAAATCTTAATCCTTCTTTCTCCGAAAAGAAATTTTTGCATTTTTACAACAACAATAGATCGACTTTACCTGGAAATTCTCAAAACTCTTAAGAACCCAAATCTCAAAAGATTTCCAAAACTTGACCGACGAATATCCATCAACAGTTCTACATCCTCCCCACGAGAAAAAAATTAAACGCGCTTTATATTTAGAGAGAGAACGACAAGAAAACTCGAGCGAAAAGAAAAATCTTTGCAATAGTATTTAAAACAATGGAAAGCGAGAGAAGCAACTTTAAATGTTGTGCAAACCCTAATAGACACACAAGCGAATTCTTTTGAGTTAATGTTAGTTTTTCGTCGCATTGGCACTTATCATAAACCGGATAAAGCTGCCACGATGGAAAATGATTAAATAAAATTCACGAAAAAAAAAGAAAATGCGAAACGTTTTTCGATATTTTATAGTTTTCAGAGAAATCCCCATTTTTTCTGCTGCCCACGTTGCTCGACACAAGTTGCTCTTCTCTACATTGTAATGACGTAATCACAGCGAGAGAGAAAATGAAAATCGATCTTGCGCATGGCTCGACCTTGAAAATGTTTGTTCTATTTTCTCGGGAAACTAAGAAACGCTGTCGATAAGCTAGAAATGTAAAATGTAAGTTTTACTCGATCAATTAACACATGCCCCTCAATGACCTTGATTTACTCCGCTCAGATAGCGCATTCAGTCTGATTACGTGGCTCAAGAAGTGTGTTTTCGACTCGCGAAAAAAGTTTTATTTTAATCGATCGCCATTGCCGCGGAACTTTCCGTTTATTTTTGATTCATTGCTTTGTTGTCGTGGATTGTATTGATGTACGCAAAGTTATTTTCCATTTAAATCTTCAATCGGAGATTATTGATCTGACTGTTATCAGTAAATTTCTCAGGAAGTTTCGAATGAGGGCATTGACCTTTTCTGCTCACATCAGCTGCGCGATTGAAAATGCATTCGATTCGCGATTTACATTTTTTTTTATTATTAGATGTGACTTGGTATTGACAAATAAACTCAAGAAGCCCTTCAAATGATTTCTTCTTGACGAAGTTTAATTTAATCAAATTATCTTAAGAATTGGATCGTCCCAGAATTCTAAATCTCTTTCTGCACGTTTCAGACATTAGACGTGTTGACTTGTGATTCTAGGTTGAATGATGACTTTGATATTTCTCTCTTTAGCTGCATGATTCAAGATCAAACATTTCATCTAATTAAGCATTGAATGTTGATTGTAAATCCTCGATCGTTGCTCTTGTACCTAAAATTAAGAATAAGGAAACGTCGTTTCAATGATTTACGATTTTTCAATATCAAGGAAGTTTTTGGTGCTCGTCATCTTACCTGTCGCTTCCATTTATCTTGCTGGTTTGTCACTCGATTCAAAACATTATTGCGATTGACGTTGACATTAACCATCGGAAGCTGATGTCCAGAAACTGAAGCAGTGTCTTCCTGGAACAAAAAGAAAAAGGAAAATAAAATAAAAATATTTCGATAATATGTAAAAGCAAAGTTTAATCAAAGCAAAAATATTTCGATAACAGAAAAAAATTAGCTAATGTCCTAAATATAAATTCGTTTATAGTAAGGAAAGTCTCAGATTCAGGTTGAGATTGTAGTCCGTTTGGAAGACTAAACGTCAGTCATGCATGCATATCACTAAATAAGTATTAAGTGAAAAGTTAAGCGATTTTATGTAAGCTTAAGCCACTAGAGCCATTAGAGCTGATACTTGCTTCATCATTAATGTGTTCAGAATAATTTTGTTTCGCTCGTTTGTTCAAAATCGGCTCAAGGAGATTAAGGAAGAGCATGTAGATCGCTAGCAGCGAGATAATCCAAATAACGATGATCACGACGACCTAAAAAAGAATGAAACTCATTTCAATGATTTCTTTTCCATCAAAGCGAAGGCTACTCACTTTGATGACGGTTGTATTTCTGTTCTCATATTTGCATTCGCAACGAGGGCAAAACTCTTGCTCCTTCCCTTTGATTTTATCACCAACTTTAGGAAGAATCACTGAATCGCAATCGCTACAAAGAATAATGACTCATCAGCTGCTCTAAATATTGTTTTTGCAATTCTTACCATTTATTTGGCGCAACATTATCACCGATCACGAGGATCCGGCTGTTGTCCTCGAGACTGTTATTCATCACCGAATTGATGCTTGGACAAATGCATTTGCATCTTCTATCTTCATAACTTTGAGCCTGAAAGATTAATTGAAAACGTAAACAATGAAAGATAAGTTTTATGTGAATTCTAGTCAACACTTACATTTGATTGAGCAACGAAACAAATCACAAGGAGCGCTAAGACTCCAAATCTTTTCTGGAACATTTTGTTTTGTTTAAAGCGATTGTTGGAACCTTGAAAGTAAAGTTTTTATGTTTTAACTTTTTCTATTATTTCCGAGGGGAAACGAGCGACATCTAGTGGTCAACAAAGGTTTGTGTTCTTGTGACGTTCTTGACGAATTCCGCCAGTAACGGACGAAATTATTCAAAAGCCAACTGACACTGGAGAGAACAAGGTTTTAAATAATTTAATTTGTACAAAAAGTAGCTGAAATGGGAAACTTAGTCACTAAAATTACTACAAATAGCATCGAGCTCAATGAGAGTGATGCGAGCGAATTCGTAGTTTACTCGCAGGTGAGATAATTAAAGAAATATAAGTTTTTCAAATTCTAAAATATTTTTTCGCTTGCATTTCAATTTCAGCAGGTAGAAAAGACCCCAGCTGCTTCTGGGCAACAAACACGAACCGGACTCTTGAAAAACATTCTTAATTTCGATCCACGTAGTCCCTCAGCTTTCATCGCTCGAACGCCGTTGTTCAGAAATAACTCTAGGAAATTTCACAAGGAACTTAACGAGTCGATTGAGTCGCAAGTTGATTTGGAGATTCTTACACCAGAGGAAGAAGAATCGCTTGGTTCGTGCAGTGATATTGCTCAAGACGGCTTGATCATCAATGGAAATGACATTGAGACGCTTCCAGACCCAAGATCCCCAATCACTGAACTCGTTCGAACACCGATAATTGCAGTTGACGAAGTAAAGAAAAAGAAAGAAGACAAATTGGTAAAGAAATTGGCTGACAAGATCATTATGGCGAATATGATTGACGAGACGGAGACAAACTTTATGACCGAGACAAAGAAACCAGAAGAGAAGACACAGAAGGCTAAGAAAACAAAAAATCTCATTTACGAAGACGATGAAAACACCGATCGCTTCTCAACTCCGCCAAGAAAGGCTAATAACTTATTAAAGGACTCTCGGACGCCTCTCGGTTGTGTCGCTAACACTCCAAAATCAAGAAGCCTCATTCCAACATCAACTCCCAAGTCGAAGAAGTTTAATCACGAGTTCGATCATCATTCATCACGAATCCCCGTTTCTGCTAAGAAACTGCATTGATATTCGTATTTCATTTAACATTTCATTCTTAACCATTTTCATAACTAAATAAATTTTTGAGTGTTTCTAACGAACAAAAATTTTATTGAATTTCTGTAATTTATTTCAACTCATTTTCATCAGGCAATCGTAAACAAAAAATCATGAATCAAATTACAACTTGAAGATTAGATAATTCAAATTCGAAGCGCTTTTCAGTTAAGCTGTTGAAAAAATTAAAACTTCGAGAATTCATATAAAAAAAATTAATAGCTAAAATATTTTTATTAATTAGATACATGTATTTATATAAAACCCTTATATTCTTTAAAATATTCCTGATTACAGTTCTGTCGACACCCACACAGTTCTTCCCGAGCTTTTTACCGCTTTTTCCAGTCCCAGACCTATCGATGACTACAGAGAAACAACTGAAAAGTTAAATGCAAGTCGAAGATTGATCCAGAATGGAATCGAGTTTGAGAAAAGAATTAATTTTAAAAAAATCTTTATTTTCGATTGAATGAAATGTTTTTTATTTTAAATTCTTTCGATTATCTCCAGCGAAGTATAATTCTCGATCATAATTTCTTCCATTTCCTTTCTGTCAACTCCTTTCAATTCCCAAACTTTCAATTTTTCAAACTTTCTTTTCATTGATTTCAACATTTTAAAGTTTTCTTCATCGATTAATTTGAGTGTAAAGTGACTTATTTTCGGCATTGAATCTAACAGAAATTTTAGAGTGATCGCGTTTGTACTATTAAGCAAAGTCAGTTCAGTGATTGAGGTTGATTTTATAGGACCTTCATTCTCAGTATGACCATTACAATATATGAGAGTGAAATTATTCAGCTTCGGCATTTTCATTATCACGTTAAAAGTTTCTCTATCTAGAACTCTTCCTGGGAACATCAAGTTTTCGAGATAATCGCCTTGTGACTTAAGGAAGTTTTGATAGTTGGTGTAAATTTCAGTCTTTAGGAAAACTCCTCCTATTATCAAACTCTTAAGCTTGAATTGAAACTGTTTCCAAGATTCATCTTCGAATATTTCATCTAGGTTTAATGAAGAAAGTTGAAGACTTGTTAGTTTGTCAAAGTTTCCGAACATTTTTGTTAAAATATCTTTGCTAATTTTACCTGAAAGGTCTCTTAAATCAAGTTCTTCGATTGCAACAGAGCTTAATAAAAAACTAGCCAAAGTGTCGCCAAAGCTGTTAACGCATTTATGAAACATTTGAACTTTTTTCAGCTTTGGAAACTTCAATGCTTTGAAAGATTCAATCTCTGAAGGTGGATCTTCAAATGGAAGTCGCCAAATTCCGCCAAAGTCCTTGACAGAAATGCTTTCTACTGATGCTTCGATTGCTGATAGAAATCTCCACATATCGAGTTGTTTTTTAAAATAAACATTATCGAGTGACACATTTTTCCATTCGTGAGCCTTACTATGAAAAAAGTCAAGTTCTGAATTGGTCACATAGTCGTCGTCGAATTTTCTAAGATTTTCATCTTCCGTATTCACAAAGGTTCGCTTAATTTCAATGTTCTGATACAGTCTCGAGCTGTTCTTTAGCAAACTGTGATCTTCTGAATGGGTTTCATTTAATTTCATTTGAAACTTCGACGACGTGATGATGTTGTAACCAGTTTGATGGCGTGAAACCTTAATCAAATCTTCAGCTTTTAAATGTTTAAAAAGCGAGACGAGCATTCGTTTATCGTCAAAAACAACTTTTATATTCATCATGAGAACTTTCGACGAAGCGATGAAAATGTACCAACTTGGGCTCACTTCCGAAATCGTTATCAAATCTTGGCCGCATAAATGTCGTAAGATCATCTCAGGAATGTTGAGAAAGCGTGAGAAATATTCCAAAGGATCCATGATAGTCATAACCTTAGATAATTTGATCATTTTCTTGTTTGGCTGTCCATCCAAAACTTCTGGTTCTTCTGCTTTTGTCTCATCATCTGGCTTGTTATTAACGATTGGAATTTCAATCGAAGTTTTTCGCTTCAATGTCATTTCCTTAGTGGAGATCGGTGATGGGCTTTTCTCCATATTCTTGTCTTTATCTAAAAAGGAAAAGAAAATTCAAATAAAAAGGAAAATTTTTGCGAGGGAGTGGATGTTACCTCTGAGTGTGAACACTGAGAACGAAATGAAGCAAGCTGTGAAAAAGTTTTCTTTTTTTTTTCGTTTGCTTTTTACCAAGTGTCAGTAGCAGTTTGTAACGAACCTACTGTAGGGTTTTTCATCCGTTGGACATGAAGTGGGACTTTATTGGGTTTACTGGTCCAAGGTGGGCCTAAATCTCTGGTCAGAGCTGAGTAAAATATTTTTATTATCTGATTTAAAACAAAATCAGAAAAGTTTTGGTCTTTTTCTCTCACTTAAATTAATTATAATGTAAAAAAGAATATTGTAAGCTTTCTCTCCTGATTCAGATTCCTTTGAAACTTTAGTTAAGAAAAAAAAAACAGGATAACTTTGTCCACGTGTCCGCTGATTTCATTATCCCCTTCAATATAAATGTTTTCCCTAAAGTAAGCGAATTTTAAAAATATTGGACCTCTCGGCTTCTTGCATACAAATAAAGATTTCTTTTAAAGCTTTTGGATTCGCATTGGCCAACAAGAAAGTTCACACTGCTCGGATTTAATTTAAACTCATCATTTTTCCGAGAAATCACAATTTTGTTTAGTAAGTTATTTAAAATTGAATAATCTTTCTTGGTGCTTCCAGAGGTCAACTCGTGTGTCTGGCAATTTGATAGCAGTTCTTGCGTTCACAGAGTAATCACAAAATAAGTTTAGCCAAAAAAAAATAAAAATAGAATTTCATCATTGAATCATCTCATCGCCTGACGACAAATAATTTGTGATAAGAAATTCGAGATTTAAATTCACGAGATTTGCATTCGCAGTTTCAGTTTGGTCTGAACCTTTAATTAGAGAACATGGAGCTTTTTAAATATTTGCTGATTATTTGGTGCCTTTGCGGATACGTCGAAAGCTTTCATCTGGAATGTGAGTTTGAGTCGACTACGTGTATAGTGGAAAAATTGAAAGTTCTTGAAACCGATGTTGCCGTCACCTCAGTTTCGAGATATGGATACTATTCCGACATCAAAACCGAAAAGTTTAAGATAGAGCAAGAGGTTGAAACTGAAATCGTTCCCACAAAAGTTTGTGATTTCTTCCAAAACTTGTATGAGTTCTATATTTATGGCGGAAAAATTAAACGAATTAATCGAGAAGTCTTCACAAACTGCAAGAAAGTGATCATTGTTGATATCGAGCACACTTCTTTGACAACATTACCTGAAAATCTCTTCATGGATTTGATCGAATTAGTGTATATTTACCTTGAAAATAACAAATTAGTTTCATTACCAGCTGATTTGTTCCTAAAAAATAAAAACTTGGTAGATCTGCTTGCAAATAATAATAAATTACAAACAATCGACACTGTTCTGCCCTCAACAATTGATTATGTTGACTTTCGAGGCAACAATTGTATCAACAAAAAATTCCCTGACGACATCGCAGATTTGGAATTGTTTAAAAACGAAGTTGCGTCCAAATGCACCAGTTCAATGGACAAAGCAAAGACAATCATAGAGCAACTGAAGGCAACCATCGAAAGCCTGAAAATTGCATTGACAGAGAAAGAGACAAACGTTAGCAAACTTCAAGAGCAACTTGTCGTTTCAAGTGAGAGTAACAAACTTTTAAAAGGAAATCTCGATAAAATGGAGTCCTCGCTTCGATCACAAGCTATCGCGTTAACCAAAACTTTAGCAGAGAAGGAAGAGGAAAATGAGAAATTGAAACTAAATATGAAAACGTTTGAGAGTGAAAAAGTTGCTTTAGCCACTAACATAAGGCAGCAGAATTCAACCATTGAAAGCTTAAACATTTCTAACATGAATTTAAAGACTGAGATCGAAGTTTTAAAGAAGAACAACAATCAAGAATTTTCAAATGTTCTTGAAGGAATCAATATTCTTAAATCAAATATCTCGAACTTGGTAAACACATTAACAGAGAAAGAGACAAACGCCAGCAAACTTGAAGATCAATTTTTCAATTGTTATCAGAACAACAAACTTTTACAAGCAAATCTCACGCAAAACGACGAATTTTAAAGCCAATGAAACAAATGCATCACTTGAAAAATGTTTGAAGGATCTTTCAATGTTGAATGAACTCAATGAAGAAAGTGGCATATTGAAGAAGAAAAAGGAAACTTTTGAAAGAGAGAATCTTGTTTTGTCGGCAAACATAAGTCAACTAATGTCGACGATTCAAAACCTGAAAAATGAAAATGAAGAGCTGCAGACTGACATCAGCGCAAACGGAATGGATAAAAGTGCAGAATGGTTGAGTCTAGAGGCGGAAAATAAAAGATTAAAATCAAACTACGAGGATTTGATGAAAAATGTGGCAAATCTAATGAAACCCGTTTAATACATAAAAAAATCTTAAATCGTCACATGAAACATGATTTGGTTGATGAAAAAGAAAATGATTTCCAAATCACTAGATGGCAATAAGTGGCACCAAGCACTTCGAAAATTACAAGAAAATATTTTGGAAATTACACAAGCACCTGTCGCTTTACAATAGATATTAAAATTCTTAAACATAGTTGAATAGTTTTTGTTATTTTGGGCGTTCTGAAGAAAGTGAGAACTTGGGAATGTTAAACTGTGAGCTCGTAGACCTTGGATCGGGTGAAGCAACAAACTTTTTAGAGCTTCCAAAATAACCCCTAAAATAATAAGAAAAAAATACTTCACATTTCTGTGATAAGCTATCACTGATAGCCTTCAGGTTTATAACGCAAATTAAACAAAATCATTAAAATTTTCCGAGAAATCACAGATTTATTTTTAAATTTATCGGAAGATTGAATTATCTTTCTTGAAAATTCCAGAATGCGACCTGTGCAAGCTTTGATTAAAACCCCGCGATGAATTCAGTTTTTTCTTATATCTCAAGTCTTGAAATTTGGTTGTTTACGCAATAATAATTTAACTTGCGAGTGCATTCAACAAAAGAAGATCGAACTGTTAAAGGAAGAAAGTAAACCACAGTCAAGCCTTCTAATTAGATCCTGAGCTTCCTAACGCTTGTTCCAGTCCCAGACTTATCGATGACTACAGAGAAACAACTAAAAAAAGGTAAATGCAAGTCGAAGATTGATCCAGGATGAAATCGAGTTGGAGAAAAGAATTTTTTTAATAAAATCTTTATTTTTTCTTGAATCAAATGTTTTTTATTTTAAATTCTTTCGAAAATCTCTAGCGAAGCATAATTCTCGCTCATAATTTCTTCGATTTCCTGTCTGTCAACTCCTTTCAATCCACGAACTTTCAAATTTTCAAACTTTCTCTTCATTAATTTCAATATTTTAAAATGTTCTTCATCGATTAATTTGAGTGTAAGGTTTGTTACTTTCGGCATTAAGTCTAACAGAAATTTTAGAGTGAACGGCTTTATAGTATTAAGCAAAGTCAGTTCAGTGATTGAGGTTGATACTTTTATAGGACCTTCATTCTCAGTATAAGCATCACAATATATGAGAGTGAGATTATTCAGCTTCGGCATTTTCAGTATCACGTCGAAAGTTTTTCGATCCATAACGTCTCCTGGGCACATCAAGTTTTCGAGATAATCGCTTTGTGACTTAAGGAAGTTCCGAAAGTTGTTGGAAAAATCAGTGAATATGAAATCTCCTATTATCAAACCCTTAAGCTTGAATTGAAACTGTTTCCAAGATTCATCTTCAAATAATTCATCTAGGTTTGCTGAAGAAAGATGAAGACTTGTTAGTTTGTCGAAGTTCCCGAACATTTTTGTTAAAATATCTTTGCTAATTTTATCGGAAAAGTCTCTTAAATCAAGTTCTTCGATTGCTACAGAATTTAGGAAAAACCTTGCCAAAGTGTCGCTAAAGCTGTTAATGCCTTTATGAAACATTTGAACTTTTTTCAGCTTTGGAAACTTTAATGCTTTGAGAGATTCAATCTCTGAAGATGGATCTTCAAATGGAAGGACTCCAAAGTCCTCGACAGAAATGCTTTCTACTGATGGTTCGATTGCTGATAGCAATCTCCACAGATCGAGTTGTTTCTTAAAAGAAACGTTTCGGAGTGAAACATTTTTCCATTCGTGAGCCTTACTACAAAGAAAATCAAGTTCTGAGTTGGTCATGTAGTCGTCGTCTAATTTTCCAAGATTTCTATCTTCCACTTTCACTGAGGTTCGTTTAATTTCAATGTTCTGATACAGTTTCGTGCTGTTCTTCAGCAAATTGTGATCTTCCGAATGAATTTTATTAAATTTCATTAGAAATTTTGACGACATGATGATGTTGCAGCCATTTTGATGGGGTGAAACCTCAATTAAGTCTTCACCTTTTAAATGTTTTAAAAGCGAGACGAACATTTGTTTATCGCCAAAAACAATTTTAATTTTCTGCATGAGAACTTTCGAGGAAGCGATGAAGTTGTAATAACTTGGACTGACTTCTGAAGATTGTAATAAATCTTTACCGCTTAAATGTTTTAAAATCATCTCAGGAATGCCAAGAAAGCGTGAGAAATATTCAAATGGATCCATGTTACTCATTAGCTCAGACACTTTCATGATTTTCTTGTTTGGCTTTCCATTTGTAACTTCTTCCGCTTTTTTTCTCTCTGGCTTATTATTAACTTCAATCGAAGTTTTTCGCTTCAATGACATTTCTTTAGTGGAGTTCGGTGATGGGCTTTTCTCCATATTCTTTATCTAAAAAGAAAAAGAGAATTCAAATAAAAAGGAAAATTTTTGCGGGCGAGTGGATGTTACCTCTGAGTGTGAATACTGAGAACGAAATGAAGCAAGCGGTGAAAAAGTTTTCTTTTTTTTCGTTTGCTTTTTACCAAGTGTCAGTAGCAATTTGTAACGAACCTATTGTAGGGTTTTTCATCCGTTGGCAGGGAGTAGGACTTTATTGGGTTTAGTGGTCCGAGGTGGACCCAAATCTCTGGTCAGAGCTGAGATCCGTAAAATATTTTTATTATCTGATTAAAACAAAATCAGAAAAGTTTTGGTCTTTTTCTTTCACTTAATTTAAATATAATCTTGATTCAGATTCCTTTGAAACTTAAGTTTAGAAAAAAACAGGATAACTTTGCCCGCTGATTTCATTATCCCCTTCAATTTAAATGTTTTCCCTAAAGTAAGCGAATTTTAAAAATATTGGACCTCTCGGCTTCTTGCATACAAATAAAGATTTATTTTAAAGTTTTTGGATTCGCATTGGCCAACAAGAAAGTTCACACTGCTTGGATTTAATTTAAAATTGACATTTTTCCGAGAAAGCACAATTCTGTTTAATAAATCATTTAAAAAAATTTAATAATCTTTCATGGAGCTTTCAGAGGTCGACTCGTGTGTCAGGCAATTTGATAGCCGTCTTTGTGTTCACAGAGTAATCACAAAATGGGTTTTAGCCAAAACAAATTTAAAATAAAATTTCTTCATTGGATTATCTCATCGCCTGACGACAAATAATTTTTTGATAAGAAATTCGAGATTTAAATTCACGAGATTTGCATTCGCAGTTTCAGTTTGGTCTGAACCTTTAATTAGAGAACATGGAGCTTTTTAAATATTTGCTGATTATTTGGTGCCTTTGCGGATACGTCGAAAGCTTTCATCTGGAATGTGAGTTTGAGTCGACTACGTGTACAGTGGAAAAACTGAAAGTTCTTGAAACCGATGTTGCCGTCACCTCAGTTTCGAGATATGGATACTATTCCGACATCAAAACCGAAAAGTTTAAGATAGAGCAAGAGGTTGAAACTGAAATTGTTCCCACAAAAGTTTGTGATTTCTTCCAAAACTTGTATGAGTTCTATATTTATGGCGGAAAAATTAAACGAATTAATCGAGAAGTCTTCACAAACTGCAAGAAAGTGATCATTGTTGATATCGAGCACACTTCTTTGACAACATTACCTGAAAATCTCTTCATGGATTTGATCGAATTAGTGTATATTTACCTTGAAAATAACAAATTAGTTTCATTACCAGCTGATTTGTTCCTAAAAAATAAAAACTTGGTAGATCTGCTTGCAAATAATAATAAATTACAAACAATCGACACTGTTCTGCCCTCAACAATTGATTATTTTGACTTTCGAGGCAACAATTGTATCAACAAGATGTTCCCTACGACATCGCAGATTTGTAATTGTTTAAAAACGAAGTTGCGTCCAAATGCACCAGTTCAATGGACAAAGCAAAGACAATCATAGAGCAACTGAAGGCAACCATCGAAAGCCTGAAAATTGCTTTAACAGAGAAAGAGTCAAATGCCAGTAAACTTGAAGATCAACTTTTCAATTGTTATCAGAACAACAAACTTTTACAAGCAAATCTCACGCAAAACGACAATTTTAAAGCCAATGAAACAAATGCATCACTTGAAAAATGTTTGAAGGATCTTTCAATGTTGAATGAACTCAATGAAGAAAGTGGGATATTGAAAAAGAAAAAGGAAACGTTTGAAAGAGAGAATCTCATTTTGTCGGCAAACATAACTCAACTAATGTCGACGATACAAAACCTGAGAAATGAAAATGAAGAGCTGCAGACTGACATCAGCGCAAATGGAATGGATAAAAGTGCAGAATGGTTGAGTCTAGAGGCGGAAAACAAAAGATTAAAATCAAACTACGAGGATTTGATGAAAAATGTGGCAAATCTAATGAAACCCGTTTAATACATCAAAAAAATTTAAATCGTCACATGAAACATGATTTGGTTGACGAAAAAGAAAATGATTTCCAAATCACTAGATGGCAATAAGTGGCACCAAACACTTCGAAAATTACAAGAAAATATTTAGGAAATTACACAAGCACCTGTCGCTTTACAATAGATATTAAGAGCTATATTAAAATTCTTAAACCTAGTTGAATAGTTTTTGTTATTTTGGGCATTCCGAAGAAAGTGGGAACTTGGGAATGTTAAACTGTGAGCTCGTAGACCTTGGATCGGGTGAAGCAACAAACTTTTTAGAGCTTCCAAAATAACCCCTAAAATAATAAGAAAAAAAAAATATTTCACATTTCTGTGATAAGCTATCACTGATAGCCTTCAGGTTTATAACGCAAATTAAACAAAATCATTAAAATTTTCCGAGAAATCGCAGATTTATTTTTAAATTTATTCGAAGATTGAATTATCTTTCTTTGAAATTCCAGAATGCGACCTGTGCAAGCTTTGATTAATACCCCGCGATGAATTCAGTTTTTTCTTATATCTCAAGTCTTGACATTTGGTTGTTTACGCAATAATAATTTAACTTGCGAGTGCATTCAACAAAAGAAGATCGAACTGTTTAAGGAAGAAAATAAACCACAGTCAAGCCTTTTAATTAGATCCAAGTATTTCTATAAAATCCTTATGTTCTTTAAAATATTCCTGATTACAGTTCTGTCGACACCAAACTTTTTCCCGAGCTTTCTAACGCTTGTTCCAGTCCCAGACTTATCGATGACTACAGAGAAATAACTATAAAAGGTAAATGCAACTCGAAGATTGATCCAGATTGTAATCGAGTTGGAGAAAAGAATTTATTTTAATAAAATCTTTATTTTCGTTTAAATCAAATGTTTTTTATTTTAAATAATCTCGATTATCTCTAGCGACAAATAATTCTCGCTCATAATTTCTTCCATTTTCTTTCTGTCAGCTCCTTTCAATTTCCAAACTTTCATTTTTTCAAACTTTCTCTTCATTAATTTCAATATTTTAAAATGTTCTTCATCGATTAATTTGAGTGTAAGGTTTGTTATTTTCGGCATTGAATCTAACAGAAATTTTAGAGTGACCGCGTTTATAGTATTAAGCAAAGTCAGTTCAGTGATTGAGGTTGATACTTTTATAGGACCTTCATTTTCAGTATAACCATCACAATATATGAGAGTGAGATTTTTCAGGTTCGGCATTTTCAGTATCACGTCGAAAGTTTCTCGGTCTGTATCTCCTGGGAATGTGAAGTTTTCGAGATAATCGCTTTGTGACTTAAGGAAGTTCCGAAAGTTGGTGTAACTTTCAGTCTGTAGGAAAACTCCAATGACCAAACTCTTGAGCTTGAATTGAAATTGTTTCCAAGATTCATCTTCAAATAATTCATCTTGGTTTGTTGAAGAAAGTTGAAGACTTGTTAATTTGTCAAAGTTCCTGAACATTTTTGTTAAAATATCTTTGCTAATTTTATCGGAACGGTCTCTTAAATTAAGTTCTTCGATTGCCACAGAGCTTAATAAAAAACTAGCCAGAGTGTCGCTAAAACTGTCGGCTTGATGAAACATATGAAGTTTTTTCAGCTTTGGAAACTTAAGTGCTTTGAGAGATTCAATCACTGAAGATGGATCTTCAAATGGAAGGACTCCAAAGTCTTCGACAGAAATGCTTTCCACGGATGCTTCGATTGCTGATAACAATTTGCACAAATCGAGTTGTTTTCTAAAATAAACGTTTCGGAGTGAAACATTTTTCCATTCGTGAGCCTTATTATAAAAAAGATCAAGTTCTGAATCGTTCACGTAGTCGCCGAAAATTCTAAGATTTCCATTTATATCTTTTATAATTTCGTCGCTTCGTTTGATTTCAATATTTTGATACAGTCTCGAGCTGTTATTCAGCAAATTGAAATCTTCCGATTGTGTCGCGCATTTATCACGAAAAACAATTTTAATTTCCATAACAACTTTCGGCGAAGGGATGAATCTGAGATGTTCGCTTTCTGGAATCCTAACCAGTTCACATTTTAAATCACGATCAAAAACAACTTTAATTTTCTTCATGAGAACTTTCGAGGATGCGATGAAGTTGTAATATCTTGGACTGACTTCTGAAGCTGTTATCAAATCTTTGCCGCTTAAATGTTGAAATATCATCTCAGGGATGTCCAGGAAACGTGAGAAATATTCCAATGGATCCATGTTAGTCATCACCTCAGATAATTTGATGATTTTCTTGTTCGGCTTTCCATCCAAAACTTTTGAATCTTCTGCTTTTGTTTCATCCTCTGGATTTTTATTAACGATTGGAACCTCAATGAAAGTTTTTCGCTTTAATGACATTTTCTTAGTGGAGCTCGGTGATGGGCTTTTCTCCGTAATCTTTATCTAAAAGGAAAAAAGAATTCAAATGAAAGATTCCAAAAGGAAAAATAATGCGAGCTGGTGATGTTACCTCTTTGAACGTTCAGAACGAAATGAGACAAGTAATAATATTTTTTTTTCTTTTATTTGAACTCTTATTAGAAGACGAATCCATTTGCAAAGTACAAAACTTCTAATCTCAAGAACAATTGTTATAAAATAAAAATAAAATGACGTAGTTGCAGGCTGCTAACCAAAAAATTTACTTCAAGGAGATTATTGAACATGAATTCGGTGGTCAAAACGAATTTGCACATTTGTTATTATTTTGATTGTCATTCCAATACATTTTAGACTGCAATTGATTTTGTTAATAAAGTTCTTCTAACAAGACAAGTCGAAGAAGATTCAGGATGAAATCGAGCTGGAGGGAAAGAATTTAATTTTTTAATAAAATCTTTATTTTTGATTAAATCAAATGTTTTTTAATTTAAATAATCTCGATTACTGTATTTCCAGCGAAATATAATTGTCGGTCATAATTTCTTCAATTTCCTTTCTGTCAACTCCGATCAATTCACCAACTCTCAATTTTTCAAACTTTCTTTTCAATGATTTCAACAATATAAAGTTTTCCTCATCGATTGAGTCGAGTGTGAGGCGACTTATTTTTGGCATTGAATCTAAAAGAAATTTTAGAGTGACCGCGGTATTACTATTAATCAAAGTCAGTTCAGTGATTGAGGTTGATACTTTTTTTGGAACTTCATTCTTATTACAATATATGAGAGTGAGATTATTCAGCTTTCGCATTGTCATGATGACGTCGAAAGTTTCTCGCTCTATATCGAGTGCTGGGAACATCAAGTTTTCGAGATAATCGCTTTGTGACTTAAGGAAGTTATGAAAGTTGGTGTAAATTTCAGTCTCTATGAAAACTCCTACTGTCAAACTCTTGAGCTTGAATTTAAACTGTTTCCAAGATTCATCTTCGAATAATTCATCTAAGATTGCTGAAGAAAGATGAAGATTTGTTAGTTTGTCAAAGTTCCCCAACATTTTTGTTAAAACATCTTTGCTAATTTTTCCGGAAACGTCTCTTAAATCAAGTTCTTCTATTGCTACAGAGTTTAATAAAAAACTTGCCAAAGTGTCGCTAAAGCTGTTAACGCATTTATGAAACATTAGAACTTTTTTCAGCTTTGGAAACATTAATGCTTTGAAAGATTTAATCACTGAAGATGAATCTTCAAATGGAAGTCGCCAAATTCCGCCAAAGTCCGTAACAGAAATGCTTTCTACTGATGGTTCGATTGCTGATAGAAATCTCCACAAATCGAGTTGATTTCTAAAATAAACGTTTCGGAGTGAAACATTTTTCCATTCGTGAGCCCTACTATTAAAAAATTCAAGTTCTGAATTGGTCACATAGTCGTCGTCGAATTTTCTAAGATTTTCATCTTCCATCTTCACTGAGGTTCGTTTGATTTCAATATTCTGATAAAATCTTGAGCTGTTCTTTAGCAAACTGTGATCTTCCGAATGAATTTTATTAAATTTCATTAGAAATTTCGACGACGTGATGATGTTGTAGCCATTTTGATGGGGTGAAATCGTAATCAAATCTTCAGCTTTTAAATGTTTAAAAATTGTCTTGAGTTTATCGTCAAAAACAACTTTAATGTCCTTCATGAGAAGTTTCGAGGAAGCGATGAAATTGTAATAACTTGGGCTCACTTCTGAAGCTGCTATCAAATCTTTGCCTTTGAAATGTCGAAAAATCATTTGGGGGATGTCCAGAAAACGTGAGAAATATTCCAAAGGATCGATGTTAGTCATCACCTCAGATAATTTAATGATTTTCTTGTTCGGCTTTCCATTTAAAACTTCTGATTTATCCTCTGCTTTGTTATTTACGATTGGAACTTCAATCGAAGCTTTTCGCTTCAATGACATTTTCTTATTCGAGGTCGGTGATGGGCTTTTCTCCATAATTTTTTATCTAAAAGGAAAATAGAATTCAAATGAAAGATTCCGGAAGGAAAAATATTGTGAGCTAGTGATGTTACCTCTTTGAATGTTCAGAACGAAATGAGACAAGCGGTAGCAAAAGTTTTATTTATTAACTCCTCGAATTCTTATTAGAAGATAATTCTAAGATTTGATAAATGTCGAACCTGAGTCAAGTAGACACGACAATTAAATCCAAACAATTTAATATTCTAGTTTTCTAACGTACCGCGTCATGTTTGAATGAGATTACAAGATACAAAAAGCATTTTTAATAAATTTATGTAATTTTCTTCAACTCATTTTCATCAGGCAATCGTAAACAAAAAACTGCGTGAAAATAAATATTTCGTTTTGTGAGAGAAATGACGGAAACAGAACAAAATACTTCCGCTGTGAAGGAAGAGGTTGAAGAATCGGTTTACTCAGATCCAAATGGTAAATTTAGTTAAAGCGAAAAGAGTTTATTTCATTAATAAAATGAATTTTCGATTTCAGTTGCGATTATTATTTCTTTCGTGAACCAGTTCGGATCGTTGGTGTTTGCAGATAAACCTCCAGTGATGTCTGACTTGATGGAATGGATTAGCAATACAGATGAAGGTAAGTTTCATTCAAAAACATTAAAAAAATATTTGACAACAATTTTCATTTTTAGTTTCGCCAGAGTTGCAAGATATCCACGTAAAATTATTGCGAAAGCTAAAGAAATCAGTGAATCCTGAGAAGTGGGAGAAGGCAATCATCAAGTTCTGCTACTTCTACGGCGGTCCCGACGATGCATTTGAAATTGAACGATATGGATACTTACATTCGAGCCTTGCAGTTAAGCTTAGAGTTCTAAAGAATCTTTTGGAAGGACAATTCGATGTAAATGTAAAGTTTAAGAGTCTCGTTAATGCAAAGCCGAGTCAGGAACTTCGTTTGGAACCTTTTGGAAAGGACAAAGATGGAAACGTTTATTACATTCAAGTCGACGAGAAAGCAAATATTAAAGTTTATCAGGAGAACCAAGACGAAGAGTCGTGGACGGTTGTTGCTTCAAATCGTGACGAACTCGCAAAGTTGATTGAAGAGCTGAAAGGAAATCGCCCAATTCGTCCTTTATCAAAAGATCTGATCGATGAAGATTCATCCAGCAACAGTCGACCATCTGACAAAGAAGAAAAAGTAGAAGAGAAAAAAGAAGAACAAGAATACAGTATTGGCAAAGCATCCCAGGAATTCCCTCTCAAGCAGACGATAAGACTGATCAAAAAGCCTGAAGTCACGAGTGAGCCAGAAACTAAGGAAGAGGAGGAACAAGAAGACGAACCAGAAGCTGCTGATGACGAGAAAGAACTTGAGATCCAAGAGCGAGCGATTCAAAAGAAACGAAGGCGCAAGTGACGAAAGTGTTACTAAGTTTTTTTTTCTTAAGTTCAAGAGATCATCGTAAATTATGATAATTCTTCCTAATCTACGAACAACTTTTAATTAATTTTAACAAAATTTATTTTTAAGAACGAAGAAGCATGAATAAAGAGAGTTTGGTGAGAAGAGAGAATTTTATGTTTTAATTGCGTGTTGCCTGATGACTTTGTCTAAAAAATGAAACAAAAGTACTGATCAAGGCCAACAGCAGAGTTCTTGGCCACATGAATTGCAGTTTTTAATTAAATAAATTCAATCGGTTTAAGATCAACAAAAGTTTAATTCGATTCGTCAACATAAACTCAACATCTTCATGAATTATAAATTCAGTGAAGCTCCTCTCTGAGATTAGAGAGAAAAAGACAAAAAAAAAATCGATTTCAAGAAATCATTTGCGGAAAATTGTTCGTGGAAATTCACAGTGAATTAAATGGTTTCAGCTTATCTCAGCAAGTTCATTTGTTGATCAAACGTAGAAGAAATAGTGTTTAAGTGATAAAGTTGTGAAATATTTCATGGAAAGCAGCAGTTTCAATTTAGAGAAGAAAATCAATGAGTTCCTCGAAAATTTTAACCAAACAGCGAACAATGCAATTGACGTTGAAGATGAGCTGTTGTTCGACGAGAATGGACTGACGACGACATCGAGAAGTCGAAACAAATTCATGATGGACGAGGGATTGGAAATGACAGGTAATTGCGAATTGATAATCTAATTAATTTACATGACATTGATTCCAATGCTGCAACAAAGCTTCATTGTTCTCATTCGAGAATTGCCTTTTATGTTTGTTCCACTAAATCAAACTGCAAATTGAGAAGGCACAAGAAATGCGCATTATTGTTGATTTCCAATGAATAGAAGAGAAAAAGTTTCTTCGTTCGCCGATTGACAAGACGATTGATGTAGAAAGTTTATTGAACCGATTTCCAAAGCTCTGTGGTCGCAGATGGTGACTCATTCTCTTCTTCCGATTTGACAATGAAAAGATAATTAAGGAAGTGAATTGAATAAAGTTCTTTACATTTGTAAAGAAGAAGTTTAGTTTCACCGTTAACTCGATTAATTCAGTTTTTAAGTGCTCAAGTGTAGTTGAAGTGAACAACGTGTATTCGAATCGATTATTTATTAAAGTGCTAGGGACTGCTCACATATCATGTAGCTCAAGTGAATTAGATTAGCTCCTAACAAGTGATTGTTAAAGAAAATTGAATGAAATTAAAGAAAATTCTCTTAACTGTCGAGTTGAAGGAGTTTGGGGAGGGAAAATGCAAATTTTCTTTCTACAAACTCCTCGAACAGACCCTGGAGAAGCTTTAGGAAAATTGCAATGCGGGGGAAAATAAATGAAAATGAGAGAAAGGTGAAAAGATGGATCAAAACAGAGAGCGAAGTGCTTGTTTGTGTTAGTGTGGTGAAAAGAAAAGTCAGAAACATTTTTTGTAAACATTGCGAATTGCCGAGAGAAAAAATTAAAATTATCGATTAAAACGTGACAATTAATGAAAACAAAGCTTAAGTAGACAAGAAGGCATCTTCGTTTAGTGATCGATAATCAAGTACAGTAACAAATCCTTCGGAAAACATGAATTCGGAGAGTCGCGACGATTCCAATTCGGAAAGTTTGAATGAAGAAATTCCACTAAAATCGAGACGAACAAAGGCAAGAGAAACTACTCAGACATAATGTCGACCGTCTAGTTGAATAATTGAATTTATTTTAGCATCAAAAGCAAAGAACAGGAAAAGTTCAAGCTGAGACAGGAAACGCAATCAACGAAGACAACAAAAGGGAAAAAGTAAATTCGTCAAACATCTTTCTTCGATTTTCTTAATAATTTTGCAATATTTTTAGAACGAGAAATGTAGAGACAAAGACAAGTTTAACAAAGATTATTCACAAATGACATTGGAAACATCAGCAGCTGAGGTTGAGGAACGACTGAAAGGAGGATGTGAATGCAAAGTTAGTTGCTTTGAAGGATTTGATCCTGAAGCGATTTACAAGCATCGATTGAATGTTGCTGAACTGACAAAGAACGAGCAAGACTTTTATTTGATGGGAATCGTCAGAGCATGTCTGATGGACACAAGTGATCGAGGAGTCAAACGTCAGCGCAAGCGGTCGTCGTACACTTACTATGGCAGAAAAGTGTGTCTCTTCGCTTTTCTTTACCTCGAGAACACCACAATCTATCAACTGAAGAAAATACGAAGTCACGTCATGAAACACGGAGTCGTCGCCATTCAACATGGAAATTCACATAAAATTCCTCACAACGCGTTCTCACTCGACCTCTATAAGAGGGTAGAGAATTTCCTTCGAGGCTATTTAAAGACTGAGAAACACTTGTCGGGAAAATCGATTGTACTCAATCACCCGCTTTCACAAGTGTACAAGCAGTATAGAGAATTTGACAAGGATTCAAAACAATTCATGGGTTTCTCGACGTTTCGAACATTCTTCAAGAAGCAATTCCCACACGTGCGCCTGTCAACATCAAAGCTACAAGCTTCAAGCTCACACAAGCAGCATCAAATTGCCGAGGAGATCATTAAAGACGATGATTTCATCCCGGACGATCTCGGCTACTCGAACACAGACGATCTAATCTATTATGACGAAGAGATTTCTCACGAGGAGGAGATTGAATGCAAAGTTGAATTCTAAGTACTTTTTGCTCTCTGTTTACACACTGCTATTTGTCAGTGACTAATGGGAGCGATTTGTTAAAAATAAATACTTTTCTCAATGATACGCGCCACTTCCCAAAATTCTCTTTAAAAAACATTTGAATAAAGAAAAGTTTTGCTTTCGTCACCAACCCTGAAACTCGTCTGATTACTCAAGTTTTATTTTCGCTCTCAGTCAATAATCTGCATCACAAAGTCTGAGCATTAATTTATATTCCAAGAACAGAACAAAAGGCTAGTCAAGTTTGTTATCATAAGTGAATTTCCCTTCGCCACAATAATTTTCGTTTCGTTGTGACTTTTCACATTTTCCGTTTTTCTCTCGGGCATCGCTGAAAGATGAATAAAGTAAATTCGAGACAGTTCTGCAATTGTGTAAGTTTGAGCAGCTGATTTTCGGGTTTTCGCTGAACAGAGACGTAAAATAAATTTCGCATTTAATTATTGGCCTTAATCCTCCTTCTGTGGTCTCAACAGTGAAAGGAAGTGCATAAAGTTTAACGACAAGAAGCTCTCTCTAGTTAATCAAGTGAAGGCTGAATTTATTTGCTTTTATTTACAATCATGAAACAATCCCCCACATCATTTATCAACTGGCTCAGTTGAAGCCAGAGAGTTAAAGTGAATTGTATCCAATTAGAACTCGGTCGCTATTTGATAAATGTCATGGTTAAAAAAAAGAATTGAAATGCCATCCGGCTTATGTGGAAATGTGCGAATGTTTCCCGAAAATATCAGAAATATTCATTCATGCATAAATGTCGAGCATTATACAACAAATTTTACCTTCTTATCGCCTTCGAGCGTGATAACAGCGGAGGCGCGCAATGAATACAAAAATGATTTTGTTGACACTAATTTTTATCTTCCCTCAACTCGTGGTTCATTACAGAGCGCTATGATGCACACATGAGTGAAACGACGACGAGAAGCAACATTTACCAGCAACAAGTGTCAGTGAATAGTTCAACATCGATACAAACTGTGATCTTCAATTCAAACATGTCGACTGACGAGGCGATTCTGCAAATGAATGGTTCAGAGAGTTTGACTTCGATTCTGACACGTTCGAGCAATGGGAGTCAACGACAGAAGACGTTAAGCGTGAGCTCTGCTGAGGAGCCGCTTTACATCTCAGATGTAGCAGATCTGCTTCATCCACAATATGCAGTTATTACAGGAGCTCGCTCGATGGACACGGGTTCGCCTCTCATAACATTTCCCGACAACAACAATTTCCATCTGTTAAGCGACCGTGACTATCAGCGATTAATTCAGTACCTGACGGGAGTGACGTCGATGCAAGATGCTGACTTGGGATTTCAGCTTATCATTGATCGTAGAAAGAATTCATGGGCGTCTGTTAAATCAGTATTAGTTAAAATCTCGGTGAGTTAAAAGTTTTTTTCATCTCCACTGACGTTAATTGACACATTTCACTTTCAGTCTTTTTTCCCTGGAATTCTTCAATGTGTGTTTGTGATTAGACCGACTGGGTTCTTCCAGAAAGCCATATCTGAAGTCAGTTCAAAGTTTTTCAAAGACGAGTTTCGCTTTAAAGTGATAATCTGTGCACAAATCGAAGAGCTTCATTCATTTATTCATCCATCACAACTTACAACGGATCTCGGAGGGTCTTTGTTCTACTCGCATCACGAATGGATTCAACAGAGAATTGTAAGTTTGAACCGGAATGTTTCATTAGTCTCAGTGTGTGGATGAAGTGGGCAATTCGAGATATTGAATTGGCTCTTGGATTGTTTTGTTACTTTCGTCATGTGCAGAATTTCAATTCATTAATTGGATTGCTAAGCAGAATTTAATCAAAACAAGTGCTTGAGTGATATTTACATCATCACCGCATTACTCCGCTTGGAGCAATTGAGCGGTGTATTTGCATTCGAAACCACTACGATTGTATGATATCACTCCATTTCTAAAATTGCATTTTTTTTCTGTCGCTCTCTTCCGCTATCAGTCCCTAGAAAAGTTTTCTGGTCAAACGACGCTCGTGGCAAAATCTCTGGAGACATTTATGAGACAAATTCACGATACTGAGTTTCCTAATTCAGTGGAAGCGACGGAGCAGCTGTTGATTTCTCAAGGAACAGAATATTTGAAGCTTAAGGTAAAATTGAAACAAATTGTTTAACCGGATTAAGAGCTTTGTGTGTTATTCCAGGATGAGATTCTTTCGGCGGGTCGTCAAGGAGAAGAGTTGCTGGCTGAGATACGAAAGAAAACGGAATTGTGTGTGGATAGAATTGGAAATATCAGTTCGATCGAACGGTAAGCTCTTGTAAAAAATGTGACAATTTCTTTTGTTGCTATTAATCAGATCAAAAGCTTTTAAATTGTGTTAAAGTTTAGTTGCTTTCGTGAAATTTAGCTCTGCACTGTTCCTTTATGTAATCAAGTCCTGAATCATGTCCCAAAGCTCATTTCCTCTCCGACGATTCAGCAAAGTGATCAGAACATTTGCTGATTCATCAGAATGTAACTTCTCTTGATAATTTAGTTCTCAGTTGACTGTGATTTCTCTTAGCTTGCACTTGTTAATGTTACACGAACGTTTTCACATTAAACACAAGTAAACACACAGCTAACCTTTAAAGGTTCTCTCTCGTCGGAAAGATGAGAAAAGGTTTGTGAAAATCATCGCGTTGATAAAGAAGAAACTTTCAAATCTTAATTCTTGAATGACAAAAACTTATTAATGATACATTTCCTTCAACGATCGATGGTCATTATCTCGCGATTGCTTTTCCAACGATGAAAGAACCTCAGTAAGTAATCGAATGAATCGTGTAAACACATCGTTCATCCAACATCATTTGTCAATTTAAATTGAGATTGATGACTCATTCAGACAGACTCCCACACTACACTCAACGTTTTGTTGTTGTTGATTTTTGCTTGCAAAAAAAAAAGCGAATTACGCGATGTTTGAATTTATAGAGAAAACATTTATTTCGTGAAACGTTATCTTAGCTTTTTTTATTTCCCCACGGATAAAGAGTCATCAATGGGCTGTTTACCATAATTCATTTCACTCATTAACTCGAACATTTTTTTTATGTTCAAAACGTATAATTCAAAATGAAAATCACAGTGCAGAGGCGCATCATTCAAATTTCATTGTTCAATATTTACTTTGATACTAGTCGCGATACCTCCAGGTTAATAGTACAATTGCAAGAAACCGAGTTGAGATTCGATCAATTTTACGAAGAGCATACGAGGGAGCTGAGTCGTTGCTTGGAGCTGAGAAAATTCGAGCATGATTTCCGGGAACTTCAAGTAAGTCAATTAAAAGTGTTTCTCTCTAAGACATAAGCTAACAGATTTGTTAATTGAAATTCCAGTCGCAATTTGATTCACACATAAAGAATCTCGATGAGCTGACAGAAATCGGAGACTCAGTCTCGCGAATGGATCAACTCATCGCAGAGATGAAGTCATTTGAAGAGCTTTGTCAACCTGAGCTCGATCGTGTCGATGAAGTAATGGCCAAGGGACAAAAGATAATTGAGAGTAATGACAGAAGCTCATCGAAAGACATGGTTGAGCCGAAGTGCAGTGAATTGCAACGAATCGCAAGCATATTTCATGAGAAACTCACTCGAAGGACGGAGACGCTTGTTAAAGCACGCGACTTGATGGAGCGTGTCGACAACGCAAACGAATGGTGTGCCAAAGGCATTGATCTCCTAGCATCGCAGAGAATCGAGAACATTTCAGTTCCTCCGGAAACCGCAGAGATAAAACTTCAAGAAATTATTCAATTTATTGAATCAGCTAACGACTTTCAATTCTTGAGTCTGCGAGAATTCGAAGAGAACTCATCACTCCTCAACCTCGAGAGCATCATCGTGTCCCAGGTGTGTTTAATCATTTGCTTTTACTTCTCGTTAAATATTCAAATGAAAACTTATGAGTTTCCAAAGTAAGTGCAGAAGCTTCCGGCTAACAAATCCCTTCATTACAATGAAAGGTTCCAATCCCATTAAGCGACAAATTGAATCCATTGATCAGCTCAACATTGTAAATCGCTTTCCAGGGAAAGTTGAAATTAAGCATCATTGAGAGTGATTAATCGAATGATTTTAACTTCACGTGGAAATTGATGAAGAATTCAATTATCTGATAATCTCCGGTAAAATCACGTTCAGTTCCATTTAAAGACGACGAAGCTTCTTTTGTTTCTAACTTCGCAATATTTCATTTCTCGTAAAAATTCATTAATTATCCTTGTCATACTCGCTCAGGTTCTACAACGGATCGATGACGTGACATTGATGTGTGAGAAGCGGATTGTGACGTTGAAGAAATTAGCAACAAAGCCAACGAGACCAGTTCAAACTGTGACCCCTGAGCCAGCAGTTCCTTTACAACCAAACACTGGAGCGCCGTATCTTCTGAGGCATCGCAAGGGTTCAGCTCAAAGGGTGAGTAAAAGCATCAACCACATTTAATTAAGTTTCTCTCTCGTCTCGGGATGCAAATTATAATGTTTTTCTGCGTATAATCTTTATTGGTCGATGATTAATGAGCCTCGGGCGGCCTTTAATGGTTTTTTGATACATTTATTCAACGACGAATCTTAAAGAAGCTTTAAAAGTTTGTGTAATGTGGAAGTTGTTAGAATTACCTAAACTTGCGGACAAATTGATTTATCATACCCAAAGGAAGTGAAGTCTCACAAGCAAAACAAAAACAGACAATGGACAAGTTTCACTTTTTAAAGATGCGAAGAACATTTCGCTTTAAAAGCACAGAAAGTAAAATCACTTTTGATGTTCGTCGTCGCTGTCGTCAGTGATTTTAATCAAACTACGGAAGAAATGGAAATTAAATTTGCTCGTCGTTCCAGCTCGACACAATAATTTCTTGATGTGATTTTTGTCGTCAGCGGACACAGGAAACCTAAGTGAGTTTTAATTTGCTTTTTTTTGTTTCGCACAAACAGAGTTTATTACTACTCGAAGGCGAGGAGATTCCACTTGAGAATAGATTGCTCCCTTGTTATGCAATTTCGAATTTGTTAATGTCAGTGTTGTTGATTACGAGAGTGGCGCTCATTGTGTCATCTTTTGTCTTCCAGCATAATCATAACTGAAACAGAAAGTTCCCAGCCAACTACGCGAAAAATTAAATTAAGTTCTTCGTGTGAAACTTCCTTGTTTGAAGATGATTTACGATGAACGCTGATAAGTCATCTCTCTCTTGTTAATGTTTTTTTGGTCTGCCAGGTGCCGAGCAAGCCCTAAGGTAGATTATATTACATAAAGTCTGTTGCCAGAGAAGGTTTCTTACTTTCAAAATAAATTATTGACTCGCGGCTGATGATTTCTGACATCGCAGTAAAAACATTCTCACAATTAATTGATTTAATCGCTCGAATTTGTGTACATAATTATTAGTAATTTACGCACCTTCTGTTGATCTGATGTGGGAAACGGAAGAAAGAAAGAGAAGAAAGATTTGACTTTCTCGACCCAGTTGACCATCAGCGTTGTCTCTTTAAATTTTCCGGTTTGCAATTTTTGATGCTCGAGAATGAAAACGAACTTAAAGATCATCAAAAAAGACCTGACAACTCCGTTAAGAAAGCGAACAAACAAAGTAGAACACACATAACATTTCTTGAGGAAATAAACTTTTTTCTTTCCGAACAAATATTATGAAAAGTAAATCAAAGTTTTCGGTTCCATAATTTCTAATAACGACAATAAATTTATGTAAGAACTCAATGACCGACATCAAATACAAAATATCCACCCAAACGTCATAATTACTGACGAGAAAGTTGATTGCACGCGAGTTGAATTGTAAATTGAAAATTGTAAGAAAAAGAAACAAAATTAATTCGTAGTACGTGGCGAGCTCTGGGTCCATTAACGAGCGTGTCAAGTTGTGATTGCCTCACTCAAGTTGAACAATGTTTGTTTTGGTATTTTAAGAGTGTCAAATTAAATTGTGGAGACACACACTTGATTAATTGGCATTAAAGCTCTGAATAAGAGATCTAACTTTTTAATTGCTCAATCTTCTTATGAAGCTAAAAGTTTGCCAGATAAAATCGACTCTTTGCTTTGATTGATCTTCTTTGTAATTATTCCTCTCGCAATCTCGAGGGAACTTAAGGTTAATTCGATTTGTTTTCGCACTCATTCATTTGAGTAGCCGCTTCGTTGCTTCTTGAATGTAAAATTTAATTAGTTCAAACTGAACCGTAACACGATAATTTAAGTAATTTCATTATTTTGGGGAATGACCGAGCAGGGAAGAAGTTTGCTAACGGAGCTCAGACACTTCTATTCATCGATCTTCCTGCTCAATTGAGTTCTAATGATCGGCGATTACTTCTTTCTTACCGACACAAATCAAAGATTTAATTGTAGAAACGTTGTCGAACGTTTCATTTCCTTCGATGCTATTTCCAGTTATGCAATCAAATTGTGGTGAATGATAATCAATGTTTCTTATTCTTCGCAAAGTCTTGAAACCAGGTTTTGCTTAGAGAAATTCTCTCGGAATTAGAATTAATAGTTAATTGCTGTCTAGCTGTTTTGCAGCCAATGGAGAACATTAAAAGAAAAACTTTTGCTTCTTTAGTAAACGGAGATTTTTAGCAAACAATAAATTTTCTGAATCGTTCTATTTGCAGAGTTAAGAAGTCCACTAAACAAGAGACTCAAGTAAAGATTGAAATTGATTCAATGTAAATAAAGTTTCAGTAAAATTATGTTGTCAATCTAAAGTATTTAGCTCTGTAAACATCAGATCATTTGTTAAGTAACAGATGAGAAGACACATTAGCGAAACTCAGTTAGCGTTGAATTCGACAACAGAATTTCCTATCAAGCAGCAAAGCGAATAGCTGAACAAGTCAAGGAACCGTAAGAGAGAGTTCCTTAGAAACATTTTGCCGTTCAAAAATAAAATTGTTGACATCAAACATGTTCTGAGAGACTCCAAAAGTTCCCAAGAAGGAAATCGTGTTTGATTTCGGAACAACTCAAAAGATTTCACGCATCGTGATTCCGGACTTCTTATTTTACTTCTTTCGTCTATGAATCGAATGCTTCGCAAACAAATCTTTGCGTTTTTATTTGTTTCCGCCGTTGAAAACGTTGCTTAGGATGGGCTTCCGATAAACTTTTCGACATCGGATCAATTTCAACTTGATTGATTCGATTTTGTACTTCGATGGAGCTTCAATAGGCTGTAGATATAATGATTGATTCTAAGCGAGAACGTCGTGACATTGAAAAAGTTCGTTTAACTTCCACAACTGTTTCTGCCAATTTAATAACTCTTATCCATTCTCTTCAGCAACAGAGATGGAAGGAATTTGCGTTATCACGTCCCAATTCTGAAAAAATCTTGTTCTGCCAACTTAGAAAAGCAGAACGTCTTTCACGCTCGATCGAGCAGTTTATTCTTGAGCTCTCTGTGGGGATAAATGTAGGTCTCGCTTGATTAAATTGCGCAACATCAGTAACACCGTCACCTACATTGTTATTGTTAGTTCATAAACCGGTCAGCGAAAGAAGAGAAAAAATTCTTGAGGTTCGAACAGATTAGCGTCGATGCAACTGTAACAGTTACATAATGTGCTTTCCTCTTCTTCTCATTGAATGCCTTCGAGGAATTTAAAAGAAATCCCGAAAAGCGGATGTTAACTCGCTCATCTCAAATCTCGAAGGGAAAAAGTTTTAATTCGTAAAACGTAAAACGATTAGTTTCGTTGATTCGTTGTGTCATTGTAGAGTCGAGGTAAGAAAAAAAAAATTGTCATTGGGAAGCTTGGGCCTTACGTGAGCGGATGAGAGTCCACGCTGAATCACAATGACGTGTAGCTAATCTAATAATGATGACACCTTGATGACCCACGGAATGATATGAAGCGAGGGAGAAATTTAAACTTAATTGAGTAATTTTCATGTGCTTTCTTCCACTACGGAAGTAATTGAAGAGTTGTGTTGCATAATGGCAACAAGCTGATGCCATGAGAACGTTAGAATGTAGGTGAACGCAAAACAGGTTCGAGACGAGATTATATAACGAATAAAGTCTTTAAACAGTTGCACAAGAGGAGAACTAAAAAAAATTCTTGTTTATTCCGTTCTCGACATGCACTTTTAATAGTTTTTCTTTCTCCTTGTGGTTCTTAATGATGCAGATGTGGGTCGTTGCTTTACGACTGGAAATTCTCGAAATTTATTGAAATCACCGCCTCAGAACTTTTTATAAACTAATGGATACGTTTGGACGTAATGGACTGAAGTGGATTCGGGTGGCGCGTTTGTGATAATGAAAACTCAATAATCATTCCTCAAAGTGATAAAAGCAATTTGCTTTATGGCGATCGAAATGTGAAGAAATATCGTTAATGTGCCCTCATAGCTAAAGCAAAGAGATAATTCGTGGATCTATCGAGAATTGGGTCAATGGGCTTCTTCGTTTCGTTGCTCTCGTTATATTTGGAAAAACATTAAAGTTCGTTTCGATACAACAATGAATCTTCGTTTCTGGAGTAAAAATATTAAAGTTCAAGTTGATTTTCGGGAAATGAGAGCAATTGTTGAATTGAAATCAGAAAATCTTTTGTTGATTAATTGCGATCTAAGCCAATAATCCATAAAATTATTCGACTCGACCCGAATTCTCAATTCGCGCTTCTCGAAATGCAATTTCTCACTAAAAGCTTTAGCTTGATTTTATTTTTTTGTGATGCAAGTTGATTTATGAAAAGCATTTCATTATCTCTTTGATGAATTAAAACGCTGAACATGTGAAACAAGAGAATGGTTACATGAGAGTACAGCGACTCGATGCAATTTTCTGTTGATGGACGTCCCATCTGCTACCATGTACGACGATTACATTGTCTACAGCCTAAAACAGATTTGGCATTTTCGTTCGAAACGTCGCATTGGAATTTAATGGAATTTCAAGTCTCCATTAGTTTGTTTTGTCAACAACCGCAGAAATTTCGCGACTCTCTGTTGAAAAAGTTGCTCATAAGCTGCTTTCTAGAACCAGCATCAGGTCGACAACTTTCAGAGAAAGATCTTCGAGCGTGTCGATGCTCTGAATGTCGGTCATCGATGCGATTATCACGTTAATTATATTCACGGCGCTTCGTCCGCCACACGTAAAGCTAAACCAAGAAGTAAAAGTTTTATTCGTCGCGAGATTACCCGAGCAAGACGACGTCGGCGTATTTTCAAGTATTTCGTCCGTTCTCTTGTTTGACTACAAAAGGAAAACTTTCAGAGCTTCGATAACTTCTTCTTGAATGCATTTTACCTTGAAAATAAATATCAAACTTTTTACTTTGTTTGGTAGACAAAGCTCTCCCACAACTTCTAAAATTAATTGACACGAGCATTTGATATTTTTGAAAATGTTAAAACTTTATAAACTAAGAAATCTTTTTTGAAAGGTTAATTAAAAGCTCATCATTTTAAATGAGTCATGTCGAGTTGGATCGGAGGTTTAGGTCATTTAACTGTGATCGGATGAAGCGATGCTATCAAAAAGTTTGCATCTGCTTTCTCGCATTTTCCTAACTATCCGAGGAAAAAGCTGAAACTCGACGATTTAAGTTTCTAATGACTTTGAGCTCAACAAACATCGAAGACTCTTCGCCGGGGGTTTCCTGCTTGCGGCGTTTAACTAATTGGCCAAAGTTTAATTTTAATTATTTCGCGGCTGCCTTCTCTCTCTAGCGAACAAAGGAAAATTTGTCTCACTCCGGAACTCATTGAAGTCTGACGACCGAAATTTCCCTTTCGATTCAAAAAAGATCTCTCGTTTGATCTTGATGAAAAAATATAACTCAATGGACTTTCAATGCCAGTGCTGTGTTTAAATTGTGATTAGCATCGAAATGAGGCGCTTTCGATAGCGCTGAGCGCGCGTATCAGAAGGAAAGTTTAGAAACTCTCTGCTCTCTGTCTCTTCTCGGTTCATTAACAAATTGTCGATTGATTAATCGAAGAAGAGTTTTTAAATTAAACTAAAACTTCGAGAAGATTCACCACGGGATCAGAATTTTTTCCGCCAAGACTTTCGATTTCGCGAGATGATTAATAGACGAGAGTGCTTTATGGGAATCAACTCAAACTCGAGTCACAATGGATGATTCTAATTATGAGTCGAAACATTGAAAGATGCTTTAACCATGTGAACTCGTTTTTCACAATCATCTCAAAAACTTTCCCGATGACGCTCTGTGAGAATAACTTCTCATTATCTAAGCCATCATCCAAGTGGTGCAACAAGCGAATGCAAATTGATTGCCTCAGCTCACGTTTCCAAAGTAGATTCTTGTTTTGGACGTTGCAAAAAAGAGAAAACAAATGAAAATTGTTGTTTACGATCGAGGAGATGAAGAAAAGATTTGCTTTGGGTATTTCACCGAAAGAAACAAATTAGAGCAGTAACTTGTCGTTTAAATTAGATCTAATTGGCCAACGGAACGGTCACCAGCGCTTAAGCATACCTTTCGTCTTATTCCAATTCCGAACCTCAAAGGAAATTTATTCTTCTTCTTCTTCTTAAAGTTATTGTTATCCATTCATCACGATACACTTTACATTTCGTTTTTCGGTCAGTGGATGATGGTAAGGCACCAAGTCTAAGAAGAAGTTTATAGCATTTCGCGCTTCGCCGAGACTTATCAAATAAAAGCAGTAATCTGTAGAGTGGACCGTTAAAAATTCGTTTCACACGATTTCGACTTTTGTTTGCCATTTCTCAGTTTGCTCCGAATAATTTTTTCTTCTCTCCAGCGAATGCAAAGTTTAAAGAGCTTTCAATATAAATCAAATTTACTTCAACACATGCTGAATACAGAAAATATGTTTCAACGCAGTATTACGAGGAAATATGTAATTTTAAAGAGAATTTCTTATCAAGAAATCAAACCACGCATTTGCCCCTCGGGTAACATCAAAATCTTTTAATTCCACGTTTTCGTTTCCGGATAAGTATCAGAGCGTGGAACTAAAGTTTATGTTAATTAGCAAAGCACTCAAGTTCGGGATCAAGAGGATGACACTTTGAAAGAAGAAGGACGAGGTCTTACTATAACTTCTGGGCGTCAAGTGTCAACAACAAACTTTTTGATTCTTTAAGAATTCAAAACAATTTCCTAGAAAAAAAGTTCCTTTATTGATACAAAGTTGACACATCATCAATCACCGAATTACACAATTAACAACATAAAGAAAGAAATGATTCGATTACTGGGTCGATCGAAGTTACGTCGATCTAATCGATGTTGTCACAGTTAAACAAGTAACGAGTAGAAAAACGAAAAAAGCCAAAAATGTTTAAACTTTAATTAAAGTGCAATCAGGCGAATACATAAAACCGCAGAAGTCAGTTAATTATATAAGTTTTATAGTTGTCGGTCGAAAAAGTTTTTTTTTGGCGGCAATTTGGCTTCAAATAACGCGAGTTCAGTTGAACGGTATAAATCGTTTTGATAAGATATAAAAACATTGAACTCGAGCTCGTTAGCCGCAGAGATTTTAAAACCTTTTTATGACAATCCAGACGAAAGTCTCTGCCATCCTCAGAGTTCATTACGTAAACTAGTCTTCGGTGAACAGAGTTGCGAGATATATTGCATTTTATTTTGGATAATTACAATGTAATGAAATCTCTCCAAGCAGCGTGAGCTTGCAGCATTTTTAAAACAATTCAACTCTTCTTCGTTCACTTCCAAAATGAAAACGAATGCGATAAAATCAACTAAGGAAGGAATCAGATGAAATTAAAGTATTATTGAGTTAAAGTAAGTTTACTGTATGCAACTAAAAGCAAATAGCTCTCCGCGTGCTTCGGTCTTTTACACTTGCGGTACTTCGTGAAGCTCCGAGAGACTCGAAGAGAGTAAGAAGAGTCAGGCGAAGCGATCACAAGCCAATTTGATCGCTAAATCTTAATTAAGTCTACCAACACAGCCTTGGCTTTGGCTTTTAAGTAATGCTTTTCGCTCTTTCTCTTGCGATGCGGCTTCTCGCCAGTCCAAGAGTTTGTGGCTTTTCTTCTCGTTTCTTTTCTGCTTCACTTCGAATCGTATTCTCGGTATCGTCAGACGCGAGTGCGATCGACTTTAATATTTCTTTATTTACTGATCGTTACGATCGCTTTTGATCAATAAAATAAATATTTCGAGAGTTGACTTTAATATTTTTGGCGACATTTATTCATTCGAGTGTGTTTGGGCGGAAAGTGAAAAGTGATGAAATATTTGGCTCAAGGTTTTCTAAACGATGAGTAAAATTTAATGGAAAAGACAAACACGGATATCGCGTGGACAGAGATATAAGTCAATCGCCAATCAAGTCCTTATACAAAAATATTTTAAAGTTTAATCTGCTCGCCTACGCGGAGCCATCGCTTCTTCATCAAATAATGAAAACTTATCGAAGGCAAAAGTCTTTCGCACGCATCATCAGAAGAAAGCAAACAAATGGAGAAAAATATCATTCACATCGCGCATCACAACAATAGAGAAAAGAAAACTTTTGCGGGAAAATCTTTTAAATGAATTTTGCTCGTCGTCTTTTGTTTGCCTGGCGGCGGCGTCTGAACAAAAGTGAAAATTATAAGTGATTTTTATATTCATCAAATGTGTGTAAGAGTGAGATTTATCACTGAATGATGCTTTAACGACTCAAATGATATGGTTTTCCGAAACGTGATTAAACAACATAAAAAGTTGCTCGCGATGCTAACAAAGACTTATTAATTGGACCATTCAAAAAAAAACCGCTGAGAGTCATAAAGTGAAATGAGAGAAACCGTTGATCATGGTCTCATACTCTGCGCTTTTGAAGCTTTTGTTAATTAGTGCGATGATAAATGAAAGGTGATTGCTGTGTTAAAGTTAAACAATGTAAAAGTGCAATATCCACATTCTCAGTATTTCCATTGAACAAAAAAATGTGAAGTTTTTACTTTAAATATTTTAAGAAAGAAATTCAACCAAAAAAAATCTTAAAGAATAAAATTGGGTGCAATCATAGAACCAAATGCTAAAAATATCGAAAACGCGAAGCCATTGAACTGCTAAATGATTATTGTAAAAGAATCTAGTGAAGTTGCCCGTTAGCGAAAAAAAAGAAAACATTTTTATGAGCGTTCAGTTCAATACTTTGTGAGAATAAAAGAAAATTCTTTTCATCGACGCAAATATGCCGATGCCAAATCAAAATAATAATCGCTCGAAGCCTAAAAGTAATAGCTTGAGTGCAATCAAGAGCGAAAGAAATGATTGTCTTGACGACGAGTATGCAGATTATGTGGTGAGGAATGATATTCCGGAAATGAAGTTGCTACCGATGGATTATGTGTCGAAAGCGGTTAAGCCAAAGTGCGCGCCGCCACCTCCCCCTACGATGAAATGTAACAAATGTGTGCCGGAGACTCCGTCAAAGTCTAACATGAAAGTAACCATCAGCGAGCCAGAGAAGTCTCCGCAAACAAAAGCAGAAGGAAAATATTCGATTTACAAGAAAAAGCACTCAATCTTCGGAGCTACAACTCCCGATGCTCCCGAGAAGCTGAGATATGTCAATGGCAACAAGAAGCAGGACGAAACGTCTCTGCCGGAACCGGCGAAAATAAAAGAGAACAAAAAGAAATATTTGATATTTGACAGCAAGAAGAGCACAAACAAATTAGATTCGATTCAATATTATTTTGATAACAAAAGTTATGAAAAATATGTTGACAACAAATTGTATGGCAAAAGCAATTTAAATGACAATCACAAGTCGTCGAAAGTTGAGGACGATAACGATGAAGCTTTAATGAAAGGATTCGAGAACTCAAACAGTTGGGAGTATCGGGACAACACGAAAACTGAATCGAGATTAAGATTTTTGGAGTCGAAGCTTGAATTACAAAACTCGGGAACATCAAAAAGTGATGGAACTTCAAGCGGCGCCAGTAGCTGCAGCGAGATTTCCCTTAAACGTCGTAATTGTCGTTTGAAACCTCAGATGAAGTTTACGACTTCAAGATCAATCGGCGACCTTTCGCAGAAAACGTGCCATGACGTGAACCGAATTAATCAATTGTTCTTAAATGCGACACCATATCCAATCGCTTTGAGATCGAATTTCGAACGAGACAAGTTTAAAGTACATCGAAAAGTTAACGGAGACTCTGTGGAAATTGATGACCAACTTTTGACCAAGGACAAACATCACAACTCGCCAGCTACCAACAAAATAAAGTCGTCGCCATCTGCTGAACATCCATCTTCATGTGGTTTCAAGAACTGTACATTCTCAAACTGTCCCATCTCAAACAACTCCGCAGCAGCATCATCTGCGGTTTCTAACGAGAGACGTTCAAAGTTGGATGAGAAGTTCATTAAAAAATTTGAAAACATGCGAAAGCACTCGAATATAACGCCAAAAAACAACGAAATAACCGTGAACAAAGCGAGCATCAGCGTGAACGGCAGCAGCAATATCATTGTGAATGATATGAAAAACAATTTTACGCCAAACGCACAAGACGTCTTCATCAACGAGTCCAAGGAGAAAGAATTCCATTCAAAACCGAACAATCAGAATAAAACGACCATAAAAATTAACGAGAGCTGCTTTGTGGTTGATCACAATAACGACGTGAAGATTAACAATAACGAGAAGAATCGAAATATTATCGAGTTAAATAGCGCGACCACCGCAAATTGGGATAAGAACATCAAAGTGAATAACAATCCGCAGCCAAAGTGCGACAACAAAGTCGACATTAACAACAAGATTCGTAATGAGGAGAACAGCGTGAAGATTTATGTAATCGGAAGTGACAGTGCATCGCCTACACCAAGCACGACTTTGTCACTTACTTCGTCCCATGACTCCTCAGACTCAGACAAAGACTACGGTTACTTCGACACGAGCTCGCAAGGTCGCTCCTCCTCACCTGAGTTTGCTGACATGTTCAAAAGATTTCGACAAATGTGCAATTTAAATGCAAATCCGCTGGGATGCGATGGAGCAATGTTTTGGAATAATTCATACTTTGATGATGATGAGACCGATGCACGAAATAAAAAGACTGACTACGCTTGCAAAAAATGTCATACAACAACGGAAGACTTGCAAAGCAATTACATTTGCATTTGTCGTAATCAGGTAAATTAGCTGTCGATAGAGAGAGAAGCAATTTCCGTTCTTACAAGAAAATTGATTCTTTGCTTAAGCACTGAATGTTCATGAGATCAATTTGATATTATGAAACTCGAGAGCGACTGTCATGAGCTGTGTATCGAGAAGAAAATATTTTTATGAATATTTAATTTCCTTATGCAATGAACGAGGGAAAATCATGCGCGATTTTGTTCGCAGAGATTGATTTTGGGAAACGAGAGGAAGGGGAGACTCGATTTGATTAACAGAACAGTAATGGAACAAATTAAATGATTAATTAGGTTTTTAAACGGAAAAGCTGTTTACATTTTGCTGTTTACTTTAAGAATTTACGTAAAATTTGCTTTCTGGGCGAGAGAATCATTATTGGACAACAAAGAATTTCTCTTTAATTTTATTCTTCTCTTGTCAGGTTGAAAATTTCATCACGCGACCGTTGTCATATGAAGGCCCTTCAGACTCAGGTGTCAGTGTCAGTAGTGAATTCATCGCAGTCGACGGTGACAATTTGTCTCTCGCAACGCAAAGTGTAAGTCTAAAAAGTTCTGAATTGAAAACTTTCCGCTCGAGTTGAGCTAGCTTAAAACGTCTGAAATGTTTCTAAAACTTTTCAATTGTTTTCAAACTCTGCGCAAACGAAAACCTTTTTCACTTAATTCTCTTTTTCTTCTAATCGAATAGGATATTGAATCTCACAGACTTAAGCGTGGACACGTCCTTGCTGAGTTGTTGGAGAGCGAACGGATCTATGTCAACGAGATGAAGTCAATATTGACTGTAAGTGTTTTCCTTTTCTTAAATCAAATTTTACGTTTTCTCACCGACGCGTCTGCAAAATTTTAAAGCGTGTCTTCAACCTCAATGAATAAATTGCCGTAGATTTACACCTAATCATCGCATTCAGAAAATGATAGCTATGCAAATGCTCAAAGTTTGCGCGAAACGAAGAGATTGCGTAATATGCAAATAATTTCCAGCGCATCGAAAATTATTTCCGATATTCACGAAAAAAACAAAACAATTCGTAATCAAAATTCGCTACTCTAGATACATAGTTAAATGTTTTAATTGTTTCTTGGCTTAAAACCCAGACAGAGTGTAAATGTGTTAAGCGAACATAACAATTCAGTTATCTCATTGAAAACTTTTCTTTCCACTTATCGTTCTCACGTCGATGATTTTTCTGACCACTCGCCTTGCTCTTGATAACAACTTTCGCTAACTTTTCGATGACAAGGAAACTTTTTGAAGTAATTGACGAATGAAGATAAATTTGTTGGTACATTGTCCATTAAGTTAAGAACTCTATCAACGTCAAACAAATAAATTGCATCGGAAATCCGAAAAATTCCAAAGCAACAACTTCCATCTTTCAAAAACTTATTGAAGCTGAAAATTTAGGAAAAAGAAAATTAACAGTGCATTTCGAATGCTCCAAGACGTTTGTGGTGTACTTGGTTGTGTGTATTTTAGAGATAGCAATTAATATCGAGTTTCGAGCTGAAAAGCAAAGAAAATTTCGTGTTTTAGTCTAGAGAAGTAACAATAAACCTCAGTTTTGATTGTAAAGCGTTTGAATTAACATCGGAAAATAAAGTTTTCTGCAGTTCGACTTGCAAAAAGAAAATGACAAGTAGAAACTCTTAGAAACCATGAATTGCGAGTGAATTATTCAAATCGGATGCGCAGTAAGACGCAAATTTATAGAAGCTCTCATGGCCCTCGTTACGGCAATCGTCGGATGTGCAAGAAAAATGAATTGCTTCCCATTTTTGTGAGAAGAAAAATTGAAAATGAAAAAGTTTTTTTTTATGTGAAGCAACTTTGAAGCATTCTCGAGCAATTACTGAAACGTTAGTAGCAGCGTGAAGCAAAGTCTCAATCGCTTTCAATATAACCGCCACCAGAATTAACGACTATTAAACAATCAGTTTGATATTGAAGAAACTCGAAAAGTTTTTGTGCACGAGAAGAAGCAATTAAAGAGTGAAATAAAATAAAAATGAAATTTGGAAATTACAATCTAACAACGGCAACTGAAAAGCAAAATCGGCAGTTTTTCTCGCGTTTAAAGAAAGTGAAAAATACTTCAAATTACATTGTTGGCAAGTTTAGCAATCAAATCAATACCATTCGACATATCAACAGCAATGTTGGAAAGCGAAAGATCGACCACGAGACACAGTCGCCCCTCTCGTATCGAGCTTCGCTCTTTGACGATAAAAAGCATCTGCCACAGTCAGAGAAATGTCGAAACTTACGCGAGAAACTCGAAAAGTTTAGAACGAATGAGAGCATTTACGAAACTTGTGGAAGTCAAAAGTTTTTCCCGTCCGACTTTCATCGTCCGAGCTCCTCGTTGCTCGATGATAAGAAACTTCCCAGCGAGCAATGCGTGTTCGATAAAGTGAAATTTTCGAAGATTAATAACGCAATATCGGGCAAGCGGCAACATAAAATGCTTAAAAATGTTTATTTTACTATCAAGAGCAATAAATTTGCCAATTCATCAAATCTCTACGAGTCCATGGAGTTCGCTTCGCTAAACAAAGACCCGATGGTTAAATCCTACAAGTTATCGCCACCGCGAATCGATGACGAGCCAAAAATTCGGATGGATTTAACGACTTTACTAAAAGCTCCGAAATACGACGAAAAAGCTGAACTGGAAATCCTTAAAAATTACTTTGACTCGATGTCTTACTCGGAAATTTGTAAGGATCAAGACTTTAAGAACTATTTGAAAAAGAAAAACTACCAAGACGCGATTGATTACATCTACAGCGGAACCAGCTTAATGGGCTCGTCATTACGAGGAGATAAATCGTCGATTTATGGACCAGCGACTGATGTCCTCCGACGCTACTACGATATCGATCTTGATATTGTGCGGGAGTCCAATGACTGCGACTCAATTAAGAACGAGAAACAGAAACCGCCTTCACTTGACCGAAGGAAATATTACAACAAAAATAATTCACAGTTCTTCTGCAAGTCCAATAAAGAGTTTGACGATTATTACAAGAGAAACACAAACATTTTCTATGAGGCGACGAAAACTGTCGACGAAGATTTCTTTCAAAAGGATTTGAGTGACTTTTACGAACGTGCGAGTCGCTTGATCGAAATGAATGATGATGAGTCGCTCATTGACGAGCTCTATGGACACAAGAGTCAGCCTTTCGTCTATTGTACGTTGCCGTCGAGGAAAGTTTCGAGAAGCGAAAAAATAAGGCGTGATGACTGCAAAATCTCCTTCGATCCTAATGAAGGCGGTAATGGCAATGACAGGCCTGAGTTTGCCAAGTATCAAACATATCCCTTGAAGAAGAAATGTTATGAAAGCCTTTTAAGATACTGCGAAAAGTCTCTTGCGAATTATAGCTCGATTGACAATAAACTGGCAAAGTGGCAAAAGCTTAGCAAGAAGGAGTTCTCGGAGAAAAGTTACAGCAAAATAATTAAGGCATTCGTCCGCCTTCGAGGCTTCGAAAATATTGAGACTTATGTTCATTATCACTACGGGCGCATTCTGGACAAATCATTCGATAATCATTTGCGAAGCAGATTGAGAGAAGCTTTGAGTAGTCAGGACTCACAGTTGGTAATCTCAAAGCCAGTTCTTCGAACAACAACTCAATCTTCTGTGGCTGCAAACAATCGATTAGATTCAATGCCACCTCCTTACACAAGCGGCACATACGAAAACGATGCGAATAATTATTTTTATAAGCGACATCAAGCGAAGACAAAGGCAATGCACGGCGATTGTTTATATCGAAATGATTACATGGAGAAGGCGTCGTCGTCTTCAGACGGTGATGACAATGAACCAAGAAAGCGAGTTCTATTCAAATTCGTAGAGGATATGCATGACAACGGAATTAACTTTGATGAGATAATTGCAGGTGGGCACAGCCAAAGCTGTGAAAGCCTCGAAAGTGAAACTCAGTATCGCGATGTGCGTAATAATCGAATTAACGATCGCGTTTCCAGTCAATTCGATAGGAAATTGAACCAATTGGGCAAGCGTAGCGTTGATAACATTTACGAAAGTATTCGCGGCGAAGCCAACACCAGAGGCCACAAGCACCACAGCATAGACTGTGTTGAGAGACAGCGTGTTCGTGAGAAAACGAGAAATGTAATTTTACGAAAGTTTCGTTGTTTCTTGTCCGGAAATAACGAAAATTTCGTAGCTTCCGATTCCAGTTGATTAATGTTTGAATTAATTTTTATTTCCTATTCGAAAGGGATACCGTGATAAGTTAATGTCGGAAGAAATGGCGTCGATGGTACCAGCAGGACTCCAAGGCAACGCTGATGTTCTCTTTGGCAACCTTCACGAGCTCTACACTTTCCATAGCGAAACGTTCTTGAAAGATCTGGAAAATTGTATTTCAACGACCGAGCTCGTAGCTTTATGCTTTGTTCAGAGGGTAAGTTCAAGTTATTTAAAGCGAAAACATCCTCAAGTTGCTTTAAAATTAAAACTGTGCCTGGCAGTCAGAGAGCTTTGCACTTACCAAAGTAAAATGAAGCTTGCTCGATTGCCAAGAGAAAATTTTCCCCGACTAATCAGATTAATTTCCACAGCGCGACGTCTTCTTCCGGCTTTACTCGTACTACTGTCAGAATATTCCGCGCTCAGAAAGATTGCGCGAGACGCTCGTAGACACTCACCTGTTTCTTCAGGAATGCCAAAAGAAGCTTGGCCATAAGTTGCCACTTGCCGCTTATCTACTTAAGCCAGTACAAAGAATAACAAAATACCAATTGTTGCTCAAAGACTTACTTCGCTTTAGCGATACAGGAACTTGCACGAAAGAGCTTCAGAAGGCTCTCGATTGTATGTTGGTCGTTCTCAAGTGTGTCAACGATTCGATGCATCAAATTGCAATTACAGGGTTTCCGGTAAGATCAAATTCAATTTAATCTTGAATCAATTTTCAAAGCATCATCTTTCACAGGCGGATCTCTCACAGCAAGGCGACCTATTGCTTCAAGACTCCTTTCAGATTTGGGCTGAGAATAAGAAAGATTTACGTCTGAGAATAAAGCCGCAACAACGTCACGTTTTCCTCTACCAGAAGGCAATGCTCTTCTGCAAACAAGACACGAAGACGGGACACAACAAGTCGACTTACCAATTCAAACATTGGCTAAAGGTATCACGGACAACATTATTTACAATTTAATTAAATTTGTTTACAACTGAATCTCATTTAAAGATGTCAATTATCGGTTTAACGGAGTCAGTACGAGGCGACCCGCGTAGATTTGAAATTTGGCTACAAGGACGTGCCGAAGGTAACGAGAAAACTTTCACCCTCAAAATGTTTGTTTGCTAATTGAAAATTTCTGCAGTTCACACGTTTCAAGCAGCTACTGTCGAGATCAAAGGTAAATGGGTGACGGAGATTAAGAAAGTTCTGATGAATCAGCTTGAGGAGCTGAAAGATGAAAAGATCAAACAATATGGAAATGCCAATCACAGGTTTGAAAAGCTTTGTTATCATAATTATTTGTTGTGTTAATAATAGCTTTCGCAGACCTTTGAAACAATCAAATTCAGTCTCTTACGATGTTCCTTTGACGGCGCCTTCACAACCACGAGCGCTGAGTGTTGATCATGGAGACCAAAAACGAAACACAACACCACCAAATCAAACCGAAGAATGTCACCCCACTTGGAGCTCGACAGGCATCAGCGCTTCATCTTCGGAACACGATAATCAAGAGACGAACGCGTGGAGTTCCGATTATTCAAACAGCGAGGATGAATTCACAATCCTAGAAGAAAGTGCTGTGCCGGTAAGTTTGATTCAGATTCTCGAGATTTCGGAGTTAAATTAAAAACGGGATTACAGTAAAACGGAGTTAGATTTGCATGTTTGCTCTTTTGATTACGAGTTTCCATTAATTTGTTTTCTTTCTTCTTTCTTTTTTCCGCATCTTTTTTTGTTCCTTTCACGAACAATAAAACTAAAAAAAAATTGGATTTTGGTTCACCATCCCTACACACATTTGTTTTTGTAAATATTTTAAAATTGCTTTTGGGGCGACGACACTAACACAGGGCGACGGCAAAAGAAGTAAAAATCCCCGTAATTCAGCAGAGCTGATCGTTCAAGCGCACAATTTAAGTGTGAAAGGAAAAATTGACAAATTCCAATCGACGAAGACGTGCAAAGCTCCATCACCATGCAGTATAGTTATAACTGAAGCGGAAGAAGGAAGCGCTATCGACGATACGGATAAAAATGCTAATCGTTTGAGCATCGCATCGACTTCGTCCGTTGAAAGCTCACGTAGTGATAATAATATTGAGGAGAATGACACCAAAGAAGGCTCAAGCTCATCAGTTTTTTATGTAGTTTGGGATTAATCAATTCCCGATTTGTGGAACAAAAAAAAGTCCAAAGTAAATAATGCGAGCTAATGTTTAAAGCTTCGTGGATGTAAAGTCTCAATTTATCATGTCGATATAGTGTTAGAATTTGTAAAATGTTGTTTATTTATTCTTTACTACGAGGATAACTAAGTTTAGGTTCAGGTTATGGAAATAATTTCATCTGAGCTCGTTAACTGAGATTTTTTTATGGAGACATCTCATAAACAAGGTGCTTTCAAAAACAATTGTTACACATCACAATCTTCATGACAAACTCCTTGTTGAAAAGCTCAGAAATCTCATCCTAACCTACTTCAAATAATAAAATGTTTAATATTTCAAATGAATTTATTTTCTTTTGGACTTGCTCAACTCTGATTTGTCTAAATGTTTTGAATTAATTGTTTTTTTTTACAAATCTTTTCTTTCATTCACTGCCCACTCACTTACGCCTACGACTACTCTTCTATCTTTATTCTCCTTTAAATGACACGAACACACAAATCAATCAACCGCCACGAAAAACTTCGCTTACCACTATCGCACTGAAGGGAACAAAGTTTCTCTCACTGGCTGATTATTGTGCAATGGGAAATGCTGAGGTGTCGATGAAAGAGGGTTCTACAGTGGAGCTGAAAAAAATTGGATGTGCTGGTTGGTGGTTTGTTAAAGTCTTAGGTAAATGCTTCTCCCTTTTTTTAATAGACACGTTCGAGCTTTCGTTCCAAAGCTGCACATTTAATTTATTGACTTTTTAGCTCAAGTTCCCATGAACTTTATTTTCGAGGCGCAAGTAATTCTTGTTCGCCTGTCTTGTTGAAATTTGTAGTCTTCAGGAAAGTTTGTGTGAAAACACCCGGAAAGCTTTTTTCTTCTCTTCGCTCTCATTGAGTCTTTTAAGGTTGTTCTAGGAATTCTCGATGGGATGATTATGAAATCGGCTTTGATTGAATGAAATTTTGCGACGCAAATTTGTTATTTAGGACCGTTTCGTTATCATCCCATTGATTTTTTTCTCCAACGAACCGAAACACTGTCCACTTGAGCAATCGTTGTTTCGTGTTCCACAAATTTTAATCTTTCTCTTTTTCTGTTTGATTTTTATTCATTTTATTTCCGTTCACCGCTAATTTGCTGATGATGAAGCCGATGACGTGGAAGGATGGGTACCCTGCGCATATCTGTCGCCGACAGGAGTTGATAGCGGAGCTAAAAAGCCATCGAAGCAGAGTAAAATCAGAAATTGAATAGAAGTAATTTAGCCGAATCGAGAGTCGATTTGTCGTCATACTTAACAACTTTTGCTTTGTTCGTAGCGTTTCTAATAACACGAAAATAACTAAACTTTATTGTTGCACTTCAATGTCACGCATTTTGAAGCTATCACTCAAGAATAACAAACGTTTGTAAAACAAATATTACAGACTGCAAATTGTTTTTTTGTTTTTATTTTGTATGAGAACCAATTAATCAAGTTCGTTATTATTTCTTTTGCAATATTAATGTTTAGAACTCGACTGATTTTTTTTGAATGTTTGTTCTTCGTTTCTCTATTGAATCCCAAATAAAAAAATAAACGCAGAAACAATTTTCTAGCTTAATAAATGTGATTTTTGCCAAATGAAATGGAGAAAGCTTCGATGGGAGAAATTCATTACAAAACTGTAAAAAAAATTCTGGAAATGAAAAGCATTTGAAGAGCTTTCCATAATCTGAAACACGAGCAGTCAATTCTAAAGAAAAAAATGTAAATGCGTCAAACAACATTTTCTTGAAGATAAAAGTTCATCACATCAATCATTGAAGTCTTTAATTTCAAGCGAACGTTAACGTTCAAATTACAATACGTAATTTATGGCAAACTGCTCCATTCCCGATGATCGCGCTTCTCAAAACATTTTCATGAGAACAAATTGTGTAAATTTTTCGAAAAATATGAAAACAAAATAAAAATGGTGCAATAATGAAAACAATATATCTCCATAAACTTAATAAAACTTGTTTGTGAACTCTCGAACAATCACACGCGTAGTTAAACAGAAAATTGAGAGGAAGTTCGGTGACCACAAATTTTTAGCTTAAATTTACACGAACATGAAATTTGACTCTTTTCCAACTTGAAATTCGCTTTGTAATTGTTGATAAGTGTTGTAGGGAATTTTGTATCTAATTGCAGAACTTATGAAATAACAGTATTAAAACAATTAAAAGCTCTTAAAAATTCCTGGAGGCGAGATAAAAGAGAAATATTTTTAAATTGGAAAGTCTGATTTATTTTCGCGCTTCGTTTCGATTAAATAAAATTCTTTTCAATTTTTCCGAGCGTAAAAATGTTCATTGAAACGGGAAATTCATTCGAAATCGAGATCGGAAGAAAAATATTTTGTTGATGATGGAAATAATCTGATTGATCCTTTATTAAGAAGATTCCAAAAAACTTTGCGATGAGCTTCACTTAATCGCTCTTGTCGATGAATTTACATATTTCCTCCTAAACGCTAGACAATTTTGTTAATTAGTAATTAATGCGAACAAATCCTGTAATCGAGAAACAATGTGTAAAAGTATTTATAAAAGTGAAGAATAAATAAAAAGAAAAACAAACTAATGAATCAACTGTCTCCTCTAAATTCATTGAAATTCCTCAATAAGGAAATTACTTTTTTTATAAAAAACGAATAAATTTCTTATTTCCTGTTACATTATTCTCCATTTGCATCCTGCAAGAGAGCTCAGCATTTTTTCTTTCCTCCTTTAATTTAAATAATGAATACAAAGCTTAATGTTAGCTGATTCTAAAATTCAGGAAAATGGATGTCGAGAAGAGCTTTTTAAATAATTCATCAATCGAGATGTCTCCTTAGCTTAGAGTCATCATCCTCTAAGAAGTTTTAGGAGAAAGCTAAACTTGAAAGGGTAAGACCACAGAGAGTTTTGTTGTTTCTAAAGTGGCGGAAGAAACTGGAATAAAAAGTTTGTTAGGAAAACAAAAATACATTTTTTACAGAACGTCGAGAGCTTTATTTACAAGTAAACTTTCTACGTTAAATTACTAACAAGGAGAAGCCACACCATTTTAATATTTTCTCGTTAATATTTAACAAAGTAAATTGAAAGCGATCCCCTTAAATCATTTAATAAACATTTCAGGAGAAAGCTTTAAGCTTTAGCACCAGCGGGTCTGTGAAACAAACTCAAAAGTTGAATCAAGGGAATCAAAAGTCCCCAACAAACGAAACTTTCTGAGAACCAGAACCAAGCTGTAATTAAAATCTCGAATAACTTGTCTGAACATTTTGATGATTGATCCCATGAACCTTTCAGTTAAATGTTTCTCAAAATCTTTTCTTTGCTAAAGCTTCTTTCGAAAAACGAGTAAAACTGTGAAGAGAACTTTCCTAGCAAATAAACAACGAAAAAGAAATTGAAAAAGAAACTTTTTCCTTCGACCCCTGAACAGAGGGAGTCTTCAATTTTTGCACAATTTCTAAATTGGCGCTCGCTGGATAGCAGTTCGACCAGCCCCCTGGTGAATCTCGCTGAGTCCTTCTTACATTTTGCTCTTGCTGCATTCCCAACGCAATTCTCGTAAGCGAAACGAGCGCTGATGTAATTCAAAAGAAATTTAATTACTTCGCAGATTATTATTCGGCAAAATCTTACCAACAAAAATGCATGTACTGTGTGTTGATGTTGCTCTTTCTTTCCCTTTGGGTTCTCGTAAACTCATGCTCCATGACGACGTGGAAATGTTTTGTACAAGTGTCCCAGTCCTTTATGAGGCAACAAGTGGCATTTATATTAATAAAATTTATCATTTGCTACGTTTGATGCGATGATATTTATTTCGAAGTCCCACCTAACTCGAATTTCGTTTGGTGAAGAAAAAATTTGAGTGATGCTTCTGAATCTTTAAATACTTAGAAGGGAGAGATTCGAAATTGCTTAATGTAAAAGGGAAACAGCGGCAGTAAGACGACTTTTCTGTCAAGATATTCCCTTTAACCTCCCACTGATTAACTTTGAGATTTTCTCATTAATCATGTAGCATTACGCTTGAAATATTGAGGAGAGCCACGCTTGTGCTTTCAAATCATCATTCAAGTCGCTTTGGACATTTACCACATTCGATTGATGATTCTCTTTGAACTTACCTTCTCCACATACCGGAAACAATCTCGATGCGATAAGTAATCGGATTTAAAGACATTATCCTTGCAAAGCATTTCGTAAAAGTTTTTAGCGGGCATTACTTCTCCTTCAATAAGGCGACGATTCACTGGATCCACAATGCATTTGTCTATGTAGTCGTTATAACAACGAAGTCCTCTGTCAAAGAGACTTAAAGAATTTCCTCATTACGGTAAATTTCATTCACATTAGACTTTGATTTAATTTAATTTAATTTACTTGCAATAGTCCGCAATCTCAGCTTGATTCAGAGGAATTTTTTTATTGTTCTTAAGGAAAGTCTTCGAAGTATTTGAAACGTCGCTCGAGAAGCAAGACTCAAACAGCATGTTGGCGTTACCGCAATTAATTTCTCCACAGGATTCTAAAAAACATTTCTTCAGTTAATATCCCTCTGTCAAGTAAAATGTGTGAAATTCGCTGGAATTGAAATAATAAGGAGACAAAGCTCTTCCTTTTCTCTTTTTCCGTGCTTTCACCGTCTTGAAATATGCCAAATAAACGTCAGTGCATTCACTGAAAAGGGTTTAAATTTATCCTTAAGTGTCTCTAACCTTGTATGAAAATAATCAAAATAAAAATAATCCAAATTTGCGAATGTTTGTCAAAGCTCATTGTCACTTAAAAATATTTTTCCACTTTTGTTGTTAGAGAATTTTATTATTATGAGCTATCACTTTTAATTATTTTCATCATTCTCAACTTGTTGTGATCGTTTCAAAGGACTCGAATGAACTGTTGACAATTAACATGAGAGCGGAAGAAGGGAAAATATTTACAAGAAGAAATTTTTACTTTCCAAAAGACTTTCCAGTCTCTCTCCAAGTTTTGAGAGTCAAAAAGCTTCAAAAAGCTTTAAAAGCTCTTCAAAAAGCTTTGTCAAAAATAAGCTTTTTGAGTAAAGCTTTTAATGAATTAAATGTTAACGACTGGAAGAGAACAACATTCTGAAAACTTTAAATTGATTTTCAGAGATGAAAAAGGTTTATTACTGCAAATAAAGTTGATAACGAGGAAACTTTATCAGAACACAAATGTTTAGTGAAAATATTATAGTTTTATTAGAGTTTCAGATATTTTGTTTATATAATTTGTTTCTACATCCAAGAGCAGTAAAAATAGAACCGTATCTTCATTTAATGATTATTCATATTTTTAATATGCAACCAAAATCGGTTAATAACTATGAATCGATGTTTTTTGTTTGCCTGAAATGGAATCAAAAAAGTTTCTAAGTGAGGATACAGACAGATAAACATTTTGAAGAATAAATAGTCTTAACACATTTTAACAAAAACAAAGCACCACTAACAGTAGACATCGAAAACGATCGCTGCTTATCGATTTTGATAAAGAAATAAAATAATTTAAAATTTAGTTTAACAAAACCCGCATCCAAGCATTATCAACGAATCTTGATAAGCGAAAACGTTTATGAAATTATTAGAACAAAAAATAAAAATCGCAAAAGTATTTCATGATCAACAAAAAATTAAACCTGAGGTTAAAACATTCAACACAAGTGACGCAACGTTAATCAGACAAAATCTTTCCTCAAGCAGTGAAATTGATTTCAACAAAAAAAAAATTTAACAAAATAAAACGGAAAAATCTTGTGCGTCTTAAAAAGAATTTAGTTTGCTAAGGGTCAAAGGAAAATAAATAAGTTTAATTAGGTAAATACATCGTTGAGAACGCCACCATGTAATAAGAAAGATCGTTAAGCTAAATCTCTTAATTTAAATAACAACGAAGAACATTCATAAATTAGGTAACGAAAGGCTTGACCTTTGAAAAATCATCAGAACTCAACAATTATAGAACGCAACAAGTAAAATGTTGATGAGATGTTACGTCAATTATGAACATTCTCCACTAAACGGAAGAATTAATAATTCTCGTCTCTCTTGTGAATAAACACTTAGCATTAAAGATCAATAAAAAATTTAACTTAATCTCTAGAAAAATGTTTTCTTCTTCATTTCCTCCAATTATTCTAACTAAGCTTAGATTGATTTTAACAACTGAAGAAATGAACATCTTGCACACGTATCAACACATTTTTTTTCTCATTTTTTTTTAAAACATCAACAAAAAGCTTACAAATATATTTAGAGTGCAACTCTAATCTGCACTTAATTATATTTCCATCTAAATTTTCGCTAAACTGTTTCATTAGAAGATTGTTGGCAATAGCGATCGATTGACTATTGAATGTGAATATTGATCAATTTATTCTATCTAATTAAAAATAATAATTGTAAATTTTGATTTCATTATGTACAAGTCGCTGATTCAAACGATCGCTTTGTTACAGGCGAAAGCTTCCTTTGAAAGCTTCTCGACCTGACGTGAAAATAGCCCACTGAGGTAACGTTACACAAAATATTTAAGAGAAAACGTCGTCGTTTAGCTCGCCGTCTTCTGACTCATGTTTGTGTTGTTGTTGTTATTCTGAAGTGAATTGGCAATTGATTTGTTTCCGTTCGTCGGCGATAAAACTTCGTCACTGTGTTGTAATACTATTTTGGGTTCGAGAATGGAATGCTTGATTTTGCCCAAATGATGTGATCCATAAAATCCAATCGCTTCGTTGCCACCATTGTCTTCATTTCCGTTAACGTCCGTGTGATCTCCATCGTCGCCTTTCTCCATCTTTATGTTCTGTATCAAGTTGAGTCCAACGCTGAGCTTTCCACTGTCAGGTCTCGATTCGTCTTCGGTCGTTGATTGTGATCGTCGCATGTTCAAAGGCCGATTATTGTTGTCGTCGTCATCATCTATACTTTCACCCGTTCTATTCCGTTTTTCCTGTTGCATTTCCTGTTCGTATTGTGCCACGAGTTTTCGCTTTGAGAAATATTTCTGGTACTTTTGATTGTCAAGCATTTTACTGCTTGAGTTAACCTGCTGGACACCAAACTTCGCTTTGTGATTGTTATTCGCCATATTAACATTATTATTATTATTATTATTAATATTCATGCTCGTCGTGTCCGGGTTGTTATTATTCATCAGCGAGGTCTTCGGTTTAATATGATGTCGAATATTCTGACGATTCTCGTTAATGATGTTGTCGGGATGCTGGAAATGATTCGGCGTTGGTTGACGAATATGGCCAGGATAGTTGAACTGTTGTTGCTGTTGTTGAAGCTGCAGAGCTTGTTGCTGCTGCTGTTGACGGTATTGCGAAGCATAGCTGTTCTCTTCACGTTCTCGTTCACGCTCCCGTTCCTCAGCATTGTCCGTTGTGCTCTGTGTGGCCGAGTTGAAAGAAAAGAAATTAGAAAATATTTAATGGAAACAGTTGAGAGAAGAAATTAGAATTTCACTCATAAAAATGCTAACACATTCGACGACTTATTACCTCGCCATGGAGCCCCTTGACTTGAAGCGCTTCAGCAACTTTCAAAAAATTCGGTAGATCTTCATATTTTACATTGACCTAGATTTGCGAGCGAGCAGAAGAGAAGAAAGAAAAGAAGTTAAAGATGAAAATAAATGAAAGTTACGTGAAGAGAAGAAAATCGAGGAGAAATTTCTCTAAAATTGTATTGATAACTACCTGTCCGCTGTACATAAAGTCTAATAAGCCTGCCATGTGATTGCTATTGACATCGGTCATAAAGAGGATTGGATGAGTTGAAGGATGTTCAATAAATATCTTCTGGAAGTATGGGCTGCAAACTGATAAAACCTAAAGAAGAAAATAAACTTTTATTAGAGAAAAAAACTTCTCTCGAGTCAATCTCAATTAAATGTCTTACCAGCTTATGAGCTTTAAAGATCTTTCCTCCGGCAGCGATGGTGACATCAACCATTTGCCCATCACGTTGTAAAGTGTGGAAGCCTTTGCACATATTTCCGTGGAAACCGCGCCATGATAACAAATATTGATCGATGTTGTGATGCTCATTCATCTCATGCAAGAATTTCTGATTTAAATTCTTTAGATTTCTCTCATAAGATCGCACCATGTTATCCTCGAACTCGTCATCGTTATTGTTGTTGTTGTTGTTGCTAGTTGGATGACTGTTGGCGCTATTACGGCTGCTGTTGAGACTTGCTTCACTATTAACGCTGTAACTGCTGTTGCTGCCCATCAAGTTCCGATTTGTGTTCATCGTGTTATTATTGGGCTCATTCATGCTTCCATCGTCTACGTGATTTTCACTGTTTTTGTTGGTGGTGTTGAGACTTGGGAGATGACTTTTGTTGTTGTTTTTATCGTTTGTGCTGTGGTTGCTGTTCATGGTACTCAGCAGTTTGGTGCTCAAGTTAATGGAAACATCCGGTTTTGACTCATCGTCCTCATCGTGCTTCTCTTCCATGTCGTACTCGAGCATGTTTGCAGGATTACTCGGTGGCATAACAGAATCACGCTTCAAGCAGTTCATTCTGTTTCCTAAGCCAATTCCAAGACCGAGATTTGATAGAACGGATGACATCGAGGCATTTATGTTTGCGGCAGCAAGGACAGCTTGCAACTCTTCATCGAAATTCTTATCATCGAATGTATCGGTGTCGAAACGTTTTGTGGATGAGAACAGACGCAGAGATGGATCGTTGACTTGATCGCTGAAGTAGACGTCCATTAAAGTAAAGAACGGCCATTCACGGCGTTTCGGTTCCTCTGATAATTTAATAGCCTGCCAAGCAAAAGAAAATTTAGAGAATTTATTAAATGTTCTGTTAGTTTCGCAAAAGATTTTTTGGCTCCAACGAGTTTCTCTGCTTTTCATAAAAAGCCGAAAAGTAGCAGTGTAGGTTTCAACATAAAATCATCTTCTAACCTAACTGTTCTACGCCTAAAGATCTTCTCATTAACGATTAGACCGCTCATCGCTTGATTTTAGCGAATGCGCATTCAGAATTCTTATTCAGAAATCGCTTTTGTTCTATTCCGTTTCGTTCGAGCGTTTAATTTATTTTTCTAGACCGTTGAGCGGATTGTCTTTTGCGTAAAAAATGCGATTCGAAAGCGCCTTTTGTTCTTGATCGGCCGACGCATCGAGTAGTCACGGTTAGCTAGCCTGACCGATGACTTAACCCATTTTACTTTGTGATTTCTATTCTGACGTTCTTGAATATCTTGAAAACATGAGAAGCCCTAATCGCATCCAAACTTGTTTTTGCTTTGGTCACTATCCCGTTAGAGGTTTTAAGTTTTTGGGAATCCGATAAGCAAGCAATCCGCACAAAGTTAGTCAGAACTTTTGATGGTATTGACGAATGAATTCCCATCAATAGGCCATAAAATAAACTTCAAAATTCAACACGTGCTAACTGTTTCCAACAGCTGATCTACAATTCAATTCTGCTCTGTTCATGTTCTGATTTCTCCGAAGAATACCGTACAAATAATCATTCGCAGCTTGAGACAGACAGATTTGAGAGAAGAACTAATTCGTTATCTTATGTAAATAACAATTAATTGGTTTGAGATGTTTCAACAAATCATTGAAACTAAAGAATGTTCTTGATAGTTCAGAATGATTTAAATAATTTGAAATTCAACGATTTTTCTCAAAGACAAGTCACACGTGGAGGATGAAACAATCTCGTGTAATAAAACCTCAACCGGGAAAAATTCTAAAGATCAGAATTCATGAATATTTTATTGAAGAATTCTCCGTTTATTGTCAACACAGTTGCCTTGCCTTGTTAAAAAAGCTTTTTCGGATATTTGACTAAACGCAAATGATTTAGAAACAAAAAAAGAAAAATTATCCAAATAAAACGTTTCTTTTCGAAAAATGTTTCGTAACCCGTTAGCTCCGCTCTTTTTATCTGAATCGTTCTTCTTGTAACCCATTTTCTTACTTTTCTTTGAAGATCACATAACAGTAAGAACAAAAAAACGTAAAGAAATTCTTGCTCCTCACAAATTCTCGCGCTCTCTTCTTCCCATACTTCATCATCGATTCTTCTTTAACTGTGTCGCTCATTACGGGCTTTTGCCTTGACTGAGTTTCTTTCTCAATCGTTCTTGCCGCTACAACAATAAAAAATACTTCTAGACGATCGCTGCGGCTAAGGCTAAACCGTCAAGATCCGTTTCTACTGTCGAGTCTTCCGCTCCCTCCGTTCAAAGCTCGTTAGAAAAGCAAGAAATGATTTATATAATGCTTCAAGCTATCTAAAGTGCTAAGCGGAGTTCACTTGTGGAATGAAAGAAAAAAAAATACTGCGCGTTTCTCTTTGAATAGCTAATTTGTTTAAATTGAAAAGAAAAATAGAAAGTTTTTTTTATTTTTTTTTCTTCCATTCCGAAAAAAAAATCGCGGCGCAAAAAGTTATTTATTTTAAATTGAGTCAGGTACATGTGACGCGAAAAGTGTTGACATAGTTTTCCACGTTCGTGTCAAGGTTGTTTCGAGGGAGACAATCGATGAAGCTTTAACGAGGAGTCATTGAAAAAGCTCGTTAAGAATTTCTCGAGAAATTAAAAGAAAGATTCATCATCGAGTCTTACACAATCATCATTCGCGATGAATTATCAGCCAGAAATTTCAACCAAAACTTTCATATTTTTATTTATTGTTTCTTTTATTTGCGTCGCAACAAAAATGGAAGATATGTGTAAGCTTTCTTGAGTTGAAAGAGATCTCTTCTTACACACACGGCTGGTTCCATCATCCATCGCTTCGATAGAAATCCACTGAACTTAATAAGCATCTCTTATACTCGCAACTCGAAAAGACAACAGCAGTGCCGTTGATCTTCTTTGTGAGTGGAGAAAAGCCATTTCAAAGAAGGCAACTTGGTGGGAGCTCTCTGTTCAACATACGATCATCGCCTTACATCATCGTGGATCAGGTCCAACGAAAGCTCAGGTAGATTTGAGAAGCATTATCATGCACAAACACAAGTCAAGCCAGCTCGCCATTGCTTTAAAAGTAAAAAATAGAAAGTTCTTTTTCACATTTTCACTCGACTCCGCTCACATTCGAACAAGCACGAATGAACTTTTTTTTTTGTTATTTGCGCCTCCTCTCGATTTCTTTATACGAAAATAAAAATTAATAAAGAAAACACGATATTATTGGATAAGTTTGTAGAATTGAGAGAAACTTTTAATGGAAGAAAATTCTTTACTTTCGCTTTGAGCGGGATAATCTGCTAGTTTGTGTTCGACAACTTTGTGGAATGGCTTTAAAGCTTATTACATGTCATTAAGCTCAGACAATTGTTGATAGATTGGAAATGATCTTTAATCAGCAGGATAGCGGAGCAGATGTTGGCAAGAAAGCACTTGCTCGTGATTACTTTTTCTCATTCCCGTTGAAAGCCCAAAATCTTGAAAAGGTTTTGATAATCAAAAGTTCACGTCGAACGCAACAACAACATCAGGTCAGCGAAGTGTTTCTGAGAAAACATAATCCGATTGAAAACATGCAAATGATTTTTGATAGATCGACAGCGCGATGCTGTTAATGGAGAGAAACCGAGTTTAATTATTCATTTCGCTTCTTTCTTGATCCGTGGACAAGCGTTACATTGTAGTCTCGTCAACATCAGCGAGCGAAGAATTTCGATTTCTTCGATTAACATAAATGCTGCAGCCGTAAATGGAAATAATCTTAAGTCACAAGGACGCGAGTTGTATGTGTCGAAAGTCTTTTTTTTTATTTTTTGTTTCTCAGGCCCGCCGTTAGAAAAATATCACGGCCGAGATGTTGGCTTGAGCTTAAAATATTCAAATTCCCAGATTGAAACCGATATCATCGGACAGAGATTTCTCCGTCTCGGAATTGAAAAGGTTGGTGATTACACCTTTCTTTTCAAGTGAAATTTCATTCTTTCGCTTCACAGCCAGAGCCAGAAACAAAAGAGGGAGAGGAAATAATCTTTTCATGATTTCACTTTGCGTCGCACGCAAATTTTTTTACTTCTCAGATTGAGTCATCATTTCATGATTCGCTCACATAAAGAGATGGAAATATTTTCTGCTTAGATGTCAGAAAGGTCTCTTCATGCACTCTTCATTCTTCTTCGCTCGCTTGCATCATGCAAATAAATTTTCAAAGGCTCGTTTCGCAAGCGACAAATTGATGACTTGACTCATAAATCTCGAGCTCGCTTCTCTTTCACACACACGCACAGAGACCAACAAACAAAATTCAAATGCAACTCATTGCGCGCGGGTTTTTTTGAAGCAGCTTCGTTCGTCTAGAAGAAGCATCATTAACGATGAGTGTCTCGTATTCAACAAAAAAATAAATGAATAAGAGAAGAAAACAATCCAAAAACGTTTCGTTGTAAAAGAAAAAGCGAAGAGTGAGTAAACTACTACAGAACCTGTTAAAGCTCGAACAGCAGAAACAAGGTCATAAGGCATGCAAAGCAAAGCGTAAAGAAGAAATGAAACAACAACAATAATCGAGCTAACGTTTTTCTCGCCTTCACTCTCGTGTGCAAGACAAAAACAAAACAGAAACGAAAAAGTAAAATAAAAAACTGACGGCGAACGAAGGCGAAGAGAAAAATTGTAAAGATTATTAATAATAAAGGTGTGATCAGGTGAAATTACAATCATATTCATTGTAGTGAATTCAGATTTTTTTTAACTTCGTTTTCGCCTCTCCGCTGTGATTTGGCATGAAGTGATCTTAGCGCGCAAGCACTTACAATTGGAAACTACTACAGATGACTAAGCTTATAAAGAGATTACGCGTTTCTCTTCTTAATGATTACGCTGTGGTAATGCTCATCTGTTCATTGATTGCTTGCTTTGGTCATGAGATAAAGAAAAGGATCAGAAACGATTTTTTCGAGAGAAAACATTTCCATTAAACAAATCCAAAAACAATGGAGAAGCTCACGAGTCTCTTGCTCATTCTGTTCTTGTAAATCGCAGGAGGTTTCAATTGAAAAGACAATCAGAAAGAAAGTGGAATGCTGAATATTTTCTATTTGACTACAACTCGCTCGTTTGCTCACTCGCCTTGCTGTCTTAAGAAGAAGAAGAAAAGCAGAAAAATTTCTCTTCTTAGAGCCATTAAACTGCTTGGCTTGTCGTAGGCAATGCCCCGCCAATCTTTTTTGTCTAATAAATAAAAAATCTTTCTTTCTTGCCATTGCTTTTAGCTTTTATGTGTTTGTGATGTTGAAATAGTAACCGATGAATAAAGAAAGAAAGAAAGATCTTCGGTAACAGGATATTGTGAAAATCGAAATGTTTAAGACCGGGCCAAAAATGGAATTTCTTGACTTCTCCAGAGATATCTCCAAAAACAATCGTAAAACGATCTTACCTCGTGTTAACTGAACATTAAAGTTAAGATTAATATGCAACGTTGTAATTGGGACGCGGAGTGAAAGATGATGAAGACGACGCACCTATCTCTCGAACTCGATGGATTATCAAACATAGTGAATTCTAAAATTTATGATCACTCGCCTCATTCCTGAAGGGAAAATCCAATCTTGTACACGCGAGCGACAGAAGGCGAGAAGAATTTTTATTGCACATTCGCGCTGTCGATTGAGGTCACGACGTTTCATTATTATTCTCGAATTGGGATTCTTGAATCATCAGAGAGAGACTTTAAATGTTCGCAAGTCCTTGGTAACTGACCTAACCTTCTCCGAGAATCATTGATGATCGAAAATTATTCATAAATAAGAAGAGCTCTGCGATGATGTTTTTTTTTCTGTTGACACAAGCTCGATGCTTTTTCATTCTTTCCTAAAGCCTTCAGACGACTTATTTTTTTTGCTGCTGGTCCTTGGAACTAGCTGAGCGTGAAGAAGATTCGTTTTATTGAAATTCGAGCTCTTAAAAGACACGACGCCAAGTGCTCGAGGCATCGGATTACCGAAGAAAGCTCTTCGGTCTTTAGAAAAGAAGATTTCGTTTTGCGAGTAATTGTGTGGGGCTTTCTGTGTCACCGACGATAACTGAAACTGCCAGTCGAAGAAGAATTCCATGTAAAGCTGACCAAAGAATTTCCGTAAACTGAAGCACCTCTATTGAATGATTTCGTGGACGAATAATAAGAAGATGTCGAACACAAGGAGGGAATCAAGAAAAGCTTTTTCTTTGGCTGACCTAAAAAAGCCCTCTTAGATGTTTCTTTGGTCTCGCGAGCCTCGCTTTTTCGCTGTTTGTCGAAATGCTCTTTTTTGTGCTTGAAAATTATTAATTTTTGTTTCTTTTCTTCTTCCCATCAGCGCAACAGCTTTTGGAATGCGAGACACTCACAAATGAGTTAGTTACGCCTAAGAATGCGAATGCACGTTTCATCATTTATGAATCTCCCAAAAAAAAAGGCATTTCGAAATAAAAAATCTCATTTTGGTCAACCTTTACGTAATGTAAATTTTTAGAAATTCACGTCTCATGTGTTTGAAAGAAAACAAACTTTTTTTTCTTCTCCTCTTTATCAACAAAAGTTAAAGCTTTTTTTTCGGGCTTCGCGCTTGTGTTTCGTTTCTTAAGCGGCCTCGTCCGCTCTTTCGCATTTTTTTTTTCGGACTCAACTCGAGTCGCACATATATTTGGACAACACATTAAAAATTAGAAAACCTGAAATCGGAATGATTTTTTCGGTGGCTTAGGAGGGAGCAAGAGTAAGATTTCTAATTTATGCTCATTGTGCTAGTAGCGCTCTTTTTCATCAGAAAAGTTATTTAGCCTTTCTGTTGTGCAACTCCTCGTGAGTGAGTGAGTGAGTGAATGATCTTGTAATCTCAATGCGTACAATCAAAGTTAAGCTACAAGTGTCTTGAAAAGAAATGTCGAGAGAGATTATTGAATCTGGATCTCTTGTTACAACAGGTTGTTGGTGGATGCGGATGCCTTTCAGCAATGGATAACTGTTAAAGGGCCCTTCAATGTACTTTCTTCGAATCACGAGAAATTGTGAAATGAAAACGAGATTTTTAATCAGCACAAGTTCTGGGCGAAAGAAGCACAGTTTCATCGTTCATTTCATTTTGGGTTCTTTATTCGCCGTTTCTCTTTATAAAAATCTTTTCATTTCTCTTCGTTTTGCTGTTGTTCGGCTTCACTCGCGTACATGCTTAAATTTCTTTTTAAAAATTTCTTTTAATTTTCATTTTATTCAAAAAAAAAACTCGAGTATCTGAAGAAGGTATGGAGGTTAACTGTACAGCGTTCTAAATATTTTTTTTTCTTCTCAATCTTTTCTTTATGCATAAAGAAACTTTTTTTTTTCGTCTTTTGAAGAATGAATTAATGTTCACTAATATGAAGATTCTTCGCTGACCACAAACAATTTGGTTTACGCAATAATCCGTTAAGTAACATCAACGAGATGCGGAAATATAATTTTTTTTCCTCACTCGAGAAACGCATTGGTGCCATCGTCAACAGCAGCATTGGTATCATTTTTAAAGTTTGTCAAAAAAGAAAGAAACCTAACTCACCTTGTACTCTTGCAATAAATTATTCCACTTTTTGATGATCTTTGAAATTGGAAGTGGAACATTGAGTTCTCGTTCCACGACGCTACAAGAAAGAAAAGCAAGCACACGTGAGATGAAAGTCAAAAGTTTATCGAAAGACATTTTAAAGTATTTAAATGAGAAATGAGAATAGTTGAGAGTCAAGGGGGATTAAAATCCACAGATGCTACAAAGTAAAGTTCCTCATTCTCGAAGATTTCAACTAAGAAACTAATCAAATTGAAATCTCGAGAAAGTTTCTCAAGAAAACGAGTCTTCGGGTGTGAATGATTTTTGAGAAAAAGCTTTAAACTTACGCCCATGCATATTTCGATGCGTTTCGTTTGCCTGTGAAGAGTGGTGACAATTCGGCTCGAAGTCTGATCAGTGTTTTGACTTTGTCTGCTTCCCCTGCAATGAAAGAAATATAAAATTGAGTTAAAAAGAGTTTTTGCGAAACGATGAACAGTTTTGTGATTTCGTTAAATAAAGTTTTTTTCAGTTTGACCTCATAAACTTCAGTTGAACTCTTAAAGCAATTAGATTCATTAGAAATCTTTCTTTCTTCATTTGCAATTGCAAAAGTGAATTCAAAAGTCTCATTTACATAAATCCAAAGAAATCTTTGTAATTATCCAAATATTTATTCTTGCTCGTTGGTTCTAATGCGAGAAGTGAAATGTGAGAAGCCGTTAAGAGCCAGTGATTACTTTAAAGTATTTCAAACCGATTTTTTTTTTAGAAATTTTAAGTTGCGAGCATCAGCAGAAAAAAGATGAAGCACCGCAACAATAAAAGCAGAAATATATAAATTAATAAATTATCTTTCTGCGCACAGCGAGTTCAACAATAAAAAGAAATAACGAAGATCATCATCTAATTGTAAAGATTTAATGTAAAGATATTTGTGAATGCTGTTTCGCAACGATTAGCTGAAATACTCGGGAGAAAAATTACGAATTAGCGGCTTAGGTTTTTCCTCCTGATGCACCAGCTTCCTTTCGAATAATCGTTTTCAATGAGTTAATAATAGCTTTCTAATACAAAACGCGCCAAAGAACATAAAGCTCTCATTAAATGAACATTAACAGTCTTGCGCGTGATCCGTAATTTTTGAAATTTTATGACAACTGGGGAAAAGAAATTTGCGAAACTTTACTTTACTTGAGAGAGATCTTCTCAAGTGAATAATCCCAACAAGTGTCAGCGATTCTAGTCTCACTTCCGTTCAGCTGACTCAAGTTTCGAAGGAAAACAAAGTCGTTAAAATCTTTTTTTTTTGGAGGAAATTTAAAATGTGTTCGCGATGCTCACGACGGAAAAGAAGAAAATTGAGCTAACATGAGCATTGAATTGTCTGGTAACGAGAAACTAGAACGACTTCGGAATCTTTTTTCAGTCTTAATAATTAGTTTGAGAATCCCGCAAAGCCAATCGCGAACAGCGGAGATGAAAGAGAGAGAGAGAATGTAGTTGAAGTGAATTGAATGTAAAAATAGTATCAAAGTCTGAGCATTCAGAACAAACGAAATTTTATTTAAAGTCAAACGATGACGTCATCGTGGAAATGGCGAATTTTACATTTTCTCGTGTGTGCTGTGGGAGGTGGTTCGAAAATATTCTAAATCTACTTTTGCAATCGCCTCTGACACCTGTTTTCCTCTTCGCTTCTATCTCGATCTCAAGCAACTCATCGTTGAGCTAGAAGCAAAGAAAATCTTTTCGCTACTTCGAAGAAGAAAACGATCGCATTTTCATCTTTTCATGCTAGAAGGAAAAATACTAAAGATCGTTAATAAACATGTGAAGACGATTTCTTTTTCTTTTGATCTAATTTTAGAATGATTTTCAGAATCATTTTACGTTTATATAGAACGGAAAAATAACATTTTCAGATTTTTCTCTCCGATCTCGCGCAATTCTTGAATCGAGAAACAGTTTTTTATTTCTTCATTGCTATCGGTTTACTTGATGATACTTCTACTTCTGCTACTGATTTTTAAGGTTTGCTTTGAATAAGAAAAGAGCTTTCTTCTCATTCATAATCGATGATTTCCGATCGGAAAGAGATATCTTTTGCAAAGAAGCTGAGAAGTGTATCGAGAAGAAATTTCTCTATTATATTCCTAATTGTGCCATGTTTCTGCACAACGGAGCACAAGCAAATTTAGCTCACAGAACCGTTCAAGAACGCTCTCATCGATTACAAAGAGGAAGCTCAAGCTGAAGAATGTAAACAAATCTCTCTTTCGCTCGTTTCGTTCTTTAAAAATCATTTTCAGCGAAAAATGTTTATGAAAGTTTCAACTATCCTTCATCACTTGAAAAGTGTCGATTAAGAAGTCTTAATGGAATGAAGCATTTTTTCCGCAAAGTCGTAAATTCTTTAATTATACAATAATAACGTTTTCAATATTATCATTCAACCTCTTCGACCATAAAAAGCGAGCCTCATGAACATAGAAAATAATAATAAGCTTTCTTTGGATCTCCATTTATAGCAGATAACAATCGAAAGTGAAACTTTTTTTTTCTTTCTTCGCGCTTATGTATTTTTCTACTCCGCGGAGTATCCAATTAGATAGCAAACAACACACATTCCAATGTGAAATTCTGCTGTGCTCCAACCAACCTGTTGCTTTCTTTCCCATATCATGTTTTCTGCTTTTCTTTCTTGTGCGCGGTTTTACTTGTGTTGGCTTTATTTTTTTTTGATGCATAGTCGATGCTTATGTATTTGATTTGGTTGTGGACCATAATAGTGAACGAACCAACGAAAAGATTTAGAAACTATTATTCATATAACCTACTCGATGTATCATGCTTTGTGGGCTCTTTTTTTTATTTCGGAGTATCACAACCGTCAGATGTGACGATCGGTGGGGATGAAGAAACTTTTTCTTCTCGGATTCGTTTTTTTTACGCTTCGTGTCTATTTCACAACGAAAAAGCCATCGAAACGAGAATTTTCCCATCAGCTAGAGCTATTATTATGAAACGAAGTTGAATTCATAGTTGAAGAGAAAACTTTCCCTCAGAATTTTCACCTGTCCCCCCTTCGCTATCTCTTCTTTCTCGCTTACTCATTTCGTTACTGATAAAGCTTCGCTTGTGAAACCCGCTTTTTGCTATTACAATAAACAGAATTTCGTGAAGCGGAGTCACAACCTATACTAGAAAGCAGCCTCGCTTTGTTGCTGTTAGCGAGGAGATAATAACAACAATAAGAAGACGAACGATTTTCACTTTGCATTCTTTCACAATGTCGCTTGTCGTCGTCGCTTGCTTTTTTTTCGGGCTTGAATTTGTGCTAATTAGAAGTTTCTTTTTTGACAAACAAGAAAACAAGGTTGAACTGGAGAGTAAAAGCGGGCGAAGAAGAAAACAAACTTTCACCGAAAATGATATTTCGATTTATGAGCAGAGAATGGTTAAGAATTCCTGATTTTTGATTTCGACTTAGAAGATCCTCAAATAAAAGAAACAAACGAGAGTCGCCCGGAGGAGTTTGCATTCGACGATAGAAAGTTTTTCTAATTTTAAATTTAGCGTGGGGTTCTTCGAGTTCTGATTTCTCATAACGCAATCAACAACAACAAAATCTGTTTTCATCTTCTCATAAGATTTTCTTCATCGATTTGCGCATAAGAAGGGAGAAAAGGGTTCCGATTGCTCACCGAAATAATTCGGAGAGGATTACCATCAATCGGAGGAGATGGCTTTGATTGCTGCACGAGAAAGGAAAGCAACACGAAAACTTAATTGCGAAAATCTGGAGAAAGACTTTCTTCGAGATGAGAGCAGATTGAGCGAAAATCAATAACTTAGAATGAAACTTTGAGTTCATTACCCAAAGATGAATACGTCACATCGTCGAAATGATAAGAATTAGACTCGAATTATCTCAGAAAATAAAACAATCTGTTAGCGAAAACAAAAAAAAAAGTCAGTAGAATTTTTTTCCATATTTTTTTTTCGTTTGCCGTGATATTTTTTTACTCTCCCGAGTCGACTTCTCGACGGTGTGACGTTACGGGCAATTTCAGAATTACTTTTTTCCCGTTTCAAGCGATAAGAAATTATAAAAGCTGATAAGAATTTTTCGTAATGCTATTTTCTGTTGTGGAAAAATAATAAATTAAATATTAAAGAAAAAAAGGTTTTTCGGGAAACACTCACAGCAATATCGAATGGAGCTTTGATTTGGCTGTGCCATTGCAAAGCTTTTCTTGATTAAATCCAATGTGGCTGATAATCCTTCAACTGGTGGTCACAAAAAATATGTTTCAGTTTTTCTTTAACACGCTTTTTCAATGTTTTACTTTTAAATCTTCCACAAAACTCTTTTTCATTCGACAAAACTCTTTTTTTAATTCTCCTCCGCTCTAGTTACACTTTAAATCAATTTTCCACCGAAAAATCCAAGGCGATGAGAAAATTCTGAAAATCTGTTTTCTTCTCAGAAAAAAGTCTCTCTTGTTTCTATTCTAGATGTCTGTTTTTCCTTGAAGAAAATTTTCTTCTCTTCTTCTGTGCTGAGGAAAACTGAGAAAATCCTCCAACACACGAAAGCACACGACACTCAACACTTTCGTCTCGAGAAAAACTAGAAATTCACTTTAAACTTTTTCTTCTGCTACAGCAAGAGACGCATCCAACACGAGTTTTAATCCACGGAGACGAGGTTGATGAATGAACGATCATGATATTGTAACGATCGATCGAGAGGCAGAAACTGATCAACAAAACAGAGAAATATAAAAATACGAGAAAAGAAAACTTTTTTCTTCGGCTGCCTTTACTCGAAAAACATTACGGCATGAGAAAAAATTTCTAAATTCAACTACACATCCGAGCCCGAGTTGTGTGTAGCGACGAGTCGGAAGAGAGCCGGATCGTGTGTGTTGGTTTTGCAAGAGAAAATTTTCTCCCGAAGCGAACGGTTGTAAATTATTTTTCTTACGATTGAAGAGTGTGGAAATAGAAGAATGAATTCGTACAGTGTCGACTCGATACCAAAAAACAGATTCGAAGTGAGCCTATCTCAACAAGATTTTTTTGTGTACGTGGAAGAACGTTATCGATCATTAGAGGGAGTTAGTAAATTCCTTGGATTATTGATTGCGTGTTAGAACCGACCTTACATCAGACTTGGGTCTCTAATCTTATCAAAAATTAAATTTCCTTCTCTTATCGTTGTTTTCAAAAAAGTTCTTTGTTTCGTCAATGATTTTCATGACCATATTGAGACTTTCACCTCATCGACCGTCCACTGTATCGTCGCAAAGGAAACTTTCTGTGAGAGAAGAAGTTCCACTAAAGAGAGAGATCACACATTCTCGCGATTCACTGGCGGGAGAAAGAAATTTCTTAATATTTCTTTTCTTTCGGCTACATAGTCGTCATTTGCCATCTTCTTCTGACAATATTTTCGGATAAGAATAACAGTTACTTTCTTTTCGTTTCTTTTTCGGGTTGGAACTTTTTATTTAGAACGAGCAGCAACATTTTGAGCAACTTCTTGCTTCAGCCGAAAAAAATAAACTTTCTTTCTTCTTTCCTTCTCTTTTACTCTTCACTGTCTTCCGAGACTCGCTACACCTTTCTACATACAAGACGTGGACACAGAATTGGGTTAGAAATTTCTTTTGCAGCTTTTTTTAAGACGGAAAAATATTCACACGGATTTGAAGCTCTATCGAGCCGAGAGAGATTAAGATTTAGCTTTTACTTTGGATATTCTAGAACATCGACCACGACGATTTCGACTAGAATGAATCAATTGAATGAAGAGCTTTTTTTCAAGTATTGAGAAACGAAAATTTAATTCAAGAACAGCTTGTCACATAGATCTTCTCGAGAGACACTTACAAATGGCAAAGAAAAATATCTACGACTACAGACTAATGTCGAGCCCGCACATTCTCGAAAGAATCTCTCGGAAGAACCCGAAAATTTTACGAGAAAAAATATTCTTCGTACCTTAGGCGAAACCGATTACGTTTACAGTAATCGAGTGATAAGTAGACTCGGACTGATAAGAATATCGAGTCGCTCGCCTGTGTGAGTTCATTCGTGTCTCATTAATATCGAAGCATATGGAAAGGGCTTCATGCACTTTTCTTTACATGAACAGGTGGCGTTTTACGACGATAAACGAAATTACAAGACTCGGCACGAAAATGTTTCTTCTTCTTTTCATAAAAGTGACGAAAACTCTCGTGACACACATTTTGTCGAAGCGGTTGTTCTAGAGAATATACAGAGAAGCGAAATCGACGAAGGAACGGAACGAGAAGCAAGAAGAATGCGATGATTGTCTTCGTTAGTGTGTCAAAGCTCCGAGCGCAAGAATTCAACCAATTCTTACATTTCAAAGCTTTTCAACAATTCCTCAAGAGAAGCGTTGTAATATTTAGTTTAAATCTGGAGCTTTTTGAGAGCTTTCGTGTTTGAAAAATCTTTGGAAGTTTAGAAATTTCCTCGGGAAATTGGAAGAAAATAAAAAGTTTATTAAAGAAAATGGAAAATGATTTTTCTTTAAAAATATTTCTTCTCATAAATAAAAATATTTTTTTTAGAAACTTTTCCTAAATATTTTTATTTTGATGATTAAACTTCAAACTAAATTCTTGGAATGTTTACAAACAATTTTTCTTCTGGAAAACTAATTGCTTTAAAGAAATAATTCGAAACATGCGTTGTTGAACTTCCAAGAGCTTTCCAATAAATGGAAAACATAGAAAAAGTATTTTCGATGAGAAAATAATTTCAGTCGTCTCAGTTTAAAAAATGTCGCGTTTGTAAGTGGTCGAGCAATCGGAAGCTCCTAAAAAAGGAAACAAATTAAGTGTATGAAAAGATTTCAAATATTTATAAAGAAAAGAAAACATCAAATTATGTTCACTCAAGCGAATTCTTCAATCAGTGTAATCGATAAAGAAATGAATTACTATCGACCGTGAGGCTCATAATTTAATATTGAAACATCGTAGTAAAGTTGTAATAAAGAGTTTGTTCACCTTGCGTCCAGGCTCAGTCTGTCTCGTGTCAAATTGGATATCGATAAACAGTTGAAATCGAAAGAATTCTTTACTTAACAGTTGACGAGATTCTCGTCACGAAAATTATTAATATTTCGAATGAATTTATTATTAAACGGAAGACAAACATATCTGTGTTGACAATTTTCTCAATTAACGTCAGAAACGAGAGCAGGGGACTTCTTGTTATCTGTCTTCCTCTTGCTGAAGTGTAAATAAGACTACTTCATGAAAAAGGAACTCATTCGTGTTTTGAATTTTCAAGCTTTTTACAAAAGGAACTCATCATTGTTTGAAGCTCCTTCCTGAAACTGAATATCAACTGTCACAGAGGAGTTGTTAGACTAAGGAGAAGAAATATTCGTTTGCGAATGAAGTAAGATATTTTATTTCGTCGCTACGGGAAACAAAAAAAAAAGAACTGATATGAAGAAAGGAAAACTTGAAATGGAAAACGATTTTTTAAAACTTTTCCCTTCTTTCAATGTAAATTGATGTTTTATGAGGAGCGAAGAGGAAGTTTCCTGTTCAGTTGCATTGATAAATGTTGAGGAGTTTAAATGAAATTTCACGCCTAATGGAAGCGAGAAAAGAAGACACAATAAGCAATTGAGGAGGAGAAAGCCTTCACTCTTCACTAGTAAAGCTTCCTTATTGAATAGAAAAGTGATTGATGAATTTATGATGAACCAAACGAATTCTATTTGAATAAAAAATTTATTGGCCCAATTTTTCAACTCCCCAAAGTTTTAAAGTTTTCATTATTAAATGAAAGTTTCTTTTCGCTGTTGTCTGCATTCAACTTTAATGAGTTAACTTATTCAAACTTTTAGGGAAAAGCGCCCGAGTGCTTTACAAATAACGTCGAATCTGAGTTTAATGAAGTAGTTACAAGTTTCTTTCGTTAACGAGAATCTACATTGCAGTCGAAAACCTTCTCCGCCTCAATTCTCGCATGAAGAAAAACGAAACCGCAATTCAGGAAGTTAACAAATAGCAATTGCTTGCCTGAGACTTCTTCAGCATTGCCCCGAGTGATAAGAGTAAATCGATATTACTTTTTCCTCCTTCGAGGCTCTTTTTCATGCGAGAATTTATTGATTTAACGCTCGAGGCAATGAAATTAGACGCAGATGTTTGAAAGCAATAGTTTAATCAAAACACGTTAGGTAATTTATCAGATGAAGTCGAAGTGCGACACCACTCAGGCTTTTCATTACCGACATTATATCATTAATATGTGAGAGTGGAAATCCGCATTAAGCGAGCAGAAAGATATAAAGATAATCCTCAGGTTGCTGCTCACTAGGATAAAGTCGATTAAATAGAATTAAGCTACATGCTGTTTACAACCTCTCGCAAATCCTCGGGAGATGATTCGTTGATGAATTATGAAAATATTTCTGAGTGAACATAAATTTGTATAAAAGTGTTCTTCAAACCATTAGAACTCATCGATGAATAATTTAATTTCAGTGTTGAGTGAAGCGACGAATACGCCAAACAATTTGAGAAAAAAATGTTTTGAATTTAAATTTCTCACGTTTTGCAAAAGTTGCCTCAAATCTTCGTCGTCTAAGACGCTCATTTCAAATCATAATGAGCCTTGATGATTTCATGAAATGCTGTTGAATTTTTTGTGACAATTTTGTTTACAAAAGTTTGAAAGATATTCAAAGTTGCTAAAATAAAATTGAATGGAAATGTCGGACTTTGAACGAATTCGACTTGTTCTTTTGGGCGGTGCTGGTGTTGGAAAAAGTTGCATTGTCAGACGCTTCCTAACGAAGACTTATTGCGATAAATATCGTCCGACCGTTGAGGACTTACACAACCGGGAATATGATTTGGGTCCGGTAACGTTGAAGGTTTGTTCTTCAACTCGATGTCGATGTCCAATTAAAAGTGAATTTGTTGACACAGGTGGATATTCTTGATACATCAGGCGACATGCAGTTTCCTGCAATGAGACGACTCTCGATAGCTACAGCTCACGCGTTCCTTTTAGTTTATTCTGTGACTTCCGCTCCGAGCTTTCTGGAAGTCAAACAATGTTTCGAAGAAATCAAAGAACAAAGAGCAGATTTCCAGGTAAATTCACGTTCACTTCCGTTTTTAATTAAGATTCCAAGTCAAAAAGCTCCAAAGGCTTGAAAAATCATTAAAGTTTTTCGCCTCCGCTGATTAAAAACTTTATTTCGCAGGAAATTCCAATCGTCATTGCCGGTAATAAATCAGACCTGGTTGAAACCCATCGAGAGGTTCGCATCGAGGACGTTTCCGAATGGGTTTATTGCGAGCTGCCTAAATTGAAGTAATTTCCCTTTCGACATTTTCGATTTTCATTTCGCTCCTAAAATTGTGGAACTTTTTGTTTAATCGCTTAGAGTAAAAGTAATGGAATGTTCGGCCAAAGATAACTACAACACTTTAGAGCTTTTTAAAACATTGCTGTCGCTATCAAAAATAATTCCGCCTGAGACTTCGATCGAAACGAACGGAGGACCGTTGAAGAGACGATCGTCGGCGTACGTCAGTGCAACGAGTAAAGGTTAGCGAAGCGGTTGATTAAATTTTCGTTTCACTCATATCAAATGTTCATTCACGCAGGACGAAATCGTGTACCGAGTCCGTCATTTGGCAGTGACAAGTCAATGGCGTCAGGCAGCAACGGAAACGAAGCTTCTGTTTCCGATATCAAACCAAAGCAAAGGTCGAGGTAAAATAATATAAACTCACAAGTTATGAACCCACGTCATCATCATTCTTGCAATCAACCCTTTGTCTGATTTAATTTCCTCGTAGTTCAGAGACTGCCAACAGAGATTCGAAAACACCTTTTGCATGTGAGACTCAAGCTCAAATATAGAAAACCCCAGCCCAGACCAGAAACTTTCTGTAGTTGAACAACAAGAGAAACTTTTCAATTTGCATACTTCATCCCTTCTTTAGGTGATTAAATAAAGCTGTTGTAGGCTCATTGGAGATGCGTAGATTATGACTTTAAACTGCTGAAGGTTGAACCCGATGTTTTGTTGTTAGATTGTTTTTCATTTCAACAAACTAATGTGTTCGACTTTGACTTTAGCTGATGCTCGACTCCTAAAATCAACTTGAATTTCTCGAATGAGAGGAAAAGCCATTCATTAAGCTATTTACCATTTATTACGGTTTGTGTTGAAGTGCTCCAGCCAACAAATTACTTAAGGCTCTGTGTAGAACCGCAAGGCAATATTATTCGAAAGGTGGCGTAATTTATCTTTCGATTTTCCTTTTCTCTTTCTCTCTCTCTCTCACTCACTTCTCGAAAGCTTTCAATAACATTTCGTTTCGTTCCAGTAGATTTCCGTGAGATTGAAATTTTTCCTCCGTGACAAGAAATTCTTCTCCGCATTTTCAATCGATGAAACTCACTTTTTGTTTCTTTTGCTTCCGCTTTCAAATGTTGTTCTTTCAGGAGGCTCAGATTGGCGAGGTTAGGCTTAGACATTGGCGAGCTTTTCATTTACGAAAACAATCCATGTTGAATAATGGATGAAACTCGTTTCTCTCTTGATGCACATCGCCGAACTTTCCACATTGATTTCATCCATATGTGGGCGAATAAACTCTTCATTAATCATTTCTCATTCTTTTCTGCTCTTTAATTCACAGATCGCTCATTAGACGGTCGTCAAGAAAGACGAAGCAGCAAATACAAAACGCCGGAACGACTGTCGAGGATTGCTCCATCCAATAGACGATCTCGCAATTCAATTGCCCGTAACCACTTGAGACGAAAGTTTCTATCCAAGGTAAACATTAGATTAGCACAAGTATCGTTAAGAAAAGAAAGTTTCTAGACATTTTATGATACTTTGGAAGTTAAAAATACAAAAAACTGTAATTATCTTCCCCCCAATGAGAAAGAAAAAATCCTTTTGCATTAATGCTATGGAAAACCAATTTAGAAAGTGGCCGGAAAGTTTCAAAAGGCTTTCAACTTAGAAGTTATAAGAAAGACAAATGAAAAACTTATTGAATCTTAAGCTGTTTCTTTCGATGTAAGTCTAAGTGTAACAATTACTTCGAAGAAAGAGAAGAAAACTTGCTTGGATCATCATCAACTTGATAATCGGTTTTGAAACAATCTTTTGGATCTAAAATAAAAATGTGCGAGTATAAAATATCAAAAAAAAATAGAAAGTTTCTCATATTTATTAATTCTAAAGTCGCTTACGATCTAAAAGAACTTTCGATTTTTCCTTCTCTCGGCAAACTTTCATTCTTTATTCATAAGTTTCATTGATTTTTTTCTATCAAATTGCTTTGCCACACATTGAATGTGTCTCGCCATGAGTGAAGTCTATTTCCTTCATTTGTTGATGCTTCAATTGCAAAAACCAAGTTCAAACCTTGTTGTGTAGAAATATATTGACGACATGCAAAGTGAATTGTGATAAATTTTTTAAACGATGAAATTTTTCAAAAGTTTCGAAAAGAAGAAAAAAAAGTTTATTTTGCAGTTTTATTTAAGAGAGATCCCAAAAAAAAATCATTAAAAATATTTATGACATATGAATCATTAAATTAAAGTAGCGCATTACATGATTCGTCCAGAGATTCGGCCGGTTTGATAATCCTTGAAATTTAATGGAGTAGAAGAAATTAATTTTTCAGTGGAAAAATTCTGAGAACTTACATGATGTTCATGTGATTGTTACAAATTGATGTTGTGTATGACCGATGGATTTTAATCTGTGAAATGTCATTGTAAACAAAAGAGGAAAAATAAAAATTAAACCATAAGCTTCATTGCAATGGCGTTCGCATTCTCTTCTGCTGTGACTAATGAACTTCGACTTTGTTCCTTCGTAATTTGCTGAGATCGCAATGATTCGATTGTCAGCTTTACTTATCACTCTATTGCATGAGCAAAAGCAATAACTTCCAGGTTATCAAACTTGGTTAACTTGTTTGGCAATAAATTCAAATGACATTTTTTTTTCTTTATCGTTGAGCTTAATTGAATCCTGTCTGGGCAAAACTAGAAGCGGAGATTGCACGTATCGCAGAAAGGAGATTAATCATCAAAGCGGCTACTTAAGGAACCCCTCGTAAAATATCAATTTAGAGCTCTTTACTAATTTTTTTCTGATGCACATCCAACCTAAATTTACCAAGCTCATTATTTTGTCTGCTAGAATTTTGTTTGCGGCTCCACGCTGACTGACTAATGGAGTTGAATATTTACCGCAATGAAGCTTCAAATTCAAAAGAATTCAAGGTTCATCGACCACGATTAAAGAACTTTTTAATAGGAGAATGTTCTCTGCTGTCTACGCGAGATAAATTCCCTCAACTCTCAACAATTCCAGGACTAAGTGAGAAGAAGATATGAAAATAGAAATTCATGCCATCCAAAGCTTCTTCGAACAATGTGAGAAATTTTTGTTTTCACCAGAATTTTCCGCTCTTTCATTTCTCTCGTCTCTATTATTTGCTTTTTGTTCGAAAAGCAGAAAGACAATGGTGAACGGCGATGGACCAAACACACACGTCGGGTAGAATCAATATACTTCATGTGTTCCGCTTGCTTCTAAGAAGGATTTGTCATTTAAAGACGCTCATTGTCTTCAACTTGAAAACTCTGAAGCCTAAGCGATTCCTTTCTTGAGGAGTGAGCTTCAGGCAAAATTATAAAATTCGTGACATGCGCTTTTTTCTGAGTGACAAAGCTTTCGCCAAAAATGAACCTACAAATGCCTTTATGAGTTGTGAATTGTTTGTTGTTTCTTTTTTTCGGTTCCCTCTTGAAAAGAAGTTGCCGAAGGAACATGCCGTGTACTTCGTAATAATCGCAGAATGGAAAATTAATTGGTTTTAGTCACGAACAGAAATGTAGCTGATTAGGGTTAATGTCTAATAACAAGCTGTTCTCATCGAAAGGTTGAAGCATTTTCGATGATGAAACGGAATTTTTCAATCAATCTTTTAACAGCTTCTCGGAATATTCGATCATGACTGACTGAACTTCCAGATTCTCAGTAATCGACAATAGATTTCTAGTTGAGTTTGTATTTCAATCACGTAAGATAAGATAAGAAGATTCTCATTATTTCAACAGGAACCAAAGTTGCAACTGAAAGCAAATTAAAGTGAAGAGAGAATTTAATAAGTTTCAATTTAAATGTAAACATTGTTCGCTAGTTGCATTTTTATGCGATCCTTCAAGCGATTTGTTTGTTGTCGTTTGCTATTAAGTTCATATTGAAATCAGTTCTGCTTCTCTTGAATGTTGATTCCTCTCTTTTCTAAAACAAACTTTCCACGTCACTTCTCGTCCGTTTTCTCTATTCACTCAAACTCAAGTGTTTTCACCAAAAAGTTTCAAACTTATTTTAGCCTCGAGGAAAAAGAGCTTTCGTTAAATGTTTCAGGTGAACGCTTTTCTGTCTCCATGAATGTTTTGTATGTGAACAATCAGAACGATTATGTGAGCAGAGAGTTTCTATTTTTGAAAAAGAGAAAAAAAAAGTTTAACATCTGTGAGCTTGCGGCATGTTGACGGAAGATTCTTCATAACCATTCATAAATGTTTGGAAAAACTTTTGATTATCGATTTTATCACAGGAGCTACTCGGAGATAAACAATTATTCAGTTCAGTGAATCACATTTTCAGCTCTGCTGCATCTATTGATTCAGATTTCTGCTAATGATGCACGATTACCACATTTATTTACATTTACACTTAATCATTTAGTTTATTAGAGATTGTGGGTAAACTAAACTAGATAAAGGGAAAATTTATAAATTACGTAACGAAAAAAATAAATATTTTTCCTGTCATCAAAGATTGAAAAGTTGTGAACTCTTCCAGTCTCTGACTACACGCAATTCATGAATCCTTTAGAAACTCATCGATTTTCTTCTTTTCTAATCACCGAAATGTCAAATTACGTCAGCAAAGAATACTTTTTGATTAATGACCTATAATAAAATTAACGATTATTGCAAAATCCATGAAAAGGATGAAAATCACTCAACAACTTCGGTAGGTCAATGTTTATTTGTTTAGGTCTCTTTCCGTCATCGTAAAAGATTGAATGTTAAATTGTTAATAATCAATTTTAGCAGCGCATTTAATAATGTCGAGAAGTCTCTTCATGTGGAACACAAAATATAGATCTCAATGAAATAAGACGATTTCCCGTCTTTATCTGATAAATTAATGATCTCTCTTCGAGAGAATCGCAGAGGCAATGACAATATATTTAAGAGAAAAGTGTAATTAATTCAAGCACTTAGTCAAGTCACTCGTGTGCTTAAGTGCTTGTAAAGTCTTTTCCTCGCATAAATTAAAGAGAAAACTTTCCTTCGACTTGTCTCTCGATCGAGGAGAGAAAGACAGAATGGCCCAACAATTGAGTGTCAAGAACACGAGTGTCAATTTTGAAGATAAAAAAAATGTGCGTCGCCTACAATGGAGATGTTTTGTGAAAAGCTACCAGAACAATATTCATTTCATGATTTCACAAAAGGAAAAACAAGATGAAAACATATTTTTGGGACAATAATTTACATCGATTTTCTGTTATTCTTTCATGTTTTACATCGACGGTTCATGTTCGGGGCTGCTGAGCAATAAATTGCTGGATTGGAACAATATTTATGAACGATTGTGCTCGAACGTGAGTCTGAAGGAAAATGAACTTTGAAAAATATTCATCAAGACGCTAATCGAGTTCGCAAACAGCATGGCAGGTTCTTTTTATTTCTACAGAGACAATTTCGGTGGAATCGCCGTTGCGCTATCTGAAAGTCACATTTCTACCCGCGGCGATTCCGTTTATAAAAGAAAAATAATTTCTTTTCTTTCTTGTGTAATCACGGAGTTGAGTTGACAAGAAATAGGACAATGCGTTGCTAATAGTAATCCTAGAGATAATATCAGTTAATTTCAGCCTCACTCTCCCTCGTTACGGTGTAAATCCCTTTCAACTTACTAAGAATCTGAGAGTGTAATCCTTAATGCTTTTCATCGACTCAGACTGAAGAGCTTCGTTTTGTGCTTTGCACAATCAAAGACTCACTTCCTTTATAATCTCAGGAAATATTTAAGTTCCTTCACCTGTTTCCTCGACAAAACTCAATAACTATCGAAGAACAGTTTCTTGTTTTCAAAAGCTTTTATGACAATCTTAGAATCTTGTGAATCTTGTGAAAGTGGAGAGATAACATCGCGATGTCGTCTTCAACAGTCGATGTTGCAAAAGCATTTAATGACATTTAGTGAAGCGTTTACCGCTTACAAATGTTGAAATAATTGAAATCGATTTAACTTTTTGCATAAAAGCTTTTATCCTGTTAATATTAATTAAACACTCTTGACAATATGTGAGATGTAAACTGCATGAAAGCTCGGACCTGAATTCCGATGAAACCAGTGTTATTCCAATTAGCATCGTGAAGTTTTGTCGAGTTAGGCTTTCTGCCTCAATAAACATTTTAATTTGATTTCGCTATGGAAACGAGATTTTCATTGCAAGCACATGACTTTTTTGATAAAGGTATTTGATAGTAAATATGTTGTTGTCAGTGACAACTTGGCGTGTAACCTCTTGAATGTCACATTCTCATGTCGAAGCAAAATATTTTGCTACGTGGACAACTTATTTATGATTTAGAGAAAATTCCTTTTCGTTCTGAGAATCTGTGATCATTGAAAAATCAGTTTGATGGGAACTAAACTTCACAACTTGTTCACGAAAAGATCAAGTTTCTTCTTCTTTCAAGATGATGGAAGAGAAAAGTTTTAACCACTCGAAGCGCTTCACTTAAAATGAATAATTGAGGAAGAATTTCGTTCGCTCTTCTTCTCAAAAAACACAGCAATTTAAGTCTTTTCGAATTGTAATCGGAAGTTAAAGTGCACGTTGCCATGATTTCAAAGAAGACTTAAGAAGTCTTGAAAGCAACATCATCATTACTGCAATCATTGCATTGTCAAGTGTGTTCTTGAATCGTCTCGTGAACTCAAAAATCTTAATGTTTCATGTGAAATGTTTAACCTCGCACGAATGGCAAAGAACATAACAAAGAACCTCGTTGTTTACCATGATAGAAACCAAACAAAGCTTTCGTCTTCTTCTATGGAAGGAGAGCTTAGTCTAACCATCGTATAGAATCTTTCGAAGCCGAACAAATTCATTCATTCGCAACAGAAAACATTTTTCTTCAGGACTCCTCGTGTTGAGAACGAACAACAAAGTTCAGCGACCGGGAATCGATTTTTTTCCTGGAGCGTATGGTTTACAAAAAATTGAAATACTTCTCTTCCTGTTCAAGGTGAAGTAGCAAAAAATATTCATATCGTTCCACTCATCTCGTTGATTTGAGTGGAGGAAATGAAAAATCATTCAAATTAATATTCTTGTTCGAAGACATCGAAACGAAATCTAATGCGAAACGAATCTTTTTCTGAATTGATGATCTTTCCCGGAAAAGTCGTTCTCCCATCGTCTCTTCCATAAACAATGCTCCATGAATTATCAATTAAGCGAATGATTTTGTTTGAAAGAGACAGACAGACATTTCTATTGATCGCGTGCAGGTTGATTTATGAGATATCTCGATAACAATAACTCACATTAAACAGCTTTACCGAAATGAAAAAGCTTCAGGGGCAAAAAAAAAAGAGAAATTTTAATTTACAATTTTGTAATTTTATGGAACAAGGGAAAAGATATTTCCAGAAATATTGTAATGCCGCAGTGTCAAATGTTATTCGCATATGATGCAGAAAACGAGGGTGAAATGAAAAATGAAACTGGGAAAAGAAAGTTTTTCGGGGATTTCTTTTCATGACAGTAGCTCCAAGTCTAATGATATTTTATGATAGAGTGAGAAAGAAGAGGAATCGCAATATCATGCGAGTTGCAAACTTTGTACTTAAGAAGACAGCAGAAATTTTACGCCACTTGAAAATGTCAGATAAAATATAATGAAAAGCATTCCGGAGCGGAGCTTTTAGAGTTTCTCTTGAGCAAAGATGAATATATTCATATTTAATGATGTTTTATGCAACACGCGTCATTAACTCCTTAATTCCCAGTCAACCTCATCTTCTCGTATATCATTAGAGCAAAAGCATGGAAGAAGCTTAAATCGTATCGAAGATTCAAGATTCATTAAAAGTTTAATCGAATTTCTGAAACAAATTTCTCATTTTTTGTTGAAAAATATTTATTCAAATCAATTTGTTTTGCAAACATTGTCTGATTCAAAATTGGCACCGAAATGTCTGTAAATTGACATTTTTATTTGGTTCACTGACCTCAACTTGTTGAAAACTTTAATTTCCTTGAGCAGACAATAAAGAATTCGAGACGAGAATTCTGTCGTTGAAAATAGTTTGTCTTATTAATCTGTGAGTCTAACAAAATTTGTCTCTGCTCTTTGCTCTTTCTCGTTTGTTGTGAGATTAATCCTTTCGAGAAAACATTTTCTTTGAAACAAAATTCAATTTAGAATTCGATTAAATTGGTCTCCCCAAAAAGCCAAAAACACAAAAGCAAAATTCTCTCTCTGATGAACTGAAGATGTTACGTCTTAAATCGTCGACGGAGGAATAATTTTTAGGCAAAAGCAATTCATTGTGGATCCCTCACACAAATGAGAAAATGTTATCCGGAGGCATCAAGACTTGTGAGATAAATTTTAAGAGCAAGACGCAATTTATTTATCACATTTCTTGTCTTTCACAAACAATTTCGCACGTAGAATAATAAAATTTACATTTTATAAATAAAATAAGGAATCGCATACATTAAACGAGACCAGACGTGAAGATAAAAGCAAACAAGGACCGAAAAAGCGTTGCAAGTGATGTGTTTATAACAATTTATCTCACAACGCGGTAAAATCGATTTCAAACCTCAATCCAATTCCTTTACCACGTCCGCCCCGGTTGCTCTAATTAACTTGTTAAAGAATTGCCCTTTAGCTTTCAATGAAATGTTGAAAAGTGTGTAAGCAAAATCCAATTAACTCTCAAAAAGCTTGTGCCTTGTGACATTTTCCAATTTCCGCTGAGAGATGACTCAATTAAATGTTTGTTTGTAAAGCCGTAAACTGAAATTACTGAAATATTCGCCTCCCCAACTCTTCAATGTTTTTCCGTGAAAAAGTAGAGCCTAATGCGTCAGTTGAAGCCTTTTGCTGCCGAGCTGAGCCATGGTTTGATGAGAAAGCTTTTTAATCTGCTCCTCACATAATTAATCTTATTATTATGTTTTTTGACATGAGCTACAATTCAATCTACAACACGGCTTGACGTAAAATCTCTCTAAAAACATGTTGACAATCAACATTCACTTTTCGTTATTAAATTCATGTTCAAGGAGCTCATCGCAATTGTTTCCATTTAGTTCAATGTGGAGAGCGCCGCAAACATGAAAAATGTTAAACAAATTTGGAAATTTTCTGAGCTTTTAAAAGTTTTCCTTTAGAGAATCTTCTTAACTTTGTTGTTGGGCCTTCTCATCTTTTGAATTGGACTCGACCTTAATATTCCGAAAGGGAATGAATGATTTTAAAAGGAAACCAATTCCGTGTTCAGTGATCGTCATTTTAAATAAAGATTTTGCGTTGTTTCTCTCTCATGGGCAAACTGATTTTCCACGAAAGAATTTGTTATTCTCAACGGAGTTCGATTCATATTTATTTGAAAACAAAGTATTTCGTGATCAACGTGCGCTTCAGCTGCTGCTGAGGCAACCAAACATAAATAAATTGCGATGTGCTTATCGAAGAGTGAAGAGAAGGATCCAAAGATATTGACGAAAGAGAGTGAATCACTTCACTCAGTTGATGTAAGTTCTATAATTAGTGAAACTTCCGCTACAACAGTGATCGGAACAAATATCGATAACTTATCGGTTGTGTTGTGTTCACTTCACTTCGTCAATTAGGCCAAGCAACGTCTTAATTGTTTTCTGTCAGCCCTTGAGAGCAGTTTGATTTGAAAACTTGTGGGAAAGATCAACATGGGGTTAGTTCATTAGATGGAAATCAAATTAAGAAAACTGACAAAGTTTGGAATTGTTTTTAGAAATTTACTCTTAGTCATCGTCTTATCGACGATGCTTTCGATGAAAATAATTGTTGCGGAGGAAGCTCAATGTTCTGTAGAAGACTACGAAGGCGATTGGATATTTCCGGAGTGTCAAGAGGAAGACTCTTGCATCGTAAGTAGCGTCGTCGTCAGGAAAGATTCAATGTTCGCTATCGACAGAGCTGCTCATGACTTTAAATGTTTAATATTTGTGAAGTCGTCTGTGTTCGAGATTCCAAATAGCATTTTCATTCACATGAAAAGCAACATCAGCCATCTGTATGCAAATCACGTGGATCTAAGTGAGCTCAGGAGGATTTCATTTGCTTTCGGACGAAAGCTTCAGAGCGTCAACCTTTCGGGGAATAAAATCAAAGGAATAAGGGAAACTGTTTTCTACGACGCTCCAAATTTAGAAAACTTGGATCTTTCGGACAATCAGATTAGTGAATTCTCATCAAACGCCTTCGATAAACTGAGCAGTTTGAGGATATTGGATTTGAGCAAAAACCAAATAACATCGATTCCGTTTCAATTGTTTGAACCCTTGAACAATCTCGTCTATCTCAATCTACGATCCAACCGTTTTCAAATAAAATTCGGAATTTTCCCCGAATTTGTCAAGACAATTGATCTCAGCTACAATAACGTCGACATTCACCACAAGTTTAAGATTTTCTCGCTGCTAAACAATTTAGAAACTTTGTTGCTGCATGGTAATCGGATCGAAAGCATCCATTTCAGTATTTTTGAATCCAATTTACGCTTTCTCGGATTGTCAGACAATCCCTTCACGTGCACGAACTTGGCCGACATTCTGCTGAAGATGAGAGAGCGACACGTGTTTTCAGCGCCTGAGAGCCTCGTTAAGAACTCTTCAAACATACAAGGAATCAAGTGCATAGAATGATTTGCGTCAAAACATGAATTGTTGGGAAATAAATCAAGAAATGATGAAGATTAGCAGTTGTTCACTCCCTTTCAGTTTTCTCAATTGAAGCTTAAGTAGGAATCCCTCTGTAGGAGTCTTGTTATCTCGAGAAAAGCTTTCGCTGACGTCTTTGACAAATCAGATTGGGTGATGATTAACGAACTCAAATCCCACTCCAATTATTCTGTTGCTATAGACTTTTCAATTTATCGGAAAATCGTTTTCGGTTCGATTTTTTTTCGCTTTCTCCCTTGATATCTTCTTACTGACATGTAACCGTAAAAAATGAGGATGATTGGAAGAGCTGAAGGGAAAATCCCATCGGAAAATTTGGACGCATTTCTTTTGATCCTTATTATATATCTTGGATCAGCAGATGTTTTCATCGAAAATCAAAGATGAGATGAGCTCTTCGAAAAGATGGAAACCGCATTTTGTTGTTCAGCGATCAGCGGTTATCCCTTGACGATTCACAAGTTCTTGATTTACTTGCAAATCCTATGATTAAAGAGGAAGAGAGAAATGATTTACTGGGCAAGGCTTCAAGCATTTAATTGAAATTGCTTTCAGGAGGTTTAACGTGTTGACGTCTGACGAAAGGATTTTTTTAATTTAAAAAATGTTTTGATGGGGAACAGCAATCAACAACAGACGTTTGTAAAAAAGGAGAATTTCACTATGTTGATGGGAAAAGTTGTGAGGACGCAAGGTTTGCTTGGTTTACCATTAACCACAAGAGAGCTCAGGAGCAATAAGCACCTCAGTTATTTTGGAATCAACTGTTACGAAGCTTTGTTCTGTCTTGCACAGAATCCATTCATATAAAGTCTACAAAGCGTCACATTCACCAGGAATTCTCATATTTCCCAAACTCGTTGCTTGTTAATTTCTAAATTCCTATGTTGCTCGTGTACAAATTTAATGAGAAATCTTGTCGACAGTAACCAAAAATAAAAAGTTGAGCCACACAAAAAAAAATTCTTTTTTGGTTTATTTTCAAAGCTTTTTCTGTTTGATGAGAGTTCATGAATTCTCAGATTTTCTCTCAAAGGAAAGTACTGAAACCCAGTTCTAGTTAAAGACTAATCGAGACTTTCTCTTAAATAGAAAATTCAATTTAATTTATGATTCTACTGAAAACTATTTTCAATCAAGAAAAAGAAAACTATCAAAACATTTAAGTTTAAGAGTCTTGAAAGTTTCTCGTTTACTTTATTCAAACTTCATAAGAAACTCGAAGCTTTCAATAAAACTGAAGCTTTTCATGTTTTCATAAAGTGATTAACTTAGTAAATCACAATAACTGTTAGCAATTCAGAGAAACGTTCTCGCTGAGATTTCCTGACAACTCCCAACAGCAGCAGCAATGCAGTTAGGATTTACATGAGCAACCTCAGACTACACTTTTTAGTGTTAGCATAAAAATCAAATGTTGTCGTCAAGTGGCATCGTAAGTTGAGAGCCGTAACATAAAATTCCTTCGACAGACGAACATTTCATACAAAGAACCTTCATTTTGTACGTGAACGCTTAACCGGAAATTGCTTTTCGAACCATAAAATTCAAAACGTGCCTTTTAAATTTAACACGGAAACCGCCGCCCAAAACATAATTTGAGGAAACGAATCTTTCACAGATAACTCCGATCTCAGTAATAACTTAAAACGCATTAGATCTCTCCGCCATTTTGAAAGAAAGTTCTTTACAAGAAATTCTTCTTGAATTGTTTTAATTACTTGTTAAGACTTCAACTGCTGTAAAACGAATAAATTTAAATGAGACAATTTATAAAAATCTGCTTTACTTCTTCTTTGTTCAGTTACGGAAATCTTTCTTCCCGACGACAACTTATCGTCTTAAATGTTCTTGAATGACTTCGAGGGTAACGCAGCTTAACAAGGCGCTCTGTGTACATTCTTAATAACATAAGACAATTCATTGCTTGTGCCTGATATAAAAAGCTTTCCCTTCCGATGGAAAGTTTGCTTGGAAATTCATAGAAACTTGTCTGATTGGCTTGGAAATGTTTATAAAACTTCTTGGAAAGTTAGCTATCGAACATGTGCTTGTGCTCATCCAAAATTTTTCTTTACTTGGAACCAATAAAACTTATGTTTGTAAACATTTTGACTTTTCCTTGAAACCTCGTTTCAATATTTCGTAACCAAAAACCTTTTTCAGACACTTGAAAGACTTCAAGTGCAGGATGTTGGATAAGACCTCTCATCTAAACGTAACAGATCTTATTTCCAAGGAAACATCTTCTCGCAATATTAGAAATTATGCCAATTAGTGATTTTTAATTTAAAATCTCCATAGCAACTTCAAACCAAGTTAATTAACGAAAAGTAACCTTTGCTTTGTTGTTTTCTTTCTTTGGCTTTTCTCTCCTACGCAAATATTTTTTTTTATTCTGAAATAAAATATCCTTGAGACAACTGAAAGTTCATCGGCTTTGTTCTCTCTCTCTCTCACTTGCTTTGCCAAGACACATGTCGAGAAATATTTATTTTGCTCATGTCAGATTTTCAACTGAAAAGCCGATAAAACATTTTGATTTGTTGGTGATAATGAGGAAACTTGAAACCCGAAGAATAATTCAATTTACACTGAGCCAATTATCTCGAGTAATCAAATTAATTTGGCTGTTCGCATTGAACTCGAGCCATGAGAGCGATTTTCTGGGCCCGTTGAACGATGTCGGGGCAAGCTTTCTTCCGGATGAGTTTGCAGTCTTGGAAGAATCCTTCGTTTCGAGGGAATCCATTAGTCAGATCGTTGTAGGTCACTAGCCCCAAGCCCCAGATTCGCCCACCACGAAATTCTCCTTCAAATCTCATCCCATCCGAGCGAAAGAAAATTCCGCTGCCATGAAACCATCCCTGCATGAACTCGCCTTCGTATCTGCAAACGAAACAATTGAATGAATCCAAATTGTTACCTCGCGTTTTTATTTTACTTTGATCCATCTGGGAAGTTCATGATTCCTAATCCTCCGCAAACACCATTGACAAATGATCCGTCTAAAATATGAGACGCACTCGAGTGATAAGTGTTTTAGATCTGACAGGAGATTCCATTCGCTTCACTCACCATAGCGAGTCCCATCTGGCAAAAGTAAATGCCCGAGTCCATGTTTCTGTCCCTTTTGATTCCAATCACCAATATAGCGTGTCCCATCATCGTATCGATACCCTCCTGTCTTCGCAACACCCGTTTGCACTGTAAACAAAGAAAAGATTTATCACTTGACACCACCAACGGCAAACATTCGATCACGCATACCTTGCATCTTTCTCTTCTTCTCAAAGCGAACACTTCAGCTGGAAAATATTTAAATTTATGGAAAACTGTGTTTCACTATACGACGAATTGAATTGAAACTTGTTTGGCTTCTCTGGATAATTAAATTATGCTCTTGCCGCTGTGGAGAGCTTTCATTTTCACTTTGTCAGCTTAACTTCTTTTCCATGAGTTCAGGGTTTGTTTGTTGTTGAACGAATGACGTTCCGAGCACAAATAATTCCGAGCATCAAAAAGCAAAGGAGAGCTCGAGTGGCTTGAGCAACTTAATTCAATTAAGTTACAACATACATTGCTCATTGCTTAAGTGTTAATAAACTTCTATTCAGTGGCATGGAAAACTTTGTTGTAACATCGAATCGGAAAACACAAACATTTACAAGTTCGTCGAGCAGAGAGAAAAGAAGTGGAAGTGAGAAAGTCATCATCTCATGCAATAAATGTTTCGTAACTGGTTTTCTTTTTCTTCCGCTCATCGCCGAGTGCTTTGTGGGTTTAGCTGAGATGAAAGTGAAAACTTGTAATTTTTATTATTCACCGATTTCCGATAAAGTAAATTGAAGTTAGAAAAGAACTTCCTTCATCACCAAATCATCAACCAGACCTAATATTTAATTCAAATAATAGAAAAATAATCGTTTTTTATTACAAAAAAAAATCTAATTTTATTAAAGATTTACAAGCGTTCTTCAAAGTTTTTTTTATTTAAACTGACTTGACTATCTCTAGCGAAGTATAATTATCGGTCATAATTTCTTCGATTTCCTTTCTGTCAACTCCTTTAAAGTTACAAACTTTCAATTTTTCAAACTTTCTTTCCATTGATTTCAACATTTTAAAACGTTCTTCATCGATTAAGTCGAGTGTAAGGTGACTTATTTTCGGCATTGAATCTAACAGAAATTTTAAACTGACAGGGTTATCACATTTAAGTAAAGTCAGTTCAGTGATTGAATTTGATATTTTAATAGGAACTTCATTCTCAGTAAAATCTCCAAAATACTTGAGATGGAGATTCTTCAGCTTTGGCATTTTCATGATCACGCCGAAAGTTTCTCTGTCTACAACATGCAATTCGGTTGTCAACTCCTTGAGATGATCGCTTTGCGACTTAAGGAAGTTCCGAAAGTTGCTGCCAAGATCACTGTATCTAAAAAATAATACTGCCAAACTCTTGAGTTTGAATTTAAACTGTTTCCAAGACTCATCTACAAATATTAGATTAATATTTGATAAATCAATATGAAGAGTTGTTAGCTTGTCAAAGTTTTCGAGCATTTTTGTTAAAATATCTTTGCCCACTTTTTCAGACCGATCTCCTAAATCAAGTTCTTCGATAGCAACAGAGTTTAAAAAAAATTTGGTCCAAGTGCCGCCGCAGCCGTTTCTCGTGAATGTCATTTTAAGCTTCTTCAGCTTTGGAAACTTTAATGCTACGAAAGATTCAATCTCTGAAGATGGATCCTCCAATGGATGGTATCCATAGTCCCCGACACAAATGCTTTCAACTGATGTTTCGATTGCTGATAACAATCTCCAGATATCCAGTTTTTTTCTAAAATAAACGTTATCGAGTGAAACAATTTTCCATTCGTGAGCCTTACTATGAAAGAGGTCAAGTTCTGAATTGGTCACATAGTCACCGGCTCTTCTTAGTTTGATTTCAATATTTTGATACAGTCTCGAGCTGTTCTTAAGCAAATCGTAATCTTCCGTATCATATTTATCACGAAAACCTACTTTAATTTTCATAAGATCTTCTGTATTTTCTAGCGTGCGATTCTTTCCAAAAACAACTTGAATATTTTCCATGAGAACTTTCGAGGAAGCTATTAAGTTGTAATAACTTGGACTGACTTCTGAAGCTGCTAACAAATATTTACCGTTTAAATGTTTTAAGATCATTTCAGGAATGTCGAGAAAACGTGAGAAATATTCCAAAGGATCCATGTTAGTCATCAGCTCAGATAATTTGATGATTTTCTTGTTCGGCTTTCCAATGAAAACTTCTGGTTCTTCTGCTTTTGATTCATTCTTTAACTTGCTATTAACGAATAGAACCTCAATCGAATTTTTTTGCTTCAATGACATTTCCTTAGTGGAACTCGGTGATGGGCTTTTCTCCATAATCTTTATATTTATCTAAAAGGAAAATAAAATTTAAATGAAAAAATTATTAAAGGAAAAAATGCTAGCAAGTGATGTTACCTCTTCGAATGTTTGGAGCGAAATGAGACAAGCAGTAAAAAAATCCTTATTTTATTTTGTTTGAATTCTTATAAGAAAAATGTGGCGAACCAGAGTCAAGTAAAAAGACAATTCGAGTAAATTTCCTCCGTGAAACGTTGAAGACATATTCTACATATTTATTTTTAATGACACAGCCCGTGGGCTCGATTCTGACGAGCTAGTTTCTGAATTAATTTAATAACGGACCACGGACAAAGCGACCACAACATCCTTCGGATGAAAAACCCTAAAAATAACGCTCTGGAGTCATTCATAGGCGCCACATCCAAAATTGAGGAAGATTTACTTTCGGAAAAGGGATGATACTCTTTTTTTTCACCGATTTTCGATAAAGTAAATTGAAGCTAGACAAGAACTTCCTTCATCACCAAATCATCAACCCAACTTTTATAATTTAATTCAAGTAATAGAAAAATAATCGTTTTTATTATGAAAGAAAATCTTATCTTATAAAAGATTTACAAGCGTTTTTTAAAGTTTTTTTATTTAAACTGACTTGACTATCTCCAGCGAAGTATAATTCTCGGTCATAATTTCTTCGATTTCCTTTCTGTCAACTCCGATCAATTTACCAACTTTCAAGCTTTCAAACTTTCTTTTCATTGATTTCAACATTTTAAAATCTGACTCACTGATTGAGTCGAGTGTAAGGTGATTTATTTTCGGCATTGAATTTAACAGAAATTTTATACTGATCGCGTTTGCATTGTTAAGTAAAGTCAGTTCAGTGATTGAGGTTGATACTTTAATTGGAACTTCGTTCTCAGAGAAATCATCAGTAATTTTGAGATTGAAACTCTTCAGCCTAGGCATTTTCATGATCACGTCTAAGGTTTCTCTGTTGATAACTTCTGATTGAATCGATAATTCTTCGAGATGATCGCTTTGTGACTTAAGGAAATTTCGAAAGTTACTACCAAGCCAATTGTATCTAATAAAAAATAATACTGTCAAACTCTTTAGTTTGAATTGAAACTTTCTCCAAGATTCATCTTCAAATATTTGATTAATATTTAAAGAATCAATATAAAGAGTTTTTAGTTTGTCAAAGTTTTCGAGCATTTTTGTTAAAATCTCTTTGCCCACTTTATCAGACCGATCTCCTAAATCAAGTTCTTCGATAGCAACAGAGTTTAAAAAAAATCTAGCCCAAATGTCACCAATGCTGCAGTATCTATTGAAAGTCATTTTAAGCTTTTTCAGCTTTGGAAACTTGAAAGCTTCGAAAGATTCAATCTCTGAAGATGAATTTTCAAATGAAAGGGCTCCAAAATCCCTAACAGAAAAGCTTTCAACTGTTGCTTCGATTGCTGATAACAATTTCCAAATATCGAGTTGTTTTCTAAAATAAACATTATCGAGTGAAACATTTTTCCATTCGCGAGCCCTACTATGTAAGAAATCAAGTTCTGAATTGGTCACGAAGTCGCCGATTCTCCTAATATTTCCATTTTCATCTTTTATTAACACGCGGCTTCGATTGACTTCAATGTTCTGATACAGTCTCGAGCTGTTCTTCAGCAAATTGTAATCTTCCGGATCACATTCATCATGAAAACCAACTTTAATTTTCATAAGATCTTTCGACGAGGTGGTGTACAGAACGCAGTTGATTCCTTCTGATTTCGTAGCAAGATCTTCTGAATTTTCTAGCGTTCGATTCTTTCCGAAAACAACTTGAATATTTTCCACGAGAAGTTTTGACGAAGCGATGAAGTTGTAATAACTTGGGCTCACTTCCGAAATCGTTATCAAATCTTTGCCTTTGAAATGTCGAAAAACCATTTCGGGGAGGTCGAGAAAACGTGAGAAATATTCCAATGGATCCATATTGTTCATGCTTTTCTCGTTTGGTTCTTCGTTTAAAACTTCTGATGCTTCTGCTTTTGTCTCATGCTCTGTTTTGTTATTAACGATTGGAACTTCAATGGAAGTTTTTTGCTTCAATGACATTTCTTTAGTGGCGATTGGTGATGGGCTTTTCTCCATAGTTCTTTATATTTATCTAAAAAAGAAAAATAAAATTCAAATAAAAAAATAAAAGGAAAAATAATGCGAGCTAACCTCTTCGAATGTTTGGAGCGAAATGAGACAAGCAGTGAAAAAAGTATTCTTATTGGTTTGTTTGAATTCTTATAAGAATTTATTCCTAAGAATCGAAAAATGTGGCGATCCAGTGTCAAGTAGAAAGACCATTAGCGAAAATTTTCTCCGTGAAACGTTTAAGACATATTTTACATATTTATTTGAAATCACAAGATAGCTCCATACGGTTCAAAGTTTAAAATCGCCTATTTGTTTAGTGAATCCAGGTATTGGGCCCGTGGGCTCGATTCTGACGAGCTAGCAAAAAATCCTCAAAAGTTGTTTTTTAATTGAAATTCCACATCGGCTGGTGAAGAAATCAACCATAAGCTAAGTACATGTAGTTTCTGAGTTATTTCTGTAACGGACAAAACGACCACAACATCCTTCGGATGAAAAACCCTAAAAATAACGCTCTGGAGTCTTTCATAGGCGCCACCACCAAAATTGAGGAAGATTTCCTTTCGGAAAAGGGATGATATTCTTTTCTATTTTTTCACCGATTTCCGATAAATTAAATTAAAGTTAGAAGAGAACTTCCTTCTTCAACTTTTCTTATTAAAAAGTTAAAACCTTTTAATTACGGATCGAATTGCTTTACCTTCCCAGATTTCTTTAATAATTCAGCTCAACTCACAATTCTTGCGAATGTTTTTTATATTTTTTTAAATTAACAAAAGAGCAGACGTTAATGAATGAATAATTAGGATTTGCTCTGGGACGTTTCAACCTTTGATGTAGAGTCAGATGATGAAGAGACTGAATAATTGTTTCCGATGTGCTGAGAAAAGCAAACTTCTATGAAATTTAAAGGAAAGAAAAGAACATCGCAAGGCTAAGATCTCTCCCGAAATATTTTAACAAAGAACTTTTAATGTTTCGTCTTGAGTGAATGAAGCGGTTAGCTCCTGGTTGTAGGAGTTTGACGCCTTTGTCTTCGCAGAGAAATATCTAAAATAAAAATGCTGACATTTCTGGCTTTTCTTACGTAGTCGTCTCCCATTTCTTTTTAAATGAAAGACCCTCTTAGTCACAATTAAGTGTGCTCGGCTGTCGAGTGGAAAAATGCTCTCGAAACGTTCGAGAATTCTCTTCAAACTGAAATCAAGGAAAAGTGAAATGATAAGGAGAAGAATGAATCGCATTATCTGTTATGCGATATGATGACAAAGAAATAGAATGAGAATATTGATTTTCGACATTTTCACTCGTCACTCAAGCCCTCGATAACGTGGTCAGTCTGAGATACGAGACCGAACTAAATAAAATGATTGGACAAACTTCGAATCAATGAATTTGGTTTGAATTAGATAATCTCGAAGCTCCGAAGGGTTTTCCTTGAATTTCTTTTGTTGTTCTTCAACGTAACGTACACCTGAGCTAACACGTTAAAGCTAAAAGGCAATTTGTGCTAAAGTGAGTAATGACTGTAATCTAATCTTTGTGAATTGGCTTTTGGCAAAAATATTGCAGACCAGTTGAGTTCAGAAGCCGTGTACGAGTAGTCGAATCTAATCCACTGCAGTTTATCGATTTCATCAATTTGGGAAATGAATTCCAAACCAGACAAAGAGAATATTTCACCAACAGCTGTCAATCGATCCTACATCAATGGCCTCGTCGAGCTGTTCACTTATTTTCTCCGTTCAGTTTATGGCCGTGTAACTGGAAGTTTTTTGTCATTTTTCAATAGAGATCCAAATTGATTCAGACGTGACAATGTGAATCTCGCTAATAAAATCGTTTTTACCCGAAGTGACATTGAAACTTTAAAATGAAAGCTCACGTAGTTGAATAAAAAAAATTCTTTCAGTCAAAAAGTTTATCGTGAGCGCAACACCAGTTTCCCCTCAATTTCAAAAGTTTATGTTACATGTCATCATCATCGAGCGATATTTTCATGAATTTCTCATCAGACTCACTTGAACTTTCTCAATTATTAATTAGTTTCGATTGAGTTGTTGTTTAGATTTAAGAGGTAAAGTAATAAGCTCAACGGAAATTCTTTGGATTTTATTTCAAAGTCAACCTCATTTGCCTTCTCTTAAATTCAAATCGAAGCCCCTAACTTTATTACAATAATATTTTGATAAACAAATTTTCTTAAGTAAAGCCTAAAAATGATTTACCATTCCTCCAATTTTCTAGGAAGATGAAGGTTGAAATGCTTTGTGAATACGACGAGCATGAAGGCAGAAGAAGGAATGCTTGAGGTTCAAGTTTGATTTGGTTCATTTCTAAAGGAGAATCGTGTTTCATTTCAAAATTAAAGACTTGAAAAGCTCGTTTTGTTTTGTTTAGAAAGAAATGAAATTCCTGTGCAGAAATGTGAGATTTAATTAATTAAATTTATGTGGTTTATGATGTTTGAATGTTTCTTGTTGAAAAGAGACATCATCACTCAACTGCGAATCAATCATAATCTTTTCGAAGTTGAACGATTTTTTTCTTCCAGTGATTGCTCTTAAGAGTTTTAAATTCTTGTCATCGTCATGGAAATCAAATATCAATACAAATGGCAAATAAGCTTGCGGTTGACATAAATGAATTGAAGTTGCTCGTCCTACTCACACAAAATGGCAAACATCTCAATTTCCGAACTCGATGTTTTTGTTCGATAAGTTCGGTCAATCTCTTGGCGAGAGGAAAAGTCAGGTCCATGACAGATTGAAGTGCTCGAGACAAATTTTGTCGTAAGCTTCATGATCCTCGATAATAATTGGAAATCTAAATTAATTTATTCATCTCAGACAACTTCATGTCCATCTCATTAGACTTCCTTCATCAAATTTGTCTCAAAAGATTGTTAAGTTTGATTCATAGATTTTATTTTATTGAATTCATTTCGTATAGGCAATAACTGTAAAGGAAAAGAAACGTTATCACGGATCGTTTAAGTTTCTCGCTCTATAAATATTTTTGCAAGTTTTCCCATTTTCAAAATGTGTATTCACGAGGATGGATTTCACTTCAGTACATTTGAGATAGATTTGAAGCATCGCCTAACAATTTCATTTCCAAAAAAGATGAATTAGGCACATTTTGAAAGTTCTAGATGCAAGAGAAATTGTGATTGTGTAACAAACTAATAAGAAAGCTTAGTTAGCGATCTTTTCAAGACTTTGCGATAAATTAAATAGGAAAATGCTAAACAAGTTCAAAATATCGAAGAATGGATGAATTACGGAAGAGGCTTTTCTTCGTGGATTGGAGATGTTGGTGCCGTGTTGCCATTTGAGCTTGCCATGTCGTTGAAGCTTTGAACAGAGCCCGATCGTGAAGTCGATACTTTTGTCTAAAATATTAGGAGGATTAAAAGAGAATTCCAAGTGAAAAACAAATTAAAATTTCACCTTAACGCTTTCGTAGGCACCGCCGACTTTCCCTTCAAACGACTTAAAGGACTCGGAATTTTTCATCTGACTCAACTTGCTTGTAAATCCACTAAAGAGAGATGAAGTTTTCTCGGCTGTCGTCTTGATGACTTCATTAGTTTTGTGATAGCTGTGGACACAACAGAACCGTAAATGGAAAATCTCAAGGGATTTCTTAAGAAAACAAAATTGTTCATGCGAAATAAAACTCAAACCATGCGAAACATCTAACTCAACCACTCTAAACCCACTCACCCTTTGGATATCCTAGAGTTTTTAACCCTTTTAAAGCGAATTGAGAGGAGAAGAAGAATGTGTTATAGAGAATTGAGTTTGTTTAGTTGGAATTCCGAAAGTTGCAACCGAGATATTCACGTAACTAAATAACATTTGCGCGAGATTATTTATAGAGATCGATTTTGTTAGTTTTATGAGTTGGAGAGTTAATAGAAAGCATTCATTGAACCAACGAGAACAAACACCACAATATCGCCCAAAGCGAATGACTTACATTGGCGTTTCAACAACAGCGCTTTTAAAACCGTCCACTTTTGACTCGACCGTCTGGTAACTGAATGGAAATCATAAAAGCAACAAGTAAAGCAACAGTCGAGATATTCCACAACGAATCGGCTTATAGAGATTTTATCTAATCAACCCTATCAACTTACGCGTTGCTTTCCTTCACGTTCTTGATGCCAGACGACACGTCGTCAGTTATTTCTTTCCAGACCGTGATGCCGAGCTTTCGTTTCAGTTCAGTCGAGTGGTGGATCTTTGACGCTAAGACCGTGCGAAGAGTTTGAATTTCCTCCTCAACTCTCGACAATTCTTGGCTCCATTCAGCGCGTTGACGTTCTTGTTCTTCAGCATCCATTCCAGCGAGTTCATTGTAAGCTTCAGATGCTGAGCCTACAGAACCTCCGGGCGATGGATCTGACAATTTTTCCGAGCCATCTAAAAGATATCAAGAGAGTTAATAAAACATTTCAAAGTAGCTGAACATGCGTAACTAAAATATTGGCCAAAAAATTGACTTCTTCCGTTAGATTTAATTGCTTTTAACTAAATTTTTCACCTGCACGACTTCCGATGTTGAGAAAGTTTTTGTAATTATCATTGCTTGAGATTTTGGCGAGGTAAGGTTTGGAAAAGTCAACGAATGTCACTCTAACTTCTCGCATTTTCTTTCGCGTGAGAAATCGAAGTTTGTTGGTTCTAAGGAAATGTTTTATTCGACTAGCGCGACTCATAGAATTTGAAGGTGAAATGTTCCCATCGACTGGGCTAAATTCAGTTTCGACTGATTGAAGCTCTGATGGATCGTCCATGAGGTCCTCAGGTATTGTAAGGATTTGATCCAACGTGAGCGACCTGAGATACGCGTCAGTCTCCTCAGACCAATGACATGCTCCATTCTCATCATAAACTTCTTCTAAGTCTAAGTCATCACAGTATCGATAATCATATTCAGTGATTTCATCGAGCGATGGCGTCACATTTGGATCGAATTTTGGCAGATACGAGTCTTCAATGTATTCAAGACTTGATGGTTCTATCGATGGATCATCTTCTCCCGTTTTCATATCTTTGAGCCACCGGAAAATGACGAACTAACTTCTCTCAACGAACCGCAAGTAAATCGTGGAAAAAGCAATAACACTAACTCAATGACACAGTTTTCACATTTCTTCCAACGTGGATTCGGCTGGAATGATTCTCAATTTATTTGTTTTCGATACTTTTGTTATGGTGATAGAAAACGACAACGTAGAAAATGTTGAAATGTCCTTCGCGAGTAAAAGTTTAGTTAATCGGAAGCTCCACGAATTTATTTCCACGAAAAACTTTCAAATTTGAAAAACAACCAATATATCAAAAACGTTTTCTTTGTCTGTGTTCGTGATCTTGAACCAACGATTTCAACCGTGAAAATAACTCGCAACGAAAGTTTCGTCTTGAATGGAATTCGATGCAATTCTAACTGAAGAGTGATAATCAAATTGTCGTCACTTTATATTATTTATCGATCTAGTTCGATAAAGAACTTTTACAGCGTTAATTAAGTTTAAGCGCTCGACGTAAAGTTGCACGCGGAACAAAAGAGAAAATAAAACTTCGCTGTTTAACTGCTCGCGAACAACTGACACTCATAAGCTTGAGGTTCATAGCTTCAAACATTGGAAAACATCGAGTCGTTTCTTTCTCCACACGAGCGTTCAACATTGAAGTTAACACGAAATGAGCAAAAAGAACAAAAAACTTAAATATCAGAAGAACGTCGAAAGGAAAATGAAAGAAATCTTCTGGTCAGTCATTTCTCTTCGTTAATCTTCTCTTCTTGATGTCGTGTGGTCAAACGGTAGTTTCTTCAAAGTCTTTTTGCTTGAAGTTCTGACATCAAAAAGCTATTTGGAGCTTTTATACTTTTTGATTGATTGATTTCACTTGTTCATCTCAGCAGCCAAATCTGATTTTCATTTTAACTTTCTTCTTACAAAATTTGGCGACACAAAATTTTCAGTTAATCAATTTGCAATGGAGAGTTGCGTTCGAAAGGATCCGTTTGTGAGTCTTTACTTATACGAGAACGGAATACCGTGTCAACCCGAGAAGCTTCGAGTTCGAAGGAGCGAAGCCGATAAATTCTTCACAAAAAGTGGAAAATGCTTTTATTATCATGCAAAAGCGTGAGTCGTTTGGAAGTTAATGCATTGCAGTGTTTGTAATTATTTCCTTTATAGTCTTTTCTCACTTGAAGGCGAAATTGTGACTTGTTTATCGGGGCTTGCGGACCTTTCCGCTTATGTCCTTGTCATGTAAGTAAAGTTGTAATAGCGTGAAACTTTCAAGGATTTTCAATTGTTTCTATGATTAGACCGCACGAAACATTCATTCCCTCGAATTACGAGCAATCGTTCTGTGAAATAATAGAGAAGCGCAAATCGAAATTGAAGCGACATCAAAGCAAGTCGGTGCCCACAATTCCATGCGCTAACAAACGACAAGATTCGGAATGCGAAGACGTTGGGGTAACAAGAGCGAAGAAAACTGCTTCAAAACTTTGTTGCGGTGACAAACAAAGTAAACTAAGACAATCGGAATGTGATAAACAACCAAAGAAACCAATTCCCCATCGACACTGCGTTACAAAGGACAAATATCCTTGCTGTGATCAGGATTCCGATCTCGAAAAAGAAGTTAAATTCTCAGCGCCACGAAAGAAGTCGTCGGATCGGTTTGGTTGCACCAGCGATTGCGAAAATCCAAGAGAGCCAATTCCTCATCGTCATTGCGTCACTAAAGATAAATATCCTTGCTGCGATCAAGATTCTGATGGAGGAAAGAATGAACCGGTGAGACAGTCAAGATCAAAGTCGAAGCCAGTCTGCTGCGATGTTCCAAGAAAGCCGTCGAGACGATGTGACATGTCAGATGAAGAAATTTGTGAGCCGGAACCTCTTCACTCAAAGCAGCGTAAGAAGCCTGAGAAAAGACCAGAAGATTGCCCACCAAAGCCAGGACTTTTTGCTAAGTGCTGTCCTTGCTGTGTCAAGAAACCGAAAATTCGACCAAAGTCTCAATTCTGCAGCACAAAAACCACTAAACTCACTCAGACGACTCCTTCTGACTTAGATTGTGCTAGGAAGATCCTTAAAATAGCGATCAAAGAGGATAAGAAGCGCAAACAGATGTACGGCAAGAATAAGAAGCCAAAGACAGATTTGAGTTGTGCTAAAGATCGCGAGGAGAAAATTATCGACGATGAACTTTGCTTAGATGAAGCTGAACGGAAGAAAAAGGAAACTGCGTACCGAAGTGCACGCGAAAAGTATCGACAACGTCGTAAAAAGATGGAGGAGAAAATCATTAAGCAGTTCGAGAAGCAGCAAAAGGCAGATGAGAGGAATAAATGTAAATGAAGTCCATCGAACCGGCCGACGTTTCAATAAAAAAAATTCTTTGTCCGCGGAAGCAAATTTTTTTTGTTGATGCGACAATTTAAATGAAATTGCTGGATCACTTTCAAATCAATTTGATTGACAACAGTAGCAGTTCTTACGTCAATGATGAAATTGCTTATGTGTCATCATTAATCATTTTGGAGTTTGACTCATAAGAACTTGAACTATCGTTATCACTATTGACTAACAGAAATTATCGCGAGTTACAATCTGTGATTTGAGAATTCGTCTCAGAAGAAAAATCTAACAGGTTACCCGAAAAAAACTTTAAGATTGAATGAAATGAAGATCGCATGACATCAAACCGCCCACCAGACCATCCGTCATTTTCTAAATATCGCGAAAACTTTGCCACAGATAAAGTAAATAGTGGAATACATTTTTTTAAATACACTTTTGTGACTCATCAACATTCGAACAATGTTTTCTAGCAATTTCTATCGGAAGCGAGTGAACTCTGACCTTATTTTCAATATGGAGACTTACATGAAGGTGATTTGTCCATTTTAGATTAAGAAGAACGTTGAGTTGGCTTTTAATTCACGAGTATTCTGAAGAATTCTATAAAGTGTTGAACTTTTTAAAGACTAAGTCGACCGCTGTTTTGTGGATTTATTGGCGCTCGTGTCGATTAATTTTGAAATTCAATTCAGTTAAAATAAATCGAATTTCATGATTTTCCTTTGAAGGAAAATCTGGAAAACTTAGAGCTGAAGATTGATCAATCACTTTGAAGACGATAAAGGATTAAAACATTAAATATTTCTAAAAGGGAACATTGACAGTTTTATTATCATTTCTTGATTGAATTCATGTCTCACAACGCAATCTTTAATTCTTTTTTTTTTTGCTTTACTCCACGCCACTCGAAAATAATTTCATATTCTACAGATTTCAAATATTTTGATTAAAGGGTCACATTCTTATCGAATTTAATCTTTGGAGAAAAATAATTTTCAATGGAAGCATGACCTGAAGACAAAGTTTACTCGGATTTGAACTTAAATGTGAAGTTATTCAGGTTCAAGCCGATTGGGAATGACGGTGAGATTCTATTTGCTTTTTCTTTAGCACCATAATCATAAGAAATCATAATTTAACTCTTAACTCTTCTACACGAAAGATCAAATTCATACAAAAATCATATGAAAATCGAAAGGATATCACAAAAGAATTTGGTTTAACAACAAGTAACTTAAAGCTAAGATTTTCGATAGAGATTGATGTTGCAGGATAATCAAACATTGTTTTTAACAAGAAAGCTTCATTATCACTGAAGAGCAACTACCAATCAAACCTTGATTTGCTTATTTTAAATTCGAAGTCAAGTTAAGGTAAATAATTCAGAATCCTTTGAGTATTAGATCGTCAGTAGTTTCATGAGATTCTCATAATTTTTCTTTCTAAAAGATTTGTCAACCTTAAGCGTCGGCAACATGATCATGAACGTATTGCTCCGAATACAAATGTCTTAGGATTGCAAAGTAGTGAACGCTAGCAGCGAGTCCTACTAAAAGATGCCAAATCGCATGAGCACAAGACAACTTCCCATCAGCTTTAAAGAAAAACACTCCAAGAAGATAGAGAAGTCCACCAATTTTAAGTTCTGGCATTGCAATGAACTCATGTCCGCAAAGAAGAACTACAGCTGCCGGACCAAGTGCAATGGTAACGTAAAAAATAGTTTCCAGCATTTTGTACTTTTCATGGAAAAGCTAAAAAGAAAAATAATTAATTTGAAGTTAAATTGAGAGAGATCTTAATACAAACCTGCTGATAAATGATTCCTAATCCAGCAAGAACCCAAATCAGCCATTTCAAGACACAAACAATATAAGGATGCTGAGTATGTCCAAGATTGAGCCAGGGAAAGTAAGACCCAGCTATGAAGACGTAAATCATCGCTCTATCCATGCGATGCAAAATATCTTTAAGAAGGCGATCTTTGTTGGTATAAAACACACAATGGAACGCCGTTGAGATGGAGAAAAGCAAGACTAAGGCCGAGCCATAAATGATAGCGACGGTCACTTGGTCTTGACTTTGAGCTCGGAAGAGTAGAAGAAAAGCAGCAAAGGCGGCTGGAGGAATCCAGAAACCATGAGTGATGATATTCGCGATGTGCTCGATCTAAAAATAAATGCGAATAGGTCAATGCCACTCAATCGACGAGAGAAGATAAGATGTAAGAAAAATATTTCTTTCGTTACATCACATCTTAAGGATTTGAGGAAGTGGGATGGTAATCAATACTTACATCGGTTGGCTCGTAAGCTTTTCTGTGATGCGGTTTTTCGTTCATCCATTTAATTTGCTCTGGAGAGCTATTCTGATAAACATAAAATTTGCGGATGTCGCTGTAAAGTTTACTAACAAATCCATGATGAACTCGACCGTTCTGTTGTTGGTGAGCAGGGGATTCATTCGTTCCGTTGGATCTTCGTCGAATCTCGTTCATTGCAAATTATCTGCAAGATTAATCGATCTTTAATTACTAAAACAGGTTTTTAAACGAGACAACAAACACTTTGAACTTTTATCAACTTACACTTTACAACTTCGTCACTTAGCAACGATTGAGATTAAACGAATGTCCTCAACGAACCGCGATTAAAAAAAGCAAGAAACTATTTTTATTTCCATTTACAAGAAAATCCCCTCAACAACTACGAGAAACGCTGTGGGCCACAAAAACTTGTGACAAAACTTATTCACAAAAGTTCCCGCGAAAACTAAATAAGAAAATTACGAATTTTGTGTGTTTTGCGATAATTCTTAGTGAAGTGGAGAAGTAAAATCAATTAATAAGTGAAAAGATTATCGACTGATGCTGTACAACAGAATGGAGCAGGAACAATTCGACGAGATTTGTTCAATACTAAATATTGACGAGATTATTAAACGAAATGCTATCCAGCAGTTCGAGGAAATATCAAGAAACACTATTCTTGAGGTAAGTATTCAGAGTTTGCAATCAAATACCTGTCAGATGACTCCTTTGATGTTAAAAGAAATTAATTGAAAACATCAGATTAACCTCAAATCAATTTTCTTCTTGTTCCGGTTTCTAGGGTAATCCGAAAAATTGGTTTGCTTGCGCTTTGTGGAGCACCTGTAACAAGACTACAGTGCCAACAGTGGGAAATGCCTTCATTCATGGCAATGGCGTTTCACTTGCGAAGCTCATTCAAGTATGCAACTTGTCGTAAGTTTTTCGCAGTAGACATCGACGAATATTTTTGGCGCTAAAATTTTCCTTCTTCTTTCTCAGCATTTTTTCTTTCTTCGAGAAGATCGATACGTGGTTCAAGGTGTCGTCGGTACCAAGTCCGATGCAGCAGAAGATAGAGAATCTAAAGAGAAGCTTCAGCCTTTCGAAGCTCGTCTACAATGACTTCAGTACGAAGTTTGCAAAGCTCTTCAAGTGCTCTGTCGATATTGGCGATGAGCCAAAGAATTTGAAGAGTCGAAGAAAATCAAAGTAAGCTAAGATGATCCTTCGACGTTAAGATTTTTACTAATTGAACCTCTTTCAGGAACACGCCTTACACTTCTCAGAAACTCTTTGAAATGTGCTGGTCGTTGTTTGTGGCTGTTAAGACTGAGTCAACTGACAAGTCGATTGATACTGTCACTTCAATCAATCTTCTGCTGTGCTGTCTGGATCTCATATTCTCTAATGTGGTTCACGATAATCGTCGTGACCTTATCAACCCGTCGTTTGTTGGCTTACCTGAAGGATTTTTTTCGCCTTCCTTCGATGAAAAGAAAGCTCCGTCCATCAACGTTATCGAGAAGCTGTTATGCGACCAACAGTCTTATGACGAAGTCATGAAGTTAAAGAATCATCGCTGGGAGCTCATATTGCGTCGTTTGTTTAACGAGAAAGATTTGGTTGGCGACGCCAAGTCTCTCACATCAATCGAAAACTTTGATGTCAACTTCAAGAAGCTGAACGATCTCTACGAGATTTACGTCTTGAGTTGCGGTCAATTCGACGAACGCGTATTCCTCTCGCATCCAGAGATCGGATCAAAGTTCTTTGGACGTTCTTTAACGCTTGGAGCATCTTCTCTTGATAATAAGGATGGCTCACAGTCAAATTTGATGCCACAAACTCCGTTGAGTGGACAAGAATTATCCCATCCAAGTAACAGCAAACTTTCGCCGATCTCCAGCTACAAACAAAATGTACAGAAGCTTCAAGCTTTGTACAATGGACAGCGAGGACCAACCAACAGCCTTCAAGAGTTGCTTCTTGCATCATGCCCTGACCACATTCTTGACTCACTTCGCAACCGCTTAAGCAAAATGGAAGCTACATTTGAAAAGTTTTGCTCGATGCAGGAACGTTTCCAGTATGCCGAAGCTCTATATTACCGCTTACTTGAAAGCATCATTCGGTCCGAACTCAAGACACACGGTCGCTTCGATCTATTCATTGACGATGATGTCTTCAACCAAGCTTTGATCGTTTTGTGTCTCGAGATAGTTTTGTTCGCGTTTTCCCTACACAAGGAACTGACAATACTTTTGGACTGCTTCTCACTTGAGCCTTTCCACTTCTACAAGCTCATTGAGGTTGCTATCAGGAATAACAAAGACTTTTTCACCAACGATATCATCAAACATCTGAAAGCTATCGAAGAACAGTGCTTAGATTCGCTCGCATGGACATCAGGTTCAGTTTTATGGGAGAAAATCAGCGAGCACAAAGAGCTCGGAAGGAAAGATGCCGACACGGAAGGAATGTTGCCGACAAATCAAGAAGTCGACTTATCTTTGAGCAGCGGAGGATCTCAAGGAAGTCCTAATAGTCAACCACTAAAGAGTCTTCGACTCTTCTTCCGAAAATTTTATCAACTCGCCCATTTGCGATTGAAGGACTTGTGCAAAAATCTACAATTTAACAACCCTGATAATAACCCAGAGAACTTATTGCAAATGATCTGGACGCTCTTCGAGAATGCAGTGATCAAACACACTGAATTAATGAAGGACCGACACGTAGATCAAATTATCATGTGCTGTGTTTACGTTTTGTGCAAGATCAGAGTAAGCAAATTTAATTAAAATGTCTCGTGTGGCTCGTACTAATTTATTTTGATTTTAGGCGAATGAAAATAAACATACATTTGCTGACATCATGAGGTTCTACCGTAATCAGCCTCAAGCTGACAGTCACATTTACCGTAGTGTCTTCATCGAGTATGTTCAATCGTCAGCCAATGCTGAAGTTGTACCAAGAAGTAGCGCAGCGGAGCCGGAAGTTGTTAGTGGCAGGAATACAATTTACGGAACAGAATCGCGTGGCGACATCATTTACTTTTACAACAAAATCTTTGTCCCGAAGATGCAAACGTTTGCAATGAGATTTTCAACCAATGCAGCTCAAGTAATTATACATTTTCAATCGATTAAAAACAATTTTACAGATTATCTTTCCACAGAACAATCTTTTGCTTTCGCCGCTTCCTACTGCTCGGCCAATGATCTCACCAAGGAAAATCTCTCACTGTCATGAAGTTTACGTTCAAACGTTGACGAAACAAACAATTCTATCACCATCAGCACGAACATTAACATACACGATTGAGCAAAGCCCATCGAAGGTCAGTTGTTTAAATAATCTTCGATGTACTTGAATAAATTTATTAACTTGTCATATTCACAGGAATTACAAAGAATCAACAACTTGATCAATCAGAGCTGTAAATTGAATGTTACAAAACGTCTCAACATCGACAACGATACGGAATATCAGCAGCCCAACAAGAAGGTCGCAAAGGATTCTTCCATTCAGCTTTTGATCTCCGACCGTGAAGAATTTAGCAATTAGAGTCAATTGCTTTTATCAACCATTTATTTAACTTAGATTTTATGGAAATATTATTTTGTTGATCAAATTGCCTTCAACTTTCCTCTGCACGTCATAAACTACTTTTCATTGGCAATCTTTTGAAATAACTTCTTTTATTCTAATTTTATATCATGATCGAGTAATCATGAGAGCAATTAAACATCGCTGACTCCTTTCCTTGTTCACGAGAGTACGGCATAAGATAAATAACTTACATTAACTTTTCATTTACGTAACTTCAGATTAATAATCAACGCATAACTTTACCTTAATAGTTGGCTAATAAGAAATACTTTCTGAAATTTTCATGTGATTTTATAATTATTAGTTATAAAATAAAAATAATTTTTAGAAAGTCGCAAAGTTTCTGATAAACTCTCGCCTATTTGTAAAGGCAAAAGTTATCTAACCGATCAAAAGTTATCAGAATCTTCGAAATATATTCATTGAAATCTAAATCGTTTTAAATTCCACAAAACTTTCAGGCACAAAACAAGAAACGGAACCAATTGCAGGTACATTGCTTAATGATTTTTGAAGAGATAACAACTTCCGTTTCCTTCAATAAAGTTTTATTATCCTCGGTCGTGCAAGAGAATGGACAAAAATTTGTATTAGTCATCGACAAAAGAATTGCAAGAATGACAAAAACTTATTGATTAAAACATTTTTTGTTTCAGAATTTCTTCTTAAATAGTTTTGGATAATCAATTTATCAATGACAAATTAAATTTTCCAAACCAACAAAATTTTCCGTTTGACGTTTTCAACAAACCTTCTCAATTTTCAAATAAAAAGACGGAACTTTCAAACTCTGGGGCGACGCTCTCTCAAACTCTCTTCTCTTCAACGAGAATCAGTCGTTGTACTTCACTCGAGTTGATCAGTCGCAATTTTTTCGTCGCGTTCCACAAGTTTTAATTCATTTATTTTATGCTGAAATAAAGCAAAATCAGACAATTTTTAAGTGAAAATCAGTAAAGAAGAGTCAAAGGAATAACTCAAATCACAAACTAAGCAAATCCTAAAAGGTTATTATCAATTAAAGTTCGACCGGGAAATAAAAGGAAAAAAACAGACGCTTCGAGTTCGCAATATCATTAATCGGATATTCATCGTTATTAAAAGGATAATTGATCGGGCCGGTGAGTGTTTCTCGACTTTCGTGAGCTTGGCAAAAATTCTTTAATTCTTCGAGACGCAATAAAGTGTTGCGACACGAGTCCATATGGAACGCAATTTCGTAATTGATCCAGACGAATCCTTTTTGGAGGTTAGAACGGGAGATTCGAAACTTTATTCCCCTGTCGTCTGCAGTCGAGGACGAATGCAGACGAGTTACTTCTGGTGCAATTATTGTTCAACATTTTTTTTCATCGCAACCGATCTCAGACAGCACAACATATGGTTGCTTGTTTAATTTAATTATCTCCGTTTCAACATTTTCTCTTGAAACGCGGCCCCTAACGGTGAAGCCCATTTTGCTTTTCATGAAAATGCTTTTCTCCACAACTCAATGGGCCCGAATCTCAAACACTGGGATCTGTTCGTAAATTACAAGAAAATAAAATTAAAGAGAAAATAATTCTTTGACCCAATCATCGAAGACTTTATCTCGAAATCAGTTAAAAGGCCATGAAATTGCGTTATTGTCCCAAATTTTCTATATCAGCCCCCATAATTTGCGCACAACCTAAGAGACGCTACTCTCCGCACACACTTTTCCCATTTCATGTCTTCTTCTTTTTCTCATTCGGGCTCCATGCGAATCAACAATTTCGTTAGAACGGCAAAGCGAGAAAGGGTCAAAAAGCATCAATAGCGCACCCAAAAAAGACTTCACAATCGAGTTTATTTCGTTCGTCGTCCTTTGTTTTCATGCTTCGTCGTCGCCCTTGTTCTTCGGCGATTTTTTTTTCCTTCCTCAGATAAAAGACTAAACTTGTCACATTTTTATCGCCAAGTGCATTTTTAAATCATTCACGACTTCAGATCTCCAAATTTAAACTTCCTGCTTTAGCGATTGTACTTAAAGCGTCAGAGACTTGACCAGAATTTAAATGAACGCAGTGAACAACAAAGCGAAAAAATTCTCCTTTTTCGGGGGAGGGAGACAAGCTTAAGCTTTGTGTAAAAATGCGGATAGGAATTCGCATCTATTTACATTCCTTCGACTCATTAGAATTCAATATTAATTGAATGGAAATATTTGAGTCGTTCATCACCGCATCAACGGGTATCGCTTCGTGCATTGATAGCTTGAGCTGATCGCTGGCTTACTAATATGTAGCGAGCTTGGACGCTTTTTAGTTTCATTGAGAAAAGACGCAATTGAGTTGTGAATGATAATCTCGGAGCGTGAGTAGCGCATTCCTCATTCATAACACACAGTAAATTGCTGAAATCGCGACTCGTTTGAAACTCATCGTTTAGCTATAAAAATTGCTAGGCTTCTGACTCATTGCTTACTCACAATAAATTATTTGTCTTATCACGAAGCTATGAAGCTCACACAGTCAACATACCAAAGTGTCATAATTTACTCAATTCAATAATTAGTTCGTTTAATGCAAATTTATTAAATATGAAAATGACTTGCAAATTGCACTTAATAAATGGTTTTCTGGATTCCATTGGCATTCTATTGAATGAATTTGTTTCAAGCCAGCAACAATTGAAAAACTTGAACAATTTAGAAATTGAAGTCAACATACGAAAACTGGAATATTTCACGTACTAAGTTTTTCGTTTTATGATGATTGAAAATGAGTTTACGATTTTTCCAACAGAAAGTGTTTTTATTGCATAAAATTTATTTGATCAGAGATTCGTGTCTAAAACGAAATAAGAAGGTTAACGTCTTTAAAAATATTTTTTTTTGCATTCAAAGTCCCAACAGAGATTGAGAACATTAATCATGAATTATCTATGCGGCTATTCATTATAACGTGATTTTTAATCCCAATTGAGAACCTTTTTTGATAACATAAATCACTTTCATCACCCTTTAAGCATCTCCAATGTGAGAAAGGGAAATTATTGATTCGATTATCAAATGGAAATTATGATTCAGATGGGACTGATGAATCTGAACCCATTTTTGCCTTTGATCTTATGGTAAACTCGTTTTTAAAAAGTTTATGGGAGGATACGGGTATATGCCAAGGCATAATGCAAAACGACAAGGGCAAGAAAAAAATATTTTCGATCCCCAAGCTCATTTTGATCGCTTCAGATATTACAGTATCGATAATTTAATTATACGAATTTAAATAAAGCCAAGCTCCGTCGTCCTGAAACATTTCACTAGTCCCCTCCTTTATCATTAATTAGCAGCGTCTTTATCAATTTAGTAGAAAATTAATTTGATTAAATTTACATTTCCTCCTCTCTCTCCTCTTAGAAATAATCAAACAGAAATAAATATGACTGAAACAAACGAAACTGTCGCTGCTGCTCCAGCAACTACCGAGCCAACAAAGGAAGCACCCGTTGAGGAAGCACCAGCTAAGCCTGCAGAGAATGGACATGGCGAGGAAGCAGTCGCAGAAACTCAAACAAATGGCAATGGAACCACCGAAGAAGCAGCAAAGGAGGAGGAAAAGAAAGAAGATCCACCAAAGGAGATGCGCTCGATTGTTTTGACAGGATTCGGAGGTTACAAAGGAGTCAAGATTTTGAAGAAGCCAGAACCAGCAGCTCAAGCTGGAGAAGTTTTGATTCGTGTTCGCGCATGGTGAGTCATTTATTTATATTTTATGAGTCGCATCGTTGCTGTTGCTTACTATCAAGAATTTCTTCAAAATTTCTCTGAGTCTCTCAAGCAGTATCGATGACAAATATCACTTGACACCAAGACTGTTGGCGTCGCACGATCGTTTTATTACCATAAGAAAGCTATTCTAGGGTTGTACTTTAAATATTCATGCAGATCCATGCCTTAGCGAGCACCTCAGGTTGATTTTCACTCGTCTCTCAAAACAGAACGAGGCAACCATCAAAGTTAACAGTCTCGGGACCGGATTCCCGGTGTCATTCTTTAAAACGCATAAATTCTTTCTTTTATCGTTCAGTTCATTGAAATATTTATGGCAATGAAAACGGGTGCTGCCAAGTGAGCGTTGCCAGATGTAAATACTATTTCTCAGTTTCTGTTAGCTCGAGTGTGGTGGAAACACGTGAAACTCTTAAGATGATCATAATTTATACGTTCAATAAGCTCTTGGGTTATCTGCCCTTCTCTCACATCATCACCACGAATTCCGGGAACATTTTTCAAGGGAAATTATAACAAGAGCATGAATTTTCTATTAAAGTCTCCGACAACATGTGTGATTCACATGAGGTTATCATGCATATTCATGAAATGACGCTCAAAATGGTTTTGTCAGTGATAGGGAAAAGATAAAATAATGTTCGAATTTAAAATGCAATCGCTGCATTCCCAACCAAGGAATTCTCATCTGAAATGCTAATTGTGAATGAATGTTTGATTAATCGAATCAATAGAACGAAGATGACGGTCCCTGATGAAGCTATTATGGCCAATTATCTGACTAAATAACTTCAAAATCAGTTCGATAATTGGGAATCTAAAAATCGTTTGTTAGTTTAATAAATTTGATTAGAACCGAAACACAAATATCATTTATCAAAGTATCTTCGGAGAATTGAAATCGATAAAGTTTATAGTTCCCAAGCCAATAGAGGAAAGGGCGAAGTGCTGCTAGGCCCTTATGCGAAGCCCGGCTTGCAAGCATATTGCGATCGTTTATTTATTCATTTGCTCATTTATTTTATGCATCTCTCATGTTTGTGTGTTCCTCAAAATTGTGGAAAAGAACGAAAAAGAATTTGCCCGTTACTTTTACGATTTATGGGATTCACAATTTTAAAACAAACCGGAATGAGTTGTGGAAGCATTCGTCAACAATGTGTTGAAAGAGAAATGGAAATTGATCATTTATGAGATTAGAACCAACTTAACTGGCTTTCCATAAAATCTCGGTAACTAAACAAAATTTTATTTATTGAAAAATGATTCGTCTCGACTCATAAAATATTTTGCGTTTACACTCGTGACGAATTTAAAGAAATACGAGCAACAAAGTCATGTCCGAGACGCAGGACGTTAAGTCTGATTCAATTTGAATGAAATAACTTGAAAGCCAGCCTGAGAAATGAATTTCAAACGAGGGAGAATTTCTTATTGTCAAAACGAGACGAACATTTTCTTTAAAGCAAATGCACTTGAGGTTCAACATGAAATTTCTACGACATTGACATAACTCGACCGTCATTCGCTCTCTGCAATAGAATTCGCAGTTATTTCTGCAAAACTCTTCAAATTTCTTATGGTGATTTATGATTAATACGAGTTGCATGTGTGAGCTTCTTTCTGTGTTCTTGTCGAGAAACCGAACAAACATCATTTGAAACGTCGTCGTCTTGACGTCGAGTTCGCAGCATGTTTCAAGAAGCAATTTCCTCACGGCTGCTTTCCCTATCGCTTGCTCGATCAAAGTTGAAGGGGAATCGTTGGGGAGTTGTTGTTAAAGACGACGCGAAAACAGTAATAAATTTATTACTGGTTCATGACATTGAAGGCGTTTGAATAGCAACAATCAATATTCTCTCTCCAGTTAAGATTCTCCTTCTGCTCTTCTGTTGAAATTCTTTCGAGAAGAATTAATGTCTTTTCGACGTCAAACCAAATTACGCGTTAGAAATTTTGTGACAACAATTTGTCATCAATATCGTCGAAGAAGAAGAGACTCACAATGAGTACAAAGTGGAAATATTAATGACATTAATTCACGCGCTTCCCCTTTATCGTCTAATGGATTTCATTCTAAAAATTTAACTATGCTTTCTAAATGAGTAATGGAAAGAACTTTATTTGATCGAGGGGAAGGAATTCGTCGAGGGATTACACGAAAATTGATTGACGAAAATGCATTGAAGTGAAAGTTTTTCTTCAAAGTCTGGGTCAACCACAAATAGACTGGAAAATCACTCATATCTGACGAAGAGTTTTCATATATTAACGATGTCTGAACGAACAGAAATAAATCGTGCGGAGGAATCATTCGGAAAATGTACAGGGATACGGGCGGGAACATTTATAAGCGCAATAAAAAAAGGATAAACATAAACGAGGATGGAAAAAGTGTTTAAGTATACGCAAACGATGATTTATGACTTTAGTCTGGTTCGCTTCGTTGTTGACTCGGTTTCTAGAAGCTTTCTAGCTTTAGCAATAGTTTTTGCCTTAAATGAGCAGGTCGAATAAAATAAGTAAGCAAACGTGATAAGAAGAGAAGCAAGCGGTGTCCTCTCTTCGAATGTCGCAATCGCAAAGCCATAAATTTCAATTGGAAATGACATATGAGAGAAATACTGCATGGCTCTGGGAGTCAATGGCTCCAAACAAACGACAATCTCATTTTTTGTTTGACGTCATGATGTATGTAAGGAAGAAACGCAGAAGAAAGTTCGATAACTTCTTTGGTTGGCACGTCGTAAAAACACTGATCACGTTTTCTTCAGATTTTTCACTTCCTTTCTCTACTCGTCCGATGTTTTTTAATAGGAAAATACTTCCCTATGTGCACTATCTGTTGGAGTAGACATTAACTTTATGCTCGCTTTTTATGCGCTCCAGACAGCAGTTGACGACGCTTGGCAAACGTCGGGAAGGAAAGTGTTTTCCAACTCGATGGAACTTGAAAAATGAAATTCTTCTTCATAGTCATAGATGAATCATTGAACTTTCCTTTCATATTTTTCATATTGATTCTCTCAAACTGCATAGAACGCTCCCTCGCCTCCTTCGTAAGCTCTCAAAGCCAAATAAATTGCAATTTATTTGGAAATGATGCGGAAAAACATCAAAACATGTTAAGGAATATCATTTTTCCCATTTTTATTGAATCGTCGGGAGTATTGCCCTCTTTCTTGATCAGAATGATGATTTGAAGCCGTTTATTGCTCTCGGAATAAGAGGCGAAACACAGAGAAGATAAAAATTTATCTTCAAATGAAAATGACAAATTGCAATGTTGATGACGACCCTCTAATCCTCGGCGATCGTAATTGTTTCGCAACTCACAAGAAAAAAGAAGAAGTGAGTTGACAAATAAAATAACAAATGTCACCTCCAGGTAATAATCCAAATAATAGCTTTGGCCTTTAGAACACAACTAGTTGCTAATTACTGCAGAAAGACATCAACTACCGAATCACTTGCGTCAGTTTCCTCGTTAAATTTTCTAACAAAATGTTCCCTCTATCTACAAAATTTTATCGGAAAGCAATTATCAAATGCACACTTACATGAACATGAAACATTTAATGGGTAAATCAACAGGATGTCCCATAATACAAAAAGACGGAAACATTCCAACTCGCATTAAAGTGAAAATCATGTTTCTTTGTTTCTTCCTGTGTGCTTTCGCTATCGAGCCGGTAACTTTGATTTAAATCCAGAGAACTTTCGCTTTTTTCAGATTCAAGATTCACTCTGAGTCATTATTTACCCTTCTCCCTCCTTGGGTTCGGTTGAGCTACCGCTCTTTAACGATCTCATAAAGAAACTTTAAGCACTTTGTTTGTTTACGAGTAAGCAACCGAAGGAAGATGGTGGCAAGGAAACTCGAGTCAGATCTACATTTTCTTATTCCTTTAAGAGGGGAGCAACAAATATTCCACGCACGAAATATCGACCGAGGAAAAAAATAACGAAAGAAAGCTCCTAAAAAAAAGAGAGAAACAAATTCCCCGATCATAAAAGTTTTTCCATCCATTTTTGATGCTCGTCTTGAAGACGAGAGAGCAGCAAGAATAGGAAGCTAATATAATAAGAAAAGTTCATTGTATCTCCGTGTGTGCGCTTTGATGGGATTGAATAATGGCGACAGTCTGATTGAATTACTGTTAATCTGGTAACACGGTTTGAGACGGGCGAACATTAACTCTGAGATGAGATGATTGTGCTGGTGTTTGTAAAAATCATTAGTTTGGGGAAAATTTCTTCTTCATGCGGTTCACCCGCTTGTCGACATCAACATGTTGTGTTGCTTCTTCTCACACCCCAAGTCGTCATCTCGTAGAATGAATAAGACGAGACTCAAGCACTTTCGCTTGCGTTCGTCCCAAGTTGTCAGGTGAATCTTAAAGCAATTTCTTCTATGCTGTAAACAGAAGACTAGAGAGAGAGAGAGAAATATTTGCATTGCCAGAAATTTACTTTTATTTCAAACATTTGGGTTTCTTGACAACTACGCCGAAAGACGAAAGGCCTCTCAATACCAGGAAGGATGATGTGGCATTTGAAATGCTCGGCTTACTTGGAGTTCCCATAGCTTCATTTCTTAAATGATTTATCAACGTCTCGTTTCTCAGACTCGATGTCGAAAGAGCAGCGAGCAAGACACAAAAAAATCTGATTGCTGCGGCAAATTCATAAATTTGAGACTCTAATTAATTAAATATGTCGGTCAGACATTGGGAATCCGATGTGTTTCAAGACGTCTGTGTGTCAGACGCGAGTTTCATAACTTAACTTTGTTTGGTATTTCGGAATGGATTAGAATTCTTTAAATCCCCATCGCATGCATTTCAAGAGTAGATTTTCAATGTTTCTCGGTTGTCTTTGAAGGTTATTCTCTGTGCGATGATGTGTGGCAGCTTCGAGAGATTTGTTTTGTGATTGCGACGAAACGTTTGAGACGTCGTCGACGAAGGATTAGAAACGAAATTAAGAATTGGTAATTTATTCAGAAACGTTTTTGTCGTTCGAGGCGAGCTCACGGAAAATTGAGAATTCAGTTCACAAAACGACGACGCTCAGCTATTTCGTTTCACTTTCCTTTGATACACGTCCAGCATGAAGAAGTCCATTAAATGCCTTTATATAGCTTTTCACACTTTGTTACTCTTGATCGGAGGCCAATCATCTCGTAAATGAAGCTTTATCATCATCAGTAAATTAATGTGGGCAGACGTAGCATCTTCCGAGTAATGCATTGGACATGGTGCGCCGGATTGAACTGGAAAGAATTTTCGAGAAATATTTTATAACATTCTCTGCTGTTGGGAAGTGCAGAAGAATTTTGTTTACGCTCTGGTTCGATGCTTTTCGCACTAGAATTTGAAATAAATTAAATTTTATTGCGCAGCTCAACGTATTTTGATAAGATTGAATTGAACTCGTCTTTGATTCGCTCTCTTCTCCTTCTCGTGTATGCTTCAACTCTTCACATTGATTCTCTTCGCATACTCGGTCGACTGCTGAGCTAATTTGACATGAGAAGGGACTCGAGAAAACACATACACCAATGTCGTAATCGAGAAGTAAAAAGAGCCCGGGACTCTTGTGTAACGTGAAAAAGAATTAAACGAAAGAAAAATCAAGAACGTTGGAAGAGGCGAATAACATTAGTTCGTTTGAATGATGATTGCTGTTTAATGCGTTGTATCATGACCGTTCTCATGTGTGTTGTATAAACATTCTACAAGTCCAAAAACGCGCTCTGCCTTCTCGTTTTTACGAACATGAAACAAACAGAAATAAAAAACTATTAAAATAATACATAACAATAATAATGCCATCGGGCGAATGAATCCGAAAATGATTCCAGGATTGAATTTGGGCTTAGTCACTGCTGAGTATGTCTCTGTCTCTGTACTTGATGAAAAATGGCTTCAAGTGAACTTCTTTTTTTGTGAACAGAAATCAAGATAAACGAGAACTGCTTCGACCTGGGTCCCCCAGAAAACGAATTCAACCGTTAAATTGATGAAGCTTTCTTTTGTTGTTACGTTTCTATTTCTTTAAATTGACATTAACAATTGAGACGTTCTTCGGTTCTCTTACTTCTCTTCATTCTGATTAATAATTAATGGTCAGTCAATTGCGCAAATAAGTACAACTCGACCGTTCAGTTCATTGGGTTGAAACTTTAGGCTTCAAACAGTCCAGAAAGGAAATCAACGTGCGACTAAGCTTGACCTGTGTTGTGACTTCTTCTTTAATTGTCCCTAAAAAAATAGAATCAAATCTCTCTCTACAAGAATAGAATAAAAAAAGCTTGTTTTGTCGTTGATCGTTAGCCGGTGAGAATGACGCGATATTTAGAACAATTCGAACAATGAAAGCCACGCTGGGCACGGTGATTCTGAATTAGAGCCGCCGCGTGTGTGTTGAGATTTTAATAATCGACAGAATTAACGAACATGAAGAACAGAAAAAATGTAATTATATCAAGATTGGTATGAGAGAGGGGTTCAAGGACGGCTTTGAGCATGATCACATGAGTCAGCGTTTGGGCTCGCGATCACCAGTTTCCGATCTCACAAAAAGGTTCATTCAAAGCCAGTAATTAGAATTTTTAACGATTTTTTATTCTCTCTGTTGTGGTTTCTATATTATTTTCGCTTTCGCGGATGAAACCTCTTGAAGTTGTCAGTTTTTTGCCATGAAAGTCTCAGCCTGAAACTCAATTCACTTGCAAACGTCTTTTCTCGATTATATTGCCAAGTCAGTTGTGAAAGAATGAACATTTTTTTTGCGAGTCCAAAAAAGCGATGCTTCGGTTAATGATTACTTCACTGCACGCACCAATTGGCAAAAGTGCGGCTTCAAGTTCACACCGGAGTTTCATCTGAATTCCTAGGAAAGAAGGCTGCTTCGTGCTGCAACGTTAAGCGATGTTTCAATGAGCTCTCGTTGCTCGTAACTCACATTGAATCGGTCACGAATTTATGTTTGAAACTTAACGGCACCTGCACATGGAAAAAAAATTGTTTGAACAAGAATTCCTCGCGCTTCCATTCTTTTAACCACTTCATTCCTTTTCTGATCATGCCGGAAGTGTACAATTAAAAACAAAATTGAGTAATGATGCAAATTAAGAAGATTGCTGACGATTTTTTTTTTTCGTTGAATGGCAAGTTATTGTGCGAGAAGTGAATTGATGAAACGCAGAGCGTGAATACTTGTGACCTCGTCAAATTGTTGTGTAATTGAACTGATTGCATGCTGTCAACGCTGACTCAGAAGTGAATCAAGTGTCGGCTATGATAAGTTCAGTTTACGATTAAGACGAATGAGCTCATAAATGAATTTGATTCACTTCGATTCAAAGGAAATGAAATAATATTTCTTCTTATCTTCGTTCGCTCTTAATTGTGATGTTTTATTCGCAAATTAATTGAGACTTATGACTGATGACTAAGAATGCAAAACGATCTTCACGGCTCGCGAACCCTCTTTGGGTGAAGAACAATGAAAATTTATTAGCATTTTTAAAGCTCGCGCATTCAATTAGCTTGAGTGTTCATCACAGTAGACACAACGAAATACAAATTTGTTATGTTTCATGAAGTTGCAAGGAATTTTTTAATTAAAAAACTGTACGACGATAGCAATTAATATGAAACTTGCAAATTAATCTAAATTTTTACGCTCATCTGGCAATCAAATTTCATCTCGTTCATCGCGGCATGAATCTGGTTTTCAAGATGATGAATCATCCTAGAAAGAAATGCAATTTCTCGAACATCTCTATGATGATGTGTAATTTCCACGCTCGCCCAACGATAACTGTGACGCATCGATCGCTGATGGCGATTCATTCTTGTTGTCCAAGAATGTAGTAACATGATTCAGCTTTTAATTGCATTTCAAATTCCCAATCGTGTTTAATTTTTCTGGAAGCATTTAAGAAAATATTTATAGACGAATTATTGGATATTGTGGGTAGAGAAGGTCATTTACACTTAATTGAGTTTGATAAAGCATTCTAAGAGGGTCTCACACCATGCGACAGTCTTAGCATTAAGATTATGAATGAAAATTCCTCTCTTCTGCATTTATCAAAATTTATGGCATCCGGGTTAAGGGATGCTCAGTTGACTCGATCAGAATCTATTAAGATTACTCTCTTGGTGGCTAATTAGAAGTCTCTGAAGTAAGATTTGAAGTCTGCGATAAAAAATTCATAATCTCATGATAAAAGAAGTTTCCGGAGGATTTCCAGTTGAGAAAACGAAGAAGAAATTAGTCGCTGTCAATAAGGAAGCTGAGCTGAAATGAAAAGAACGTTTTCGTGTATACATTCAACTGTCGGATGGAGAACAGCGAAATTATTATTAATTTAATAATCTTAAGATTCAAGTGAACTCTTCAGACTCACAATGAGATGAATGAATAAATTTTCGGGGTGGACGCGAAAGATGTTTCAGTTTTTTTTCTTTGTTCGGGAGCAGTTTGAGTGAGTGAAGTTGACTGGCAAGCCCAGCGGATATGGCAAATATAATAAAAGGAAAGAAATCTTCATATTTGCACAATTCGAGAAAGGAAAAGAATTTCGTTGCTTTAAGAATTGAAAAGTATAACTGGCAATTAGAGTCTTCTTGTTATTAAGAGAGAGACTTTCAAATATTCTTAATTTCGAAGCTTAATTTATTTCTGTGCTCATTCAGAGATAAAAAGTTATTTTGCCAAAGGCGACATTTTGATGGATCGGAGCACTGACGCTATTTCAATTCTCATGGCCTTATCGTGATTTACTAAAATATTTAATTAAAGTATTTACACAATATCACGACGATCCATTATAATTTGAGACGTTTGATTGCGCGACATGCTTCCCCAAGTTGAATGAACAAACACAGCATCAGTCTCACAACATCAGTGATGCTTATAAATAAAGTATCGATTCTTGTGAAAGATTCAAAGGCTTGTCGAAGGTGCTAATGCTTCTTAAAAAGCCCTTTGCCTGCTTTTTATTTTATTGGGTGTGTCACTTCTCTCTGCAAGAAGAAAGAAGCCTTTTTTTTGAAAAGGTAATCGAGTTTCATGTGTGCTAACCAATTGTTCAGCGTCAATCCTCTGAAGTCTACAAAGGGGAGAATACAGAAAGAACGAAACCTTTACTAAGAATTAAAACATTTAAACTTTGGTTACGCGTTCACCCAAATCATCTTTGACTTTTTCTTCTTCTTCGTTCTTTAAAAATTTGTTCGTTGGTGTCGCCTTTTCCCATCTCGCGATCAACAAAGGTCCCCGAACAAAAAAAAATTGTTTTCAACGATGATTGAAGGAAATAAACGCTGATTTTCTGTATTGTCGCCGCTACTTCTTAATTTTGACATTGCTTGCTCCTTCATCTCTTTTCGCGCGACGAAACTTGCTCCAACTTCTCGATTCCGTTTTGGAATGTTTATAAGAAAATATTGAACGTTGATACAACAAGCAAACTTGGTAAATCTTTCCTCCTCAGGTGCGCTTGTTTGGGCTCTTTAAAAAATTAAAAATCTCATGCTCATGATGAAAAAGTAAACGAACGAACGAGATGTAAAGAGTAACAAAAATACGTTGAATGAAAGCGAAAAGAACACAAGGCAAAAGAACTCCACGAGGCGGCTGCTAATAAAATCGCAAATAAAGCGCAAATCATTTCAATTTCTTCGCAAGAGAAGCTATGAATCATAAAATTATAGTAAACAGGAGATTCACAAAAAATATTTGTCGAGAGATATTCTCTCGTGGCTAAAATTATAACTGAAGATAATTTATTTCGTAATTTGCTTCATTTGATGAAAAAATTGTTTAATGAGAAATTATTTGTTGAGAAAACATAATTTGTTGGCTGTAATCATAATTTAGGGATCAAGCTAATATTTCATCTCAAACCGTAATTTCTCATTTCTCGAAATCTATCACAAACTCGCGAAAATTCTCTCTCCAGTCTTCTCATTAAGATTTCATTTGTTTGTTCTTCACATGAGGTTGCTTTCCACTGAATTATGAAAAACTCGTTTGCCAAAAAGATCTTTCAGAGTAAAGCGAAGAATTATGTAATGGAACGATTTTTTTTTGCGTTTGAAAAATGATGCTTGATTCTTCTTGCTTCCTTCTCAAACTTTTTTCTCTCATTCTTTCATCATTCGCAACTTCATAAGTTGTGCGAAAGATAAATTTATCAAACTCCTCTTATAAAGGTTTCAAGATCTGAGTGTACAGTGAAGGGCGCAAGAAGCAGCAATTCTTCGAGCAGAAGGAAAATATAAACAATTCTCGTTTCATTTAAAACGGAACTTACATGAACGAGAATGTAGAATCATAAATGTTTTAACTTACTCACTTTTCGCTCCTCCGCCGACACATCACCAGACTTTGTTTATAATTAAAATGTAAATTAAATAGTTGGAGGGGCCGAGATGGAGGCGATGAGGCTTCGCTGTGTAATAAATTAAAGAATTTACAGCAAATGAAATGAAGATTTATTTAAGAAGAATATCAAGATGCGCAAGAGCACTCACACTTTCTCGCTTATAGATTTTACTTAGTCGAGAAAATATCGTTGTTTACAAACTTCTTTTAGCTCTCGAAGAAGCTCGCTTTACACCCGATCTCTTCTCATCCATTTAGCAGCTTCAATTCTCTATTCAAGCTTTGTGCGCTTTTTAAATAAACAAAGAATCTACAAAAGCCGCGTGAAGTCTCAACTGTTAGCATGATTTTCCATTGCTAAGTTTATGGACACGAGACAAACATCGCGAAACAAGTTGAGAAGCAAAGCTGTAACCACAACACGTGGAATGCGTTAAACTAATACGGAAAATCAAATTATTTGAATTAACGAACATTGATTAAGCGATGTGTGTCGACTGACTCAACTAATAGAGAATGTGCCTTGGAATTCCAATCTTTACTTATCGTACCTTAGTTGATCATATGCGCAGAGCAAGAAGAATCTAAAACAGAGTCGATATTTCCCAAGCGTGGGACGCTACCTGCCTCTTAATGCTATTAAAGAGCATAAATATTTTGTTGTTCGCTCCTTTTCGGATCGACCCACAAGGATTTATGTTTAAGCCTCGCATGCATTGTCTCCCGGCTTCTCTATTCGGGAGTCAGGTTTGGGCTTTCTCGGCTTTGTTAAAGGACAAACACTAAACGCTGCGACTCGCATTCTTCTCAGCCTAAGGCTTGAAAAGAAATCCCAATTGGATGTGGTTTTTACGATGTTTCCCTCATCGACTGTTTTGTCACTTGACTCGACCGAAGAAATTGGATGCAATGTGTGTTGTGGCAAAATCTCCGTCTCTGTCGTCAAAATGTCCAGTGCGCAATGTATACAGAAGTTTAATTAAAGCCCCGGATTCGTTAAATGCGACGGCAGTTGTGTGGGAAAAGGAAGTCAAATGTGCTGTCTCAAGAATGAAATTAATTATTTATGTATCGATCGCTCTCTGTCTGATAGTAAAGAGAAGCTACACGACTTTAGTTTTCATCCAATCTTCGTTTAATTACTGTAATGTTAGAGCCAACGGAATTCGTTACCAAAACGTTTAGTCGAGCGGAAGTGTTGGTTAACAAATGCTTCTGTGCGCCGTCTTCTCTCTCTCTTCGCAATGCATGATTTAATTTTAAATTGTTTGTAATTATAATTTTATAGTGCTTCGCTCTTAAAAACATTAGCAGCGGAGAAAAACGCTTGAAATCTAATTAAATTCGGTAATGATTTTAACACATTATGGACTCTCTTCGCAATGCTTCACAATTGAGAAGAGAACTCGAGGTCAGAGAAAGTTTTACGATCTCGTTTTTCTTTTCATCTGATTTTAAATAAATTCAATGGAAAAACTTTTTTCCTGCTTTGAAAAATCTCGACATAATTGCAAGTACAATAAATAACTCATTTGATTTTAATTGTTCGAGTTGTGGTTGATGATCGACACTGAATATATCAAACCCAAAAAATGTTTTCACTTGAAAAAAAAAAGGTTTATAATTAAATTTGAATATGAAATCGCGATAAATGTTTCTCGCATAAAAATTGAAGCTACCGAGTTGTGTGCGTCAGTCGAGATTAAAAAAAACTTGCTGAGCTTGGAAAAACAATAAACATAAAGAGATTCGAAATGTTTACGATCGTAGCTCGATATGGAATGTCTAGTGAGAATATGTAAATGAAAGTTCGTGAGTTAACTTTGTGACAATGTCATTAGTCATCGAGATAGAAGAACTTCCTCAGGGGAGACCTAAGCGAATTAATGATTTCTCATACCGAACGATTTTAAAATAATTAAATTTGTTGTTTACCTAACTGTCCCCTACAGAATTGGACAAATGCCGCCTTATCTCATATTTCGAATGCGTGCGATCAGATTTTCCGTCATGCATGCATTCATAAACGTTTTTAGCGGGACAAAATTGTTATTTCTCTCGTTGTGGCTTATTCATTCTTTTGTTTACTTAAATTTCGAAAAAAAAAGAGAAACATTACAATCGAATCGGATCGGCGCGAAAACAAAATAATCTGAAACGTAGCTTAGAAGAAGTTGCGTTGTGGATAACAATTCTGTTTGTTTCGAGAGACTCAAACTGAATCTCAATTGATAAACCATTGCTGCTTGAGACGAAATAGATTTAATTTCAAGTTCCTTCGATGAAACAATGTCGATGCATTCAGATTTGAATATTTTTCTTGTGCTTGTTTGGAGAACATTTATCAAATAAATTGAGCTTGATAGAGAAACAATATTTTCACAAAGGTTTCTTTGAAGTTTATGAGGCATTGATTAATATTAAGCGCGTTATAATTAGATTCCCGTTTGACTTCCAGAAAAATCTAGACAACCAGAAAGTCAGTGACAAGTTGGGAAGGGATAAAATGCCACGGAAATTTATGACATTTGAGTCTGGATCGTTTGGGACTCTGTACACAGACACATGAGATTTTAAGGCGATGGAGGAGAGAAAAAAAATGAGAAACAATCCAGATGTTGAACGGCCTAAAGATTTGTTGAATGTCGAGGGAATATTATGGCGATGCCTGTTAATTTAGATTAGATTTCTTCTTCTCTCTCCTCTGGCTTCGCTTTACAATTTAATTTTTATTTCTTTTCGCTTTCAACGTCACACACATCAACAAAGAGAATCTATCTGAAGTGGTTTCATCTTCTGCCTTGTTTATTCTCCAATTTTGTCTTATAAGTTATATCGAAAGTAATAACAAGGAGATTGAAGCGGAAAAATATCCACTTGAGAATCGGCGTTCATTGCCTCGAAATTACTTCGAGTTTTGAAAAGAAACCGTAAAGAAATTGAATGAGTGATGTTGTATGATTGCTTCTTGTGAAGATTTTGATTTCTCAGACTCTTTATCTCACTCTCGAATTATTAAAAACGGATTCGTAGATCTTATGTTGAAGATAACAGAATTCTTACGATTGACCTCCGTCGTTTTATGCGTCCCTCCACTTGAGCTCAGCATAAAATTTTTGTTATCTTCGTAAGCCAGAGAAGTGAAGGGAAACAGATCTCAATTTATGGATTCAAATGCTTCGACTACACGAAGATGCGCAATTGCTGTGATTAATTCACGTCGCATACTCATGATAATCGTCAAGTTCTCCACGTTTGACTGACGGAAGATTACGAGACTTCCATAAACACTCGAGAAACAGTTACGCAAATCGTCTTATATTTCGCATCGGAACTTTGCTTCTCGAGATTCAGTGGCTTTGCCAGACAATGAGTCGCTGTCTTTATTTAATTCTCTTGAGACGGATCATCTCAAGTAGCGAACGAGAGTTTCATTTTATTATTGTGTAAGCAACAACAATGCAACTATGGCAGTTTCTTAAAAATCTTTGTATGTTGATTGCTAAACATTTCTCTTTTTCCTTTCATTGCAGTGGATTGAACTTCCAAGATTTGATGGTGCGCTTGGGTGCAATCGATTCTCCACCAAAGACTCCAACCATCCTTGGCTTTGAATGTGCTGGTGAGGTTGAAGCAGTTGGCGAAGGCGTAGAAGACTTCAAGGTGAGTTAAAAAGGTCTGGAGCAAGAAAGATAACAGTTGCAATAAATATTTCTTTTCTCTTCGATTTGCAGGTTGGCGATCGCGTTGTTGCTTTGCCAGAGTTCCGTGCTTGGGCTGAATTATGCGCCGTTCCAACGAAATACGTCTACAAGCTGCCCGATGAAATGTCTTTCCAAGACGCCGCAGCCATCACGATGAACTATTTGGTTGCTTATATCATCGTCTTCGAATTGTTATCTCTTCGCCCTGGAAAATCTCTTATGCTCCACTCAGCAGGAGGCGGTGTTGTAAGTACACTCACGTTTTCTATTAAAATTATATTTAGAGTCGGGAGAAAAGATTCTCACTTGAACCTTTGGCCTTAACTAAAAGAAAAGTCCATTTCACCTTTGAAAACACTTAAGCCACACGCTTTGAATTCCTCGGTTGTGAGAGATGATAGCGGAGCTTCGTTTATTTGCACGGAATGTGCTTCGATCAACCTACGCGGTCAACAAACATTCTGATTGTATTCGCTACGGAATGATAACGAAATTTCGTTGCTCGTAAACAAAATTTTGTTGACTCTGCTGGCGTATGAAAGTCAATCCCGCTATCCACACCGCAAAAATTCATTACCAGTAAATCCACTCGATCCACTCAACGTACGTGACTAATTCTCGCGATGGTGATTTAGAGTCTGAAGGCTAAAGAATTGATATCGTTTTCTATGATTCCATTTTTTTTTCTCTCTCTCGCAAAGTGAATTGCTGATCAAGAAGGATTCAGAGATTTTAGTTAGCTTCGTTCAATCTTCACATTTTTTGCCTTCAAAACTCTTTTCAATAGAATCAGCGAAGCTCATAGTGAAAAATATCCGATAGGCAAATGCTGACTCCCACTTCCGAGCATAGAGAATTGAGGGGACGCTCAAGTGCATATCGATTTTTGATGAAATCGAATTCAAATCGAGAGTGACTGCGTGTGCGAATAAAAGCAGAATGTGCCTTTGTCTCTCTCCATTGAAAAGGGTTAAATTTTGCATGAGGACAATACGTTTCAAGATGGATTCCCCTTTCGAAACAAATCGCACAGAAGCGAGTGGAATTTTTAAAGCCATGAAATTATAGCCTCGGATTAGTTGTAATGACGACGAGACGATAACAAAAGGTTTAATTGCTGCTCGCTAAGCGCCCCTCTTAACATCTAAGACTTTGCATATGGCAAACAGAAATGTAATGTACGAGAAATAAAACATTTCCGGAAGCTTTAATCGTTAAATGACGGTTTTCTCCGACGACGATGCCTTACAATTATCTCTGTTCATGTCTAAGAGCAAATTACTTTTTATGTACAAAAAACGAATCATTTGCGAGATTATGGCAAATGGAATTCTCGCGTAGTCATCAAACAAGTGATGAACGAAAATTTGATGTTTATGTTCCTTTTGGGAAATTGTCCACAAACAACAAGACACTTGCAAAATCATTCTGACAGACATTTTTATGAAGCTAATGAGAAATTCCGCTTAAGCTCATTTTGTTGAGCACTTTTACTGAAAATATTTTCCATGAAACTTCATTCTTTCCGTCGTGGCCGTGAAACATCGACATTGAATCGGAAACTCAATACTTTCGGGAAATTGCGAAAGTGAAACTCCTTCCACGTCAACAAAGCGGCGGGAGATGCTTGTTTACTTAATGAAGTTCTCTTCTTGTTTCTTTTGTGGTTTTGAAATCCTAGCCCGTCTCGATGTGTAACGAGTTGACAATGAGAGTCATTAAAAGAATTTCAAGGGCTTTGATTGCGAGGGGAAAAAAACCTTTTTTTTTGTAAGGTTTGGCAAAGTTAGAGACATTAATGTTTCCTAATTTGAGAAGATGAATCAATATTTGAGTAATTGAAGGGATAGTTCAATGAAGAAGCTTTATTTCATCTGATGACAGTTTAAGATAAAATAAATTGTTGTCTCTTTGACAATATTTGATTTATTTGAAATCAGATCGAAGTGGAAACTTTCCTTCTTAATGAACCAAAGCGGTTTTACTTTTGTTGTTGATTTAGTTCTTCAGACCGCGCTCTTCACTTTTCTTCCCAGGGAAGTTTACTCATAAACAGATTTTGTGGCTTCTGATTTCATTTTTTCTTTATCATTACTTTCTGTGCTGTTTATTCATTCGATTATCGCTCATTTTGTCGGATAATTTCCATCTTTAAATACTCTACAGAGTAAGCGAGCGCCTCAAGAATCTTGCGTTAGGGAGAAAACATTTGTTGTCGAGACGTGTTAAAGACGCAAAGATTTTGTCGCTTTGCTGAAGCTTCGCGCGATTGCCGAGGTTAACGACTTGAAAGCGCCTGCAAATTGCTTTCCATTCTTCTATATTTAAAGTGCTTTTCTCGTCTTATCATTTTCCGCCTTCACTATCTGCTTCATAATCAAGACGAGCAAATTTAGATTCTTGAGCATGCTGTGCGAAGAATGATTTTCATACCACTCACTCCCTGTTCTCGTATCCCTGCTCATTTTGCCAGACTTCTCCACTTCGTTCCTTCTTTTTTCGAGTAAAGAACACTTTATTAAATGGAGATAGGGAAAAGTTTGCATTGAAGAATTTTAATTTTCAACTGAAAAAAGAAAACTTCTTCCCAGCAATTTCCAATTAAGTCTAACAATTTAAGCATCGTCAGGCATCGTTAATTTTCCTCCTTTTTCGAAGCTTCTTCTGACAACACATGGAATGATAATGCAAAAGACAAAACCACATGTACGATTGCGGAAAACTCAGCTTCCGAGTTTAAATATAATCGTCCATAAGTTTTCTTCTGCTGCTTCCCTGATTTTCCGTTTCGCTTTTCATCTTCTCCACTACTCGGATATCTCTCCGACTGGATCTTTTTATTGCTTTTGTTGTTTGAGGAGTCGGGGGCAACAGCATCAAGTTTTTTTTTTCATCAGTGAACTCAGCAAAATGAAAATTGTTTTGTCTGCGAGGCGCAAACGCAGCGAAAGCTGCTGCAAGAAAATTTATTTCCATTTAATGAAGCTTGATGGCGTATGTATCTACATGAGAATCAAGTCAACCGTAAATATTCAATCACTTCTCTCTCATGTGAGATTTGATGGAGATGCTAAAGCCTAAAGGCTGACCGGGGCTTTATTGAAGTTTTCCTTTGTGATTTCATATCAACATCCTTCGCCTTCCGGCCACACCTCAAATCCTCCCTCCCTTTCTCGCCTTTATTCAAATCTCACATCAAACAAAGGAAACTATTTCCTCGGGCGCTGCTTTTTCCAACATGAATCCTAATGACGAGGAATAAATTTCATTAGAGGAAAGGAGGAGAATTTCATATTTCAAAATTAATTGTTACGAAGCAACTTTTACGATTAATTCAATTGATCACGTTTGAGAAAATTCATTTATGAGCTACTGCGTCGCTCTGGAGCCTTTGTATGTCAAAAGTGCTATTTGCGATAAACAACTTCGGATTATTTCCACTTTAATGCCGCCACGTCACGAACACGCCGGTAACTTTAATTTCCCTTGGTGATTGTTGGGGAAAATGCTGAGTCGTGAGCTTGAGTCATCAGGAAACTATAGAATTTCCTTCAAATGAAGCCCTGAGTGCAGTCAAACATAGAGGAGAAAAGTAATTGGGGCGGCAGACAGACTGTCTTCGGAAAAGAATGAATTTAAAATGACTCTGACACCGCCACGAAAGGCAAACTTTAAGCACTAAATAACAGGAGCGCGTTCGTTCGTGAGAAATCGTGACTCGGAATGGAAAAACTAAAATATCATTTTTTGCCCGATTGAAAAGCGGAATAATTTATTAAAGTTGCTAGTCGCGACGCGGTCTATGAACTGTCTGGGGCGGAGGACTAAATGTTACCCTAGTCGATGGACTAGCGTCATCACGTGCCAATAATTATTGGGTGAAGGATTCGACATTTAAATGCATTTCTGAGTATTGAACGTGAAATGCAAACACAAAGTTCTCGCGCTCGTGTAACACAGAAATTATTTTAATGGAGAAGCGTAATTGCAGAGCCGTGCAGTTCAAAGTGTTCCAGTTTTTGATTGAAACATGCGAGAGAGTTTTCAGCACAAAAAAAAACCAGAAGAATGCATCGACCGTCACAAGGTTATTCGGCCCCTTAACATATGGAAGTGAATGAAGTCTTACAATCGCTCTCTCGCTCAAACGAGAGCACTGACAATGAACTTTTCGGAAACTAATCGTTGTGTTTTTTTTTTGCCTAAACTCGATCGAAGAAAATCGATATCATCGTCAGTCGGATTAGGTTTGAGGCGAAAACATTGTTGGGCTTCAGTTCTGAAATTTTTGTGATGATGGCGAACCAACCCACACGCAAACAACGAAAAAGGAAACGACAACGCAATATTGACATTCAACAGTTATGAAGCTTCTTAGTCGAGGGGTTAATTTTGTTGTTTGTTCATCATGACTTAGGCATTGACTGTGGGAACAGTTAAAATTGAAAGTAATAACAGTTCTCGAATCGATAAACCTGTTGAATAATAAAAGATTTATTCCCTCTTTCTCTTCGATTACGATTGATTGTCATTAGCATTAATTTTCTTGCTCTTGACGATAAATTTTCCGCTCAATCTCCAACCGTAAGTCTCGGACGATATGATATCGGAAAGTTTCTTTCGTTAGGCCTCGCTGCTGAAACGGAACCATAAAAGATTGTAGCGAGTGTAAAAATAGAAATTCTTGTTGCCGAGCAGAAATTTTATTTCCGATTTCAATATTTTATCGTCTTTCTTGGAATTCGCTTACTCTCTTTTACGATTCATATTGCGCAATTGAATTCAATGACGCCGGCGCCTTACAGAAGCTCCCTCTCAATGCTTTGCACGATTCGCATTGAGCTTACAACGATATTTATTTTATTATGGGGTTTCGCTACTGATTTGCTTCAAAGGAAACAATAACCATCCTCGAAGCACTTGAATGAGAGAGTTGATGGCATTTTTTGCTGCGGCGCATTTACGATTCTCAATTGATAGCCTCAACGTTTTTACTTTCCGGGTTTGTACCGTTTAACGATCCCCTTGACTCATAAAACGCTGATATGCCAGGCTTGGCACCTCTACCGCAGTTTCATCAAAGAAAAATAATTTTCATTCGTCATCTACGAGAAGAGAAGTGGAATATGAAGATAAATGTTTGCTAATTGAATTCTTTTCGCTAACGAGTGCCTTGTCGGATCTCCGCTTTCACACTGAAAGTGAAATCAAAAGTAATGCGCTTTTCCTCTTCTATCTCTTCTTTTATGAGTTTGTTTAAGTATTCTAAGAAATGTTTCGTTCAAAATAAATTTATTCGTGAATCTTCTTTGACGATTTGTTGCTGTTCTCGAAACGATTAGATTTCTTCTTATATTCACTAATTAGAATAATTTTACATTCTTTTGGCTTTGAGCAATTTTTAAGTTCAAATTTTAATTGCTCCGAGATTTTCCGATCGTCAACTTGTTAGAAGAAACGAAAATCCCGACACTCAAAGATCGTTAAACATTATGCAGACGCTTGAGCGATGCTCTTGATCCAAGCAAGGTCAATTAAGACACTTGAGAAACGACGATTTTTTTTGTGGGAAATTATGGGAATTTCATCTTGATGAGCGTTGCGTGTTGCTCAATCAACATAATTTTACTCTTCTCTTTTCCGCTTATACTCGTACGTACCACAAGATATTTATTTCTGCTTTCGCTCGAAATTGTTTAATGAAATTAAACACAAAATAACGATTTGAAGATGATTTAGGGCACTGGTTTCAATTCTTAAAGTTCGTTTAATAGTTTTTGGAGTTTGGCAAGTTTCAGGGTCGTCGCCAAAACATTTTCTTGTCATACAAAACACGTTTTCATGTGGAATCTAATTATTTGAGCTGTTCAACATTTTCTGATGAAAAAGTAATTTCAAACGAAAATGTTTTGGCCCAAATGTCGTTGTAACAATTCACCGGAAAGAAAGTTTTCGCACCAAAAAGTGTTGGAAAAGATTACTTCGGATTTGCTGCTAACAAAATTAATTTAACTGCTTTCTCATGTGGATTTTTCCTTTATTTTTTCAGGGTCAAGCTATCGCCCAGTTGGTTCGTACATTCGACGGTATTACCATGTTCGGAGTCGCATCAAAAGGCAAACATGAAGAACTCGCAGCCGGAGGATTGTTCGATCATTTGATTGATCGCGCTGATTACGTCAACGAAGTTAGAAAGTGAGTATTCAAATTTTACGAGAAGAATGCAAACAATATTTACTAACGAACGTCTTTATCAACAGAATTTCATCGGAGGGTGTTGACATTATCTTGGATTGCTTGTGTGGCGATGACTGCAACCGCGGTTACGGATTGCTTAAGCCAATGGGCAAATACATTCTTTTCGGATCGTCCAATGTTGTCACTGGCGAGACCAAGAGCTTCTTCAGTGTTGCTCGATCGGTAAAATTTCCTTCATCAAAAATATTTAAACAAAACTAATTTTCAATTTTTGTTTTAGTGGTGGCAAGTCGACAAAGTCTCACCAATCAAGCTTTTCGACGAAAACAAGACTCTCACTGGTTTTAACTTGCGTCACTTGCTCTATCAACAAGACGGATCGGAATACGTAAAGAATGTCATTAATGATGTCTTCGCTTTGTACAAGAACGGCAAAATCAAGCCAGTTATTGATTCAGTTTGGGCCCTTGAGGATGTAAGAAAAGATTTTCTTTTTAAAGTGAAAATTTCTTAAATATTTTAATTTTTTTAAGGTCACTGAAGCCATGCAGAAGATGCACGATCGTAAGAACATTGGAAAACTTGTGTTGGATCCATCAGCTGAGCCAAAGCCAAAACCAGCAACACCAGCTAAGACCAAGGCAAAGAAAGAAAAGAAGGAGAAGGTCACTTCCCCAACAACCGACGAAGAGAAGAAGATCGAGAACGGAGAAGAGAAACCAACAGAAAATGGATCTGGTGAGAACGGAGAAGCTGCTGAAGCCGAAAAGCCGAAGGAAAATGGCGATGGAGATGCAAAGCCAGCTGAAAACGGAGAATCCGCTGAAACTAATGGCGACGGTAAGCAAAAGAAGGGTTCAACGCTCACGAGACTTACGAGAATGTTGAGCAAGTAACTTCAAAATTCACCTGCAAACCCAAATTTGTCCAAATTCTCCAATTTGATTCGCGTGTGCGTGTGTAAAGAAAATATCTGCATGGTTGATCTGTTTTTGGAATGAATCGTCACAAATTTATCATCGAAACAATCTTCGTCACGCAATCGTGAGTGTTTAAATCTTCCCCAAAATCTCCAAAACAGAAGATGACAGTATCATAACTCAACAAAGATTTTTAAATGATTAAATTATAATTAACGAGATGAGGAAAGGAAAAGAGAAAATCATTTAATTAGTTCTTAGTTTCTATATTTTATTTGTTGGCGAGCAGAAAGAAGAGAAATTAACGATAGAGCTTAATTACTATAAAAACAGATGAGAATATTAATTAAATTATTATTTGTGAGTGATTTGAACTTGTGTGAGGTTGGGGAATTATTTGCAAGTTGCTTGATCTTCAGACTTTTTTTGCATTCTCACAATCTGAACAAACCAAGTATTTGCCTGAATACCGAACTAACAAAAAGAAACTCTTACAATTCCAAAAATCCGATTTTCCCTTCGATAGCCATGCAAATAATTCACCAGCTCGCAAAGTAATGACAACAAATAAGTTTTTTTTTGTAATTTGTATAAACCTTGATATTAAAAGAAAAATTTTGATTTAAAATTAGTTTCTTTGATTTGAGGAAAATTCTGCTAAGTTTTCTTTGTTTGGTGAGCTCCTTCGTTCCTATCCTGTTGACTTATTATCTTTTCTCCTTTCGTCAGTTTGCTTGGAATGGTGTTTTAGAAATCTCATCTTCTTTCCCTCTTCACCCAAATCGCTAATCCACACTTTAATCCTTATTGCTGCAATTTACTAATCATGCACTTATTATGTATCTCCTTTTACAGGAAAGAAGGAATCAAGCTGAACGCCCAAATCTTAAACACATGAAGAGAGATTGAGATCATGAATCAAAATAATCTCTAACGCAATTGTCTTTTTAATTTTTTTCCATTCATTTTATTTGTGCCGAAGAAGGAAAGAAAACTTTATCATTCATTTAATCGTATTTTACTTTTTTAAAACAACTGTATCGCTTAATTGTCTCATCATCATCATCGTTCCCAAGAATCATCTAAAGCTAAGTGGATTGGAAATGAGCTCACGCTCGAATATTGTTTATTCTCATTCTTAATCGCAGCGTCATTCATCAAATTTAATTCAACTGATAAATATCAAATCAAATTTTTTATGAAACATACAAAAACTCTCCTCTAATCATAGCTAAGGGATAATCTTTAAGCTGAAGCGCTAAATTATGTATTTGTGTAACATCAAGCAGAGCAGAGATTATGTTGTCAAGAAGGGAAGGTCAAATGCGTGTGGAAATTTGATGAGCAACAATCAATATTTTGCTCATCAAACATCTACTCACGTATCCTTGGCACTCAATTTTCATATTATCGCTGTAATTCTTAAAACATTAAATAAAGCTTTTGTTTCATATTTAATCAACGTGCTATAAGCGCTAATGAGACCATCACATAGCAGCACGGCGAATCATTTGTGTCAGGTAAACTGTGTAAACGCCTCAAGCCGCTAGGTTGACAGTCACTTTTATGCACAATTTAGCGGCTCATTCCGGTTGGTAAATTCCATCGAAATACATTTAGCAGTAACAAAAATTCCCAGAAAAAAAATATTATAGAAAAGCTTTTGATGTAAGTTTCATGATCGGATATTTTACTAATCAAAAAAAAACAATGTGAGAAGATTTAGAGGAAAGCTTGACGTTTTACAAGCTCTTTCAACCGGATAGTTATTTTCATAGCCTAGAATGCAAAGATGCGTGAATGTGAAAACTCTTAGTCTGAAGAGCGATTTGCACAATTTCTGTGAACAATATTTAGATAGCAAGTGAAAATCTTATTGAAATTTTCTAGGACATTCATTAGGAAATCAATGAGGCTGAAGTTTGGATATTGCTGGGTTTCATAAAATGAAAAAATATTGTGAGATTTTGACCAAGTTCTCCTGATTTATCTAAATATTGCAAGGCGAGTGTATTTTTGTAAGATCGCTCATATCGCAGTTTTTTGAAAGGATTTTTACAATTGCACGCTACAGGAAATTTTCATTACATCGCAGCCAAATCAAGAACAATTTTGAGAGCTTAAATGCTGTTTTTTAAAACGTAGCTTTTCCAAGTACTGCGCGAACCAAACCATTCACGACTCGAAAACTCACTTTAAAGTCTGAAGCTTTTTTCTTGGCTTTCAAGTAAGCGCAAAAACTATTCGAGACATATCTCATGCATGTCTTGGTTGAGTTTCTTTGACGACCACTTTCTTAGCTTTTTCACCAACAAGAATAAATCTAAATCTAGTAATATCTATGAGAATGCCATTGAAGTATGAAAAATAATCAAATTTATGCAACAACAAGATAAAGAAATATATTTTCTTAAAGATGGAAAGTAAAACGAAAAACCTTTTGAATGTTGTATAATAAAAATAAAATAAAAACAAAGTTGCAAAGTCAGATGACGAAAGATATTTAGTTGAATTCAGTAATTTTTGGAAGTTTATTTTGCCTTTATTTCGCGAAAGGAAAAACTGTTTAGTTACATGAAAATTAACGAAGACAAAAGATTAGAACTTCATTTGGAATGAATAAAAATGATTAAATTACTGTTACTATCATAAGGGCTTGTAACATGAAGAATGAGAATGATAAGGATTATAAAATAAAGAAATCTTTAAAGTAAAAATATTTTCGAAAGCTTTTTTTAGTTTTTACTTTCAGGGAAAACGATTTTTCAGATTTTAAATGAGTGAAGCTCACTTCACTATTTTTCATTAGTTGAGGTAATCTATCTAACCTAGATTTGATTGAATTTATGAAAGAGAAAGTTTCTTTAAAATTTTCAGCCTCGCAATCAAATTGTGCTTTTTATTTATAGCTTCTATATTCAGAGCAATTCGGTTGTTCTCAATGACGGCCTATCCATTGATCACAAGGAATAAATTTTGCTTGGTAAAGCTCAGCCTTCAATCGCTTAAAGTAGCCGTTTCTCAGCATTTATCGAATTATCATCGCAAATGGTTTGAAACCTTTCTTCGATTATGTCGTGAAATAGATCAATAATTTAATCTTTGTCTTTCGCATTCGTTGTGCAGTCTTCTGTCACTTTATGAACAAATTCAATTGCAGCTAATATGTTTGGAATGACAACCAAAACAATCACTTACTTGCACTTCATTTGAACACCATGCTCTACCGCCAACTCCAATTCTGTCAATCTGTTGAAGATAAATTCAACAACCTCCATGAAGTAAATTTTCTGTTTAGCAACCTCCAACGGCTTTAGAGGAAAACTGTATAAAGTTGTGAGAATTTTATGGTTTCTCTTCTTCAATCATTCGCGGCCGAACTAAATAATACGAGGAAAATGTTTTAGCACTACGAAATAGGTTGAAGCTTTAACTTTAGAAATGATGAAAGTAGTTCTCGATAAAATAGAAGGAAGTTTAGTTAAATTTACGTTTTGTCAATTATTCTTGTGAAGCGAATTATTTCAACTTAAGTGAACATCACGAATATAGCCAGAAGGTGAAGTTACACTGTTTTCCTCTATTTTCCTTTTTTTATTTAAAATTGTTCTTGAGATTAGAAGTTTTGTAGTTTGCAAGTGGATTCGTCTTCTAATAAGAAATCAAATAAAAAAGAAAATTTTTTGCTTCCATTTTTGCTTCTGCTTGTCTCATTTCGTTCTGAACATTCGAAGAGGTAACATCACCAGCTCGCATTATTTTTCATTCTTGAACTCTACTTTTCTTTTTAGATAAAGACAATCAAAATGGAGAAAACCCCATCACCGATCGTAGTCAGCAAGCCAGAGGATGTGACAAAAGCAGAAAAAACAGAAGTTTCAAATGGAAAACCGAACAAGAAAATGATTAAATTATCTGAGCTGATGACTAACATGGATCCATTGGAATATTTCTCACGCTTTCTCGGCATCCCTGAGATGATCTTTCGGCATTTCAAAGGCAAAGATTTGATAACGATTTCGGAAGTGAGCCCAAGTTATTACAAATTCATCGCTACGTCGAAACCTCTCATGGAAAATATAAAAGTTTCTTTTGAAAAGAATCGAACGCTAGAAAATACAGAAGATCTCGTTATGATATGGAAAGACAGGTGAGATCACTTCGTCGAAGGATGTTATGGAAATTAAAGTTAGTTTTCATGATAAATGCGGTTCAGAAGATTACAATTTGCTGAAAAACAGCTCGAGACTGTATCAAAACATTGAAATCAAACGAAACCACGTGATTATAGAAGATAGAAAAAGCAATGAGAGAATGTTCGGCGACTACGTGACCAATTCAGAACTTGACTTTTTACATAGTAAGGCTCGCGAATGGAAAAATGTTTCACTCGTAAATGTTTATTTTAGAAAAAAACTTGATCTGTGGAGATTGTTATCAGCAATCGAAGCAACAGTTGAAATCATTTCTGTTAGGGACTTTGGAGCCCTTTCACTGGAAGATCCATCTTCAGAGATTGAATCTTTCGAAGCATTTAAGTTTCCAAAGCTGAAAAAGCTTAAAATGACTTTCACAAAAAACTGCAGCGATGGTGATACTTGGGCTAGATTTTTTTTAAACTCTGTTGCTATCAAAGAACTTGTTTTAAAAGATTTGTCGAAAAAAGTGGGCAAAGATATTTTAACAAAAATGCTCCAAAACTTTGACAAGCTAACAAAACTTTTTATTGAATTATCAAATATTAATCTAATATTTGTAGATGAATCTTGGAAACAGTTTCAATTCAAACTCAAGAGTTTGACAGTATTTTTTACCAGATACAGTGATCTTGGTACCAACTTTCTAAACTTCCTTAAGTCACAAAGCGATTATCTCGAAGAATTATCGATTCAATCAGAAGTTATCAACAGAGAAATCTTCGACGTGATAATGAAAATGCCAAAGCTGAATAATTTCGATCTCAAGTATTCTGAGACTTTTCCTGAAAATGGGCCAATTAAAATGTCAACGTCAATCATTAAACTGACTTTATTTCGCTGGCCTAACGCGGTCAGTCTAAAATTTCTTATAAATTCAATGCCGAAATTAAGTCACCTTATGATCGACTCAATCGATGAAGAAGATTTGAAAATGTTGAAATCAACGAAAAGAAAGTTTGAAAAATTGGAAGTTGGTAACCTGTTCGAACTTGACAGAAATGAAATGGAAGAAATTATGATCGAGAATTATATTTTGCTAAAGATACATAACATAGTCAGCTTTAAGTTTTAGGAAAGAAGTGTTAACCTTGGATGAAACCTGCAAAAGCGACAATTTCACAACGAATTACTATTTGAATATTTCCTTCCAAAAATGAATGTCCCAATTGGTTGATTGATACCAATCGAGTTTCTGACAAGAGATCGTCAATCGTTTTAGTTTCTGTTTTATGTTCGATTTAAATATACAAACGCGGTCACTCTAAAATTTCTGTTAGATTCAATGCCGAAAATAAGTCACCTTACACTCAAATTACCTAATCGATGAAGAACATTTTAAAATGTTGAAATCAATGAAGAAAAAGTTTGAAAAATTGAAAATTTGTAAAATGAAATGAGTTAACAAAAAGGAAATGCAAGAAATTATGACCGAGAATTATTCTTCTCAAAAGATTCTCAAGATTATTTGAAATAAAAACAATTGATTCAAAAAAAAATAAAGATTTTATTAAAATAAATCATTTCTTTCCCTCCGGATCATAAGGGCTTGTAACATGAAGAATGATAATGATTATAAAATAAAGAAATCTTTAAAGTAAAAATATTTTCGAAAGCTTTTTTTAGTTTTGACTTTCAGGGAAAACGATTTTTCAGATTTTAAATGAGTGAAGCTCACTTCACTATTTTTCATTAGTTGAGGTAATCTGACTAACTTAGATTTGATTGAATTTATGAAAGAGAAAGTTTCTTTACTCGCAATCAAATTGAGCTTTTTATTTATAAATTTTATCAGACAAAGTGAAAGATCGACGATAAATAAAATCGATTTCTGTCAATTCAAAAATATTTTTTTATTAATTTAGATTTTCCAATTAAAAATTTAAACTTTTCCGATAAATTTTATTTAAAACTTAAACATTTTGGATATATTTGTTTACAAAACACGATCCACTCGTCGTGATGCACGAGTCGTACACACTCGGAAAAGCAGCGAAGTTACATTTTAGTGATATGAGTAGTAATACATCAGTGGAAATGATTTCCTTCTATTTTCAGAGCAATTCGGGCTAAAGTTTGTTTGTTGTTGTTCTTCTCGCTTCGTTCGACGATGATGCGGGCGAGCATCAGTTGGGAGCAAAAATTGAATTTAAGCTCTCGCATGGAAAACGAGAGTTCTCAGTAACAATTTAGTTGGTCAGGTTAATTCAAGTGCTCAAGACGTGAGAAACTTTAACTCCCACAAACGCTGAGATTTATTCATCAAAATAATTTCGACGATCATCAAACTTTTGGATTAATTTATTCACAATGCACATCAACGCAATTCATCCATCAAGTCCCAATTCATCGCAATCGGAAGACGACGCCGCTACGAGAATTCAAGCCGGATGGAAAGGATATCGTGTCCGAAAGCAGTTGAGATCAAGCCGTAAATCGAAGAACAATAATGGCCAAGCCAACACTCAAAGAAATAATTCGATCGAAGAGAAGTCGGCAACAAAAATCCAGGCGAGCTGGAAAGGATTTAAGATTCGTCAAGAGTTGAAGAATTGCAAGACCGCTGCCACAAAAATCCAAGCTAGCTGGAAAGGCTTTAGGACTCGCAAAGAACTTAAAGCTCAAATCGGTAAAGAAGATACGACGAAATAATACAAACGGCGGAGATTCGATTCACAAAATTGCTGGTGCGTCGTCTTATGAAAGCACAAAAAAGTTTTTCTCAGAAAAACTTAAAAACTTCCATTTATTATAAAAGAAAATAGCTTAAGCGTTTTAGAATCGTTTTACGATTGCGATCACATTACAGTGCATCGCTCATCATTAATCTGAACTAATTTTAGTGCATAACGAATGGCAAAATAAATTTTCAATGTTACCGCTACAGGGAAATTCTTTTCTTTCGGCAAACAACTCGAAGACTATTTGTTTACATGTCTGTTGATTTCAAGCTGTGGCTGCTGTTTCATAAAATAAATTGTGTTTTCAGAAACATTCCACTCGACAAGCTTTCTAATGTCAATTTTCCTTTTAATCTCAAGATGAGATTGTACTTGAAAAATTTGATTGAAGTTGACTGTCAACATTTGATGAAACTCTTCGCTCCCTCTTCTTATCAAAAAAATATTTATTTATTTTACAGATTACAAAGTAAAAAAATAATTCGTCATTCCAGGAATTTCCTTTTTTGAACGTCGCAAATTCTTTGTTCTCATTTAAAAAGATCAAACAAACTTCTAATGACTCCCAGCTTCCTATCTGACCCACTAAAACTTGGAATGCAAAGAATAACAAAGCCTTGAAAGCGACGTCCCAGATTTGATTTACTTCTTATCAAATGTGAAGAATCTTTTCGCCCGAAAAAAAAAACGATAATGAATTTTAATCTAAACAAAAAGTGGCAAACGGAGCGTTTCACGATCATTGTTTAATGGTTTTATTGCCGCCTTGGTGTTGATAAACATCGAACGAATAAAAACGACGATGCCTAAGAGACTTCTGATTCTGCTTTTTTATTGACACGAGGAAGAAACTTTAAATCTCGTCCGATCCCTCACGTCTCACTCTGCTCGATTGAATTGACGTCAATGATGTCTAGAATTGGCTCTAATTTATTTTTGCTCACTCTGCTCTTAGCTGTTAGCGAGCGATCACATCAATTAAGCTTTGTTGCTTCCAATTTTTTTTGAAAAGCATCTGAGTAAAAGATAGAGAGTGAAATGAAAAATCGTTTGAGCATCATCGTAAAAAATATGACGCAAAACTTGGCTTGGAAATAGGTGAAGTGAACTTCAGTTCATCACACAAATGTCATCGACGTCGCTTTGTGCGAAATTTCCTGTAAAGTAAAAGTATTTTGGTCGCGAATAGTCATAAAAAGACGTCAGTGAGACGTAATTCTCAACCGGCCCCCTCCTCCTCCTCCTTCATCAGATATCTGTAAATATTTTCGTTTTCCATTTTTCAATTACGAAAGAGAAGAGAAAAATTATTTTAATGAATGAAAAATTCTTTTCCCTTTGTGACTGTTTCAATTGTTCACGAGAGCGTTAGCGAGATGGGTGGGAGGTGCTACATATCTCCTCAATTAATCGAGAAATTTCGCCACTCAATTTGCAGCCTTCAAAACGATATTTTTTCCATACGCGATATTTTTTCTTCTAACATTCCATTACGGACAGCGACCGATGTGCTGAGAGATTATATGTTGAATGTTTTTAAATAGAACTCGAGAAAACAAAGGCGGCTGACCACTAAATCAATACATTGGCTTTCATTTGATTATAGGGCTTGCAACATTGGAGGGAATGAAAATTACATCAGAGAGCAGAGAGAGAGTTTGTTGCGGTAATCATGAAAATTTGTGATAATTTTCTCAAAGAAATTTAAACACAAATTCTGACCACAAGGAAATGACAAACAAATCAAACCCACACTCGGCAATCAATAATTCAACTCATTCATTCATTTAATAATTTACAATCATCATCGCAGTCTCATGAAACAGATGGAAGATATAATCGAGCATTTAGGAACAGTGGATTCTATCAAGTTTGAAAGATGACTCTCAGCGAGAATTTCACGCAGTGCTTTCTTCACTGACGGTAATATACGCCAACGCAAACACGAGCGTTCAGCTGATCGGTGAGTGAACAGTAAACTTTTTTATTTATGATAATGAGAACATTGAAGAGTAAAAAGGAAAACATTTGCGAAAACTTTAATGGAAACGCGCTCTTATAAAATTAAATTATGGAACGAAATAAAACTCGGCTTGATAAAATTTCCGCGTGTTCTTATTCCATTTTACGACAGACGGTAGAGCATCTTGCCTTGCATGCGGTGCTGAAGCTCACCTCGACGAATCATTGTATGGATGACCTTGAGAATAGCTCGCTCTGGATACTGCTGACGAGTGAAGTCTTGAATAATGTTTTGTTCTGACACCTGAGATCCGATTCCGAAGCGACGTTTCAGTTGTTTCTCAACTCGATTGAGCATGTCGTGATCTTCATCTGTAGTGAAACCTTCGACACCAGAGAGCGTTCCAGACATTGCGGCTTCCAAAGTTGACACTTGGAACAAACGCAAAGCTTCATTGACGTGATCTTCGTTGACGAACGGTTGAAGTTGGAGCTTGGCGAGAGATTCTGAAATGCGAATGACAGCTTCGAGTTGACGCACAGTGATTGGGATAGCCAAACGTTTCTCGGCTGATTTTTCTTGTTGCTGTGCTCCACTTCTCATCAAAACGTAACGAGAACGTAATTTTTCAGCAGCCTCTGCACCCAAACGAGGTCCACAGTGAGTACGTGCGTAATGAATGTATTTCTTTAAAACGTTGAGTGGAATTTCGCCGTCGACTTGCTCTGTTGGCCGGTTTGCATTCATATGAACGTTGATGATGTGACGAGCGAGTGTTACATCTCGAGAGTGATCATGAACATCCTTGATAATGAAAATCATGTCAAAACGAGACAAGATTGTCGGCATGAAGTCGATATTCTCTTCACCTTTCGTGTCATCCCAACGACCGAAGATTGAATTAGCTGCAGCAAGTACTGAGCATCGCGAGTTCAATGTCGTTGTGATTCCAGCTTTGGCAATCGAGATTGTTCCTTGTTCCATAGCTTCGTGAATTGCGACACGATCGTCTTCCTTCATCTTATCGAACTCATCAATGCAGACAACTCCACCGTCAGCAAGAACCATTGCTCCGCCTTCCATAACGAAATTTCTAGTTGCAGGATCACGCATGACCGAAGCAGTGAGACCAGCAGCTGATGATCCTTTACCAGATGTGTATACGCCAATCGGAGAAACTTTCTCAACGAACTTTAAGAGCTGAGACTTTGCTGTTCCAGGATCGCCAAGCATCAGCAAATTGATGTCACCACGACGAATCAAACCATCAGGCAACTTCTTTCTCGATCCACCGAAAAGTAGACAAACGATTGCTTTCTTCACATCATCCGATCCGAAGATACTTGGAGCAATACTCTTAGCGAGCTTCTCATAAATGTCAGGCATTGCTGCTAATTTCCGGAATGCTCCTTCTTCCTCAGTTGTGATGTTGCTGAATCGTGAAATCGAACCAATTTCTGTGTCAACTTTAATTCCGATGACTCTCATGTATGGAGCTCGAACGCCAACAACAGCTTTGTGACTCTCAGCGCCACGTTTGCCGCCACTTGCAACTTTCTTGATTGAGTAAATTCCTTGGATGAGAACACGATTGCCAGGAACAACTCGTTCACACAATGAACGATCGCAGAAGAGTTGCATGTGACGCGGAATCTCTCCTTGAGGCACTGAATCGGGAAGTTCTTGAAGCTTCAAAGTTTGGAAGTCGACACACTTGCATTTATCGGGCATAATGAAGAAAGGATCCAACGGGCACTTAGGTCGACCAGCTGTATCACTGTAAAATATTGAAAGTGAGATTAAAGAAATTTTTGGTTTGAGGTGTCTTACGTTGTGCATTTCCTCGGAAGCGCATAGCCTTCGTAACCAGGGTTCACGGGCAAGTTGGGAATTGTGTTGTTGCATGATCTGCACTGAATCGAAATCTTGGTAGTCTTTGCTTTGATGCCCGAAGCGGAGATGATGACTCCGGAGATCTTTACCAGACGAGAGACCAACTCGGATTTCAAGTCGCGAATGTTTGTTGGATTTGCATTAGAGGTGATGAGGATTTGGATGTCTTGGATGTCTTCGCCATCGAGTCTTGGTGATGTGATCTCATCCGCAACTTCCTTAGCAGCTTCTTCAAAGATTTGCAGATGCTCTGATGGCTGCTTCTTCATCTTGTCAGCAAGATTCTCGTCGTAACCAGCGAGATCTTCCATCTCAACTTCCAGGAAATATTTATGCGACAGATAATTACGTTTCATGGTGTCACTAATAAAGAAATAGGAAAGTTAATCATCCAATTGTTAATATTAATTGCCGGTTGATAATTATTTACCGATATTTGAAGTAAAAATTGTCTTCGTTGAAGGTTCGGATGAAATCTTTAAATTTCTTCTTAACTTGCTGTAGATTGATCAAATTGGCGTCTTGTTGCTCGTCTCCACCGAAATTATCGGAGAAAAAGATTCCTGCGTCATCAAAGCCTTCCATGATTTTAACTTGCGTGCACTTATAAGTTAAATTATACAATTTCCTAATTTTTATAAGCAAACTCGGTTTTTTGGCGCGAAGATTTGTTCACAAGTTACGTCCAACTTTCTTCACGTAGTTTAAGCCCCCAAAAAGACCCCATCTGGTGGCGCCCGACAAAAATAGTTTCTTGAACTCGTTTCTCTAAAACAAAATATTGCAAAGCCGAATTAAAAATGGAAAGACTTAAGAAGAAATCAAATGGTAAGTGCAATTGAACTAACAAACTTTTAGCTTCTTCGCTCATCTAACGTTAAAACGATTTGCCATCGATCAAGAGAAAAATATTCAAAGGTTACATTATGAAAACAAACTTTCAGGAAAAAGGAAAATTCCAGGTGAATTCAAAGATCGAAGTGAAATTGATGGATGGGACGTCACGGACTCGAAGCTGGGACCATCACAAAAGATGTCAAAGGTTTCGCCATGGACAGAAATTGAAACTTCTGTAATGACAACACCCAAGAATCGAGTATCAACACCCAAGTTGTCCGCTGAATTGAAAGACAATAAATTCGTCGAGGAGTTCGCACAAAGTTTCAAGACAAATCGAAAGTTCAACTCTTCTCAAGTTCGATTAATCAACGATCCATTTCAAGTATCGACCGTTGACAACTTTCTAGCGGACGGATCAAATATTCTAAGCCTAACTGAAGATATCGAGTCGATAGAGTGGACGAGGAAACAAATGGACCTCTACGAATTCCATCAAACAACTGACTTAGCGAACATCAAGAGCCATGGTCTTGCGAAGTTTTACAAGTTCATGAACAAAGAAGTTAAACCTTGGATGGAGCAACTGACAGGAATGAAATTCAAGAAGATTTCCGCTTCGTGTTCACTTTACAATTTCGGGGATTTCCTCTTGACTCACGACGATTTGCTGTCTGATCGTTTAATCGCATTCGTGTTTTACATCAGTCCATGGAAAGGCCACGAGCGCTGGGATGAGTCAATGGGAGGAGCTCTAGAACTTTTTAAAACCGATGCTGACGGTCAACCAAACTTTCCTGTCGCTGAAAAGATCTATCCAGCGAATAATCGATTTGTGTTCTTCAAAGTTGAGAAAAAATCTTATCATCAAGTTGGCGAAGTGCTATCAAAAGAGTTCCCGAGGGTAACGATAAATGGATGGTTCCATGGCTTCAAAGACAACGTAGATTTCAACGCAACTTCAAAAATGAAAATTCCAAGTGTTATCACGTTCAAACCGCCATTTGAGATTGTTGATAAGTTAAAATCTTTCATCAACAAAACCTATTTGAAGCACGCGATTAAAACTTCAATTCAAAAGCAGATCGAGGAAAATTCTGAGACAGCTCTTGGTGAATTCTTCATTTCAACATTTCACGAAGCAGTTTCTCAAGAACTTCAAGGGAAAAAATTTATTTGGAATTGCGTTGGACCATCTCATCAACAGAACTACGATCGCTTGTGCTTAAAAGATCTTCCCGAAGACTGTGAAACGAGGACACTTGTTGAACTTATGTCATCAAAGGAAATGTTTAAATTACTTTATGAGTATACTGAACTTGATCTAAGCGGTGCCAAAGCAAAGAAACCGAAATGCTCCGTTGAGATTCAAAGATGGAAAGGAGGAAATTATACTTTGATCCCACCAACTTATGACAGCGACACTCTCGACTTGATTTTGTATTTCGGGAATAACGAAAATGTTGGAGTCATCACTTACCTGACTCCAGAGGAAGACTCTAAAACTGCACAATCGGTTGAGAGCTCTGACGATGAACCTGATCCTGTTCTACTGACGATTTATCCACAAAACAATTACTTGAACATCGTTTATCGTTCGCAAGGCACAGCCAATTTTACAAAATATTGCTCGAAGTCTTCGGTTATGAACTCAGAGTTTAATTATATTTTATTTTGTAATTACAAAGAATGAAGTTTTAACGAAAGATGACGCAAAGAAGTCTAATAAATTTTTATTAGAAAACCAAATTTTATCGAATGAAATTGTTTTATCATTTCAGAAGAATTTTCTGCCCTTCTAAGCACAATCTTCTACATTGTCGTGATTTTCGTTATTGGAGTTCCGATGTGGTGGAAAACGACGGAGATCCATCGGTGAGTTGATTCATTTAAAATTATAAACTTTTAGTCAAAATTTTCTTTTTTAGTGCTTCTCTTCCTTCGTCAGCTATTGCCTCACTCGATGATAATCCAATTACATTTACAATGAACATTGGACTCTATGTTGTTAATGAAAATAGAAGAAAGATTATCAGTGAAGATCTCGAAGCTTTGTTTGGCGCCAATGATGTTTTCAAAGCTCGCGTTAAAATCATTGAAATGAAAGCTACGGAGATTGCAGACATCAAAACTCCTGCAAAGCTTGAACAACAAATCTTGAAAAAAGAGCAAGTCAAGCCAGGAGATCTGTTGATCATAGAATGGAAGAGTCTTGAAGATGAAATTCTCGTGACTTCTGATAGAACAATTTTAATTTCCGATCGAGTTTGTAAGTTGCAAAGTTTCTAACTTATCCTTCAATGTTTTAACTCTTTCTTTCTTTTCTAGTGGCTGAAAAGATTTATCGTGTTATCAAAACGTGGATTGTCCGTGATCATAAAATCAGATCAATTCTCGGTCTTGTAAAGACCTTCGATGGAAAACAACTTCGTCACAACTTTCCTCCGCCATCACCAGAATACGAAGTTTTGATTTCTGTCGTCAACCCTCGACCAGAGCTTCAAACACTTCATTGGAACGTTCAGCAAGCATCAGAACGCTATCTTCGTCCATTCCTCAACGAGTTCAGTGAACTATCAAATTTCACTCTTAAGTCGCAATGGAAATATCAAGTTGAGTTGAAATATCCGAGCAAACAGATTAAGGATGACACGAAGATGGGTCGTCATTTCGCTCTGGAGAAGGATTCACTTCCACATATCATAACATCAATCGAACGAAGACTCGGAACCGATGTAGCTAATAAGCCTTGCATTCATCTCGTCGTTTACGCTCCTCCTTGCAAGATGGCTCCTGTTCATATCTACAACGAAGGTCAACGTTTGTCTAACTTTAGCTTCGACTCATTCATCTCCGCTAAATGGGGTGGAATCGTTATTGCGAATCCATCTGACACCGTCTGCGCTTCAGCCAGTGAAGATGAAGTTCACCAGATTCAAATTCATTCTCATGAGGTGATGGATTTTGTTCTTTACGAATTGCGTAAAATATTTGAGCTGGAAATAGAAGTTCCACTGAATTTTGCATCGATCGTGAAATTAGATCAAATCGCACCTCGATTGTGGGAGAGAGACATGTACTTGAGAAACGGCGCAATTCATTTAATCGCGTCTGCGTCGTCTACACTTCAGTCACTCATCAAGCTCCTCGACGACATCAAAAACATTGTCATAGGCGATCACGTCGGAGCTGAGATTCACAAAGCTTACGAAAATGTGGTCAAAGCTAAAGAGCATTTGAAAGAAAATGAAATTCACGAAGCTGTAAAGTTTGCTCGCGAAGCTTTCATCGCTGCAGAAAAAGCTTTCAATGATCCGAGTCTGCTGGAACTTCTCTACTTCCCAGAAGAACAAAAATACGCAATTTACATTCCACTCTATCTGCCAATAATGATTCCTGTCATCCTCAGTCTCACAGCTGTTAAGAAATATTTTAAGAAGACAAAGGAATCAACAAACGAACAAAAGAGTTCATCGGACGATGAGAAAACCTAAGAAAGTTCAGATTGAAATTTTGTTGGAGGCAAACAATTTAAATAAAGTTTGATACATTATTGATTAAGACTGAAATTGATTTATTGTTTCAAAGCTTCTTAATAACATGTTCCAATCTTTCATTTTGTGGTTCAACTGAAAATGTTTTTTCGAGCATTGGATATTTCCTTAGGCCTCTCATGTTGATTATGTTTCTTGATAAATATGTTGTGACATATTGGAAACTTTTATTTCAGAGTTAATAGGACAAGCAACGTTTAGTTCTGTCAGTGCAATTAGAAGACTTGAAAGAATTTTCCTTCCTTTTGGAAATTTTTCGTTTCAATGAACTTTCCTTTGTGGATAACGGAATGAGCGAAGTGGTCAGAATTTTTATTTCGTTTTAACCAGAAAACTAATTTGAGAAAATCCAGAACAACTAACGCCTTCTAAGAAATGATTCATCTTTAATAATTGAAACGACGCAGGTTTCTTAATTTATTTTAAATCAAAAGAAATACAAATTACAAATATTAAAGTAAAATTAAAAAGAGCTAACTCATATTTTTAATTCAAATATAAGAAAAGTAGACTAATTATTTTCTATTATTAAAGAAAATTTAATTTTATAAAAAAAAATTCGAAGCATTTTTTAAAAAGTTTTTTTAATTCAAATTGACTTGACTATCTCCAGCGAAGTATAGTTCTCCGTCATAATTTCTTCGATTTCCTTTCTGTTAACTCCGATCAATTTACCAACCTTCAAGTTTTCAAACTTTCTTTTCATTGATTTCAACATTCTAAAATGTTTTTCATCGATTGATTTGATTGTAAGGTTTGTTACTTTCGGCATTAAATCCAGCAGAAGTTTGAAAGAAATGACTACGTTTCTAAAGTTAGTCAAAGTCAGTTCAGTGATTGAGTTTGACATTTTAATTGGAACTTCATTCTCAGGAAAAGCCCCAAAATACCTGAGGTGGAGATTCTTCAGCTTTGGCATTTTCATGATCACGTCGAGAGTTTCTCTGTCTATATCGAGTCTTGGGCACATCAAGCTTTCGAGACAATCGCTTTGTGACTTAAGGAAGTTCCGAAAGTTGGGATTAGGTTCAGTGTTTAAGAAAGCTACTATTGTCAAACTCTTTAGTTTGAATTTAAATTGTTTGCAAGACTCGTAATCGAATTCTTTATAAAAGATTTCTGAATCAATATAAAGAGTTGTTAGTTTGTCAAAGTTTTGGAGCATTTTTGTTAAAAAATATCCGTCTACTCTTCCAGAAAAATTTCTTAAATCAAGTTCTTCGATAGCAACAGAGTTAAAAAAAATTCTGGCCCAAGTGTCATCGCTGCAATTTTCTGAGAAAGTTATTTTAAGCTTTTTCAGCTTTGGAAACTTTAATGCTTCGAAAGATTCATTCTCTAAAGATGATTCATAAAATCGAAGAGATCCAAAGTCCCCGACACAAATGCTTTCAACTGTTGATTCGATTGCTGATAACAATTTCCAAAAATCTATTTTCTTTCTAAAATAAACATTATCGAGTGAAACATTTTTCCATTCGTGAGCCTTACTTTGAAAGAAGTCAAGTTCTGAACTTGTCACGTAGTCGCCGAATATTCTCTCATTTTCATCATCATCTTTAAAAATCACGAGGCTTCGTTTGATTTCAATGTTCTGATACAGTCTCGAGCTGTTCTTCAGCAAATTGAAATCTTCCAACTGGGTCGCACATTTATCATGAAAAACAATTTTAGGTTCCATAAGATATGTCGAAGAAGGCATTAATTTGTAATATTCGCTTTCTGGAATCCTAACCAGTTCACATTTGAAATCACGATCAAAAACAACTTTAATTTTTTCCTTGAGAACTTTCGACGAAGCGATGAAGTTGTAATAACTTGGACTGACTTCTGAAGCTGCTAACAATTCTTTGCCTTTGAAATGTTGTAAGATCATCTCAGGAATGTCGAGAAAACGTGAAAAATATTCCGATGGATCCATGTTAGTCATCACTTCAGATAATTTGTTGATTTCCTTGTTCGGCTTTCCATTGAAAATTTCTGATTTTTCTGCTTTTGTCTCATCATCTGACTTACTATTAACGATTGAAACTTCGATGGAAGTTTTTTGCTTCAATGACATTTCCTTAGTGGTGATCGTTGTTGGGCTTTTCTTTATAATCTTTATATTAACCTGAAAGAAAAATAGAATTCAAATGAAAAATTCCCGAAGGAAAAATAATGAGAGCTGGTGATGTTACCTCTTCGAATGTTCAGAATGAAATGAGAGAGGCAAAATCGGTAGCAAAAATAGAAGCAAAATTTTTCTTTTATTTGAATTCTTATTAGAAGACGAATCCACTTGCAAATTACAAAACTTCTAATCTCAAGAGCAATTGTTATCAAAGAAAAATTAAAATGACCTCGTTGGAGTTTGCTAAGCAAAAAAGGAAAAATGGTGCGAGCCAGAGAATCTTATCTTTTCGAATGTTTCGAGCGAATTGATTTCTTATTTCCACGTCCTAATCTTTAATTTTATTGTTTTAATGAAAATGTTTTTGGAGCATCGGATATTTTCCCAGGCCTCTCATGTTGATGATATCTCATGAAATATGTTGAGACAAGTGTAATTTTTGGTCTAGTGAATGGGACAAGCAACGTTTAGTTCCGTCATTGCAGTGAGTTACTTCAAATAGATAAGTTCAAAATAAGAAAAATTGAAAGAAAATGAAAGTTTACATTTTGTTTTCGTTGTTCCTGAGAGTGCTAAGCAAAGGAATTCTATTTGATGAAGATCGATCTGAACAAATCTTGTCGACGGCGTTGGAGAACGTAACTCGCCACTTGTTCCTGCTGGAAACGAGAATGTTCATCAACAATTACGGCATTGACTCGGACACGATTACAACAATCGTCTTACAGAAGCTAAATGAGAACGCAATGCCATTTCAATTGAAGAACCTGAAACTGGATAAAGAAAAAGTTTTGCTCGATAGTTCAACGCTCCTCACGTTCAAGGAATTTTCATTCGTCAGAGATTTCAATCAAAAGCTACAACTGACAAACGAATACTTCAAGCCACTACAACTTTTCGTGTATTGTCAAAATGTTACAATCACAGACATAAAATCTCTCGCATTAGACGTCACCAAAAGGGTAAAAGGCAACAAAGCAACGTATTATAACACTCAGTTTATTGTGTATGGGATTGTGATTAAATTTCACTTCAAACCCTCTCAATTTGACATCATCCAATACGAATACTTTCTCGTTGAAGAAACAAACTTTGTGAAGCTGCTGACTTTCGTTTGGTATTCTCCTGGAAAATGTGGAGAACTCGAGTTGATTGAACTTAACAGTTTCGATAAAATTACGAAAAATTGGGAAAACGCAGAGTTCTCGATGAAAAAGTCAACAAATCTTCATAAATGCGAAATCATTTCCGTCCCACTACAACATGATCTCATTTCTTTGGTGGATTTGAACATTTATCAAGAGTTTCAAGATTTCATGAACGCAACTTTTGTTCCAAGGATAGCTCCACTGACTGCCAAGGAAAAGCGTGACAGGGAAATTACCGATCTTGACTTAATATTCTCAAAAGGATGTTTGAATGCTGTTGACAGATATACATTCGTGAATAACAACCATAAGTTAGTTTTTGTTGCAATTTGTATAATGAAATGTTTGTTTTTCTAACCTTTTTTTCAGATCTGGATCAGTAAGCGGCTTAAACTTCATTACCACTCCTTTTGATTTCTCGGTATCGCGAGTGTTTGCGGATTATCCCGATAAATATTATTCTGAGTACGATAAGCTCTGGATGCCATTTGACGACTTCACTTGGGCTTTGATTGCATTATTCTTCGTAGCAGCATTCACAACAATTCTTATTTTGCTCTGCTGCGTGAGAAGATCAACAAGAGATTTCATTATTGGACCGAACGTCACAACACCATCGCTCAATGTAATCCAAATTTTCTTTGGAATCTCACAAGCCGTTGTTCCTCGTCGAAATTTTGCCAGATTCCTCACAATGATGTTCATTCTTTATTGCTTGATCATTCGAACTGCGTGGCAAGGAAAAACGTTTGAGTTCATGCAGAAAGACATTGAGAAACCAACGTTTGGAACTATTGGCGAAATGATCGATTTGGGTTACACTTTCATCATGGAAGAGGATTTTAAAGAAAAGTTTCCGGAATCAGAAATTTCAAAACGGTTTGTTTGAATGGAATCAGGAGAATCTTTGTGAATAATTTTATTTTAACAAAATTTCTTTAATGTTTAGCGGAAAAGTGACTTCACCTACGATCGTCTATTCTTCAGCAGCTAACGTCAAAAAATACAATAGTATGTTAATAAGCTTTCAAATGACTGCAAGCATGTTCAAATTGGAGTTACTAGAACGTAAAAAGAAACAAGCTAAACGTTTCAAAAAACCTGATTTACCCGTCATAATGTGTGGACTACAATTTCCTCGTCATCATCCTTTCTTCGAACTGTTTGATCTCAAACTGCAGCAACTTGTCACAAGCGGAATCTTAGGGCGTGAGATTTTGAACGAATATTGCGTTAGCTCACAATGGTCCTCAATAAATCTAAATCGGTATAAAACTATCGAGGAATCGAAAGCTCTGAATTTGAAAATGCTGGAACCAGGATTTGTTATTTGGACTACAAGTCTGTTGCTGGCAGTTGCTGCATTCATCTTTGAATGGCTGAAAACATTAATGGACTTGATATTTGTGAAATACGTTCTACAAGCTTTTTACAAAACGAGACATCAAAATGGGCAATTCCATCGACCAAACAAGGAAATCAAGATTATTGAAGCAATCACAATTACTGAACATGTGGCGGTTGACTTGATGTTCGTTGAAGATTTGTAAGAATTTGCCTTCCTTTTGAAATTTTTTCGTTTCAATGACCTTTCCTTTGTGGATAACGGATGAGTGAAGTGGTCAGAATTTTCATTTCATTTTTACCTGAAAACTAATTTTAAAAAATTCCAGAACAACTAACGCCTTCTAAGAAATGATTCATCTTTAAAGATTGAAACGACGCAGGTTTCTTAATTTATTTTAAGTCAAAAGAAATACAAATTAAAAATAGAAAAGAGCTAACTCATATTTTTAATTCAAATAGAAAAATATTCGTTTTCCATTAGAAAAGAAAATTTAATTTTGTAAAATATTTCGAAGCATTTTTTTAAAAAATCTTTTGATTCAAATCGACTTGACTATCTCCAGCGAAGTATAATTCTCGGTCATAATTTTTTCGATTTCCTTTCTGTCAACTCCTTTCAATTCAATGACTTTCAATTTTTCAAACTTTCTCTTCATTGATTTCAATATTCTAAAATGTTTTTCATCGATTAATTTGATTGTAAGGTTTGTTACTTTCGGCATTGCATTTAACACAAATTTAAAATTCATTTCAAATTTTAGACTGAGACGGTTATCATAGTTAAGCAAAGTCAGTTCAGTGATTGAGTTTGATATTTTAATTGGAACTTTATTCTCAAGAAAAGCTCTAAAATTTATGAGCGTGAAACTCTTCAGCTTCGGCATTTTCATGATCACGTCGAAAATTTCTTTGTCTGCTGGGAATATCAATTTTTCGAGATAATCGCTTTGTGACTTAAGGAAGTTCCGAAAGTTGGGCTTAGATTCATTGTATAAGATAGCTACTATTTTCAAACTCTTGAGTTTAAATTTAAACTGTTTCCAAGATTCATCTTCAAATATTTGATTAAAATTTAATAAATCAATATGAAGAGTTGTTAGTTTGTCAAAGTTTTGGAGCATTTTTTTTAAAATACATGTATATTTGTCCACTTGTTGAGACCGATCTCCTAAATCAAGAGCTTCGATAGTAACAGAGTTTAAAAAAAATCTGGCCCAAGTGTAACCGCCTATGCAGTTTTCTGTGAAAGTCATTTTAAGCTTTTTCAGTTTTGGAAACTTTAATGCTTCGAAGGATTCAATCTCTGAATATGGATCGTTAAATGAAAGGAATCCAAAGTCAGCGACAGAAATGCTTTCCACTGATGATTCGATTGCTGATAGCAATTTATACAGATCGAGTCTTTTTCTTAAATAAACATTATCGAGTGAAACATTTTTCCATTCGTGAGCCTTACCATGAAAAAAGTCAAGTTCTGAATTGGTCACGTAGTCGCCGAATGGTCTCTCTTTTCCATTTCCTTCGCTTATAAATGCGTCGCTTCGTTTGATTTCAATGTTTTGATATAGTCTCGAGCTGCTCTTCAGCAAATTGTAATCTTCCGAATCACATTTATCATGAAAACTAAATTTAGTATGCATAACATTTTTCGACGAAGGCTTAAATCTGCGATGGTTGCTTTCTGGAATCCTGATAAGTTCACATTTTAAATCACGATCAAAGACAACTTTAATTTTCTGCATGAGAACTTTCGACGAAGCGGTGAAGTTGTAATAGCTTGGACTGACTTCTGAAGCTGCAAACAAATCCTTTCCGCTTAAATGTTGAAAGATCAATTCGGGGATGCCGAGAAAGCGTGAGAAATATTCCAAAGGATCCATGTTAGTCATCAGATCAGATAATTTAATGATTTCCTTGTTCGGCTCTCCATCCAAAATTTCTGTTTTTTCTGCTTTCGTCTCATCATCTGACTTGCTATTAACGATAGGAACTTCGATGGAAGCTTTTCGCTTTAACGGCATTTCCTTAGTGGAGATCGGTGATGGGGTTTTCTCCATTTTGATTTTCTTTATCTAAAAAGAAAAGTAGAGTTCAAGAAAGAAAAATAATGCGAGCTGGTGATGTTACCTCTTCGAATATTCAGAACGAAATGAGACAAGCGGTAGCAAAAATTTTCCTTTTTAATTTGATTTCTTATTAGAAGACGAATCCGCTTGCAAATTACAAAACTTCTAATCTCAAGAACAATTGTTATTAAAGAAAAACTAAAATGACATCGTTAGAGGTTGCTAAACAGTAAATTTACTTCAGGGAGTTTGTTGATTGATTGTTGATTTATCTTTAACGGACAGCATTGGAGTTAGCTGTGGAACATGCTGCATTCATCTTCGAATGGGTACAATTACAGAACACGTCACAAGACTTTTTAAGAAAATGTTTGAAATTCGAGGTAAGATTAATTGAGGGCGATTCAAATCATTCTCATGTAATTTATGTAAATTTTAAAATATTTCTGCGAGTCAACGACGATTTTCAAACGATGTCGAAGCTAACTTCGCTTTATTTTTGCCGGCAATTTCTTCTTATCAACAATCGCAACAATATTTACGAGAAAAATGGGAAAGTTTGTTTTAAAAGAAATCAATGGAGATCTTTTCTCATCTACAACATCATTAGCTAATTGTGTCGCTGCTGATTTCAAGATGGGAATGGGAATTGCAGTTAAATTCAAGCAATTGTTCGGAAACGAAGCAGAACTGCGCAATCAAAATGTTTGTTTTTGTGTTTATTTCAAGGAAATCGCTTTACATTTTATTATTTTTCAAGGTCAAGACCGGCGGCTGTGCTGTGCTCAAAGTCAAGGATCGATTCATCTACTATCTGGTCACTAAAGACAAATCAGGAAAAGGTTTCTATCCAACATACGAATCACTTGAGCAGAGTCTCAAAGCGATGAAGGATCACATTACAGAAAATGAAGTCAAAGAGCTTGCTATGCCGCAAATCGGATGTGGAATTGATGGACTGAAATGGGATGAAGTTGAAGCGAGAATCCGCAATGTATTCAAAGATACCGACATTGAAATCACTGTCTACAAATATGTTCCTCCAACTTGAATGAAGCGAAATAAAAACATTCCTTGAATTATCAAAGTTGGCTCTTTATTGATTTTTCTTTTCTGTTCTTTCCTATTTTAAATTATGGGTCTCGATTATTACGCGTTACTGGATGTGCCAAGAAACTCTTCGTTGCATGACATTAAGTTGTCATACCGGAAGCTTGCTCTTCGACTTCATCCTCATCGCAAACGATACCCGCAACATCCAAATCCACGACCTGAAGGGACTTTTGATTCTCCTTTACCAACATTGCCCGAAACAATTAACTGGGAATATTTAAACGAAGCCTATGACGTGCTCTCTGATCGATTGAGACGTGAAGTGTTTGACAATTACGGCGAAGAAGGTTTGAAGAGAGGAGTGTCAGCACCTGCTGGACATATCGCTCCTTACTGTTATCACAAGGAACCATTGAGAACTTATTTTGAATTCTTCGGGACTTACTCACCTTACGCTGACTTGATCGATGCCGTAGTCAATCCACCGCCGCTTTACTCAGTGAATGAAGGAATTGGTGTGAAGAACAAAGATCCAACTATTCATCGATTGCTTTATCTCGAACTTGAAGAAGTTTTTCACGGAGGAGTTAAGCTCGTTAAGATAAATCGAGAAGAGTTTGTCGATGAGTTTCGAACGAAAACGGAAGTTAAGGAAGTTGAGATTCCAGTGACAATCGTTCGAGGAATCTTAGAAGGAACTCGCTTGTCATTTCTTGAAGCGGGAGATCAAGGTCCAACAAGAATTCCCGCAGACATCGCAATCGTCACTTGCGATATTCCTCACAAAGTTTTCCATCGCGATCAATGGAATCTTCACATGGATTACGAAATCAGCTTGGACGAAGCATTAACTGGATTCAAAATGAGCGTGAGCACGATAGATGATCGAAAGATAAACATTTTCATCACAGACATCGTCGAGTGAGTTGAATTAACTTTCAATTGATCAATTAAATTTAACAAATCTCGACTTTTCAGTTTCAATTACGTGAAGAGAATTGAAGGCGAAGGTTTACCAGTTTTTCATAAAAACTGTGAGAAAGGCGACTTGTTCGTTCACTTCAAGATAAAATTTCCTGATTACATTCCAAAGCATTTGCGAAAGGAAATTTCAAGAATCTTCAACGAAATCAAAAGCTCAAATGAAAGTGACGAACAGGAAAATTCGTGTTCCTTTGAATTAAAAAAATCTTTCAACTGACAATTCTCCTCGCAATCAAATTTATTGACTAGCAAACACTCTTATATCACTTAAAAAGCTTTTTAATCCGCTGATTCACGATTGAATTATCGGCAAAGCAGCTCGTCGAATAAAATAGAAAAGTGAATTTTCATTTCCATTTTTCACACTTTGCCTCGATTTTCTTTTGTGATTTTCTTTTCGTTCGGTACCTTTTCGTTCCACCTTTCGTTTGGTAAATCATCAATCCATAAACGTCCCACCGTGATATTAGACCTGACGATGAGTTGTCGATTGATAAACCGGAAAATTTGATGTTAATTTCCCTTAAAAATCATTTGTTGAAACCTTCTTGCCGGAAAATTGTATAAAAAGTGTTTTCGCAATGGAAATCATTTCATTTTGAAGGAGTAGTTTGAAGTGTTAAGAAGTTGATAATGAGCAGCGACGAGCCTTTGGATTTATCGATGAAGAAGCATCGAGTTGAGTTGAAAAAGTCTGTGCAATCTTCGTCGCAGTCGCTTGAGATCTTTTCTAAGTTGAGCGTGTTGTTGAAGCATCCACGAGCTCTTCAACACTTGACAAAGGAAAAGTTAATGAAAATTCAAAATTATAAAAATATTTTGGTTTGTGAAACTTGTTTCAAGTTCTTTGATCGTCCATCGCTTCTAACTCGACACATCCGTTCTCACACTGGTAAGTAAAGTCATCATCAAAGTTCTAGTGAATTTTCATTTTGTTTCAGGTGAAAAGCCAAACGTTTGTGAGAAATGTAACAAAGCGTTTTCAACTTCAAGTTCGTTGAACACTCACAAACGAATTCACACTGGTAAGTTCCTAGCTTCTTTTTTTATTCAAAAGTTACTTAAGAATTCTTTCCATAGGAGAAAAGCCGTTCAAGTGTTCGTACTGTCGAAAAAGCTTCACTGCAAGTTCAAATCTTTATTATCATCGAATGATTCATTTTCCTCACAACAAACCTCACAAGTGCAGTGAATGTCCTCGATCCTTTCCAACTCCGGGAGATCTACGAAATCACTTTTATGTTCACTCAGGACAATATCCTTTCTTGTGCAAATGTGGAAAAGGCTTCGCTAAGAAGACTTCTTATCAAACTCACGCTCAGAATCATTAAATAAGAAAATAAAGTTTTTTTTTTCATTTCCACAATTAAATTTTCTTCTTTATTTTTTCAATATTTTTTAATTTATTACAGATATCTCTTAATTCCCTAAACTTGTTAATCTATTGTTTTCTTCTCTTTCATATAATTATAATATTTACAGCACTTTTAAGTAATTTGTAAAATTCATTGTAAAGTGTACAACGAATAAGTTAGAAAACCCAAATGTTCTTTTGTAAAATGTAAAAGGGTCAAACAATCAATTTTTAGATTAGAGCGTCTTTACAAGCAGCAAACATTTTCTTTCGTCGATTTAGAATTTATTTCATGCCATATTAGAAAAAAATTAGAAAAATATTTCTTCAACATCCAATCTTCGTGAAAATTGAAAAAGGCAATTTCATTAAAATTCTAAATTCAAATTTTATCTGTTGCACGACAAGAACTACATTTGCCTCTGATTGATTAGATTTTCTCTCACATTCACAAACACAGAAAACACAAAATTTGGGATTAAGTTTCTGAATTTCATTTTAAAATTGTTTATTCTAAAGACATGCGAAGATGAGCAGAGCAAAGTTGCTAAGCTTTTGCTGATCATTCAAGATTTCAAAGCATCGACTGATCAACAATCGCTTCTCATCATCATCCAGACGTGCATCATTAAGATTTATTTTAAGTTTCCTCTCTGGACTTCTCTTCAAACAAATATTTTTCTTTAAGTAATTTCATGTCATTTTTTCAAAGTGTTTTTAAGATTTTGTTTGAAACAGAACCGAAGGAACTTCTGATGTCTGAGTACAACGACGAAGTTCATTAATGGAGTCAAAAAATCAAATTTTCATTCACGAATTTCTCATCAAGTTGCTCCAGCCAATCAAATGGTTTCTTGTATGATAAAATCTATCACAAAATCGTGAAATCTATCACAGAAATAACGTGTATGATAAACATCGCAAAATTTCCTTTTAAGCTTTTTCTCAAGTTTTCTTTCTTATATATTGTAAAGTTCCTTCAGAAAAAAAAATCATCATCGTGTTGGTGTAAAGAAGGATTTAAGTTTTCTCTTATTTTTTGCTGGAGGGAGACGAGCCCACCAGACCACATTTTCATCTGCAATCATTCGCTTAAAAAGTAGTTTCGCGATCAGTTTCATGGCGTGGCAGACTCGTCCGCCTTTCTCGAGTTTTAAAAAGTTAAATGGTGGGAAATGTTTTCATCATTTTTGTTCCAAATCTATATCATAATTGTTTTGTGTGTTGATAGCGTGGGTCATAGAGCTTCTAAAGGGCGAAGAGTTATAAAAAGTTATCAACCTTGTGACTGTTGGATACTTTGTGTCGTATCATCAATCGACGCTTCATCTTGCGCAGTCTTTTGCTTTAAGATGCTCATCGAGTCCCTTGTGATATCTCCGAGACCTGGTCGATTATCGTCAGCTATTTCATTGATCCTCAAGTCTTCGTTTGCTGCTGTAGCATCCTCTGGTTGATCAGGAATATCCATGCTGTCCTCTCCAACTACGAATAAAACTTTTGGAGTTGGTCGCTGCCTTTCGATCTCTGCAATGTTTTCAGCGGAAATTGTGTTCTCCGGTGAAATATTTTCTTTCAACTCAGCTTTCACACTTTTCGGAAGAGCATCGAGAATCATTTGCGGATTCGGTAATGACTTGCCAATCGAATTCTCCGATGAAATATTTTGTAAAATTGTTGATGATTCACTAGCTTGAAGTCTATTTTTATCATCGTCTTTTTTATGTGTCAGCGATAACATTGAATTAATGAATCCACTGAATGAATTTTCTTTGCTAAGAGGCTTCTCGTCTTTGCATTGTTGTGATGTCTTCGGTTTTCCTGTAGGTGACGATGACAAAGTCGACTCTGGACTCGTCTTTGTGAAGATGCTCGAGGGATGATGGAAGAGATTCAATAGTTTATCCAATGTCGCCGGATAATGTTCACTCTTTCCACCTCCGCCCAAGCCAATTCCTGATGGAATCCACGAAGTTTTCCTCACGCGCTTTTGTGTGTCAGCGTGCTTCGGTGATAATTCCGACGTGGGACTGTTAGCAGTCAATGTTAAACCCTCAAAAGAGGGAGACGAGGAAGAAGTCGATACCAAAGTGTTTTCGTTGCTAAAAATATCTTTCTTGTCATCTTCGGGCTCTTCGATTTTCAATGGTTCATTTATAATTGGAGACTTGTCGATTAAATCAAAGCTTTCCGTTGATCCCATATCATTTTGATGATCGATTGAGTCGATGGAACTGCTGAATGAGCTACAACTGTCCATGTCGAGGAATGGCTGCTTCACTTCATTGTCGAGTTGATCGTAGCTTTGAGATGACAGGAATGCACTCGGCATAACAAACTTTGATGGAGCACTGACTGATGTTATGATTGGAATATCGATCTCCTTGCTTTTTTCCGGTTTCGCAATTATGATTGGCGGCGGTGTTTCGATCTTCAAAATTGGCTCGGTTTGAACTGCCACTAGTGACACTTGAAACTTCTTTGGGGGTTCCGAGACAGTGACAACCTTAAATCTAGGATTTGATGGGAAAAACGTTGGACTTCCGGTGCTAGACGATGGCGACGGTGTAGTTGAAGACGTCAATTTGCTACTTGCGCCACTTGAGCTTTCAGAAACGCGTGACACAGAGAAACGATTACGGGACGGACTTGGAAGAGGCGATGCAACGGGTGAAGAGATGGGACTTGGAGAATGAAGACGACCAGACACTGACGCTGCTTTCTTAATCGGCTCAAGTAATTGTTTCGTATTCAGTTGAACGCTTTGACAAGTCAAAGAAATCTTTCTCGTGCTGAAATGATTCCTTCTCATTCGATCAAGAGCTGACGTCGCCTTGACGGATTCTTGAGGCTCTGGTGGATTTTCGTTATGTGCACATTGCTGTCGAATTGTTGAAGCCCATCGATGATACTCTGCATCTTCAAAGTTAGGTAACGAGTTATTCTTTTCTATTTGGTCAAGGTCAACTCTTATAATGTTCTTATTAGTTGTTAATGTTTCACTTAAAGAACTCAATCCCAGCGTTGACAGCGTATTGTTCCGTAAATCAATTCGCTGAAGCGTTGAATTTCCTCCTAACTGAAGAGCTTCACATAATGTTTTGAGTCCTTCACAAGTGATCTCCGTTGCTTGAAGGCCTATACTCGTTAGACTCTTGTTGCACTTAATCGATGATTTGATCTCTACAAGAAATTCATTTCCAATTGGATTCTGACCAAAGTTGATGATTTGTAGATGCTCTGACGTCTCTAACAAGTCGGCAGCGCTTGCTGCACATTTCGGCGTGAGATTATTGTTCCATAGGATCAAAACCTGTAAGCCACTTGGAGGCTTCTCTCCAGTCCCAGGCGTTGGCGGTATATTTGACATTTGTCGTTCTAATGTCCCATTTCTATTGTTAAACTTTGTTTCTATTAATCGAATAGAGGACTTTGAGTCGTTTGACTCGATGGATGTTTCTGAACACAAACTTTCTGAACTGAACGATCTTTCCGGTGAGCGTGCATTGAAGATATGATGATTTGTTGTGGAGTCGTCATATCCGTGGGAAATGGGCGAAAGTGATGCAGTTGTGTACTTAAACTTATCTTTCAACGTATCGCCACTCGTTGACTTTGTACTCATCATGGCAACAGCGGCACCGGGCTCACTCTTTGCATTCTCACTCTTCCTCTCGTCGTTATCACATTGCAAAATACTGTTGTTGTTGGAAACTGCATCGTCAGCAACATGAATCTTTGGAGGTGGCGTTGGGCAAGAGCGATTACGATTGTTGTTGATGTTGTTCAAGTTGGCGGTCAAGTCGCTAAAATCAAATTTGCTCGCTGATAGCAAAGAGTCGCCTGATGTGGCCTTGTCGACATGAACCGATTGATAGCCGAGTGCTTCTGCAATGTGACGAAAGCCTTCGTCCTCGATGTCATTGTTCGAGATGTCAAGTAGCTGCAGATGGTAATTATTCTTTAGCACGCTTCCAAGGTGAAAGGCATCATTGTGATTGAGTTCATTGTTGGCGAGACAGAGTTCTTTCAGCACCTTGTTCTTTTGTAATGCGCCACCTAAAACAAAGAATGTTCTGATTAAAATTTGAAGGCTTCGATGAATCAGAAAGGTTTGTTTACTTAAGCACAAGATGGGTCGTCCACTTAGACTGCAATGCTCAAGTTTAAGTGTGTAGATAAAAGATGACAGGAGAGCATTTCCCAGTGCGAGTGCTAATAAACAATGAAAGAATATGATTAATCTGACGTTTGACAAAGACATTACATCATGATACAGTTGAATACAGTCAGAGTTCTCGCAAAATGAAAATTAAATTGCTGCTCTCATAATCTTGATTACATGTCGACGAAGTCTGACTGCTTGTCATCATCAATAAAAGTTCTTACCATTCGCGTCACTGAGCGATGTTCCTCGTGTAAACAAGCTATGAAGTGCTTGGGAACGTTTGATCATGTTTATGCCTGAAGAAAAAAAATCGATTAAAAATTGTTATCAACACTTCACTGATAAGGTCGATTGTGTTGGATATTTACATGATTGCCATCCGCGGGTTTTGATGTTTGGATTCTCGGAGATGTTGAGCTCATTGCAAGCTTCATAATACTCGATCATGTCGAAGATTGCTGTCGCTGAAATGTCATCTAATGAACATGACGTAAGGTCGATTGACTTGTATTTAACTCGCTTGAAAAGTTCTTCGAGCGCTTCGCAAGATTCATGCGACAAAGTTTCATTTCGAAGATTAAGCACCTCCGTACGAATGGCTAATGGTGACTCGATATAAATCGACTCTAGATGCTCGATTATCGATGCAATCGGGCTGGTACTGTGTTTCTCACATGACTGACGGTAAAGGGTCGACAGCTCTTTGGAACTTGAAATAGGAGCTACGAACAATGAAAATTAGAAGAGAAAAAAAAAATATTTCCCACAATTATCAACTCACCGAGAGAGTCAAAGGGGTTGGTGGGTTCGAGATATTGTGCCAGCTGTGTTGAGCTAGCGAACGACACTCGACGATTCTTAGAAGTCTTTCTTGTTGCACCTTCTTCATTCTTCTCCTCCGTTTGACTTGTTTCAGCTGACGAAAATATTGGGACGCTCTGAACGGGATGAATTGCTTGATTCTCAACATTTTCCCCAATTTCCATCACTCATAGAAATCAACGATTGTGAGTGAGCCAATTTAACACAATTGAAAGTCTCTGTCGTCTGAACTCACTGCAACTTAATTACAACTATTTTAGCAAAGAGAAAAAATTCAGTTTCGCTCTCTCAAACTCGTTCTCGCATTGATCACTGACACTTCGGATGACTCTAATGTAAAGAATCAAGATATCAACTTAATTATAATGAGAAATGCTGAATGAAAGACAATAAATGTTGAAGAAATTTCAGAGAACGAATGTTTTTGCGATTCGCAATTTTCTCATGATCGAAGATTCAAAAATTTCTTCGAAATTCAGTTGAAAATAAAAATATTTAAAGGCAAGGAGAGAATTGATTTGTCGATTAAATAATGAATTATGATTTCTTTTATCAATTTAGTTTAGTTTCTGACTAATTCATTAAGTGAATGTTGAAATAATTCTTGTTTACGATTGTTTGCGATTCGAACATAAGATCCGCTAGATGGGGGTTTTGGCATTTCATCAAAACAACAAAAGTATTTCACAACAAAATCATTTAATTATTAACTCGAGACTCGCAAACAGACATGGCTCCAAAATCAAAGAAAGGAAGTAATAAGAAAGTCTCGGATTCTGGCAACGAGCAAGACCCAGCTTATAACGCAAAGCGTGCGAGGAATAATGAAGTAAGTTTTTGCGAATAATTCATTAGATGGTGTAATTTAGTTCTAAGAAAAGTGATAAGAGAAGAAAAAGTGATCTTGACCTCTCTAACGTGCAGTTTACTTGAAATTTGGTTGCTACCTTCAAACCATTTCCATTTTATAATCTTTGAATTAATTCTTAAATCCACTGTGAGTCAACTTGCGTTGTCCTTTCATCATCCAAAATTATATTTCTACTTACAATTTACCTTTCTCATTGGTGGTCTTCACACCTTACTACGTCCTCTCGTGAGAATTTTTGACTTACCCAGTGAATTTATTTTGTTAAAAAACAAATGCATTCAAGCGATTCTAATGACATCACTTTTCATATTTTAGGCTGTTCGCAAATCAAGAGACAAGTCGAAGAAAAAAGCTGAGGAGACGATGAAACGAGTCAAGAAATTGCGAGAAGACAACAAACATCTGGAGGGAAAAATTGACCAGCAGAAGAAGACAAAGAAGTTTCTTAAAGATTTATTTCTTCAGGTAACGAATTGCTCAGAAACTTCAATTTCTTGAGTTCTTATTAAGCCTAGTGCGCACTTTAGACTCTAAGTCAATCGATATTCACAACATTCTTTCATCCTACAGCAAACAACAAACAAAATGGAACAACCATCAAAAGAAGTAAGAATTTCAAAATAAAGTTTTGTTTCTCGAGTCTAATTTATTTCTTTATTTTAGCAATGGGATCTGATCAACGACGAGGACTCAACGGATCACGAGTCAGAACCCGATGAATCATCAGAATCAGAGCAGGATTCTGATGACGAGCCAGGATCTCCAACCTACTCAACGACGAGTAGCGTTAAAAGATAAAATCTTTTCCTAATCAACAAACTCTATTTTATTTCCATGATAAGCATTTGAGATGATAACTTTTACTGAATAAAAAAAACTTTCTTTTCTGTTCGTGGTAGTAAGACCTTAATCTCAATCATTTCAGAAATTTAAATTGATTAAAATTCGCATTCGCGAATTGAAGCGAGGTCCTGATCGCTGTAAGCGACGAATGTATTTGGGTAAGTTCTGAAGCAAGACGTCAATTGTCTAACGTACTCATCGCGAAGGGAAGAAATCTCTTCAATATATTCTCCAAAGCCTTCTTGGAAGTCACGAGCTACGAAGAATAGATCGCGAAGTCCGTTGTTGATGTAAGTCTGAAGGTTATCGCGACCATCGAAAATGTCGAGAGTTGCCAAGACGTTGACACCAACATTTGGAATCATATTCTTATAAACTCGCGAGTCGTCATGTGCCTCATTCAGAATTGAAGTGAATTCCTTGATATATCTGAAATTTCAAATTAAAATATTTGTTTAAAATAAATCATTATTTGTTCACTTACCCGTCAGCAACGCGCAAGCATTGAGAGAGCCTTTGACCGAATCGTGAAACTTGCAATTCGTATCTTGCTTTGACACCAATTGTGCAGGCCGAATCAGGGATTCCTGCCATTTCAGCACGAGTTTCGGTTGCGGTATCTTTGATGCTCGCATAAGCTGTCAAGAATGAATCTAAGATTTCCAATTCCATAACTTCCAAATGATCCGAAAGTGTTCGTCTACTTTGAACGAGATAAAGCTCCGCGAACTCATGACCAATTGTTAACTCAGCTTGAGCAGCAGCTAACTCTTCAGTGACTGTTGTGGTTTGTGCACTGGCGAGAGCGACACATAATAAGAAGACGAGACCCTTCATTCTTGTTGTGTTTAGTTGAAAATCAAAAGTTAACTGTAAGTGAATCTCGATCAAGCTTCAATATATCGAAGAGTTATCTAATCTCAAAGTTTTTTCAACTTCCGCTTTTGAACTCAGCAATAAACGAAGGCTCGAGTTTAAAATTCTGCTGATAAGGATTACCGGGGTTTGTTGTAAAGTTTCATTCATTCAAGCGGAAGCTTGGGAGGAAGTAGAAGCTTAAAGTTCTTTATCGATTGACTTCGACGAACATCGCAAATCGTGATGAATATTCAAAAAGTTCCAAAGCTCTGATCTCAAGCTTTTATCAAGAACTTTTCTTCCTCAACACCTGAAACATCTCAGGTTCCAAATTCCCATCTTAAGTGTGTCTAAAATATATTTTCAGTCAATTGCGTGCTACCGATTAGATAACAAAGTAATCTCTTTTACGATTACTTTCGATAACAAACAAAAAAAAAACAACAAAGCCAAGTCTTGAAGTAATTTCCTCTTGCAATATTTGCGATAAGATTTTATTTTATCAAATCGAACGACATTGAAGGCGGCGTTTTAATCGCTATAGCACTGACGGATTGATTCCAAATCTTGCTCACTTTCGATCTCGAAGGATCTTGGCAAGAAACGGTAGCATTCGGTGTAGTTTTCAAGTAATTCGTCCAAGTTGATTGAAATTCCATCAATGAGCTCATTGAATTGATCGTGGTAATCGAAAGCTCTGAATAAAAGGTCGCGCATATTTCTGTTGATGTAATCTTGAAGACTATCGCGTCCATCAAAGATATCAAGAGATGACAAGATGTTAACTCCAGCGTTTGGCACCATGTTTGAGTATTGACGGCTTTCATCGTGAGCAGTGTTGAGAACGTTGTTGAAAGAGTGAATGTACCTAAATAAAAATGTTTAATTGAAGTCCAAACAATTTTGTTGTCCTTGAACTTACTCCAAAGTGCTTCCAAGACATTGAGAGAGCTTTTGTCCGAAACGAGTCACTTGCAATTCCCATCTTGCTCTAATGTTATCCTTGCAGAATGAAGTTTCTGTGAACTCATCCATAGCCTCTCTCGTTTCAATTCCTCTAACTTTAATTGTTCCGTAAGCTGTCAAGTACTCATCGATGGCGACTCGTTCAATGGTTTCCAAATAGTCCGAAAGACGTTGTCTGTTTTGAACGAGGAAAAGTTCGGCGAATTCATGAGTAATGGTAAGATCGCTTTGTGCGGCGAGAAGATCTTCAGTCACTGTCAAAACGGGTTCGGTTTCCTGGCCATAGGCCAAGGCAAAAAGGAAGACTAACGCAAGAACTTTCATCGTAACAACTTTAAATTTGCGACTCAACTGACCGGGATATGAGCTAGGCAATTGCTTTTAAAAACCAAAGAATTCTCATATCTTATCGCACTGGAAGCTCTAACTTCGTAGGTTTAACGATAAGCTTTCGCTACTTGAGCCAAAAATAATTGTTAACATCCTCTCTGCCGCGAATATTTCGATTCGAGTCGGCATTGACGAAACAATTGCTTGAGTGGATCTGAAAAAAAAAATGTTTTCTTTCTGAAAAATTCGAGGACATTTCAAAAACTTGCTCATCAGGTCTCTAAACAACCTTTATTAATTAATTATTTCAAATTTTTGTTTTTACAACTGTCGAAAAGAGAATAAATTAAAATATTTATAGATCAAAGAATTCTAATTAATTATTCATAAAAATATCCCACAACTTGCAGTTTCTTAAAGCTAAAGATCTTTTCTAATAATTATCATTTGTCTTTAGGATCAAATCCCTTTCCCATCACCATCCACAACTTAATTCGTAAAAAAGTTAAATTAAAATCTTTCAAAGAGAAAAACTATTTTTTTTATCTAATTCAATATTTCATTTTGTTCATAGAACTTACGATTTAAAATATATCATAGATATATGGGACAAAATATTACCGAGCGGTTTCGATTCGATTCGTTGTCGTTAACCTTGCAAGATCTTTTCGATTGAATACTCAGAATAATCTGAATCAGAAGGAGAGGACTTGCGATTGAGTTGAACTTGAGAATTCGAGGTCTACTATGCTGGTAACTTTTTCAAGCAAACAAACATTTAACTTGAATCATATTCAAGTCATCAAATGTTTGTCGCTTGATTAAATGGGTCGAGAAATTACCTTCCCTCCATTTTTACTTAGTTGCGTGTCCTAACTAGACTCGCTTGACGCTAAACATCGACCTTGACATCGTACTAATGCCAACCATCGACAGCCTAATGATAATGATTACTCTTGCTAATTGAACTGTGTTTGAGATCACGTAACCTCCTACAAGTTCATTAAAGTGAAATTTATAAACTAAGTGGCTTATGCTCTAAGACGCAAACAAACAGAGAATCCATTTTATAGGCTGTACGGATGGCAAAATTGGTAGACTAAGCGCTGCGAACGTTCTGTCTTCTTCATGATACCTTTCTTGTAATATTGACGAATACTTCTCGAAAGTTTATCATAATTCATGGCTGGTCGGTTCTTACGACGACCCCAAAGCTTCGCAACCTTAACAGAGTCTTCAATTTTAAAAATTCCTTTAGTACGATCAAGCCAACGAATTGCTGTGCCATTCACTTGTGGTGAAGCTAACAATTCTTTTAAGAATTGCCACAAATGAATATGAGACGACTGAGCTCCTTTCTTCTGCAAATGCGAATGATGTTTCTTCGGAGTCTTTGCTTTTGGCGAAGGTGTTTTGCTGGACTCTTCTACTTTTTCAGGAACAACATTCAAGTCGAGTTCCATCGGCAGCTCTGCTTCGTCTTAAAACAAGAGGAAATAACAAAGAAATAATCAACCAAAGTACTCTCGACTATTGTAAACTTTTAAATAATCCAAACAATGATAAGATAATTTTTTTAAAAGCTCTTTTTACCTTCGCTCATATCGCTGCTATCAATCAACATCTGGTTCCACAATGACGTCTGCGATAAGCTTGAACTGCTTGGCTCGACTGATGATGTACCTGCAACTGATGACGTCAATGTGTTATCGTTGTGTGTTGAATCGACGAACGCAGCTTTCCATATCTCTAATTGCGCATGCAGAATGCTGCCAATCTAAATTTGAATGAAATGTTATCAATTGACGTTCATTATGCGAGAGCTATCAATGTCTACCTGAGGTGCACGTCGAACGAAGTCGTCATCGCAAAGTAATGCGAGTTCTTTTCCGTTTTCAGGGAATGCCAAGTCACAGCTGTCGATTGGATCGAGTTTAAACTGCTTGACAGTGTATTGAATCCACAATTGAACTTGCTGTTGCGTCCACTGTTGAGGATCTGGCGAAATGCTCAATGCATCGCAAGTGACTTCAACCTCTTTTTTCGCATGTTGGAGAGCGAGTGAAATGACAGGCTCAATGTCGCCCTGTTGGGTCAATCCACCGAAAATGGTGTCCAGCGCCAACGGTTTCAAGTTGTGCTTGCGTTGAAATGACGTGTCTTGCAAGAACTCTCGGAGAACTTGATGATCGCGTTGCTTTTGTTGTCCGTTGCTATTGAAATCCAATAAATATTTAAAGTCAAGAACGGAATTCTCAGCGTTCTCAGATTCTGAGTATGCTTGATCGTCAAATTGCTCAAACTTGTAAGAGTCGCAAATTGGTGATGGCACGCTAATCGAGTCAGGTGGTGATGGAGGAAGAAGAATGTTCTGTTCTTGCTTCACTGTTGTTGTTGTCGATTCGATTGATGGACAAGGCGACGGAGAGTTTTGTGAGCTAACTGGTGAGAGAAGCAACGTCGAGTGAAGATTGAAATTGCTCTGCTGCCAATTATCTTCTTGTTTCATAAACTTTTGATATGGATGATTATTAATCTCGATCGTCAAAGCCAAATTGTTTGTCGATTGAGATGTTTGCTCATCGGAATATTTCTGTGAGTTTTGATAGTTGTCCAGAAAGTAATCAGATCCCAACAACGAAAGATCAAAGCTCTCTACTCCATACGATGAAATGGAGTCGTTGATATAAGAGTTTGACTCATAAGGCGATTGTACGTGAAGGAAATTTGAATTCGACTGCAGAAAGAGAGGAGAGAATAAAGAAATTAATGAAATTGTTTGTTTATAAACCAGATTACGCTTTTAAAAAAAAGCTTTACATTCAAACATAAAAACGAAATCTCTCAGAAATATGTAAAATGGCAGAAAAGTTAAATTGAAATCACTACAAGATGTTTCAAGGCTGACGAGTTTTTCTTTCGTGTTAGTATAAGATGATCGAATTTTATTTTTTCGCAATAACAAATAACATCGGCGCGCGAGTGTGTGTGAGTGAGAAAAACCTGCTTGAGTCAACGATTACTTGCAAAAATTAATTCAAAACGTAAGTTCGAGCGAATTATCAACTTTAGTTGCAAATTTCTGTCATCGAGATGATCGATTTATGCAAAAATATGAAATTAAAATTGCGTTGACATCAAAAAGTGAAAATTTATTTTCTTTCTCTTCAGCTTTGCCCGCCTATGCCTTAAAATTTAACACAAGCCGAAGCCTGTCTGTACGATTAGATGGGAGATCGAGAAAGACACGTACGAATGAAAATGCAAATGAGCAGCAGAAATAAATTAAATAAAAACTGGTTTCGCCTGAAGAAAATGAAATAAAATAAAATCTGGACCCCAAAGAAAGAGTTGAGAATAAATTTTGATTTCAAAAGCTCCCGAATAAGCTTTAAATGATTTTTTTTTGTTTCAATTACTTGAGAACTATTCTCAACACTTTGAAGCTGCTAAAAACTTCTTTGTGTTCTGTTGCTGCTGCTTCTGTTGACGTCATTGAAACTGATAGTTGTTCGTTTCAAGGCAAGTCAGAATAATTCTTTAAGAGAACGTAGAATGTGTTCGCGCAAATCTGGAGATCAATGCAAGAGATTCGAGTTGAACACAGGAAATTCCTAAGACTTTACTTCATGTAAATGTATGAGAGACGTTAATACCAAGCGTTGGCTTACAAGAGAAGTAGAAAGTGAATTACGTCATTTGTTGAGGCAATAAATGGAAAATCCCTGATTAAGAAACTTTTTCTCAGTACAACTGCAAGGCCCAATCTCATTTACCTTCGCATATTTCAAAAACTATCATCGTCTTATGACAAAATGACGAATCTTTCTTTGAATTCACGTAAAAAATGTTTGTCTCATGAGTGAAAGTTTGTTTCAATAAAAAAAAATGTGAGAAAAAATGAGCAAATTAAATTACTCGCTTATCAGGCTTGTGTTGTGTCAGCTGCTATCAATCGCGTTTCGGGTTATCGGGCAGACGAAATTAAAGTTTGGCTTATGTACACATTTCCACAGAGAATAATTCTAACTTAGAAATAAAACTTCACAAGCCGCAGCTGAATTTATTTCTGCCTCGATCTTAAATATTTTTAGAAACTTTAGCTGCTTGCTGGTTGATTATAAACTAGATCCACAGCATTCTTTCGCAGCTTGCTACTATGATAAATATTAATGTGTGATTTAAACTCTCTTACCACTTCTTTAAAAGCTGATGATGACGAGAACATTTTCGCAACGCAGACTTTGAAGTTTTAAAACAAAACTGTTTTTATTTTTTTATGGCGAGTGGTCAAAAAATATTTCTGCCTCGTCGTGTCGCGAAAAATCTGCTTTCGACTGTCTTTACGCTTCAACGTTTTCTTCTTGTCTGAACTTAACACACGAACGATGATGTGAAAGACAAAGAGAATTTTTTTTCTGCTTGATTCCAACTCGGTTTGGATCAATTATTTACACCAGCAAAACGGAGTCTTACTAACACTCGTGGACTTTTCTTGGGCTTTTTCAAGCGAATTCTTGCGACTTTGGGTTAGAATTGATTCTCTAATTGATCAGGCACTTAAGGGATGAGAAGATTTCACTTGATTCTAATTGATTTTCGATGTAAAAATAAATAAAAAATAAATATTTGAGCACTTCGTTGGAAAACTTTCCTCTCTGCGAGACTTTCAAAAAGCAAATGAAATTTTTTTCATGTCGAGAGAAAATATTCAACGAGCAATACATGCACAGCCGAGTTTGGCTTCACAGTACAAACCCACTTAGTGAGTTCGAGTGGGAGAGTCGCCGCAGAAAAAGCTTCAGAAGCTCAAATGTTTAGAGGCTTGTTCGATATCAAAAAATATTTTTCGTGGAGCTCGTTTACACATTTCGAAGAAATTATTGCAAATTTCTTAAGTTCCATTGTTGGCGAAGATTTACAAACTCATCATTCACTTAAAAGTCACTCAATAAACTCATAATTCATCTCATTTAAAATCAAATCAAACCTCATTTGATTTTATTGAGATCTCGCAACTTTGTTGAGTCAGCAGAAACTTTTCAATATTTTGCAATAAATAATAAAATAAACATTTCAGTTTTGAGTTTAAGGAGAACAAGCTTTTGTTAAAACTTCCAATTTATTTCAAAAAAGTTTCCTGTTATGTAACTCAACGATCAATTTTTAGCCGAGCCGGAGCTTTTTAATGTCGGAACAAAATTTTTCTCGAACCGAACGACCTTCAACAGAATTTTCTCGGAATTCAAGTGAATGAGAGCGCAGATTTGAAACACAAGACTTAGTCATGTTCAAATTGTAATTTTAGAATCATAGAAGAATCTTTGGAACGTAGATCGTCGATCACTTTGTCGTGATTTGTTCGTTCCAGACAAAGATGATCTAAAGACCTTTCTTAGAATAATCACTGAGAGAATCATTGTAATCTCTAATGACTTTAAAATTATCAGAGTAAACCACAAAGCCCTGTAATGAATAAAAAATCGATCTTGTTGCCCGCCATCTGTTGATGGGACTGGCAATTCATGATCGCAACATTATTTTAAGTTTCTTTCACATTCACAAATTCTGTTTATGGCTACAAACTAACATTTCTATGCACAACACCTATGCATGAGCTTTTTTTCCTTCACGTTACCTCATCACGCCGAAGAACACAACAACGCGATATGAGTCAGTATTGCTTAGCGTTCGGAGCGAGAAAGTCGCGAGCGTAAAGATTTGTCGAGTTTGGTTCTGTATTCTTCGAAATTTTTTTATTGAAACCATTTTGTAACAAAAGTTAAATTGTCTAATCAAGAAAACGAAAAAGTTTAATGAAAAAATTAAAGAAAAAAATGATTTAAAGTTGAATAAGTGAAGAGTTTAAGTGTCAACTGCGAACATAAAAATGTTTAAATATTTCTCTCCGTACTCGAATCAAACCTTTAACCAACAAACGACGAATAAAGGTTAAGAACCAACGAAAACAGAGAAAGAAGGAGATAAAAAGAAGTCAAACAAACAAAAGGTGGAAATATCCGTTCATGTTTGACCGCTCATCGAAATCTCTTCAAGCATCAGCGAGAATTTAAACAATTCACTTTGGAAATTCACCTAAATTTTCATCTGTGATAACATCAACCTTCACTAATTCTCATAACACAACGCATCTGTAACTCAAGGTATGACGAAGCCTACATAACTCTGAGAGAATTATTATCTAAAAATAAATTGTGATCTTCACATCTCTGACGACTGATGATTCCCTGAGCTCATGCAAATCAGATGCAGCAGGGGAAGTGTGTCAATAATTTTGTTTGAATTTTAAATTTGGACGAATTATTTAACTTTATTAACTCGAGTCGCACATAAATGGACATATCTCATATCATACGCAGCAGACGCAAGCAAAAGACGCTGTTACGCAATTGTTTGTTTCATTCCAAATGAAGAAAGTTAAAAACACCGACACATTCAAGCTGCGCTCAAGGCTTAAGATGACGGAGCGCTTAAGCTGCGATTGTGTGCATATTCTACCTCGCGAGAGAAAAATCAAGTTTGTGCAAAACGTCTGCTTATTGAATATTTCGAAGAGCTATGAACTTGAATGCAATGGAAACAATGATCGAAGTAATTTTCTTGATGGCTCCCTTTGAAAGAAAATTTCTTTCTTCAGCAGCTTCTGGCATTTGATTTTATTTTGGCAAAACTCTCATTCACTCAACCAAACTCAAACTCCATTCCAAATGTTACTTGCAATTGAGCAACGATAAACTTTAATTTGAGCTGCCAAAAAAAGCTTCAACGTTAATCGATTTACCTCTTTTTGTTTACTTGCAGCCATCATGGGACCAACAAATAACATTTTTCATTTATTGCTGAATCTCATTGTAAGTATTTCGCGATTTGTTTGACGCATCGTTGACAACAAAATCGAAGTAATTCTCGCATGGCCTTTAAGCCATATGATGTCGATCGCCCACATCAAAGTTTTATTAATTTTCGGCTTAATTCCTGTTTGAAACGACTGGTTTCGCAAAATTGCAACGAGTCGTTTGAAGTCAGAGCCGTTCGAGTGATTGATTCTGAGAAATTGTTACAAGAATTACGCAAATCACGACGATGCGAACGACAGATGTGGAATTATCCTTCGAAGCGGTTTTAAAGTCAACAAGACAATGCAACAGCCTTCTGTACTTAGGCTAAGCTTACTAACTTGAATTGGCGTTGCTGGTGATTAGCTATCCACGATATCTAGACCAGTGATCTTTCCAAGCCAAAGGAAAGGCATTATTCGCTCTCCTTAGTCACGATCAAGCTTTGTATCTTGAACTTTTCATTTGAACTCACCTCTGCTTCATAATGTGCAGAGGCAGTATCGTGTAGAGCACAATACACAAACAGCTCAACACACCAAAACGATTATTTTTTCTTATGTCCGAAGACTACAAGAGTGTGCCCTCTGAGACTTCTGATCGACTATTACGTGATGGGATTTTATAAAATTCCTCTTCAATTATTCTTTGCTTTAACAAAATAGTTTCAACGATGACGATTCAATTGTTTTTGAAATTTAAATTGATTTTTTTTTGTAATCAAACCTTGCAGACCATAACATCTTTAACTCACAGCGCGCAGCTCCCTCCAGTCAAAAGTAAGTATTGAGAACGAATCTTTATGATTTCGTGATATCGAAAATTTCGTTAACGGAAATTTCTCTTTTTTTGGGTCTTCGCGACTTTGAGGTCGAAAGATTAAAATAAATCCCTGGAGATTTCTGTTAACTGATAAATCTGTTAATTCCTTTGCGTGTTCCGTTTCGACAAAAATCTATCATAGCCGTTGCTTGCATGACAGTAGAACTCTTAACGGGAAATCGCATTCATTCGTTCTGTCCCTTTGAGCTTCAACTCATTGTACTCGTAAGAGTCTTAGTTAAGAAAAAGAAAGAATTCTTTTGCCTTTTGTTTTAACCAACTCACAATGCAATCGCGGAACGGAATGAAACGAAGAACATTGACAAGCGAAGCTCAAATTGTCCTAATTTCGATTCTTCTTTTCCAGGGCAAGCGACGTTAGTTAAAGAGCCGACAGTGCAAATTCAATGTTTGTCCGGCTCGATGGTCGTGACAATTAAAAATGCTCCAGCAAACTACGAAGGCCATTTCAGTGGGATGGTCTATCCGAAAGGATTAGCGAAGAACTCATCATGTCTCTCCGAATACAGGTTCGTTCTACTTCAATGAACTTTTTTCAAGAAGTTATTTCAACCTCCGTTCATTTGCAGAGATCACAATGGTCCAATCAAATACAAACTTCCTCTTCGAAGTTGTAACACTATGCCTCAAGAAACGGTAAGTTTTATTATTTTTAATTACGCTCACTAAATCATCGCGTGGGATTAGTTAGGAGTTGTTAAAGAATTGTTCTACCTCGGCAATTTATTTTTATTTCATTTCGTGTCAACGTCAAATTTATTTTTCGCGAAGAGCAAATTCCAATCTCGAGAGTGAGTTCAAAAGTGTTAAGTGGAGAAGGGTGATCGAATGTTATTATGTTAACTCTTGTTCGACCTAAATTTTGATCTCAAACATGCAAATTTTTAAATCTCTCTAATTTGAATAAGAAATAACTTTTTTTTTGACAAAGGTCTAAGAAGAAAAGTTGTTTGAAGAGATTTCTAATTTAGATTTCGTCGAGTACTCGGATTACATTGAATTCTTGATGAACAACTTAACTTCAACCACGAAAAAGTGGAAACTCGTTGAAACTTTTTCAAACGGTTAACCAATCGGAAGTATCAATGGCATTCGAAAGTGAAAACTGGAAGTTAAGCGAGCGATGGAAATTTTTCACAAAACAATGATGAAATGAATTGCCTTTGTCTCTCAATTATTTATGATTTTTATTTTTACTGTTGAAAGACGATTTTGTTCAATACAGCAAAGTCACGAAGTCTCTTCAACTTCATGCTTAGCTTAGCGTTATGTTCTTTGACTTCCTGGAGAATTAGAATCACTTAAGAACAATTCTAAGAATCTCAATTAGATTACAAAGTTTTCATCAAGTTTTTTTCAATCAATTTGAAGACGAAGAATTATAGAAGTTAGCTCAAAACAGTTTTGTAACGCTTCCGCTGCTTGGGAAAAAACATGACATCATCGAAATGCTTTTTGTCTACTGTCTTTTGTCTGACTTAAGTAACAGTCTTCGCACATTTTTCTTTGTGTTTGTGAATGTTATAAAATGATCCATTGCTTTGCTGTATTCTCTCAAATCAATTTTCTGTCGTCTTTGTTATATTTCTGACACTTTTCTGCATTCACATCCAATCCAATTCTCATGAAGATTTCCATCAGATGTGTTTGAATCACACGATTAAATACGAAGACAAGCCCTGACTTTAATTTTCTTTTAAATACTACTTAAGCCCTCTCAACACAGCGATCGCTCTGCTCAATGACACATGCTCACAACTTGAACTGAACATTAAAACGTGATCGAAAAGCTTGGAAGAGAAAAAAAATGCTTAAACTGCCAACGCAATTGTGACCCGCGTTAAAATAAAATATCAAAGTTATCTCAGACTTCTTTTTCGAATATGGGCATGAGCAGTTTAAACGCAAATCACAGACGCACACTCGTTGTTTGTTGTAAAGATGATTTGAAACCCAATGTCGAATCCGTTGAAGGTCTAAGAATACTTTTGCAAATTCACAGGATGACGGAGGTATTGAGTTCTTCAATACGATCGTGTTGCAGCCTCATCTGAAGCTGGTGACGGACTTGGGAAGAGGCTACCACATCAGATGCCGATACAAGAATCGTGAAGCCGCAATAAAGTCATCAACATTTGACTCTAATACTTTGAATCCTCAAGCGCTTACAAGCGGTGAAAACAGCGATCGCCGTGACCATGGAAGATCACTCAGTAGCAGGTACGATGGAAGTACAAAGCGAAGAGAATCGATTGACTAACTCAATGATATTTTAATTACTTCCAGTGACTCAACAAATGAATTGCCGATGCCTGGGTGCCATATGAAAATTTATTCAAACGATAAACTCGCTGAGAATGTGAAGATCGGCGATCCACTTAAACTTATGATTAACATTGATAAGCAAGACTCTTATGGACTTCACATCACTGACTGCTTAGGTAAGAAGAAAACCTGAGGAAGTTAATTTAAATAAATAAATATTCTGAATTATTTTTGCGTAGTACGCGATGGAATTGGATGGGGCGAGCAGAAACTGATTGACGCTGATGGTTGTCCATTGGATCAAGAGATTCTCGGACCGTTCTCGTATGACAGCGACAGAACGAAAGCAACTGTTGCATTCCCTGCTCACAAATTTCCTTACACAAGTTCAGTGTATTATCAATGCAATGTTCGAATGTGCTCATTGGAAGAGGAAAACTGCCATAAGGTGAGAAAAAAAGTTTTTTCTTATTGAATTTGAATTTAAATATTTTTTTATTTAGACACCGAAATGCGACGGTTCGAAAAGAACTAAACGAGAGACAGAAGAGGAAGGCTCACCAGCCACAATCGAAGTCTTCTCGGGTCTCTACGTCAACGAGAACGCAGAAGTTCTTGACGATGACTTTGATTCAGTGTTCAAGGAGAAGGTAATTTCAATCGCTCGTGACAATCGTGAGATCGTTAATTGAACATTTTGCGATTTCCTTTTTTAGAATCCAGATGACGCGATTTGCGTGTCTCAAAGAAGCTTCGCCATTGCAGTATCAATTACTGGTTTGTGTTTGATGCTCGCAGTTGTGTTAGCAGTTCTTTGCATAATGGCACGAAGAAAAGACAAGAACTTGTCGTCGAACTCGGGCAGTTCAATTTATAGCGGGCCCTACACAAATACTGCGTACTCGCACACAAGTTAAATTCGTAAATGCGAATTCGAGAAGTCTTCATCTCTCAATTGACGATTTCTTTATGAAATAAATCATCAAGCGAAGATGAAGACTAAATCTTAACGACTTAAAAACATTCTAGTGATGCTATATGGCGGTTGAGACATCAATCGTCAACTAATTCTTCCTTTCGACATAAAAAAAACTTTTTTGATGACATAGCTCTTGACAATGTTGGATAATTTTCCTGATTGTCGTTTGCTATGCGGAGATTCCTGTTGTTAAGATAAATTTGATTCTTGACTAGAGGCTCTCAAATCTCCGTGGAAATCAAGAACTTTTAACTAATGGTGGTGGGTAGACGTTAACTAAACTTTTTGCCTTGCTTCACAAGCATCGTTTAATGAAGTTTCTCTTTACTAAACGGTCTCCTGGAGCTTGTCAAATAACTAATAGAAAACTATCTATTATTATCAAGTTTAAGCAGTGTGTAGAGATCAAAGAGGAATAAAAAGAATTAATAAGCTAAGAGTTTGAGTTTCAATCAAATCGAATTTGGAATGAGCAGAAGTCTCTCACAGCTTTGCGTTTCAATTTTATACTTTTATTTCGAAATTCTTTCGTACAAATTGATATCACAAATTTATTGAATTTCTTGTCAGTGGAAATCATGAAAAGTTTTAAAAAAAAAGTTAAAAAAGTGGATTTGATATTCAATTAAAAACTTTACCCTCGACTCCGATTTTTCTTATTAAAAAAATCTGTAAAATTACGAGAAACATTTTTGAGTATGATTTGTTTGGATAAAAAAAGAGTTTCACTTGGATATTGTTTTAAAAACTTCAGTCTCAAACGTCATTAAATATATTCAACGTCGTAAAATCGTTTGTTGCGTGAGCTGCTCTTAGCTGCGATTATAATTTCTTAATCGGTTCTCTCGTCGTCATCGAATTTTTTCTCGAGTAAACCTTTTTGTGATGGCTCATACATCGACTCGTACAGCGGATTTGAAAAGTTTCCCTGAAATAAATCGAATTGCGTGAGATCGTCGCTCGAATATTGAAGGTCACTTCTTACTTTGTCGTCACTGTTTGAAATATTTGTCACTGGCATCGCAATGTCATCTCGATCTGTTGCTGTGAAATCGAAAATTGGATTCGTGATCTCTTCAACATTTTCATTTAGTCTCGCGTGAGCGAAGAATCTCGTTCGTCTGTGCCATCGTTTGACATAAAAGATTGCGGCTGCTGTAAGCGTCAGCAGAAGCACAAGCGTAAACATGAGGATTACGATAGCAGACAATGTTTTGTGCTCATCGTTCGGCATGACTGATGCAGTGACGCCGTCGCCTTGATGTTCCTCGACTTCAATAAGACGACAAGCTTGCACGAGTCCGCTTATGCACCTGAAATAAAAATCTTTGAAATCCTTTCGATTTTGAAAGGAAGTAAAATCACTTACATGCATTCGTTAATCGAGGATGATAAACTACACTTCCCGCATTCATCATCAACGCATCGTGGTGGCAAATTACAAGTTGACCCAGTCCATTCACCAGCACACTCGCAAGTTTCTTTTCCATTGTCGTCTTTACGACAGAAACCTCCGTTTTGACATTTGATGAAGCAGTTTGGAGGATTTGTTGTGCAATTTGTACAGAAGTTGTCAATCTCACATTTTTCACCGCTAAAACCTGCTTGACATGTACAGAATGGGCCGGTGACTGGTCGAATGTTGCATTTCCCATTATTCTTGCAATAATTTTTGCATAGGTCGACTTCACAGAAGAGACCAGCAAATCCATCAGAGCAAATGCATCGATATTTGTCAGCAGACCCGCGGCAAGTTCCTCCATTCATACATTGCATCGCGGAGCAGCTCTCACAGTTGGGTCCACTAAAGTTTGAAGGGCACGCACAGCTCTCGTTAACAGTTCCGTTCTCGTAAACTTGGTAGCGACATGTTCCGCCGTTTAAACAAGTGTTCTAATAAAAAAAAATATTTAATCAAACTGAATTCCGAAAGAAATAAATTTATGGAACTCACTTGACATGCTGTTGATGGAATTTCGCATTTCGATCCTTTCCACTGGGAAGAGCAGTGACACATTCGTTTAGCTTTCAGTTGCTCTGCTGTATGATCTCTCCAGTTTATTGGTAAGTCGCAAACTCCTCCATTTTTGCAATACTCTGAGCAAATGTAATGTTCACAGAACTCGCCTTCGTATTTTTTTGGACATTCGCAGACCATGTCGTCTCCTTTGTAAACGCATTTTCCATTGTTGACACAGTTTTTGTAACACAACGACGCGATCTGAGACTTGTGCAAGCATTTGACATTTGTGCCATCGTTTTGAATGTAAAGATTGTCGGGGCAATTGCAAGATCTTCCTTTGACGTCTGATGATGAAAGATAGCAAATTGCGGTTTCATCGCAAGGATTTAGTTGACATGGATTTTCTAATTTATCATTTTGTCTTAAGTTGTGAACGACTTTAATTTGCGATGCTTTGAATACGTGAATGCCTTTGTTCAATTCTTCGTAATCTTTCTTCAATCCAAACTTGTTTAGTTTGTAAATTGTCTGATTATCCGTAACAACGTAAAGTTCATCTTCGAAGACGTCGAGTTTCATTGGACTAACTGTAAGTTGATGAAGTGGATCGAAGCCTTCAAATGTCCTGACAATTTGTCGATCGCCTCCCTCCATGTTCGTAGTTTCAATTGTTGATTTCCTCAAATCGCACCAGTAAAGTCGTCTCGATGGATGATCAACAGTCAAACCAGAAGCAAACTCAATGTTCTCAGTGATCAATCGCTTCGATTGGAATCCGTCCATGCTTGCAACATAAATCACTCGAGTCATCGACGACCAATACATTTTTCTTCCTTCCGGATCCAAAACGAGATCCCAGGAATTCGCTCCAGCGTATAAAATCGATCTCTTGTTGTTTCCTTCGAAATCAATTGATTTGATGATGTCGTTCTCGATAAAATACAATTTCGAAGTTATCCAATCGACACTCAACGCTTTGATGACAGATTCTTTCATTTTGTCAATCGCTATAACAGTTGAATTGCGAATATCGTAACCGAAATCCTTAATCATATCAAAGTCAGTCTTTGTACTGATTTTGATTTTCTGAATTGTATTTGTTGGCATTGAATCCAACCAGAAAATGAAGATGTCTCTTTCGTCATTGATGTAAAAGTCGAATGAGATAATTTTTGATGAGTTTGTCTTGATTAAACTGTGAACTGGTAAAACTGTGATTTTCCCAGATTCTTTTGAAGACGCTGAAGAAGCAGCTCTCTTGAGCTTTCTTGAACTCTCAGGAACCTGATAGTTGAGTCCGTAAATGAACTTTAACTCAGACTCAGAAGCTGTAAAAATGAAATGCATTCCTTGTATCGCTCTGCAAGGTGCGTTCTTCATCGCTGGAGATTTGTGATAGCCCTTTGCGCATTTGCATTGGAAAGTTCCTTTTGATCCTTTCTCAAGGCACATGTGGCTACAGCTGCCGAATTTACAGCCAGACTTGAGATCTAAAGTGTCGTTTTTCTTGCTGCTGCATTTCATTTCGTCTGAGTTGTCACCGCAGTTATCAACTCCATTGCAAAGGAAATACTTTGGAATACATTTGCCATTCATGCATTTGACGGCATTGCCAGCACAACTTCTGCTTAAGCAACGGGAATCGTGTTCATCGCTTTTATCAGGACAATCATTGATTCCATCGCAGATCCAATCGTTTGATATGCATTTCTCGAACGTTCCTCGACATTTAAAGTCGTTTTTAGAGCAACCGCAGTTTTTCTCATCCGAGAAGTCTGAGCAGTCACCATCTCCATCGCAGACGAAGTTCTTGTTAACGCATTGCTTTTGATTTGCGCATTTGAACTCAGCATCACTGCATTGAGCGTCACAATCTGTTTCATCACTTCCATCAAAACAGTGAATGGACCCATCGCACTTGTAGGAATCTTTGATGCATTGCATTCCGTTGTTGCATTTGAATTCTGTTGATGAACAGTTTTGCAATGGACAGTGCTCTTCGTCCGAGAAATCTTCGCAGTCAGCAACGTTGTCGCACTTCCATCTTCCTGGAATGCATCTCCTTGTCGAGTTGCATTGGAAGTAGCTCGGATCACAAGCAGTGGTTGGCTTATCGCATTGAGCTTTTCCTTCGCCAGATCCTTTTCCTTCGTCGCTTCCATCGGGACAATCAGGTTCATCATCACAAACCCAATTATTTGGAATACATCTTCCATTCGGGCATCGGAATTCGGTAACGAAACATTTTCGGTTCAAACAATTCTTCTCGTCAGATCCATCGAGACAATCAATATCGCTATCGCATTGCCAAACTTTGGGCAAGCAAACGCTGTCTGATTCACATTGAAACTCGTGAGCTGAACAAGTTCTCGCTGGGCAATCACTTTCATCACTTCCCGAAGGGCAATCGATCTTGTTATCGCATCTGGAAGCGCATCGTGTGATTATAAAAGAAAATAAATATTTTATAGCTGAACTTACCGTTTTTTCTCTGCAATACAAAATGCTGATGAAATTGCCGTTTTCTCGCATTGGATTTGGAATTTGGTAACGCATCCGAGCGTGTCGCAATTCTCTTCATCGCGTCCATCTTCGCATTGCTTAACTCCATCACAAATCGCAGTAGGTTCAAGACACGTTGCATTTTTGTGAGCGTCACATTGGAACTCACCGGGAGCGCAGAAGTATTGTGGGCACTTCTCAGGTTCATCTTCATTAAATTCGCAATCCGATTGACCATCACATTTCCAGTAGAACGGAATGCATTTCATTGACTTTTTGCATAAGAATTCACTGGACGTGCAGTTGGGCTTGCAACTTCTTCCATCGCTCTCCAAGTTGAAGTTGTCAGGACAATCGCATTTGAAAAATGGAGCAACTGGTGACAATAAGCAAAGCGCTGAACAATTTGCAGAAGCACAAGGATTGTCTTTGAAGATTGCAACTTCGTATTTCTTTTTCTTTCCACTTTCTTTTGATTTTGAGTCAGATTTCTTCTTTGAGCTTTCCTCGATCGAACTTGACTTCAATCGCCTTTGTCTGATTGGATGATAAACTTTCAAGTCCATTGATCGATCAGTAAGTTTAATTAAAGTTCCGCAATTGTTTCCGGTGTACTTATCACAGTACTCAATGCTTTTCGTGTCCCACTCAGAGAAATAAATTTTGTCTTCCCACACAGCGATCGAGAAAATGTGATTCAAGTTGATTGTCGGGTTGAGCTTTCGATGAGCGATAATTTTTCGATTTTTACCGTCCAAGTCGCAAACAGAAATGAAATCTTCCTTTGCATCTCCAAAAAAGAGTTCGTTCGTTTCAAATGAAATCGTCAGAGCATTCGGCCATCCTAAGTTTCCAGTTACGATAAACTGGAAGTCAGATCCATCCATTCCAGCTCTGCCAATGTAAGGAAGGCTTCCCCAATCAGTCCAAAACATTTGTCGATTCTTGTAAGGATCTAAGACGATAGCTCGAGGCTTATCAAGCTTTTCGTGTATCAAAACTTTTCTGTATCGTCCGTTGTCCTTCGAAACTTCAATTGTCCGAAGGCCTTTGTCACACCAATAAATATTTTTAGCGACCCAATCGAAAGCAATTCTAGAAAAAATATTAAATTACAATCAAATCTCAAGTTTCCTAATTAATTGAGTCTTACCCATCAGGATTTTTCAGATTCTGTTGATGAAGAATTTCAGGAGCGCTTGATGCGTTTTGACTGTTAAGTTTCACTCTTGAGATTTGACTTTTCTTTGAGGTAACATCAGAGAAGTAAATTTGATTTTTACTCCAATCGAAGTCAATTCCAACTGCGTTACTGATGTTGTGAACAAGAAGCTCAGAATGACCATCCAACGTAACACTCTTGATATAAAAGTTGTTTGAGAAAATCAACTTCGCTTGTTCTGGAGAATCTACTTTGCAATTATTTTCTTGTTTGATGTAACCGTCGATGCATTCGCAATGGTAAGAGCCGTGAGTGTTGATGCAAATTTGAGAGCACGGACGATCTTCGCACTCGTTGATGTCTTCGCAATGATGAGAATTATTGGCACTTTGTTTAAATCCTTCCTTGCAAACACATTCATAGCCGATCTTAAGATCTCTACACTCGTGGTCACAAAGCGATGACGATGATTCACATTCATTGATGTTGCACTTTTCTTCGTCGGAGAAATCTCCGCAATCATCAAATCCATTGCAAACCAAACTTGTTTTGATGCAGCTTCCGCTCGTACACAAAAACTTGTCAGGATTCTTTCGACAATGCGAAGGGAAGTTCTCACACATTGTTGAGTTCTCATCTGAATTGTCGTTGCAATCAGATTTTAGATCACACACAAACTTGTAGTCGATGCATTCTTTGTTTGCACAAGTGAACTCTGTTTGATTGCAGGGATGAACTTCAGGTTCCGAGAAAATGCAAACTTCTGATTCATCTGATAAATCGGAGCAATCAAACTTTCCATCACACATTTGAGTTTTTGAGATGCACTCGCCATTCATGCAAGTTTCTTGGAATGGAGAGCAAGACGCTGGAGTTGAAGCTTTTGTTCCTGATGAAATAAATTGTCGTTAAGAATTTTAAATCAAATTAACTTTGAAAGTTACTTACTGTTTCCACATTTCTCCTCGTCTGACTTATCAGGACAATCATTGACTCCATCACAAAGCCAAGCAATTGGAATGCACATTGAAGAGTTCTCACAAGTAAACTGATCAGTTGTGCAGTGATATTGACAGTTTTGCTCATCTGTACTTAAAGAACGAATTGTTTCTGCGTTGCTGGATCCTGTGAGGATTTCAGAGTCATGGCAATCGTCCTCGTGATTGCAAATGAAATCGAACTTGATACAATTTCCGTTAGAGCATCGGAACATATCAGGTCCACAAGTTTCGTTGTTTGTCTTCCCATCGCAATTCTTTTCATCTGAATTGTCCCAACAATCGTTTTCACCTAATGAAATAGAATTTATGAAGTAATTTATCGTTTAATCGAGTTAGGTTCCTTACCGTCGCATTCCCACGCTTTAATAATGCAAGCCGTTGTGTGTTCGCATTGGAAGTACTCGAATCTCTCCTTTGGCGTCTTGGAGTCGCTTAGTTCTAAGGAAATCGTTTTGCAATCTCTTACACCACAGTCGACTTCATCGGAGGCATCTTTGCAATCAGGATCGTAATCACATCTATGCTTCTTGTCAACGCATTCGCCGCTTTTGCATTGGAATTCGTTAGCTTTGCATGAACAATTTTCTTCGTCAGTTCCGTCTTCACAATTATTCTCGCCGTTGCACGTTTCGTTCTTGAAAATGCATCGGAAGTTTCTGCATTGGAAGTAAAGCTCTTCTGGACATTTTCTCGAAGCGCAATAATTAACAGCTTCGTCTGATTTATCACTGCAATGTGGGATTCCATCGCAAGTTGTAAGATAAGGAATGCATTCGCCTGAAGTGCACTCAAACTCATTCATAGAGTCACAGGAAATTGTTTTATTTCGACTCAAGCATCTTTTGCCATCTTTGTCTAAATATCCTTGCGAACATTCACATTTGAAGCTCTCACCATGAGGTAAGCAAATATCCTCGCATCCAGCTTTCAATCCAGCGCAAGCGTTGTTTGTGCAATTTTTCTTAAAATTCAATTATTAGTTGATTGTTTATTAATTGATTTCTGTGATTTACTTACAATTGGCTCGTGTGCTACAAAAAGTCCCATCGGCTGCTCTACATCGCGCCGTAAATAGGTCACATCGTTTCCACTGTATTTCTAAGTAATTACAATGAAATGTTTTTAATTTAAACTGCAAGGTTTTAATTGAACTTACATTTGCCCTTAGCACACCGTGCAGCATCCAATCAGTCCAGAAAATGAAATTCTCGAACACAGCAATTGAGAAAGGATGTTTTGGCGCTGATTGCGCGAGTACAACTCGATTGCGACCATCATAATCACACTTTTCGATTTTATCGAGTCTTGCGTCTCCCCAAAAGATTTTCTTGTCATTCTGATCAAGTGTAAGAGCGTTGGGCATGAAGATTTCAGTTGTGATAAGATTTTCGCGTCCATAGCCAGTTACGTAGATTCTAGAGATCGCTGGGTCTTTACTGTTCCAGTTGCTGAAGTAAAGCATAGCTAAACAAGGCTCAACGACAATCGCTCGAAGTTTATCGATTCCTTTCTTTAACTTCAAGACGGTTTCAATTGATTTTTCGATGTCTTCGTAAAGGATCGTTCCATTTTTCCACATGTTGAGATCGAAACTTCTGATCTCTGCGTTGTTGTTTGATGTCCAAAATAATTTATTGTTCTGAGAGTTGTAAGCGATTCCTTCGACGGAGCTTTGATTGGCGATTAGTTTTGTAAAGTTCTTCCCATCAAATGAACAGGAAAATATCGCATTTAGTCTCAAGTCGGAGTAGAAAATAGTTTTACTATTAAAATCGTAACTTAAAGCGACGGCGTTTTGAAGATCGTGATGATGTTCAATCTTAAAGTTAACAAGCGAACCGTTTTGACTATTAACTTGAATTTTCTCAATTGCGGTCTTTGTTGAAAAGAATAAACTGTTGTTGTAACTTTGGCAAGTCTTTTGATTTTCGCGATCAACGAAGCCATGAGAGCATGCGCAATTAGCTTTAATTCCATTGAATAGGCAAAGCTCACTGCAGCCGTTGTTATTTGGTTGAGCACATGGATTCGTTCCATTCTGCTTGAGCTTTGAGAAAATGCGAAGACCTCTAAGTTGATAAGGAGTTTTAATGAAGTTTGGTTCATTTACACTTCTAATGACATCAGAGTCAACAATTGCGCTTTTAACTGTTCCAACGCCTCGCTCTGTCCAGTAAAGTCTTCCTCCAAGGAATTCAATTGATGTAGGATTTGTTGTTCCATTGATTTCTAAATCTTTTCTTCCATTGCCGTCATAATCGATTTTCCAGATTTTGTTTCTCTTCGATTCGCAAACGTAAATAATTTGATTGCCAGTATCGAGAGTAAAATCGTTGATCGGAGTTCCAACATTCTTTGTAACGTAAAGCAATATTCCATCAAGAGTTCCATCTAAGTTCCGTCTGATTATTTTGTTTTCTCCGTTGACATAAAACAAAATTCCGAGCTGTGGATCGACGGCAATCAATGAAGGTTTGAGAATTTGAGATGAAATCACTCTTCGGAATGATCCATCAAGTCTTGACACTTCAATGAGTCCTCGCACTTGATCAGTCCAATAAAGATTCCCAGCAACCCAATCAACGGCGATTCCTCCAAGCCAATCATTTTGACTTTGATCAAAGTTTTCTGTTGAAGCTAAAATCGTTTTTCTTTCACTTCCATCTCTTTTGATTCTCAATATTTCTCCTCGCTCGTTGTCGGCAATGTAAATAAAATCGCTTTCGATATCGACATCGAAGGAGCTTATGAGATTTACTCGTTGAAGTGGAGGCAGCAAATCCTTTTCCGTTGAATTATTTAAACTGACTCCTTTCAATTCGTAGCCGAGAGAGTAAATAAGTAAATCGTCAGATCCAATACAAAGACTCGAGTCTTTCGGGTCAGTTGTGTAGCCAATCGCACATTTGCAAACGTAGCCAGATTTGTCTTTCGGAATACACAAATGTGCACATTTCTTTTCCTTTCCTTGCTGATGCAAATAGCAGCCATTGATGTCGCTAAAGTCTGATGACAATGCCATGATCTTGAGTTGAGTAACGTTAGATGTATTCATTCGGAACATTTCTGGAATTGAGCAAACTGTCTTATCACACTTTCTAATTGAGCTCGTTGTGTTCTCTCCGAAATAAATAAAGTCGCCGTAAACTTCGAGACTCGTTAAGAATAAATCAAAATCTTTATCCTCTTTAGCTGGTTTGCTTCCATAGAAAACGTTGACGAGCTTTGTCTCTTTTGTTATCAGATCGTAGAAGAAGATTTTTCGATTGTTTTTAATGAAATACAAACGATTTGTTTGAGAATCATAAACTAGAGATTCAATCACTTCATCTTCGTAGATGAGACCAACATTGTCACTTCCATCCAAGTTACATTGCTTGATGACGTACCGTTCGTTTCTATCTTTATATTCAATCATAACGTAGAAGATTTTTCGAAGACTTGGCGAGACTATCAAACTAAATATTTCATTGATATCATCAAGAACGATTGAAAGGAACTCGCCGTTGAGATTACTAACGAGTAATCTGTGTCCACCTTCAGAGTTTCCACTTATTGAGCTCTCGCCATCAGCTTCAGTTTCAGGCATTGGCTGCGAGAAGAACATAAGATCAGTCAACCAATCAATTGCAAAGCCATGAATTCTGTCGATCGATGAATCCAAAATTGTTTCAATCTTCTGACTTGCTGGTGCGATTGACGTCGATAGTCGAACGTTCTTGATTTCTCTCAGAGTCACATCTGTCCAAAGAATTCGATTATCCTTTGGATGAATTGCGATATGACTCGGAGTCATTATCTGCGTTGCGTGATAAATTGTCGAAATCGCATTCGAATAAGGATGCTTGAGCTCAATCGCTCGAATCTCAGGATGGTTGGTGATGTAGAATAAAATTTCTTCCACCTTCTCGCAAACTGATTTATTGTCGTCGTTCAACCTCATCATATGTGGGCAAGCGCACTTGAATGTGTTGTTAGTGCTCAAGAGGCACAAGTGTGAACACTTCGATTTCTCGCATGGAGAAATTATTACCTTTCCCAGACCTTCGCCGTTGTAGTCCCAAGGTTGACGAGTTTGGTGCATGACTTTAACGTCAAATGGTTGAGTATTTGAATGATAAAAGACTGTCACGTTAGCTCCAGTGAACTTGTCAGCCTTCATAACACTTCCGAGTCTCCAGTCTGTCCAGAAAACATCGTTTTCATAAATTGTAATTGCGAAGCCATGATTAAGAAAATCAGGATCTCTTAAGATTCGTTTGTGGTTCTCTCCGTTGTAGTCGATCGTGTGAATTTCTTTTGACTTTGCGTCGAGGAAGAAAACTCGTTTCTTTATGTAATCAAGCGTAATTCCATTGGGCCATGCGCCGCCAATCATTTTTAGATTGAAAATAGCTTTTCTTTCTTCTCCAGCAAGTGTTGCCCTTTCTATTCTCGGTTCACCTTCCTCCCAGTCTGACCAAAACAAATATCCGAGTCTCGAATCGATTGCCATTGAGCGAGGCTTTGAAATATTTTCCGATATCAACGTTGTTCGGTGGAGACCTTCCTTTGTTGCTACTTCGATTTGTTTTAAAGTCGCGTCAACCCAATAAAGATTTTTACCGATCCAATCAACAGCGACAGCTTCAGTTGTTGGCAGATCCGAGACAACGATCGGTCTCACATTCAGTAACTCGTCGTTATGAAACTTTCCAGTGAAAATTTTATCTTTCGTTATGTCAGACCAGTAAACTGAATATTCTTTAGCATGTCGATCGTAATAGAAGTCCAGACCAACGAGATTTTTCGCCATCGTGTAATAACTCTTGACCTCAGCATGTTGCTTGTTCAATTTGATCCCACGTAGAATGTGCTTGTTGCTGAATAACAAAACTGGAAGTTCTTCTGATAAAGTTTCGCATGTGAAGTTGTCTTCCTTCATTTTGTATCCATGGAAGCATCGACACTTCACTTTGTGTGCATTTAATTTCTCGCAAGTGTGTGAACATGTTGTGAAGTCGTCGCAAACTTGTGGAGCATTGCATGACGTTCCATCGACTTCATCGAGGACCATGTGCGCGGGACAATAGCAGACGAAGCCTTTTTCGTTTGGAGCATCGCGACAGAAGAACTGACATTCGGTTGTGTGATCACAAAGACGCTCACTGCATCTTCCATTTTCATCTGAACCATCGCTGCATTGATTAACTCCGTCACAAACTTGATGAACGGGAATGCATTCCTTGGTGTCCGCGCAGTAGAAGTCAGGAGCGGTGCAATCTTCTTTTTCTATTTTGTCAAACGTTTTGCTTGAAACTTCAGGGTCAGGATCATCTTCATCCTCGTAATCGGGACCAACGAATGGCTTGCGAGTCATTTGCTCATGCATAGGGCAATTCGCTTCATCAGATTTGTCACCACAATTATCCACAGCATCACATCTTTGTTCATATGAAATACAGTTTCCGTTGTCACACAGAAACTCGTCGCAATAATCATCAAATCCTATCAAATAGTCATCAGAATCTGTTGCGTTGTGGCAATGACTGACACTTTCGTCAACCTCGTCCACGCAATCAATTGTTCCATCGCAAACTTGATGCTTGTCTAGGCAACGCGAGCCATCGCATTTGAAGTCGCAGCGAATTGGACAAGGACCGTCAGGTGAAGTTCTTTCGTCAGAGCCATCTGAGCAGTCTCCAGTTCCATCGCAAATATATTTTGGATCAATGCATTCGTCATTTGATTTGCAAGTGAATTCTGTCTTCGCACAAACAATTGGAGGTTTCTCGGTAGAAGCACTGAATGTCTCGTGTTTGATGCAAGCAGTTCCGATTGCGTTCTTTGAGAATCCGTCACCGCAAAGACAAACTCCTTTAGACGGAGTTGAGAACCAAAGACCAGGGCATTCCATTTGAACTTCGGTTTCAACGTGATCCAAGTAACTGTCGTAGTCAGCTCTTCGCAAATAAGATTTTTCTCCGGGTTTCTGATAGAAAACTTTTGAATCTCCTTCAAGATCTCTGCTTTTCAGACTCACAGCGTCGATCGTATTGTTCTTTTGATTAATCCAAAATATTTTTCCCGAGACAACAGTCATGAACTGAGAGTGAACGTTTCCTAATTTACTCTGCCCACGAGTTTTCTTTTCTCCAATTGTGATGCTCTCGATCGTCTGGCTGAGAATATCGTACCAATAAAGCGTCTTCGTATTTTTCTCGTATGTCAACGACGCTGGCCAATAAACAGTTTTACTATCAATGAAGTCGTTCGGCGCTAGAACTTCTCTCGACGATCCATCCATCCACGACATTTCAATTTTCCCTCCAATGTGATGAACGTCAGCGAAGGAACTCCAGAACATTAAACCGCTCTCAGGATCAATCGCAAGTGAAATTGGTCGAATGATATTTCTATCAACAAGAGTTCTAATCACAACAGACTCGTTCTTGTTGTTTCCAATTTTCATTGCAGCGATTCTCGTTGGTGTTTGAGATGTGAAATATAAATTCTTCCCAAGCCAATCGTATTGAATGAAACGAACCTTCCCAAACTCTCCATTGATGACCCCACGAGTTGTTCCATCAAATGAACGATATTCAATAAAATCTTTCTCGTCATAAGAAGATGAGAAAGTTGTGAAATAAACTAACTTCTGGTTCATGTCAACGTCAAAAGCGATGTGCGGCTTCGAGAATAAAATTGGTGAGAAGAGAGATTCGTTATTTCCTTCAGTGTCTTCGGAAATCAACATTTTCGGATAATCTTGCACAAATATGATGAACTGCTTTGCTTTGGAAAGTTTACAAACTCCATTATCACTTTTGAATCCTTCCTTGCACAAGCATTTTTCGATTAGCCTTGTCGATGATCCGTCAAGCGATTCAGGAACCGGCACACAAAGATGAGCACATTTGTTGTTTGATGTGCAGATCTCAAAACGAGATGGAGGTTGAATTTGTTGGTGGAAGATTTTTAACATCTTTGGCGACGCTTCCTCGTTTCCAGAATAAATTATTTCCGATTTCAAATTTTTTATAAGACTCCGCGTCGGGGAATGTTCGTGTAATAAAATATTTTTACCAGCGACGACGTAAACAACGTCTTCGAAAAATGTGATTCGATGAAAGTCGAGACGAGGATATTTGTGAAGGAATTGTCGATTATTTCCATTGTAGTCGCAGACCTGAACGAAGTCGAAGAAATGGTCGAGGAAATAAATTTTCTTCGAAGCAACATCGAGCGAGAGATCGATAGGATAAAAAAGCTTCTCCGTTAATAAATTCTTCTTGTTGTCACCGTCCATTGAGAAGCGCAATAATTCAGCTCCAATTCGACTTCGAGAGTCGTGCTTTGCAAGGAAAAGCAAACCAGAGTTTGGATCAATGGCAAATTTCTTCATTTTCACGTTGTCTGTACTAGCACTCTTGATAATTATTCGGCAATTTTTCATTTGCGATGAGCAGACGAAAATAAAATTGTTGATCGAATCCATGAAATACCAGTTTTGTGATATCCAATCCAAACTCATTTGAGAGATCCGGATATTCGGGAGAGCTGTTAAATGAAAACATTCAAACTACGGTCGATGAAAAAAAATCAAGAAACTCACATTTAGCATCAAACAGAAAATCAGGAGACGGAAGCTGCCAACTTTGAAGAAAGTCTGAAGTGTTGTAGCAATGAATTTCAAAGTTTTCTAGGATGCACAAGCTTCGATTAATGAAACTAATTTCCATACTGATAGGCGCACTAAGCTTCAGAACTTGCGTAGCAACGGGAGCGTCGCTTTTCCGCGTCGGTTTTATTGATGGCGGAATAATTATTTTAATGATTTCCTTTGAACTCATCGAGAAGAGAAGGGCTGGCTCGGAAGCAGGTGCTGTTGATATATCCGATTAAACGAGTTCTAAACATAATCAAGAGCAATACTTACTGTTGATGGCAATGCATCGATTTTCGATTTGTTCGTAGCCTGAAGTACACGAGCAAACCTTTTTGCCATTTTCAATGGAACATTTCAGATCACACGAATCGATTTCCTCTTCGTTACATTCTTGTCTCTCAACGCATTTCGTTCCATTGAAGATATCTTGGCCGGGTGGACAGTAACACTTCGCTCCGAACGGAGTTATTGAACATCCATAGTCACAATTTAAGCTTTTGCAAGCAGATTTATTGTCGCAGGAAAATTCGTCAGACGAGCATTCAATTTTTCCATCGCAGAACTTTGATATGTGAAGGCAAACACCGTTTGTACATGGCAAATGATTCTGTGGACATTTTTTCGGGCAGAATTTTGATTCGTCGGTCACATCAAGAAAAGGTCCGACTAGGCCACAATCATAATTATCATCACAAACCCATTGCTTTGGTATACACTTAAAAGATAATTTACAATGGAAAAAGCTATCGTTGTCACATTTAGTTTGAGGGATTCTAAAGACATCGCATAAACTTGAACTTTCATCACTCCCATCGGAGCAATCAGGAATCAAATCACACTTCCAAAACGACGGAATGCATGTTCCATCTGATTTGCATCGGAATTCATACTCTGAGCATGTTGATATGGACGATAGATCTGTTGACGAAGACGATAAACAAAAATTATTGATTATGAGTGACGAGTTGAGTTGAGTCGACTGTTTTAATGATTTCAACTCGACGAGTTCTCAGAATTCATTAAACGTACAAATAGAAGCACAGGGAGTTAAGTGATGAAGAAAACTTCATTAAATGAATTTATTTCAATTACTCCCACACACTACGAAAGTGAATTTCTTTATTAAATCAACACATTTTTTTTCCATTTCTGTCGCCAATTGAAAAGTTGTTCATCGCAACTTATTTACGAGAAGGCTTCGAAATATTTGACTCCTGAACTACTGATTCAGACGAGAAGGTAGAGCAGAGTGGAGATAGGTCAGTGTTATGACAGAGCATTCAATAAATTGATAAGAATGTGTGTTTAGACACATCACATTCAATTCACATTCACTTTAACCCGTCAAGCTAATGTGTGCCTCATAAATTGTCATTAATCTCATCGTCTTGTCTATTCTATGGGACAACTCATGAGTTACGAGAGACCGGAACGTCTGAGAAATTACAATGTTTAGATAGGTGGGTCGTTATTTGAAAACATTTCCCATTCTACGTAGCGCAATAAAAAGTTTTCTTAAATTACACAAACATTCTCTGAACAGCTACACGAGGAGATTAAAACAAATCTCTTCTCTCGTCCGTAAGTAATGAATGTATTATTGCCTCTTGAGCAATATGCTCAATTGTCTATAAATAAAAACTCGGTTGTAAAATAACCAGAGCATCGCTAGAATTCTTCTTTAAGATTTTACTATCAGCTCATTCATTATTTTCTCTCCGTTGTTTTATTTACCGAGAATTATATTTACGTTTCATTGGTTTGCAAAACAAACTCCGCTAAAATGAACTTGACCTTTAATAAAGAACCGAGACTTTGATACTCAATTCCCCGGCAATTAAGCGGTCATTCGCATTTAAATCTGTTCTCAATTGAAAACTAGTTTCATCGTCTGATGGAGGCAATCTGGATCACTCTTCCCCAATCACTACACTTTCCCTTTCCTTGAAAGGCTTCTCGTAATGCAAATGATTACGTCTTTAATGAATTGTTGTCCCTTCAAGCGACTTACCGAATTTATTGAGATTTGTATAATTTGTACTCGCACTCGTGATATGTGCGAATAAGCAGCAGGAAACTAAAATCAGTGCAGCAGCTGTCCATGATTTATCGAGATGCAGCTCTTTGCATTTCATTGTTTATTGTTTACTGTCGATTTCAATTCGAGAAATATTTTATTACACAAATGCCAATGAAATCGCACTAATTTCCAATAAAACTTATTTGTTTCCACATCTTGATGACTCAAACTTTCACTTGGATTGATTTTGATCACGATTTGAGACTTCTAAACATTTATTCGACTTGAATTTATGAGAGAGACGGAAAAAACGAACCGAGTTCTTTCACACTTTTGTGAAGATTGAATAGAAAAAGTAAATCGAAGATGATTCTATGCGTTGAATGATTCTATGCACGAGGGGCATTCAGTTGCGTACATCCGTTTTCATTAATAACTCACAAATAGCGAAGTGTCATCTAAATTTAATGATAAGAAGATACTCGAGATGAGTTTATCTAAATTATTAAATCACTTAATTCCTTCAACAATTCTTTTTAGTTGAGAAATTTAACATGTTTTATAAAATCCGGTTGGCCACCTGGTGGCGTTTAATAAAATTAAAAAGTGGGAATCAAACTTCGTCTGCTAAAATTTTTGCCCATCTCGTAACCAATTTCCCATCTCTCATCCTTTCCGTAGCAGATTTTGTCTGCTAAAAAACGTGGTTTTCAATAAAATAAATATTTTGTTGATAAAGCGATAGAAATAAGGATTAAAAATGAGTTTGTACAACTTTAAAAAGATTATGGTGGTGCCGCCAGCAAAGGTAAATTCGAATTACATCGAATTAACAGTGATATTAATGTTTGAATATTTTTAGGCCTTCATCGACATCATGCTGTCGAAAACACAACGAAAGACACCAACAGTTGTGCACAAGCATTACAAGATATCAAGAATTCGTGCTTTCTACTTGAGAAAAGTAAAATACACGCAACAAAACTTCCACGATCGTTTATCACAAATTATCCAAGACTTCCCGAAGCTTGATGATGTTCATCCTTTCTATGCTGATTTGATGAACGTTCTTTACGACAAGGACCATTACAAATTGGCTCTCGGTCAACTCAACATGGCTCGTCACTTAATCGACAATGTCGCCAAGGAATATGTGAGATTGCTGAAGTATGGTGATTCACTCTATCGTTGCAAACAATTGAAGAAAGCAGCTCTTGGTCGAATGGCAACAATCATCAAACGTCAAGCATCTAATCTCACATATTTGGAACAAGTTCGTCAACATCTTTCGCGTTTGCCATCGATTGATCCATACACTCGCACACTTCTTATCACCGGATTCCCGAATGTTGGAAAGTCGAGCTTTATTAACAAAGTCACACGTGCTGACGTTGAAGTGCAACCTTATGCTTTCACAACGAAGAGTCTTTTCGTTGGACACATGGATTACAAATATCTCCGTTGGCAAGTGATTGACACTCCCGGAATTCTTGATCATCCTCTTGAAGACAGAAACGTCATCGAAATGCAAGCAATTACTGCCTTGGCTCATTTACGTGCATGTGTCCTTTACTTCATGGACATCTCAGAACAGTGCGGTCAAACTATTGACGAACAGCTCCGTCTTTACGAGTCCATCAAACCATTGTTTGCCAACAAGCCTTTGATGGTTATTCTGAATAAAATTGACATCGTAAAGCTCGATGAACTCGACGAAGCACGCAAGAACTCTTTGGCTGGAATTTTGAACGACCCGAATGTCCCTGTTCTTCAAATGAGCACAGTTAGTGAGGAAGGTGTGATGGAAGTTAAGACCGAAGCTTGTGAAAGACTTTTAGGCTTCAGAGTTGATCAGAAAATGAGAACAAAGAAGGTTGACAACATTCTCAATCGTCTTCACGTCGCAATGCCAGAAAAGCGCGATAACAAAGAACGACCAGCTTTCATTCCTGATAACGTTGCTCAAAAGAAAGAAATCGAAGCTGCTATCAAGGAGAAACGCAAGCTCGAGAGAGATATCGAGGATGAAATGGGTGATGATTACATTTTGGATTTGAAGAAACACTACGTCACAATCCCTGAAGAAGAACGTCACGACATCATCCCCGAGTTCCTTGAAGGAGTTAACATCGCTGATTACATCGATGCTGATATCTTCGAGAAGCTTGAAGAACTCGAGAGAGACGAAGGCATGAGAATGGACAGTAATTTCTATGAGCCAAAACCACTTACCATCGACGAGGCCCTTCAAGAAATCCGTGACATGGCAAGACAGATTCGCACGAAACGTTTCGTTCTTCGTGACAACAAACGATTGGCGCCACGTGCCGACAAACCGAAGATTCCCAGACACAAAATGTCACACGCACGCGATCGCAAGGCTGAGAAATTGACAAGCACAATGGAAGACTTAGGAGTTGACATGAGCAAAGCTAAACAAGCAAACTTCAATAAGAACAAAGTAACATTGAAGAAGAGCTCAGCTCCAGGAATTGGTGAGAAGAAGAAGGATAAGGAGTCGATGGCAATTGTGAAATCAACTGGTCTGCCACTGAAACGTCGTGCACCCAAACACGAACTTGGATTATCAAATCAAGTTGTAAGTTTTCTCAAGAGTTTCATTGTGAAATGTTTACTAACAAAACTTTTCATTTTCTTTTAGGTCAAGAAGAAGGCTCAATTCATGGCCAAACACGATATCGCTAAGAAGTTAAAGAAGATGTGCTTGAAGGGTGAAGCCGATCGTTTCATTGGTGATATGATGCCGAAACATCTCTTCGCTGGAAAACGAGGAAATGGAAGTACAGATCGTCGTTAAACCAATGTGGCTTGTTTTAATCCTCAACATATTTTTATTTTGAAATCAATAAACTAAAATTACAAACTCAAAAGATCGAATTGTTTAAAATATAAAGCAATAATTGCGATGATGAGATACCAAGGGAGAAAATCGTCTTCAACAGTTTCTTCGAGTAATTTCAGGCAGTCTATTGATTGAATACATGATTTTGCAATCATTCGTAGACAATTGTGAACATCTGGATCGAGAGGTGAGCGAAGACACGCTGAAGTTGCGTAGATCCACTTCGTTAGCCAGTGAAACGATTTGATTGATTTGGAAAATTCTGGAGATTCAACTTGAGTACCAAGATGACTTGATAAGTTATAAAGAAGCTCTTCCAGTTCGTTTTGATCTAACGTCAACATTATCGAAAGCTTTGGCTCGTTTTCGTTGCAGAACTCGATGCATTCCTTCTCAGAGCTAGTATCGAATGTTTCCGAAAGATTCTTTGATAGATTCTCGTCTTCTCTCATTTTAACAATTTGTTGATGAATCTCGGAAAACTTTTCTCGTTGCATTTCTCGCCATTCTTTTGAGATCCCGAACGCTGTCATGCTGAGTGATCCAGTTGTGATATCCTTAAAATGAAATTTGATTAGAAATCTTGATACGCAACATTTGAATTAAATGTTTACCTTGTTCAATTGAAGTGGAGGTTCTGCTGGATCTCTTAATGGAGCCACTCTTACAACTTGAGGAATGTTCTTCCGTTCAAATCGAACTTGCCTTAGATACTCAGCTGGTGTCATTGTTGTTAGATTAAATTCTTGATCAATGGGCTCACGAGAATCTTCGTCAAGTGGAAGGAACTGTCGCTGTGACATATTTTCAACAAGTTTTGATTTTAATGCTTTAAAAACAAAGAAGAAAACTCGTAAACAAACTTTCAAGGGGATGCTAACAAAGGAAAAGCAATAGATAAAAATATTCCTAGATGCGGCAAACTTTCGAGAGTTACAATGATTTAAAAAATCGGAACTTACGTCGAAACGTGCGTCTTAATTCCAACGAGGTTCACCTGGTACTTCGCGTTTCTACCATTGTTTTGCCGATTACCGCAGAAAGGTGTCTTCAGTAAATACCGAAACAGCGTGTTGAAGCTATTTAAGTACTATCGTTGAAAAAGTGTTTTCGGTCAAAATGGGTAATCTGATTAAAAATTGCCTCAAATCATAATTTGTTGATTAAAAGTTCTCTCTAACAATTCCTGAGCGCCTTCACTTATAAAAGAATTTCGTGAGAGTTACTCATCTCGTGGAAATATGCGCTCAAATTCCATGATTTCGGCGAAACTCAAAGAACTGGATGCAAAGATTGAGACCTTGGCCACTTACAAAAACGAAGGCAACAAGACTCAAGAACTCCTGGCGAGACTGGACGTAATTCAACGTCGCGAGGAAGAGAGGGAACGTCTGGAAAGGGTCAGAGATAAGCAAGCGCTCGATATCAAAAACTCGCTTCAAACCATCTCTGAGATGCTCATACTCCAAACAATCGGCTTTGCACGGAAAATTAGAATTTGAATTTCATAGAAGCTACTCCGTCTTCCTTTGATCGTGAAGATAGTTTGTTCGTCGAAACGAGAGGAACTGGCCTTTGAGTTGCAGGCAAACCTTTTCGAGTGTTAAAGAACTTGAAGATCACAAGAAAATTCACATCGTAACGAAATCCTATCAATGCATTGTTATCCTCTAATTACGAACAAGCAGGTCCATCAAAGAAAGGTTTAGCCGAGAAAAAGAAATTTACTCAAGATTCATCATCGTCCATTCCAGGTCCTTCAAAGAAGACAACAAAGCCAAAAGTTAAAGCTTTGGATAGTTCTCATTCAATAAAATCTTGAAGTCTCGTTTATCATTGCTTGAGAAAAAGAAGAGAAAACTTTCGAAAAAGCAGTATGCTCAATCCTGATTTGACGGAAACTATGATCAAGAGCATTCAATTCACTTGTAGAATAAACTATATTAAGCTAAAAAAATAAATACCAAAAATACTATATAAACTTTATATTATAAAGCAATTATTTTATTAAGGTGAAGAATATACTATACAAAGCATTAAAACGAAATCCTTGTTTGAAATCAATCTCGTTCCAAAAAGCAGATGCTTTTTAGCTAAAAATATTTTACATTTATTTGTATATTTGTATTCATTTTTGCAGGTTTAAGATGAGCGATATTTTTGAAATTTTTAGATTGTTGATTCCAGGCAATCTGGTTCTCTCATGTAACATCATTTTCTGATGAATCGGCTGAATTTCCCGATTTTGATTAGCAACGTTTTTCATAGGAGTATGAAGTCGCTGAATGTTTCCTTGCTGTTGGGGGTTGATGACTACATGAGCGAGTTTATCGAGTTTCTTAGCTTCTATGTTATTCAACTTCTTTTCTGTGGCGATATCGCCATCGCCAAATTTTAAACTTTCGACGCCAAAAATATTTGTCAACTCATAGGGGAAAATGAAATCAACTCCCACATCAGCTGTTATTTGTTCCAAATTTTCCACGTTAGACTTATGTGATATTATTATTTCCTATTGAAAACAATCTGTCTTGCGTTAAGTCCAGGCAGCATAACGTATCAACGTTTTCATTAAAAATGTTTCTCGCATCTATGTTTATTGCTGCGAAACCGTTTTTGAATTTTTCAATGACGTTAGCTCAATTCTTTCGAGATTTGCTTCGTGGTAATAAAATTGCCGTGACGGGAATCTTAAACAAATGTCAGATAAACATGTTCGATTCAGATATCATCATGATATTGAATAATTCAGTGTTTTAGCCTGAGGAATAATTATAATTTGCAAGGCCTCGGTCGAAAAGCAGCTTGAGGCGATTTCTTGAGCACTGATTTTTCTTTAGAAGCTTTTTCCATCTTTCTTCATCATAAATCGAAGCAGCAACAGATTCCGCGAATGCGAGCAGAAATATGAGTTATCTAAATGGTGTGTTTGGCTGAGTTTTTTGTTCAGATGAGGAATGAAACATATTTTTCGGCTTCGGAATAAGATAGCAGAGATAATTATCCGTCTCAACTCGAAATTCTCTTGTATCGTCTTTTTAAAAACAGTTTCGAGTCCTGAACTGCATGCTGCACGAATGTTTAATTCCTTTCGAGTTCTCCTTTCTGTCTGTCCGTTTTCCAACCGTAATAAGGATTCGCATATATGAATTTTCATAATGATTTATTTGATGTCTATCAATCATAGCAGTCAGTCAGTTCTCGTAGTGCGCTGGAAACATGAAACGCAATGATTTATTTCTGAATAGCTCTCTGACCAGAAAGATTCAATAAAAGTCAGAAGTCGCCGTTCGTGCTTGCAGCCACTTAATGTTTCTAAATATTTAATGCAAGAACAATTCAGACAAAAGGAAAAAACTTCTTGAAACTAAATAAAAATAATGAAAAGTCTTTCTGGAGCAGTTAAAGAGAAACATTCTTAAATTATAGAAGTGACTTTAAGTCAAGAAAAGAATTGAAAATATGTTTTATACAAAGTAAGTGTCTTGATAGATAATTGAAGCTTTTCCTGACAGCCACACATACTTGAACAGGTCCTCGAGCGTCGCTGACAGTTTTACGACGTTTTTGTCTTTATTAAAGTTTCCAAAAAGAAAAAACTCGCAAATTTCCTTCGCAACTTATAATCATCGATCTCATCGTCAATATAATTATGAACTCATCAAAAAGGCATCGATCATAACATATCATGTCACGTTGCCGCAGTTTTCTCGCTCGGGAACTTTAAGAAAATCTCCTCTGATCAGATAAAATTGATAATAATTTGAGGCTTTGAGAACATGATTTGAGCGATGAATTTTTCATCGATGATTAGGTCGATTTTGCTGTGCGGAAACTCGCATGGTCTTCCTGTCCCATTAAAGACGACGCGATCGAAAATTTATAATTGCCACACCGGTAGAGTCGAATTATTCGCGAAGTTGACTTGGAAAAGTGGAAAAATCCGCTTGGGAAATTTCAAATTTGCCAATTTCAGAAACTTCGCTTTCCTGCTAGAAGAACAAGTCAAGAGGTGAAGGTTAAGCTGCGGCTTTCGAGTAGAAAAGAATGATCGAACAGAACACCACATGGAGAACTTAATTCGACGTTCCTTCAACAGTTGTTTCGTTAAAACAATGATATGACTTGTTCAGCATTGGTAGGGAAAAAAACGCATTTCATCAAACTCCACAAGGTTTTCAAATAATAAAAAAAAATACAAGAGAGAACTTTTCCACCGTCTAAAAGCGTATTGCATCTCGAAAAATATAAAAAATAAAATTCTCAAACACGCAATGTGGTTTTCTTGGTTTTCTTGTTCTGTCTGATGCCATTTTTCCAATTTGTTGGGTTCTCGTCGAAGTCAAAGATTTCATTGCCTTTTGCCCTCTTCTCTACACACACAGAAATTTCACTTTTTTCACGAAACTCCTCTGCAATACGTTTGATACATAAGTGAAGCAATAATTACAGTGGGAAACAATGTTCTTGGCCGTCGAGAAAAAATATTTATTGCAGCTTCATGGCAGATTCATGGTGCATGGAAAAGATTCGCTCGGTTTCCATTGAGAATGTCTGCGAGAAGAAATTTACTTTACAAAAATTGTTTTGGGATTTTACTTCGGAGGAAAAGTTGTTTTGTCAGGATGTGAGTTCCTTGAAGAGTTTGAATCTTTTTTGTTGTGTTTTGTTTGAAGTAAAAGAGTCAACAAGCATGAGAGTGTCATTTGAATCATCTGAGGTGAAACTTAAATTGAGTTTTTCTTCGACAAAGGACAAATGAAGTTCCCAAATTCAGGAAAAACCCTTCATCAAGTTCGACCTCATCAAAATGCTCCATTTCTCGTTGATATTTCATGAACTATCGATGCAGAACAAATCTGGAATAATGCGATTCAAAAAACGTTGTCAAAACAACATGTTTTTCATTTTTCTGTCCGAAAATAAAACGATTTTGTGATTAATAATTTTCAAGCCTGGCGACACAATGCATAAAATATTTTTAAAGCTTTTGCATGACACTTAAATATCATCGAGCGGGAATTCATTCTATTCCGTGTCGCTGCTTTGAAAGTTGGGAAAAGTAAATAATAATAACGTTGGGACATGCATTTTCTTGTGCATTGCATTGACCAACCTCACACGGAAAAGATATTTTCGTAATGGCTGAGCGTGCTTTAATCTTTAATAAAGATAAAAGTACATGAAATCCCCATCGATTCAGACGGCAGCAAATTTTCCATTTAATCCATCGAACGATGAAGCTAGAGCGTTCTTTACGCATCCATTGATGGATCATGGACCTTTCTTTTTTAATTGATGGCTTCTTCTTCATTCATAGTTTCATTACGACTGCTGTCTACGCTAGGAAATGTCCATGCTCGGTCTCGGAGCTTTAATTATACTCTCTACCTTAAATTATCTTTCCCTTCTTAATTCTTCTTCTTGTTTCGTTTCCACGAATCACACGCACTTTCATTTGGTTGAAGAAAGATTCCAACATGCATTCAAAGTCAATTTTGTAAGTTTTGGTTAAAGAAAATAAAGTTCCGACGGAAGCAATTCATAAACTCCAGGATAAGACAGAGCGAGTGGAATGTTTGGAAACACAGCCGACGGGTACGGTTATTAATTTCGTTGGTTCTGTGTGTTAATTTCTTTTATTTGCGTTTAAACAAGAAATCCTCGGGAGCTTGCGCAATTTTGTCGTAATTCCAGAAGTTTTTTTGTTTTTCGAGTCGTTGTCGAGTAAAGAAAAATCTGAATTTTCTCTCTCAGTCCAATTATCGTTATGTTTATCATTAAAACCTGCGACGTTGTGTAAACTCGTTTGAAGAGACCAGCTGAGTCAACTAATGAACGTTAATTTACGACTGCGACGATTGATTTTATGCTGAGATCGATAAATCTAGACTTTTCATCGATAACAATGTCACTGGAGCTGCTCTAGAAGAACGCGATCAAGTCTCTGTTGTCTTTCGCTTAGGCGCACGCTACAATCTTGATTCATCAAGAAATAATTTCAAGTTCAGCGCCTTCGGCATTAGATCACTATAATTAAGATCGAGCAAGAGTGTTTCTAAGAACGACCAACATCCTTGCTGCCGATTTTGATGTTCGAAAGAGCGAAGAATCCAACGGCACTTGATGATGCCCTTCATCCCTCCCTGAAGGCATCACCTTCCGACTCGACTCATCGTATCACCAAGAACCGACTTCATAGAAGTATCGCGTTGAGTTTAAAAGAATTCCTGTGTGAGACTTAATAATAACTCACGACGATGAACAAAGTTGGCGCTAAGATAATTACAGTTTACAAATTTCTTCAAAGTTATGCGACATTTAATCGTGAATAATAAATAAACATTCTCGATAATTAATTCAAACTTCATCAAAGAATTATGAATGGAAGTTTGAGTTCTCGCGAATCAATTCATTGCGAATGCCCAGCAGCTATCAAACGAACTAAGTCAGAAAAACGTCTTTTCCTTTGATTAATCGCTTCGCGTTCTGATAATTAAAAATGATTTTGGAAGCTAAAATCTTTGACCAGTGGCTACAAAGATCACATCCCTAATTACACGTTTCGTCTCCGACTTCTTTTCAAAATGGAATTAGATTGACAGTTTCTGTTTTAATATCATGTTCTCTCTTGACGAATGTTGATATCACTTGCAAGAGTCCAAAGCTTATTAGTCTTCCTGTAGCGCCTTGTAATTAAAGATTCCTCAGAGTCTTTAACTTGAAGTTAAAGTTCTTTGCTAGTAAATTCACCTTTTACTTTCCGCCGGACGAAGTCAGAGTTTGTTTTTCTGTAATAAATAATTCAACTGGAAAATGTACAAAACGAAAACACAAGATTTAATATTTCACTTGAAATGATTGAATGAGAGAAAACGTGAGTGTCCTCGCTGAAAAGCTAATGCTTTGCACTGTTCGTAAGAGTAAATATGAAGTGGAAACACGAAACACTCGTTGAACGTCTGGGGGTGACGTAAGAAAAGCTTTTTTATATTTTCCGGCCCTAGAACCCTTTTACGAAATCCAAGTTTATTACAGGGAAAATAACCTTCGGCACGCTATTTTCGCCTTCAAATGTGTAATGGCTTCCGATGTAGGAATGAATAAACACTCCTTTATAAATCTTAATAAATTGTCGTCATACTTTTCAATTTTCCTGATGACTTGCCACATTTTTGGGAAGTGAAAGAAAATAAAGTTTCGTCGTGAGAAGAAGACTAATCAACATTAAAGACTTTTCTTCGATAATTTATAATCGCGGAAGATTCTCTCTTGACCTTGAGCGTTTATCTTAAGAGCTTTCAATTATGTTTTCAGTTTTAAATAAACAAATTAGCTTAAACAATAATCTCGGACGATTCATCTATCGAATTAAAGTCGTAAACTTACAATCTTCTTCGGTGATTGCTGATTGAGCTCTTTCACCTGTTTACACGCATTTTGAGTCGTGTGTGTATTGGTTAATTTATAACTTCAATGAATCTTTATTACCAAGATTGGTAAAACTCAATTTAAATTGCAATATCCTCAGTTAACCGTTCTTGATATTTTAGAATACATTGACTTGAGCTAACAAGACGCAATTTATGTTTTTTAGAAATGCTTGGCTTGTTAAATCAGTGGTGAGAAAAACAAATAATAATTTTAATGACACTCATCACTCGCCACGCTAAACGAGGAAAATTGGTCCTTTCACCTAAGAAGCAATCATCGACCGGTAGAAAACCACTCAGCCTCAAATAATCTTTGCGGTGAAAAATAGGAAAAGCATTTACGAGTTATTTTTTTTTTGTCGACAGCATCTCACAAGAAAATTGAGTTTAGACGAGAAAGATCAAAATATCAGACAGAAGAAGGAGGAAAAACTTTTTTAATTGAAAAGGTTTGTGAGGAAATGATGTCGATCTGTTGTAGTTGCAGACCCCTCCGGAAGATCCTGGGAAAGCCTCTCAACATCATTTACAAATTATCCTCCCAACTTATGCAACTTAAATCCCCCAAAAGTTATTCATGAAACTTTTCGAAATTGCATTAAAGTCGAAGCCTTCACGAAGTCTTTCTTATTCTTCTTAACCTCGAAACTAACTCGTGATCTTAAAAACCTTAAAGCTCCGCGAAAGTAAAAAAAAATCTTTACGGGTTTTTCGTTTGCAATGATACTTCGTGCACTGGAAAATGCAATACACTTCCAGTTGCGCTCGAGACTTGGCGGTTGTTCTGCAACATGTATCTGACATTTATTTGCAAATTCGCTTATTTTTTTCCCTCTCTTGTCTGTCTTCTTCCAATGCCTGTATCATTGCCATGATGCATTTAAAACACAATTTGATTTTGAAACAAATCGTTTAATTCTAGAGTTCTCTTTTTTTATCGCTTTCGTTTTCGACTGTCTGAAATCCATCGCAATAATTGGTGGCGTGGGATAAAAGGATTTAATCGTTAATTACTGTGGTTGAGTTTTCTCGTTGAAGAAGAGCTCAATGTTCTAGAAAGCTTGATTTATTGTGTTCCTTCGTCTCGTAAGGAGTAAAGTTCTTGTTTCGGGAAATTATGAAAGAAAAATCAATCACTTTCTGATGCTTGGACGATCAATCTTTGTCGGTCATGCGCAAAAGCAAAAGATGCGACGAATTAAAATTTGCAATAATTGATCTTAAGGTGAGGCAATTGAAGTTGATGAACAGAATGCAATTGTGACCTTGAGTGGCTCTCTAGCTTCATCGCTTTGAAGCTTTCAATTTTCATATTGCTCGCTCTGTATGCGAATCTTTCATTTTCTGTTTGGCTTTGGTGGTTTCTTTAGGCATCGCGAGATATTGTTTCGACTTCATTTTGAAATCTTTGTTCTCGTTTTTCAACGAAATCTTTTCTTAGCTCGCCGGCAAAAACAATCAATTCGTGTTCTCTTGAATAACATCTCCAATACGTCGAGACTCTTGCAAAAGTTCATCATGCCCCGTTCAAAAGATGAAACATCATATTATTAACTTTTCTTATTCTTTTAATTTGTGTCGTCTCTTCCTTCCACTCATTGGCAAAAATAAAATTTACTTTTACATGTTTCAGACTTGGAAGATGGTGGAATTTCAGATCATCTTCGTTATGATTGAAAATAATCACACATTTCGTTGTTTTAAACATTTTCGAGGCTGAGTCAGAATTCTAAAACATCGAAAAAATATTTTCAATTAAAAAAAGTTCTCGTCAAACGCCAAAGCACTTCGTTTTCATTTTAATTTTATGCCACATCAATCTGAAATGTACTTACGAGTAATGCGTCGCAGAGAAGAATGCAAAACGGAAACTTCAGTTTGAAAAATCAATGCTTCCATTGTTAGCGCGCTTTGTGAAGAAGATTCCAAGTGATTGAAGAAGCCGTCGACAAAACAATAAAAGACAAAGTGCATTTCGAGTAATTTTTATTGGATTTATATTTGATGTGCTCGTAATGGGATTTCCAGTCTCATAATTTATTAAAACGAAGATGTAGACAAAAAATAAAGTTGGCGATGAAAACTTCAAGAGTTTGATTGCTATCATCAATCGAACAATATATTTCATGCTGCGAACAGGTGGAAGCACAATTGATCGATGGCCAATGATAAATGTAATTTATTTCTTATCAACTCGAGAACAGTGTTAATAATAACTTCAATAAAAGAAACAACGGTCATTCCCAATTATAATGATTCTCGTCGCGTTCATTGCAACTTGGGAAAGAGTCGAGAGAACATAATTTCACAGACGCAACGAAGAGTTTCTTTTTGTTTTTATTTTATGTAAGAATATATCATTTTGCGAGCAAGATAAGTTTCATTTTAAAGTTCTCGGAATCAGGACATAACAATTAATCACATCGCGAGAGCGAGTTCATGGACGTCAGAGTTCTCAGATGGAAAACGAGAAGTTTAGGATTTTATTTCGTTACTTAGCAAGACCCAAGACGATAAAGTGCAAAATAACCATCTTTGTGCCAGACTAATGCTCGTTTTCATATAAAATCAAACTCAACCGCCTTATGGTCGAGTTCTCTCCTTCGTTGTGTGTGGAATCATCAGATTCTGCTTTGATCGCCTGAAGATCCTCCTGCATAGTCTGCATTTTGCTCTTTGCAATATATCACGCCATTCACTTTTAATTTCAGCCACATTCAAGCGAGTAAATGCATCATTTTTTCAAATTATTCCCTTGGAAAGAGAAAGAATGGGAGATTATTCGTTTCAAAATGAAAACCAAGAGAATGGGCCGATTCTGCTTTTTTTTGTGGAGGCAACATCATCAAAGTTTTCATAAAGTTTAAGCAATTATGCCACGAGTCAAAGTATCATTGAATCGAGTTCGACTCTGCATCGAAAGATATTGCAATTCTTCTCATTGCAGCTTGAAAACGCGTTTTTTTTTCTCTTTCGCGAATCTTTTAAAGCAGAAACGAGCGCGGCTGTTTGATCCATTCCGCGGTGGAGAAACATACCAACAAGCTTTGTCGCGAAAATTCCTTTCGAATATTTCACATTAATAACTTAGTTAAGAATTGTTTTTCGCTGTCATCAAACGAACCTTCGAAGTGACGTGGAAGTCTTAAATTTTATTCTCAGAGAATTTTGAAGGCAACACCTTAAATTCCTTGAACGAGTTGAATGGGATTTAAATCAACTTAGAAATTAGCTCGAGTCGACCTTTGATGATATCTCAAATCATTCAAATGATAACAACATTGAACGCATCTCATTATGTCACAGCTTGAGCTCTTTGAGCAATCATTGATTCCAATTCTTGCATCAAGTGACAAAGACGACAAATGAAGCCACGTGACCTTTCCGACTGAGTTAAGAAGGGAGAGACTTCCCTTGTCGGGTTTTTTTCTGTGTCATTTAATCCCGGGAGCATTTTCATTCCTTTAGCAAGAGCAGCTAATGCGACGTAATTCGTTGGACCAAAAAAACCGAAGAACGAGAACCTTTTAATGCTGTGTGAAAAGGAACGTAAATAAATAGGAAAATTACATAATATGTGTATTATTTACACTCAAATGGCTTCCAATTGAGTCATAATTATGTTTTGATTATCGTGCAACGCACGTTCTGCATGGGTTTGCGAAGTTTCTTGAATTGAAAATTAACTTAACGTGCGCCTGCATTGAATGAAGATTTTTCAAGTGAACCCTTCCAGAGAGCTCACAATTTGTAATCAGCTGATCGAGTTTAGAGGAGAAGTCGTCTTTTTTATTTCTTTGAAACTTTCCCATGAATCAACCTTGCCTCCGAGAATTCGGATTTTTGTTTGCATAAAATAAACATCATGACAAAAAATATTTAAAGACAAAGACTTTTCTTTTTAACTTCTCGGTGCTTTGAATCGGAAACTTGGTCATGCATGAGCTGTCGCATCAAGAATTTCAGACTCTCCGTTGTCTCTTGATTTTTGAATGTTGATGACTTGAATCGCACAACTTGAAGCTTCCACGGAAAACTATCAAAGTAATGACAAATTTATTGAGCGAATGATTAATCTCTTCAAATCATGACTTGTCAATGAGTTTTCCTTTGAATTATTGAGAAGGAGAAAAAAAACTGAGCGATCGAAGGAAGAAAATGTGATTGATAGCCGATTCGGAAATGTCATTAAAATAATTTAAATAATTGATGAGAATGTCATGGTGTTGAATTAGGTTTGCATCCAAAAGAGTTTGCTGATGAATTATTTAACTTTTTCATTCGTTTGATGTTGAAATAAATATTTCAATGAAGTTTTTGTGTTTGCGCTTTGAGTCGAGAACTCGAGAGAGACATCGGGAGAAGTTGGTTCTTTGTTCAACGCCTCCACAAGAATAATTCGATCAGCTACGGTTTCGCTTTAAGCTTAAACTTAAAAGAAACTTTCGTTACAAAGTTAATCCGCAAACCACAAACATCGTGAAACTTTTTATTTTCATTTTAAAAAATAAATTCATTTTTTATCTCAAGATGAAAATTTGTTTTTAATCCGAAATAATGTGAAAGATAAATCGAAAAGATTGCACTCGAAGGTATGAAGGCAGTCACGAGAAATAACGTAGAAAATAAAGAAATACATGCGATTAAAATATAAAATATATGTTTATGAACTTTCATATTCAAAATGGCGCGTGTTTGATGTTTACGGGGTGTGGCAATTATAGGTGAGAGCAGCAAATACCTTGTCGTTCGTTTTATGTGTGAATAAAAAAACAAATTCTTATTAGATTTCTGGAATCATTGCGCCCTAATGTGCTTACGAATTATTTATATTTCTTTCGATTACTTGCGAAAAGGACGAAACTAACTTTAACTGAAAGCGTAGCTTCGTCTTTTGTTGAGACTATAACTGTTCCTTCTAAAATCTAAACGTATAATTAATGAAACATGTTCACGAGACATCGTCAGCCTGCTGCCTAATCGACCGCCGCTTTACTGTTATGCGTCTGATGGGAGGATGAAGCGCCACCGTAATTATAGGGGAAAATTAGCGACCGCACGTCGGAACTAGGCATCTGAACATTGAAATGCATTTTCGAAGCGATATATCAAAGGACATGAGCTTGCTCAAAGGTTCGTTGTCGCTTTTCTTCAAAGGTTTCTCACCCAAATTAACCAAATGACTCCAATTGCTGGTTGCATCAGAGTGACGAGCATTCAAATCCTCTCGAACGAATCACAATTAATAAAATCAAGTTAATAAAGAAGTAAATTGAGTTTAGCGGTTAATAAAGTATCAGACAGATCTCAAAATCTGTTAATCATAAGACCAATTCACTCTGACATTGTAAGGCGACTCTCTTAATGCGCTGGAGAAGAGGAAGAATCAATTAAGTTCAATTTGCGGCAATCACAGCACAAACTGAAATCTATCAGAAGAGTCGTAAGTTTTTATTTTTATTTTTCGTTGCAATGTAGATCTTCACTCAATGAACTCGAGTGTAACCATAATTAAGAACGATTTCTATTTTATAATCCAATCTAATCTAACGGACAGTGACCTTCAGTTGCAAATGCAAATTTAAGTTCCACCTGGAAACAGATGTCACTTCTCAAAGGGAAACAAATTCATAAAAAAAAACTCAGCCCGTGTCAAAAATTACATAACAAAAGCAAAATCCACTCCTCTAACTTCTAATACGACGAAGCAATGTGTTTTTGAAATAAGACGAGAACGGGGAGAGCGAAAAAATCCTTAATTTGAGATCGTTTGAACAACCGTTTCGATATAAAGTTTCATGTTTCAAGCCGTAAAAGGAGGAAAAGCAGAACAATCTTGGCTTTTGTTTGATTATGCTTCAAATCCTTTCTCTACACTCGAACAATCATACTCGGTCTCCTTTCTCGTCGTTTGCTGCAAAATGCAATTCTCGATGTAGAAAAATTGAAAAGTAAAAAACACGCCCTCAACACGAAATTCTGCTGAACGCTTCACAAGCGTTTCCTTTCTATTGTTAAATATTTTTTATTAATTCCGCTCTCTTACAACATTTTAACGATTTCCAGGGAGAATATAAAACTTTGAATAAAAAACCAGTTTGATTTAAATTTATGTTTTACGTTTCGTTTTCTCGACAAGTTTCCTACTCACCCACTCTCGTATTTGATTTCTTTTGCCTTCGATTGTTTCCATTATATCACAAGTGGCTCTCTTCAGAACGTAAAGTTGGTTACTTCGAGTGGGCTTTGTGTGATTGAAGAGTCTTTAAATGACTTTTTAACCAACTGCTATCTGAAAAATTTATGTACAAACAAATCGACTTTGAGTGCTTTATGCTTTAGTTCCACGAGCTGTGCGAAAATAAAACTTGAAATCAAACCTCTAAGCAAGTGAATTGTGACGCATAACAATTTAAATCTTCACGTGTCTTCAATGAGGACTTTGAGCAAACATCTCTCGTCAATCTCGACTGATTCTGTTGTTATTATTAAATAAATTAATCCGACTCACTTAAACATTTACGACTTTGAACTGTCGTCTCTGATTTCTCGCGCTGCATTAAAATTTATTCATCTGTTGTCTTTCTTCTTAATACAAGTTACCAATTGAGACTTGTGTTGTTTGAAGCAATTTGTTTCATTATTGAATCAATTGGATCACAATTTTTTGACCCCAGCGATGAACCGATGCATTTTTATTGACCTTCAGCAAAGCAAATTCATTTAAATGTGAAGGGAAGTAGAAGTTTCTTGAGATCAAGGCTCGTGTGAACTTTTCGTTGATTAGATTTTGATTGAATAAGGAAAATGTTTGTCGATTTAAAGTTTAATCATTTCTCTTCAAAAATCAATTAAGAAAAATGAAATTCTTTGAACCAAACCTATTTTTGGAGTTAAATAGTTTTGACTCAAATCTGAAAAAGAAAAAATTGAATAAAAACAAATTTATTTTAGATTTAAGATCATTTTTATTTCCAACTTACTTTAACGTTTTTTTTACTATTCATAAAAAATTATCAATTTTAGGTTTTGAAGGTTTATGCTTTTGCTTCTATTATAACTAATCTTTAATCATATTATTTACACTATCGAGTACAAAACCTTAAATTTTGTTGTTTGAAGTAATTCGATTTTTGTCTCTTAAATTCGCTGACTCAGTTAAATGCTTGAACAAGTCGTCAAAATTTGAAGTTACTGCTTAGGTTGTAACTTCGTTGAAATGAAATTTTCTTTTTTATTCTACTTAGTACGATTTATAATAACAATGTTGATGCCTGTTGACAAAAATCAAAAGATGAAAAGCGAGAAAATTTTAATATTAACAAAGTTGGATTCAAAACATTTCTTTTCTATTCACGTCAACTGTTCTCATTCATAGTAGGAGCGGCAATAAATTCCCATCGGTTCATATTTTGGCCTTGAGAATGAAGCAAGAAGTAAAAAAGAGAAAAGAAAAAGTCAGAATAATACTTCAAAACACTTTTTATATTAAAAAGAAAGAATTTGAAAAACACTAAAACAACATTCCGAGTTAATTTGTGTCGTTTCTTCTGTTTATTATTTATCAAAAATGGCTTTAGTTTTAGGATTTCGCTTGTTCAATGTTCTGTTGATGGTTCAAAAATTATTTGTCGTCCTTATCAATTAAACTTTCATTTTTTCTTCTAATTCTTATTATTGCACAAAGTTTTTCCCCTTCTCATTAATCTTTGCATAAAATCTTTTCGAGAAAAACAATGAACGCAGCTTTCAATTTTTTATGATAAAAAAACTGTTGAACTCGTCAGTGGAACTGAATTTTTTTTAATAAGTGTCGATGTCAAGATTTGGCAGCGACGATGAATCAAGAGTTTATTATTTTTTGTTTGAACAGTAACAATCTCTAAGTTTGATAGTAATTTTTGCTCTCGAGAAATCACGAAATATTTATTTACATAAAAAGAGAGAGAAAGAGATTTATCACGGAAATAAGCCCGCTCGCGTTTATGGTTAATTAATCTAGTGAATCAGATCAGTTTCATTTGTTTTCCATCTTCTAGAATCGATTTTCGTTTGAACTCTTTTTTTTAAACAAAAACAAAATTGCATTAAACTGCTGGCCACACTCTGTAAATATTAAACAAAAGATTCGAAAGTTAGAAAATATTTTCTTGAAATCTTTTCTAGTTGAAAACTGTTTTGAGTTTGAAAAAGATTGGAAAGAACTTTGAACGTCAACATCAACCAAAGAAGTTTACGGAAAAAGGAATTAAAACTCACGTTAATAATGATGGATTCGTTTCCGGTTGGTACCAATATTGTGGCATGTATCCTCCCATTTGTGGAGCATGAGTTGGTTGTGGCGGGACGTGTGTTTGCGGTGCCATTTGAGGTGGTTTATGATCAAGCTGAATACCCGGAGCTGGGCCCATTCCGTTGTTTGGACCATTCCAATGTGAAGGTGGAGGTTTCTGTTCCCATGGGGCGGTTTGTTGTGATGATGGAGGACTTAAACCTGCAGCAATTAAAAGCCAAATTACAATTTTAGTTCATCAAGTTTAAATTTAATTTCATCTGCTCATTCAGAGATGGCGTAAGCTGTTTCGTAATTAATTCTTTTTTCTTTCTTCTTACCTGGCGAAAGCTCTGAGACTGGTGTACTTGATGGTGACGGGCTATGTCCTGGAGGTAGAAAATGTGATGGCGATCCACTGCTCGAGCCACCTCCGGTTGCTTTAGAAAAAGAAGAAATTTGTTTTTTAGTAAATCAATCAATTGAAGTTCAATTTCATCAACAACTTACTTCCATGCATGTTTTGATGTGAAGGACTATGGCCACCTTGATTTGGTCCACCTAGTGGCATCCCACCAACGCCTGGCGCTTGCGCGGCTTTCATCATTTTCTTGTATTTCGAGCGACGGTTTTGAAACCAAATCTTCACCTATAAAAAAAGAGCGATGGAGATTTTATTATTCAACCTTGTATTTCTTTTCTATCTCGAGTCGATCGAATTCAAGTCTAAACACCCGCAAACAAGACAAATAACAAGGTCTCTTTATTATCCAATGAATATTGAATGCAAAATCATCATTTTACTGGTTTCCGATAAGGCGAATTCTTCTTCGTCTCTCTCTCGTCTTCTTTTTCTTCATCAGCCTTCATAAAACATGTTACAAACTTAAAACAACAACAGTTAGCCTTAGTGAAGCATGATAAATTATTCATTACTTAACAAAAATTAAATTTTCAAATGAATTTCAACGAGAGAACGTGCAACAACATCGAGAGACTTAGTAGATTGTGTCTGAGTGAAGTTTTCAAGCTTTTTTTTTTGTTTATGAATATTTTCTTTAAAAATTGATTGAAAGAAAAATTTAAAAGAACATAAAAGGACTTAGGCATGAAAGAGTGAGAGAGAGACTCAAAAACGTGTTTGTTGATGAGAGACGGATGCTACATCAACCAGTTTATTGATGTAATCAATCAAGTCTCGAGTGAAGTTCTCACCTAAACTTTTCTGGAATTTCTTATGAAATGAAAGTTTTTAAATTCCACGACATCGGCAAATGTCATCGAATTTTAATTGAAATCTAACTAAATTGAATTAGAATTGATGAAATCAAGCCAAAATATCGCGGCGAATTAGAAGAAGACTTTTTAAATGGAAATAAAATATTAACTAAATGAATTGAAAAAATATTTTCCTCCTCGCATGGGAAGTCGTGTGGAACCGTCGAAACAGGACGCAGAAGTGAACAATTGAAAAGAAACGTTTTGAACAGACAACTCAGACTGGAAAAAAAAACATCTCATTACAGCTCTGAGGGACGTTTAAATTCATTTGAAAATGCAACTCTGTTTCTTCGAAAAAAAAAACTGCTTCAAACATCAATAGCATTTTTTTCACATCGACAGCCTATTGAAAAATGTTTGGTATTTCTCGACGAGAGAGAACGAAGTTTTAGTGAGTTTTAAACGAATTTAATTCTCAAGCAATCAGTTGTGCTGCGGGTGATGATTTCAAAACAACATTTTGAGGAGAATTCAGTTTCGTCAGCAGCAGCAGCGAAATCTTGAAGAGCTTAGCATGAGAGGAATTGATTCATTTGATAAAACGCGATATTTAAGAGCAGCAACCTGTTCAAAGTTCTTTGTCGCCTTGCATTCGCATTTCTCAGCACAACAAAGAGAAAAAAGAATGTTTCTTTGTTGACTTCGCTTGGGTTTTCTTTGTCGCTTGGGCTTTGAAAATAATAAAAAGTATTTTCACCGTCCGCAAAAGTTTAAGGAAGAAGTGAACATCGCACGTGAAATAATTCTCATTTCTTTCATTTCTTTCTTCAATTGATTACAAGTGCCCCCGAAACTCATCGATCCTACTTAAGGAAATAATCGTTTGTATCCAATCGATTTGTGTTTGGATAACGATCGAAGTCGTCGTTGTCTTCGACCTTGAAAATATGAGCACATTACACTGAAGTCGAGTTGAGTTGAGAGAGAAACGAAACGAGCACATGAAAAATTAATATTCAGCGTTTTAATGTGATGTGATATGATTCGAGAGTTGCAGTGTTGAGATCGACAAACAAGTAGGAGGCAATATTGAGATAACAATATTTTTGTAGCGGCAGCAAGAAAAATTATGCGATGAAAATGTTAACCGATTGCTACAAGACATGATAGCGATGCTTAACGAAGAAAGAAAGTCATTGAAACATTTTCCAGAATATTTTTACAAGCGAAGCCAGTAGCAGCACATTTAAAATATTTCTACACACATTGGAGCCAGTGCTTCCATTGCCCCGCTCGCTTTAGGATGACTCGACATTAAAAGCGAACACAAAACAAAAAAAAAATATTCGCTAGCGCTCAACGGAAGACAATCTGAGATGAAACATAATTGCTGAGCAAATAGGGGAGAGAAAAAGAAAACATGAAAGGCAGGAAGGCAAGAAGAGAACAGAAGCTGGAACTTGCTTTTGTTGGTGTCAGGCATTCACAAGACTAAGCATTTTGCTCTTTATCAATTGTTCAACATCTTCATCGTCGTGCGATTATTCGTTATTGTTCTTGGACCTTTCTGAAATATGAATAAAATAACTTGTTCTCTTCTTTCTTCTCGCGCTCTTCTGCAAAGAAAGATCTGTCGGGGAAAATGCCAATAAAAGAACGAGGAGAGATACAAACGGTTTGTTATCAACAAGACACAACACGAGGAGGTCTCAATTAATCTCTTTTTGAAATTGGAAAAACTATTAGTCGACGACGACTAGAAGAAGGATTTAATCAAAGGAAAGCACATGTCGGATTGATTATTTCGGAGGTAAACGATCCAGTTTCAACTCTGTCAGCTTCGAAAAGCTTCTTTTTTCTTTCGCAAAAGTCTTTTGATTGCGACCGCTACGAAATAGCAGGAAAGAAAAATAAATGTTCAAATTTTTTTCATATTTTTTCTGTCTCTCTTTATAGAATTCCTCATATGTAGAGCTCTCAAGCCAAGAGCGATAACATATTTTGTCGTATTGTTGTGCAATTGTAAAATGCTCAAAGCTCCACCGCGCACCCGTTCAGCAACAATATTATGATATAAACCTTCCTCTGTCTCCAGTTTCTGGTTTTTCTTGCTGAAAAATTTCGTGCTCTTTGCTTTAAAGCCGAACTATGTCCTATCGGAATTTTCTTCGTTTTTCTCTTGCTCGTACCATTTTCATTCGCGCGGAGAATTTTCATTTCTCTTTTTTGTTGAGCTTAATATGGTTAAAAGGCCATTGATTCATCAGTGTCATCTCGTTGTTGTTGAAAACTTGTTTTTGGGGATCAAAGAAAAGAAATTAAAACCGAATTTAAGGAAATTCCAAAGCGGGAGCTATTAAATGTTTTTTTTTCAGCTTTGAGAAAGAGATTGATTGAACTTCACTTCGCTCAAACACTTTATGAATGTATAGACAGACAGACTTTCCGTGAATGAATTGTAAAATAATTACTACCAAGTCATCAACGGCTTTTCTTTGCTTGTGTGTGCAGCCATTTAATTATAACGTGGAAAATGATTTATTACAACTAAAACTTGTGCGTATCAAACATAACGCAAAACCGAAGAACGTGATGACGAAGATTATTTTTCACGAGCAGGATACTTTCGAACAAGTTGGAAACGCATCAATCAAAAGATTCTTTACTTGGAAAGTTCGTGAAGTTAATGCTTTTTTCATCAGACGATTCTCATTTATAAAACAAACATTTAAGCACGAAACTGTGAAAAGTTCCCAAGAAATTGCAATTCAATTGAGAGTTGACCTCTCAAGTGTTTTCACTCCGATCGAATCGACTTCGTCCACAAGATTTATGATATGACAAGCTGAAGTTTTAAATTAAGATATGAGTTATCATTTCTCAAAGATCTCTCGTCTCTCTCTCTCTATCGCTCGGTCGATTGAAATATAAAAAGTCAAACAGCGAAATTTGTCAATTCCCTTCCTTAAAAACAGAATTTTAAATTTGTATCGAAAGAGTTTACGCTTTGATCGTCAAGAAGAAGACAGACGACGAGGCAAAAGAGTCAGCTACCGAGCAGCAACAATTATTTGAAAAGTTTATAAAGAGACGAGAAAGAATACATAAGACAATAGAGTGATTTTTCATTGTGGATGCAAGAGAGGAAAAAAGTCACCCATTGTCTTCTTGTTCTTTAAGTATTTTGACGCGATTTCGACGTTTTCTGTTAAACACGAAATGTGTTTCTGCTTCAAGTTCATATAAAAAACATTCCGCAATTGACGTTGAGCCGATGTGATGTCACCTCGAGACGAAAAAGACTTGAGACGAAAAGTTCACCCACCAAAGCCTTCATCGTTCCTGATTTTAAATTCACAAGAGTCTTGTAAGCATGTCAAGGGTCGATACTCTGATGTGCTTGAAAGCGCTTTCAGTCTATTCATAATTTCCACACGAAATTCATCATTACTCAGATTTTTTTAAAATAAAAAATATAAAAACTGAACGCAACAAAGTGTGACATGTTCCATGACATTGTCAACAGGATGGAGTTTACCTAGTTTTCAGATAAAAACGAGTTATGATAAAAAAAATGTAAATAAAAATAAAAATATCTCAAATTATTGTTCCGCAATGTTGTCATGCGTCTCCAGTTTTTGTTCGGAGGCAATTTTTGTCAAACAATTAGAATCTTTTTTCAAGTGTATTCAAATCACTCGCTTCGAAAATTCACACGACTCAGCGATTTCTATTTTCTTTAAATATTTTTAAACTGTGTGACGTTTTTATTTTAACTGTTGATGATTGAACTCGAAAAGTTTTGTTCTTAACTTCACTTTACATCTCAACTGCTCACTAATCCAGTTCGAGGGAATGTTTTGGGTGTCGATTCTCAACTTCTCAGCAGAGATGAAGAAGAAGAACAGTTTTATTCAAACAATCTCAACAAAGCCATAAAAAATGATGAATAATAAATTTTAATAAACTTCAGTTAAGCCTCGCGCGGTAAAACTGTTTTTTAATTCTTCTGCTGAGGATTTTCCTCTTTCTCGCCCTGGCGCCGAAAAAACTCTTTACGAAAGAACATTTTGCTCTGATCGATATAAACACATCAACGATGCGGATTGTGGACCCCAAAAGAGAGCTCAACAACAATTGTGGGCAGGGAAAGTTCTCTTTAGGAGTTTTATATTTTTCACTCTTTAATAAGCCGATTTCGTTATTGCGATGTTTTGTTATTGCTTTCAAACAAATATTAGTTAGTTGGAAAATGACGAATTGAAAAGTTCATAAAAGAATCATCGCAAATGGAATTTGTTGGTGGGAAGTTTGGCACCGTGATATGAATTTTTTAAAGTCCTCGACGGCTCGTTCTCAACCATTTGACCAAAGGGTTGAAGCATCGACCGGAAGCGACTTGAAATATTCATATTTGATTTACTTTAAGTCTCTCTATTACTAGCGCAATAATTTATTTACCGATCGATACAACTCTTTCTGAGTTTTATGAATTTAAACATTTTTAAAACGCGAGTTCCTTCCAGAGACGCGCACGCCACTCGAGCAGAGAAAATTCCAATAACAAACAAAGTAATTCACAACGTTATCAACACCAATTAATATCTCATTTCATCCACGTTGCTGACTCAGAGAGAAACAATTATTGAAGCGAAATGAACCTCACGAGGTGATAGAAATGATCTCTTTAAAAACTGCTATTATTTTTAATAAATATCATTATCGTGTATTTGGGAATTTTAACTGCTTTTAACATTTTTGCGCCTTTGGAGGAGGCGAAGGTCCATCTCGCGAGAAGGGCTTGTTGTCTTAAGAATGAAGAAACTTCATGCAAAAAATCAGAGGCGTTTTCCACAAAAAAGTTTCTTCTTCAGATGTTCTTGCGAGATAATTATTTGGATGGTTTTTAATAAATTCACTTTTTTAAGGGAGGCGAAGCAGGCCTCGTAAAATCTGCTCGACTTCTATCAGACTCCAACTTGAATTTAGTGCCGAAGGTCTGACTCTTAGAAATGTCAAACAAAACAAGCGAGAAACGATAAGATTGATGTTGAAGCTATCAAAGCTTTTGCATGAATATTTATTTTCGATTCCTGTCTACCGACGAGTCCTGTCAATTTTTTCACTTTTATCTTCAACTCATCAATATAAAAACTCTCGGAATATTTCTTAAAAATTCATTCCTCCAGAATTTTCAGAATAGCTCAAGGGCGTGTTTGGGGGATTGTAAATTTTTTGATCGTGATACACAAGAAAAAAAAACTTCCATCGGCGAGATTCGAAAAACGTCTTCAACATTTTAACATCATTTTGAGAAATGTTGTCAGTGAAATGGCTTTGCTTTGCTACTCTCTCGTCAAGCTCATTGCTGTTGCTTCCGTCGGAAACAGTGCGTAAACAGAATTTTATTCTTTGTAAGTAGCTTGCCCTCATCCGATGGAATCAATTGCGACATGAAGGTTAATCTAAACTAGAGAGAACTTCTCTAACGATGAAACACATGACGCGCTCTTTACAAATCTTTTCGTTAATTTAAAGAAAAAAAAACCTTTTGTACGCTTCACTTTATTGCACTTCATTCGTAGCTCGTAGCGGTTGCACAAGTCGACAAAGTTATTCGCTCGTCCAGAGTTCTTCTCAGTTCTCTTTGTCTGCTTTACTCTCCCTCCTTTCTTTTTTTTTCTGAAAACTTTTAGCATCTCGTTCGGATCTGTAGACAAGTTTTCGGCCTAACATGTTCCCTTTATACTGCTGGGGACGGTGTTTCCCAACCCAGAAATATTCATGAGACGAAAAGTGAGACTAGACTTGGCGATCGTTAACTTATTTTACAGATACACAAATAAATTAAGTTTCATATACTTTTTCGTAATCTTCAATCTTCGATTCGTATCGAGGAATATTTACTAAACTGGCAAAAAGTTCTCATTTTTCCGGAAACCAAGCAGCAAACAAAACAAAGTTTTTTATTTATTTTTTTCTCAATCTTTCAACTTGCTCAGCTAACAAATACAATGCTGGCGATGACCTTCGTAATGCAAACTTAATAATTTTTTCCACGCTCTATCAGATCGCATACAACAATAACTAAAAATATTTGATTTTCGCGAATAGATCCGCGTCTGAGCTCATTCGAGAATAATTCTTTAGCAGCATCGTCTGAGTGCTAATAAATTAGTTGGCGCTTCTTTTCAGCTGACAAATTTCTTCAGACTCTTGCTTTCTCTAATTCATTCAATTAAAATTGTAAATAATGGAATTAATAAAAACTTTAAATTAAATGAGAGAAAACAACGCAAGGCGCATCGCGGATAATTAATTGATGTTATGCGGTTTCTTCTCGTTCTCTCTCCCTCTCCGTGTCATCTCTTTCGACATCATTGCACAATCTTCATGAATGAAAGTTTTCATTGAGAGTCTTCACTGTGTCAGTCTCCCATAAATTGCAATACATGCACGGAGGGAGGACGTTAACGATTCAGTCAAACTATTCGCAAAGCCATAAATGTTTCGAGTGTCTCTAACAGAGAGTCCAACTGTCCGCGTGTGGGTTTTGTGGATTTTTGTTTTTGTTTGGGGCTGTTCCGATCAAAGCGCCACATCGTTAATGTCGAACTGCCTTTATTAAATTCCTCGCTTTAATCAAAACTCTTATTGGAATTTGTTAACTTTCATCTTAGTGGTTAGTTTGATTTCAAAACTTTAATCAACTCATGTGGCTTTGTTTCTCAATTTATTTCTTCTCTGACCACTCGAGAGACTCGAGAGAGATAAAGCCGGTCTGTTTTCCTGCTGGCTTTCTTTTACATTTTATCGTTTCCTTTATTCATCAGTGCGGATAGTTGCTGTGCTTTAGTAATTACAATACACAACAAAACAGTAGCCGCTACATAAACCAATTTCTTACGCTCTTCCCCAGCAACATCTCTCGAGGTGTTTTTACTTTTTTTCGAGTTTCTTTCAAAGTAAAGTGAACAGGCTTTTGTAACCTATTTGAGGAACGTGGGATAAACGAGAACATGAATAGAGAAATAGTTTTTATCGGTACAAACGGATGTACAGACGCCGATTCCTTAAGAATCCCTCTCGACGAACTCTTTGATTAACTTCTGACATTTATTAATCATTTTTCAACACCTTAGTCTTCAACAATCAATCATCTATGCTTCCGAAAAATTAAAATTTGATCACTCTCGATGAGAGAGTGAAGAATACGTCAAACTGTTAACAATAATTAAGCTTTTGTGTTGAAGTCTCTCGCGGGATAATTTCCGATTATCTCTGGCCAAGCTTCTTTTTAATTGAAAACGGAATTTCACTTTAACTTCTTACATGAATCTTGCGTGGATATAAAAACCTGGAATACCTTTTATAGCGAGTGAGCTTCTTTCGCAAACGTGTGAATTTATCTTGTTACAATTCAATGCTCATTTGAAAGCAGAAAAAAAATTCTCTTGCACGTGTTTTCCCGAACCGATTCTCTTAAATGTCTCAATCTTTTTTTCAAATGCAAAGTGATCGCCCTAAATAGCCGGTCGAATTGTCTTGATGCGTCACTCACCTCCAGACACTCTTCAATATTACTCTATTTGAATCCAGAATTATGGAGAGAACTTAAGCGTTGGAATAAGGGAATGAACGACAAAAGATTGATTTCGAGAGCAATGCGAAGAACCTTTCATGTTAATTTTTGCAGCAAAAACAACGCAGAAAGGAAATAATTCAAACATTCTTTGCCTTTTGCAGAGTCAAGCGTTCCAAACCATAAAAATTGTTCGTTTCTCCGCTTTCATGTCAATGGTTTTAACTCTCGTGGAAGTTGAAAGGAGAAACGCATGAGAATCTCATCACTCTACGAGCCCTTTTCGAAAATCCGTTGTCTTGGCTTTGAGCGAGCGTCTACAAAAATCGATTTAATTGTAGATCGTCTAATTACTCCTCCGTAATCCAACAACACGAACACACTCGAAAAAATAACTTTTTTCTGCCATAAAGCGCATGTTTTGCGAAAATCCCTTTTCGACAGAGCTCTCTGTCTGTTATAGCATTTTTTTCGCCTTTTAACTGCGCAAATATTTCTGAGAATTTTTTGCCATCGAAACAGACAAAAAAAAAGAGTTGGAAACATGAAAGTCTTCAGCCGATAACTCATTCGATATGAATTTTATTGTGTTAATGTGTTGGCCTCTGTAAATAGGAAGGGAGCACGCATGAACCTCCTGGTAAATCAACTTAGAATCGCTTATTAATCTTATCGATATTTGCTAATAAGAAAGCAACTAAACATATGTTGGTAGGCAGCAGCAGCAAACAATGTTTGATGATCGAAATTGAATTACGCTGCGAAACAAAAAATAAAAACGAAACAGGTGGCAGACGTGAGGAGCTTCACTCTCTTTCGTTTCATCGTCGTCCATCGTTAAAGAAAAGAAAAAAAACTGATCGATACACGAGTTTACTTATTTTTTGAGTTGATGAGAGGAGTCATCTCACTGTCAAATAGATCGAGGTCAAGTTACAGGAACCAGACTGAGTCAGATTTAAATTTAATTGGAAATTTGAGAAAATGGAAAGTTGCAACCCTTTCGAACAATTCTTGTAAACATGACTCACTTTCCTTTCAACTTCAATCGAAAATTGTAATGAGATCATATTCTCATGTATCGTGATCCTAATTAGCAATAAATCGAGCGATAGTTGGGACATTTCAAATATCAAAACAATTACAAAGAAAAACTTTATCGAGGCGTCGGGAAGCGAGTCAATATTTACTCTCGGAACGTTCGAGTGTATAAGTTTGCAAACAACGCTCGCTTGAAAGTCAAAAGAAAATATCAATTTCTTATATCGCTTTGACTTACAGAAAGCAAACAAGCCGTCGAATAAAACAAAAATGTGTCGATTAATAAATAATTAATTTCTATCGGCCGAAAACAAAAAATATAAAACCAAGTCCACCCCTTTTATTTTCTTTCGGGCATTATTTATTACTATTTGTGTCGTTGGCTTTGCCCTTTGTTTTATTGATTTCAAAGGAATTTATTGAAAAAAAGTTGCTTGAAAATTTCATTAATTCGTAGCGACTTGGAAAGGTTCCCCACTTTCAATTCTTCCTGTTGCGTCGGCGTTCTCATCATCACTTCATCATTTTCGGAAAATAAAAATTCGATAGCTTTGCACATATGAGTAAAGTTAATTTGACAAACTCGTTTATTTATTTATCAATTGAACCTTCTTCGATCTAAGCAATTTCCTAAATGATTTAAATTCACACGTTTCGTTTTATTTTTATTGATACATAAGCGCGCAGATTAATTGTATCAAAATGGCACAATGTGCACACACATGAAGCATATCGTTTATGCAAATTATTTAAACATATTGATGTCAGTGCAACAGAAAACAAAGAAATCACAAAGCGCGCAATTAGAAAATATTTTTTCGCTTGCTGTTGTGTGAGTAGAAAAATTTAAAAAAAAAAAGTTTCATCGAGAGAGAGAAACAAATTTGTGACGTGTGGAATAAAATTTAATGATAAGTCATTGACTTGTCAGACATCAAATGCCTCAAATTGCATTGAACTGCATTCGTCAAAGTTTTGAGTGATTTAGGAAGCGATGTCATTCCGCGATGTCAAATTCGGAAATTGGCAAAACCAAAAAATGAAAAATTAGAATTTTCCGGAATAAAAATTTACTTCGGAAACAAGTTTGAAGTTTTTGTTTTCCGCGGAAAACTTCGGAATGAAATAATTTGGAGAGAGACAAATAAATTTAGGAGAAAGATTAACTTCTCGAATGGCATTTTAATTATTATCACTCAACTTAAATCAGTTCATAAAAGTGAGACAGATTGTGCTTGTGAAACAATTCAAAGCGATATTCGAATTGAATCAAAATAAATTGAATTTAATAAGGATGCGCTCATTTGACAGAAAGTAAAAAGCAAAAACAGAAAAGATTCAAGCTGTGCTGTACTTGATAACAACATGAATGCTTGAGAGCAGGGAAATGCTTTATATTCTCGAGAGAGGAGAAGAAATTGAAGTGATTTAAATTTATGATGTTTGGATCATCATCATCATCACAAGCTGGGCATTATGCTGTTAATTTATTGGATTTGATTTATGCTTCTTGTGGTGCTCAGCTTACGTACAACGGTCAGTTTGAGAACTTCTTTCCCTTTCGAATACAACAAACACACAACGAAAAAAAAATGTTTGTCACATAATATAATGTAATAAAGTTTATTAAGGCACAAGCCTTTGAAGTAGAATAACAAAAAAAAAATGGTGAAACCAACCAACATAACAATGTGTCTTGCGCTCTCGTTAATTTGCTCGTCAGAGAACATATTGCATAGATTATGTGGTGAAACTCGACTGAGCTCGCTTTTATTCCGGGAAAGGAAGGCCGAGGGTTGGAAAGAAATAAAATATGATAAAACTCCAATAATTTCTCTTTTAGTCGAAGCTAAAACGTATGTAAAGGGTGAACCAGGGGCAAATAAATAAATAAATGATAAACAAGTCTTCGCACGCAAGCCAATTTCACCCATTTCAATATTTAACAATTAGATTATGTTCGTTTTTATGTACTTTGCTTGTATATTTGTTTGCGGATGGGCATTTTGATTTGTTGGCTTATTTATTGATTGAGGTGTTCTCTTTCTTTCCGACTCTTACCTGCGTTTGGGTTAATCCGAGGCTGGCAGCTAATTCAGCTCTCTCGGGCAGCGCCAAATATTGCGTTCGTTGAAACCGTCGATTAAGTTGTTGCAACTGTAGCGAACTGTATATCGTTCTAGGCTTTCGCATCTTTTTGCCTTTCCCATTCACTCGTAGTCCTGTGTCTTCTATTTTATCTGAAACAAAAAAGAGTTAAATTTGTAGAATAACATTTCAAACGTGTGTAGAGCAATCAATGACATTTGCCTCGATTCTCTCGACGAACGGTTTTTCATTTTTTTATCGGTCATACACTTTGAAGTCCCAGCTATTTCAAATTATACGGTTTGTGAGCTTGATTCAGCTCAGCAATGAAACCGGGATTTTGAAGCGAATCTCTCTCCGATGAATTATCGATGGCCTTCTCTCGAAAGTTGTACTAACAAATACTTCATTCTCTTAATGCTCCATTGGAACGACATATTAATATATTCACACTTAATTTACCAGCTAAATCGCTGATGTGAAATTGACTTTATTATGTTGAAAAAGTCTCATTAATTTGAATTATGCTGGCGGGGGCTATTGAAGTTTACACACTCGATCCATTCTTCATTTGTTATGAATGAAAATTGAGTCGATTAGGTGAACAAACATATCGAGAAACACAATCTATCGCTGATCGATTCAGTGGCAAATGCTGAAAATGGGGAAGTTAGTTTGACCATTCTTTTTGGAACTAGATTTTACTCTCGAGATGTTTAATTATTCATCGAGACTTCGGTCAGAAGTCAAAGCTGATAGGTATGTGTGAAAAAAGTTTGACTTAATCGACTCGATGAAATCCTATTATAGCCGCAGCAATTCAATAGGAAAGTTTGTTAGATGATGATAGGAGAGATAGGAAAATATTTCAAATTTAATGGAAAATTAGGAAACCTAAACGTGATAGCCATCAATCGTCTGATCGGTGAAGCACTTCAGAAAGCACAACCATCTCTCTGATGTAATAGATTTTTTTTCCTGATTTGTTGATTTTTTCTTTTCGTTTAAAATGCACATTGATAAAAAAAACCTGTCAATTCTTTAAAAGTTTCACCCAAAATATTTTTTTTTGCAATTTGTGATTTTCCGCTTGCATTCTGCTATTTTGCATTTTTCTGTTTTGACAACTTTTTTTTTCGGGAATATTTTCGGCATTTTATTCATATTTCGACACTCGCTCTGCACATGAAAATTTTTCCGCGAATAAACAGAAAATTTATCATTCGAGACCAATTGTGAATTTAATGAAGCTCTTGAATGCAAGAATTTTGATTGAACTTGAAACAAAATGGACATGAGCTCTCGAGAAGTATAATCGAGAGAGCTGATCTTTGAATCGATTCTGATGTTACGAAATAATTTTTTTTATTTTATTTGCTGCCCTATGCGACTCGCACAATTAACAAAGCGTTGCACAAACATCGCTTCGAGCTGCACAATTAACCTAACATTGAACTTTGGGGCCTGAGCTTCAATGGGATGTTGATGCAATTGGAAACTAATTCTTCCATCAATGAGAAATCGATTGAGGCTTTTCATTGAAGCTCATTATGTCAACATTCAGCTTTTATTTCTTAACCCAACTCACCGTCTTTTGGTGGACTTGCACATGGAGGAGCGTAACCTCCTAAGTGATAACTCGAATATGAATTTTGCATTGCAGGGAACGGATAACCTAAAGCACTTCTCGGGCTTGGGAAACCAGAGTCTTGGCCTCCTTGTGGGCCGAAATGTTGCCCGTATCCACTTCGAATCGCACCATACCTGAAAATACAAAATAAACATTGAAAATATTTAATAAAATTGCATGTGAGTAATAAACGATACAATGATAACAAAAAAATAATTATTTTCACTCTCAATAAGGTTCCGACGGCGATTTCTTTCAATATTTTATCGTTTTCAACCAAATATGGAGACTAAACATACTCAGTCTCAGTTTCATGTGACAATTCAAAACAGTTTTCAGTCAACAATCTATTGAGCAATGATCGGAATGCCACACAACATTCATGCGTCGCGACATTAACTAATCAGCAAGTGAATAATTCAGTGAATTTAATAAAAAAAAAGAAGTTCATTAATTATTTGCAAAGCTGTTCACGTTTGAAGTGAAGCTAACTAAGCCTTCGCTAGAACAGGAGTGAATAAACCGATTATTAATGATAACAGTTTAATCTCGAAATATCTAACATTAATATTAATGTTCGCACATTGAATAATGTGATGCTAAACGACAACTGTATTAATGGTTTTTGTTCAAAAAAAATAATAATGAAACAATCACATTTTAATTAGTCAATTTAATAGCTTCTGTTTCGTTTAATTATCAGCCGTGTCTCGTCAATTACAATTTAATTATGCCGGCTAAAGATTCATAAAGAGCGATTGAGCTTTCCCTTTCTATTCCGTAATATATTTTAAGATAAGCGGCTGATGCTGCTGTTCTAGTCTCTCTTTGGTTTACTCAGAACTTGTTTTGGAATTTCATTGTGTAATTGAAATAATCGCTAATTGCATTTGATGCGCGTTGCGCGTTAGTGAGAATTCAAGTGACGATATAAATGACTTTTTATTGATCGAGATTTCTACGAAGTTTAAAATGTCGATATATGTGAATTATTAAATAATAAAGCCTACCCATGCTGTTGAAGTTCAACAAATGCTGATTTGCCAGGATTCCCTGTGGCACCGTCCATTCCGTACTTTGGAGTGTGAGGTGCATCGGGTGCATCCATTCCTGATTGTGGCGTGCTGGGAGGGCCCTCATAGGGGCTTCCCAAGTCTGTGAAGTTTAACGTGTTGGCGCCTATGGAGGCCACTTTTTCGAAACGAATCTTTACGCCGCTTTTTACACTTCTCAGGCACACTCAAACTTCTTGATCCTCTAAATCAATGAATATCTCGATAAATCCGCAAAGGAATCAAACCTTTTCACTTTTATTTGATATTTTATAGTAAAACCGAGACGGCTTTTCACAAAAACATAATCACTTGAACCACACGACGCTCCCCGCTGCGTGCTTAAAGAACCTGACGTAGATCGACGGCAAATTACGTTCTTTGATAATTTTCCAATTCTTCGGCTTTTTTCTCACTCGCTTTGCTTTCGGTTGTTCTTTCAGAATCTTTTTTCTGTGACTTGCGGTTGTCTCTTGATGAAACTATCTCAATAAAGTTAATTTGATTTATTTGTTTTGTGGTCTTTTCCTTTGCGAAGCTTTTAATTTCTCGCTGACTAATTTCCCGTAAAGTTTTTTTTTTCGTTTTTTCACTTCGTTCTGAATGCTGGCGAATTTATCACTTCACGAGAACAATTCACAGAATTGATTTTTGAGAGAGAAGGATTATCCACATTTGGTTCGAACTTTTTCAAATTTTTAAATTCACGATAAAGTTTTTTTCTTTCTTCAAAAATATTTAAAACATCCACGCGTTGCAGAATATTTTAATAAACTTTAATTTGTTTTTTTCTTTAATTCCATAGAATCTTAATGTCTTTGTTGTTTATTGTTATCCCAAAAAATTTCACAACAATAATTATGCACCGTAATCACTTTTCATTCAAAACTCTTGTTGGTGTATAAACGAAGAAAGCTTTTTTCTTTTCAGTTTAGATGCAAAAAATAATTTACTCGGAGAAGAATCAAGAATGAAAAAAATGCCGAAACATTCGATCGTTTCGCGCGACCAACCGAGAGCAAAGTGCGTCAAAGACTAGCGTATCGAGAAAATTGCTAGTCTTGGATCGTGTTTGCTTCTTTGTTTGCTACGTAGAATGAATGAATCATTCAATACAACGAACGAAACAGGTTTTGAGCGACGACGATTGGCTCGAAGCGAAAGGCGGAGTTACACAAATACACGATATCATGGGATGACTGTTTTATGTTTAAAAGTGTTCAACTCAGAACATAAGAAAGAGATGAAATATTTAACGAAAGAGAGAAGCATGAATTTGTAGAATCCAGTGAAGTAGAAGTTCTTTCTTTGAAAGTTATTTACAAAGCGAAGCGTCTTATCAAACATCGACGAAAGTCACTCAACTGAAAAGACTTTTCAAAGAGACGACAATGTTGGATATCAAGTGAAGAGACAGAAACGCGTGTAGATATTTGACAAGAAAACAAAAGAGACAACAGCTTCTGACACAAATGCTTTCTCTGTATTAAATATTTTCGTGAAGTCAGGTTGACGGAACAAGTCTGGAATATTTCGAATTGCATTGGAGGACAGTTTTCTTGAAGCTTTAGGAATTAAAGAAAACTTTGTCTGGGTCAAATCAAATTAATCGCAATCAACGAGTTTTCCCGTAGATTGAAAAAATTCTTCAGTGTACACAAAGTTGACGATATAAAGTTTTGAAATAAAATTCAGCAGAACTCAAAATGAAACCACATAAAATTAATTTTCGTAGTTTTTTTGATGTTCAAGACATATCACGCGGTTTTGTGCGCTTTTTTTTCTCTCTCCTCGAGAAGGGAAACATAAAATTGCGTCGGGGAAAATTTGAGTTCACTTTTCATGTTCAACACGAAATTGGATTGAAATTATAGGCACACTTTTCGGTCTGGGATGGGGTGGCCACAAAATAGTGCGAAATGAAGCAGACGTTAATTTATTATTTGAAGGACGTTGCATGATAAAAAAAAACCTTCGATAAAAGAATTCGGTGGAAGAATTTGGGACTTGAACATGTTAATAAAACCCTAAGTAAAGCATGAAGTTTCCCAACCACAAATCGCATGATAAAATTAGATTTGGAAAAGTCGATTAGCATTTCGTGCAAATAATTTTTTTCCACAGCAAGAAACGGAAGAATTATTTGATGGAGTTCCATGTTGTGATTGCTTTATGAATCCTTCAAAACAATTTTTTAAAGTTTAAATAAATTTAGCGACAGTTTTCGCTTCGAGAAGTTTTATTTCAATTAAAGTTTTAACATTTTAAATTTCTCATTTCTACTTTGCTCGCTTAATTGATTTACAAGCGAAGAGCGATTATGTTTGGAAATCGAAAGCGTAAGTTGATCATTCATCTTCAAATCTCGGAGGTGAAATTATTTCATCTCGAAGTAGCATATGGTGGATGTGTAAATTTTTGGCGTTTAAATGAGTACGGAAGGTTAATCCCAAAGCAATTAATTACTGTTTCGTAATTGGGCGAATGCCTGATGGACTAAGTTCCACTTAATGCCAAAATGTTGATGAACTCCGAGTAATATTTTAACAGTTTTAGACGAACGAACGTTCTAATCGTTTATTTACTTAAATATTTCATTTTTATTACAAATTTATCGGCGGTGGAAAAAAAAGTTAAATTCGTTTCGGATGGAGTCAGGTAGATTCATTCCCAACGACGATATATCAACAAGAATATTTCTTTCACGTGTTGAAGAGCTTTAATGTTCACCCCCGCTGAGCTGATTCACGCATCGACAAAAGAAATCGGAGAGAGATAAAGGCAAACGAAGGAGAAATTTCATTAATGGATTTTAAATAATCTTCGCACTCAGTACTCGATTACTTTGTGGTTCATGTTAGAATTTGTTGATCTCATCAAAATCTAAAACAAAAAATCAAATTACGCGATCAAAGAAAAAAAAACGCAGGTCCTGTCTGAAATATTATAAAGAAGCCTCCGCCGAAAATTGATCGCCCGGAGAAGTTTCCTACGAAAATAAAAGTTTTAAGACATTTTTCTGAAACGAAACACGCAATCAACGGAAATGTTTATTCTAGAAGATGTTTGTTAAATTGATCATCAAAGTTAAATCGACAAATCCTTCAAATCAGAAAAACCTTTGCTGTAGCTCAAAAGTCGTAAAGTTAATTTTTCCGCTGATATTTAAAATAAGTCCGAGAGCATAGAAATATTCGTGAGCTCGTGGCCTCGGGCTTTTGTTAATTTTTTATGTTTAGTTGGCAGCAATAACGATTCTTGATTCGACTGGCTTCTTGTTTGACCTTCACTCGTATCTCACAATATTGAATAAAAATATTTTTAAATTGTCGCCATTAAAGTTGAAGGACAATTTGTAGAAAGTAGTTCGCTTCTGTTGTTCTCAAGAACTCATTCGAACTCTGCATGAGGTGCTCATCACATTTTATTCAACCGACCTGCCTCATGAATGGAAAAGAGTTTCAAATAAATTATATTTCATTAATCTTCTCACTTCTATTTAGTTATTTACACAATGGCGAGGAGAGGGAGATAATTTCACACAAAGATAGAGAAATCATGTTACGCCAACTGATTACGAAAGGGAGAACTTCTCTTATGACCTTGCAGAAAATAAATATTGATGGATGGCCGGATAATTGATTTTAAAACTTTGTTGTCTCTCCTCGATAGAAATTAAGATTCACTGATTCTATCAACAGGATCTCGTCGCTCCAGACAATCCATTAAAAGACTCGTGAGCGTGACGCGACGTCCAGTGCTTCTGGAAAGAAATATCTCAAAGATTTCACTTCTCGACAAGAATCCCAGAATTCAGCAACAATTATGATCGGGGAAAAATCTGACTAAGCAAAAAATAAAGAGAAGTCGAATAGAACAAAACCTGTGATGAGAATTCAAGTGGCAAATGAACAATATTCCCAAACAATAGAACCTCAGACGAAAGAGACAAGGCGTGTTGAAAATATCTTTTTAGTTCTATTGATGATGATGACTACAAGTAAAAATCCAAGACACTCCAATTGAATAAAGTTAAGTCGAGGATGAATCGTTCTTTAAATAGCCAAAATTAATATTTTGAAAAATAAAAATAAACTTTAATCTCTTGAGCAAACAAACATTCTCGGGAGTGGAAAGAAGGCAGAAAGAATCTCGAAGAAGTTTTCTCAAGAATCTTTCAGACTTCTCTTGAACGATGAGTTTTCTAGAAGAAAAATGTTTGACACCTTTCTGAATTGAATTTGCAGGAATGATGAATCAACAATCGATTTTGACGCCACTTCATGGTCGAAAAGAGGTTTTAACCAGAAGGCCAGGAATGTTGGTTTCTCCATTTTTCTCTCTCTCAACTCAATCGCTCGATATTCCGAAAAAGTCTCAGCAGGATTTGGCGCCCAAGCTCAAGCTGTTGTTAATTAAATCGATACACGTAGCTAGCACAGTTATGAAAATATTTCGTTAATTTAATAATAATTTTCTAATCATAATTACAATTTCATTTCAGAAGCTTTTCTCGTTCGGCTACTGTTTAAATTCATCTATTGCCGACCGCGCGGCTTCGATATGAATTAATTTCGTGGTATTTCGTCTGGCATTCGCTCCAATTCATTTTTTTTGGCGAGGGGAGCGCTTCCCAAACGTGTCCACCCATTTTAATTCTTACTGAGTCAGCAGTTATCGACGTAAATCAGTAACAGCAGCTTTCAGACAACAGATTTCTTCTCGAGAAATTATAAAATATGATATTCGTCTTTTAAAGGAACAAACTCTTTTTATTTACAAATATTGCTTTTTTCACTCGTCTGCGAGATAATACAATTAAATTTGATGATAATCCATTTTTCGACCACTTAGGTTCAGCGCCAGCTCTTGAATGATGCTGTAAGTCGAGGCATTTGCTTATGGAAAAGCGAAGCTCAATTTAATTTTTTTTATTGAGTTATGGGAACTTCTTTTCAAATATTTTCTTGATGATAAGTTAATTCTTGCTATCGACGAAAAGTCATAAAAGTGTCGCTTAAATCGTTTGTTGATGTAAAAAAAGGGGAAAGAAGACGAAGAAGTGATTTTCAATTTGTCGAACACACAGTAATCCGGTTAATAGCTCAATTATGGGAGCCACTCGATGAGTCTCTCTCAGCAGCTCCTCACACACGAAAAAAAGTGAATCGTCATTGGAAAGTCATTTGTCATTTCGAGCTCATTCAAAAAGTGTAGGATGTTTAAATTGTAATCGGTAAAAATGTTGTTCGAGCCACTCAGGAGCACTCACCTGAGAGTGTTTATCAATATTTATGAAATCTCACCTCAGGAACCACTCTCACCTGACTTCGGCTACTGTTTGGATTCGACAAAAAAAGATTAAAGATGATTTTTTAATATGCGAGGAAACTTCTTAATTACGTCGTAAACTTTAGACTTTAACGATCGTTGCTTCTCTTTCAAGATCGATCGAGAATAAAATATTGATGATCTGCAAGTTGAAGAATGACGAGAAGAATGATCAGGCGGAAACACAAAGTCATAAACAGCGTCATCAAGTTTTGCATGTTCGACGAAGAATTCTCGAACGACAGAAGAATTCTCTTCAAGCTTGAAGTGAGAAAGCCAAAGCAAGAACTTTTAGAAGTCGAGAACTTGTAACTGCACGGCGTTTTTTTTTATTTTTGTGAATGTTAGGCAGAACACAAAACGAAAACCGCCAATTAAAAATGTAAATGCAGGTTCTTGTTTTTGAAAGAAAAAAAAAGCAACAGCAGCAGCAGCCTCACGATATGTTTGGTCAGCATCCATCATAAAGCGATTAAGTAGAGAACAATTATGTTAATTAGTTTGTGTTGAGAAAAAATGATTTTTACTAAGAAAGGCTGCCGTGTTTATTGGAGGCCCGCAATAATTTGCAGAACTGCAGTCGAGACTGTTGTCGGAAGATGTAGAACTTTGTTGTTGAGATGAAAACATTTATCGTTTCTCTCGAGACGACTGAACTTGTCATATTCGATAATTAATTAAAATTTTGAGTTTTATAGGAAACGAAAAGTCTTCTAAAAAATGAAAAATCTTTTGTATTTCTTTGTCCGAGAGGAGAGAGCGGACGGTTTAGCTTCGGGGTCTTTAGCTTGCCAACGACTTACGGCGCCACGGTTCCAAAAACTTTTTCTCTTTCGACTTTTTCTTTCGGGGAGGTGCAGTTCGCTTTTAGGTTTTTAATATTCTTAAGCAGTTTGTTAAAGAAAACCATAAAAAATGATACAAACCTGTAGATAAATAAAACCGCGGAATCTTCTTCTTCTTCGTTCTGTTCTTAGATTTATCATTTCACCAGAACGACGCGAGATTGTCGGTGTTTTTAAAACTATAACAGAACAAGAATCCTCCTCCTCATTCGTTAAAGAAACTCTTCTGCGTCTATGAAAGCAATTAATATTTGACCCGCGCGCTCAGTTTCACCCAAAACGCGGATCGTAATTTATGAGTTGAAACTAATGAACGCTTTCGTATTCTACCTAAGAAGGCAACGGCAGCAGCAGATGAATGAAACGCCGAAGATTTAGCAATTATAGTGAAGGAATTTTCTGTACTCACACTGAAGTCTGTTGACACCTGAAGACTTCCGCAGATTCCTTCGAAACAAACCCAGAAACAATTTCCATGTCGTTGACATTTTTATCGATTTTTCACCACGAGCAGACAAGTCAACAAAGCCAACTAAGCCATTCATAAATTTTCTTCGACCTTGTCGACTATTAAATCTAATTACGGATTATTTAGTTGCTCGCTCAAAATAAAAGCAACAAGAGAGAGAGAATGCTTATTAAATCATCTGACAGTGGGAATTTCAATGCGAATCGTTTGTAAACAACTTTTTCATTTAAGTAATTAACATATATTTAGTCAACGAGCTTATCAGACAATCGAGTAAACAGTAAACTTGAATTAAATTTAATGAAAAGTGTGGAAGTCGTCGAAGCAACAAAAAGAATTCATTTCGACTTACACAAGTGCAATTGGACAGCCCTAAAGGCTTTGATCGCATTTCGTTTCAAAACGCTCAATTATTCGTAAATTAGTTTGGTCGAGACATTTGTCAGATTTTTTTTTCATTGAGAAATTTATGTTTCTAACAATTTTCGATCCCATTTATTAACTCTCGGGTCTCTCCATTCATGAATTTCCTTCATCGTAGTTTTTGTCTCTCTATCTCAAATCTCGAAACTTCATTCAAACTTTTTTTTTTCTTTAATTCACAAGTAAAAGTCACGAGATGATGATGCGATTGGGTCGGAGAATGGTTCTGACATTATCACGAACTCGAGATCGGGGAGAGGAAGTGACGAGGCTTCATCTTCGATGGAACAAAAAAAAAACTTGTCGGTCAACTATCTTGAACCTCGACACTCGTCATCGACTTTAAATTTGAATTCTATTTGGAAATTTTGCTTTTTTAAAAAATTTAGTTTTGTATGTGAAGAGCAAAAATCTTTTTGAGAAACTCTTCGAGTCTCAATTCTTTTCTAGCCTGGCGCCAACTGTATACGGCTCCGGTCTTTCATCTCTCAACTCCCCTTTCCTTTACTCTCGTGATACACATAAGTATACATTAATCGCATTAAAGGAAGAAAGCTCATCAGTAGAAATAGTTTCGACATGAAAACGGAAAAGATGATGGAAGGCTATCGAGATGTGGAGATTGAACGAGGCGAAAAAGAGAGGCTTTCAATTCTTCTTTTGTGCGTCCGACACCATAAGAAATGACCTGAAATTTATCAATGTGCTAAGTTTGTAAAGTTCATTAAGTAAAACTTTTGCTACTAATGCGCGTTCGCATTTCGAGGAGCCGCGAGAAGAAGCCGAAAAGATGATGGCACATCAATCTTCATTTAACCAGCTTCGAGGCTCCGTCGGAAAGATTATTTTTTACTCTCTCGTTACTTCGATAACTTGAAAGTTCATTGCATGTCTGAAATGTTAGTTAGACCTAGTTGTGTCTCTTGAGATCTTCTCAAGAAGATTTATTCAAGCAAAAGTGTTTCGTGTCCATTTCTAAACAAATCAATGTGACCCGCGTAGACGTAAGTATCTGATTATAATTATTTACGGCATCTTCTTGTTTTTTTTTCTCTGTTTCGGCAATTTAAGGCCACAGCGATGTACAGATTATTAACCGGAAACAAAGCTAAAACACACACAAATTGTAAAAACATTTTTTTTTACATTCGAACCCTATAATTAACTGCTGAGATTTTTATTTCGTTCGGGAACGCTTTTTGATCTTTGTTAATTTAGACGATGCTCCCTGTGATGCTCCACGGATGTTCTGATGAATGCTCTGTGTCATCGTGGTAATAATTCAAGAACTTAACTTTTCCCAGAAGAGTAATTTGCTCTTTCAACAAACGAAGATGTCTCTCGGTGGTCAATTCTGTTTCTGTTTCCGCGTGATCAGTGTAAGACACTGGAAAACCAAGTTCATTTGAATATGTGCCAAAGTCAGAGTTGTTACAATTACAATTTCTCACTAAACTACTCCGGCTGAGAACACGTAATTGACTTGTAGCGTTTTAAGATAATTGCATTCAATTTTTTCGCTCACCATGGCTACTTGGCTTTACCTTGTAGTCTCGTCTCCAGCTCTGTCTCAATCATTATCAGACTGAGCGAGAGAAAACGGTGCGTGCAAGAAGACACGAAATGGCAGATTTCAAGAATTCACAATAAAAAAATTATAATTTTAAAGAAAAATAAAAATGAGTTGAAGCAGTTGAAGTGAAGGGTTTTTTCATTCAAGTCTCAACTTGAGTCTCGTTCGATTGATGAAGGAAATGAAGTCGCTACCTCAACTGTTTAAAGCTTGAGGCAATGACTAACAAATCCTTCGCATGAAAAGCCCTCAAACAATATTCCTGCTTGCATTGAGACTGCGACAAGCTCTTTCAACCTCAGAGTTCCCTTTTTGAGATCAAACAAGTTGTTTCTATGATTTTCATTGCGTGACTGAAAATAATTTTCGAAAAAACGAACAAAACCTTAAATAAAAATAAAAACTCTTCATAAATAAATAAAGAAAATGCACAATTGCGTTTTCTCTTTATTCGAAATCGCGGCGTTTTATTATTTTTCAATGCTTTTGTTGAAAGTCTGATTGAATTTTGCAGCAAGTGTCGGCTTGGCTTTAGAGCCAAAGAGAAGTTCTCTCCTTTTAAATTATTATTATTAGCCTGAAATCAATCAACGTCAATGTGTCGTCGTCGTCATAGGAAGACTCCTCAGGTTTTTTTTTGTCTAAGAAAACATGCAACAAACTCGAGCGCCAACCTTTTTCAGAAAGTTTCAAGGATTTTGACAAATGAAACGGAACTTTTTCTTTATTCTTAACAAATTGAAATCTATTCATTATCATTTTCACTTTGATTTCGTTTCTTGACTTGATGCCCACCAGACTCAAGTTCTTGAACAAATGATCTCCTCGTGCTTTAGATCTATTTATGTCTAATTCCCTTCTATCACCGAAAAATCTTTGTGAAAAAAACTTCAGAGATAGAGAAGGAGAAAGACTGGAACAAATTGATGAGCAAATGAGATTGTAAGCCTTCTTACCTGCCTTGATATGTTTGATTGCTATCGATTTATTAACTGAAAAAGTATCCAGTGAGGCGACTTCAATTGTATCGCAACAAGTGATCTCCGCTTTGTAATGAGAGACTTTCATCCTCATCCGATGGATTAATTTCATTTGCTTTTTTTTCGGTTGAAGACCAATCGACACAAGGAAGACGTTTTCTGTTTGTTGTTGCGACTCACTCACCTGTAACTAAAGACACAAATGCACTGACTGACGACGAGAAAGGAAGAGAACAAAAAAAAACACTTTTACTTTTACGAGACATGATATTTTGATCCATTAAGTTTTATCGGCCTCCGCAAGTAATAAATTTTAATGAAAGTTGAGAAAATAAATTGCACTTTTCGCCGGCTCTCAGTTCGAGTTTGGGAAAAGAAATGTTTTTCAATTTATTGCTTCACACCATCATCGCAACGGGTGGCTCGCTTTGTTCAACGTTCGATCGATGTTGTTGCTTCAACCACAACCACCCAGAGCTGAGTTGATCCCTTTTAACATGACATCCAGAACACATCATAAATGTGATGCCTTGTTCGTTTCCTTTTGTTGCACATGTCCACCTCTCGTAACACAACACGAAATGCGTTTCGTTCCTTCGTCAATCGAGACGATGCTTTTAGAAAATAGTTTAGGAGATCGGCTTAGACAAAATGAGAAGGTAAACAGCATAGGTCAAGGTTTAGGTCGTCTCTCAAGTTCTTTTCTATTCAGCTAATAACAAATATTGCCAATTTATGGATGAAAAACTTGTGTCACAATTCATTTTCTCATACCTGAACGGAGTTGAATAAAAGTCCCTAGACTTACACTCGAAAAGAATTTCAAGAGGAGGATTAGTCGGAAACGAAAACATTTTAGATGATTCGACAAAGCACCGAACAATAAGACCCTCTCGACTCTTGCTGCTAATCCGATTTGGTTATGGGCAGATTTGAATAATGGAATAGAGTGAGGATGGCTTCGAGAACACAATGCGCTTGTTTTGGCTAATGCTTAGATGTTTCAGCCCCTTCATCATCATCATCATGGGAAAATTTCAGTTCAAACTCTTGTCAGCTTATCTCTCTTTCTCTTTCGAAAGAGTTTAATAATTTTGATTACATTGCAATTCGATGAGCGCACGTTATCAAGCAAGATCCACCTGAAGACAAGTTGTAATCTCATTTTACGATCAACTTCGAGGCGATCTCGATGCAAGGATTAACAATGATTAGGAATGAAAGTGGGCAAACGTCTTTCATAAAATAAAAATCAAAAGCAATCAGAAAATGAATTCCCATCATCGAGAGCGTTGCATCAGAGTCTTTCGCTTCGCCGTCAGATAAAAACAAAACCTGTTTTGATGAATGCCATTTTTGTTTCGTTGCAAGTGTTCAAGCCATTTTTCTCGTGATGCATTCAGCCAGTGCTCGAAAAGCAGGGATAAAATTATGCAAATGCATCGCGTTTTTCCTCGTTTCTACTTTGCGAAACATATTATTTGCATAAATTCATTCTGCGGCTTGGCTCGGAAACAAAAAACGCTAAATACACGATATGAGCATTGAACAGTCTCGCGTTCTCAAACAACTCAAACTCTGATCGCATTGACAGATTAGCTCTGATGAATTTTTTGAGAGTTGAACAAATTGTTAATTTCACAAATTTTCCTTTCGAAGATTTTCAATGGAGCAGAAGAGAGAAATATTTAAATGAAGTTGTTCTTTGATGTGTGAAAAAAATGTTTTATATTAAAATTCAAGTTTTGTTTTACTTCTCTATCAAAATAGAAAATTAAAATTGATCTTGAGAAAACAAAGCGAAAAGCGCGTTTCTTAGTATTTCCCAGCAATTATCACACTCAAGCGGAATGTTGATTAGATAACAAATTGACGGCTTATGTTCACGCATTGAAATCTTTTTATTTTCCTCAGCTTATGCGTCATCGATTGTCAGTTAAGAAAAAACTTATTGGATTTTCACACAACATGTCGACCAAGGAGAATAAACTCAAACAACCAATCATCGCATGAGCTCAAATCGTTCACACCCATTGGACGATCCCGATATTCAACTTGCATTGCATTTTCGATTGATTTGTACGGGAAATATTGACGTGAGTTCTAGGCAATGGCATTGAGTTGTTTGCATCATCAAAAGTTTTGTGACAAGAAATTTTATTTTTTTCATAACAAAATTTAGTTTCAGTCTTTGGTTGAGATGATTCAAAGTGAATTAGATGATAGAGCTCTTCGACCAAATATCAACTTCAGTTGGCAAATTCTGGTAACTTTGAATGGCTTTGTCGATGTGCTCGGGCAAGAGTCGAACTCTGTGCATTTGATATTCTTTCTGAACTTTTCCGTCGGCGCCAAGTGGAGCGATGAATTCCTGATGCTGTGAATTGAAATTGTTTAATCGATAAAGTCTTAAGAAAAATTAATGTTTACCTTGAGGTTCTCAAATCTCTTCAAAGCCATTTCTCGTTCGATGTTCTGCATGCTCGTGCTTTTTATGGCAAACTTACAGAATCTCGCGAAGATGATTTCGAAGTTGAAGGGCTCGTTGTCGTAAATGTCGCAATGATGTTTGATTGAGATCAGAAGGCAAATTTCAAGAACAGAAAGACCAGCGATGAGCTTAACTCTGTCTTGAGACAATATTTGATCGATGACTTGTAAGACGTGAGAGGCTTCAATTTTACTTTGATTTTCATTCAGTTTGCTTACGACTTGAAACAAAAGTAGTTTCAAAGAAGCAATAGTTGCTTTGAAGTCGTAGAGGAATTGAAGGCTCTTCACTAATTTCTCGTTCTTTGTTAGTTTGTCGATGCTCGCATTCCATTCTTTCGCATAATCCTTCGAGAAAGTGTAAGAACTTGGATTAAATATTCTTCGCAGAAATGGAAGATTGTTCACATTCTCGATTAATAACGGATTCGACTTTCGCGATCTGCTCTTTGTCTAAAATAAAACGAAAATTATTAAAATTGAATAAGTCAAAGATTCAAAGTGACTACCTCAGGAAGTTTCAGAAGATTTGCAAAGATTTCGAGGAACGCATCAAAGTCTTCCTCTGTTGGCATCAAGAGAATTTGTCGATGAGAGAATCTCGACTTGACTCGTTTTTCAAGCAACTCTAGAACGTCGTCTCGATGAGTGATGCCTAAGACAAACATTGGAGCCTGTGCTGATTGTGCAACGTCGAAGAGATTGTAGAGCAATGTTTGGTTGTGGTGAGCACAGAAGAGATCAAAGCCTTCAATGATGAAGATTAATCGACGCTTGTCTTGGCCTGAAATATATTCTTGGTCAGCAATGATTCGAATCGAAAGAAATCGTCAACAAACCATTTTTCAAGCAACTTAACAAGAAAGTGAGATTCTCTGAGAAAGAATTGAAAACTTTTCCTTCGGTTTCCTTCTCTAGGTTCATCTGTTTCGTGATTGAATTGAGAGCTGATCGGTCAGTTGTGTGGATCATGCCGTCGAGCGAAACTATCAAAGCTTGAGATGAGAACATATTGTCTTGAAGAAGTTCATAAAGAACGCAGTTGACGAGCTAAAATAAAAGAGGTTCTTAGTTAAATATAATTTATCTAGTTGTTTAGAAATTACTTACAGATGTCTTGCCGCCGTTTTTTGGCGCGATTAAAAGTGCGGAATTACTTTCTCCTTCATTTGTTGTCCTTTCCATCAAATGTTTGATCTCATTTCTTTCCTTCTCGAATCCGTAATACGTTGAAATGTCTTTTTGTAGACGAGCCTTAAGGAATTTTCGAGTATTTTCCAATTCCATTTTATGTTACTTTTTGTTGATGTTTACAAGAATTTTATGTTTTATGAACGCGTCCGAGAAAAATTCTTGTGCGGGAAATTTAATTGAAGATGAAGACATTTCTTAAGACTGCTTAAACGCTATTAGAATCCCCATAAATCATTGTGCTCTTTTGTTTAAAAGTTTTCTTTATTTCCTTTTTATTCAAAAAACTAAATGCTGCAACTTTTGTCTAAGCTTACACTTCATTGCTTTTCCTTTCTAATTATTTTCTCAACGCGCTCATTATCTTTATCACTGGCTTTATCAAGTGTTACTGCTGAATCCCAAGCTTTAGCGTTACATTGTTTGAGAATTGTAGTGAGACCAGTTCCAGGAGAGACTTCATATGTTCTTGGAAAACGATCGCCTTGAGGTCGCTCGTACATGATATGAAGAAGTTGCTCCCATTTGACAGCTTTCACGATTTGCTTTGGTAAAAGCTTAAGAATTTGGGTCGCATTGCCGTAAGCCTTGCCTGTGAGGTTTGAGTGAACGGTTATCATCGGAGCTTGGATAAAAATTTTCTTAAGAGCATTTTGGAATGGCTCAACTGCTGACTCCATTAAACTCGTGTGAAATCCTCCTGATACCGGAAGACGTTTGACCTTGCGCAACTTGTACTGCTTTGCGTTCTTTTCAAGAAAATTTAATGCTTCGAGACTTCCAGCAACAACTTTGCAATGTGGGTAGAGATAATTCGCGATGGCACATTCAGCGTTTTCTGCTCCTCGTTCGATAGCCCAATGCTTAGCTTTGAGGATAGCATTTCCGAGATCAGAATCGGGACCATAGAAAACTGTGGCCATTCCTGATGGATTCTCATCACTCGCAGCTTGCATTGCCTCAGCACGAACTTGAATTAGACGAATTCCTTGATCGAAAGGTATTGAACCTGCAAAAATCAACGCCGATATCTCTCCCAAGCTAAATCCAGCTGCAGCAACGCAGTTTGAAATGGCAGTCGGTCTTTGTTCTTTCAGTAACTCTAATGAAGCAAGCGAAGTTACAGCGATTGCTGGCTGAGCGTAGATTGTTCTGTCAAGTTTTTTCTGAGGTCCTTCGTTGCACAACTTTAAGAGATTGTAGCTAAAACCAAATGTTTAATGAGAATTGTTGGAGGGAGAGTAAAAATAATCTTCTTACCCTAGAACTGCGCTTGCCATGTCAAACATGTCTTTTGCTTCTGGAATTTTCTCTAAATTCTTTGCCATTCCAACATATTGCGCACCTTGACCGGGAAACAATACAATCGACGACTCTCTTGGATCTCTTGTTGATCTGTATGACTTCTTGCTTTGATCTCGATTTCTATTGAAGACAGTTCCTTCGGGATAAGGGCTGGTCGACCATGCATCTTGATCGTTCTCCGGTTTGTCAGCTCCTGTGGCTGAGTTTTCCAATAGATCTTTGATTTTGTCGCTGTACAAAAGTCTCGAAGACTTCGAGAAACATCTCAGACCAACTCTTCTTGTAATCATCGTGAATTTTTAAGAAAAAACTTCGTTGCCGCGAGGTAAACAAACGAATACGTTCAGTCGTCGAGATTGAAATGAATTTTGGAAATAGGGTTGAGGCTGATATTTTGAACGCCGATTTTTGAATTCGAACAAGGATGTCCCCTCGACTCCTTAATTCTTCACAAGGATGTCCCCTCGTAAACCGTTACAAAATTAGCTGTGATTAAATTTTATTCTGCTTTATTCTGTTGAGAATTTTCCCGCTTAAATATAAAATAAAATTATAAGACCAGTTCGCTCTCTGCTTAAGGGGGTCATGATTTTAGTCCGGTAGGCTTGTGATTTGTATTGATTGTGATTCCTCTCTGGTCCACTCTGGTGATATCCTTGGGAATCTGGATGCTAAGCTGACGTCTTTTTCCTGCAATGACCTAACGCCGGTCGGACCATGATGGCTTCATTCTTCGGTCCATGTCTGTAGGAATCTCCGTCATCTTCCTGTTCGGCTTAAATTTAAACTCCCAATTTTCCGTGAAATCACAATTTTGTTAAATAAATTTGAATAATCTTTCTTAGAGTTTCCAGAGGTCGATTCGTGTGTCGAACAACTTGATAGCAGTCCTTGCGTCACAGACTAATCACAAAATGGGTTTTGCCAAAACAAATAAAAATAGAATTTCTTAATTGAATCATCTCATCGCCCGACGACAAGTAATTTTTGATAAGAAACTCAAGATTTAAATTCATGAGATTTGCATTCGCAGATTCAGTTTGGTCTGAACCTTTAATTAGAGAACATGGAGCTCTTTAAATATTTGCTGATTATTTGGTGTCTTTGCGGATACGTCGAGAGCTTTCAACTGGAATGTGTGTTTACGTACCAAACTTGTGAAGTGAAAAAGCTGAAAGTTCTTGAAAACGACGTCGCCGTTACCTCAGTTTTGGGACCTACCCATAACAAAAGAAACGAAATCATGACGTTCAAAATAGAGCAAGAGGTTGAAACTGAAATTGCTCCTACAAAAGTTTGTAATTTTTTACAAAACTTGAGGTGGTTCTACATTAAAGGTGAAAAAATTAAACGAATTAATCGAGCAGTCTTCACAAACTGCAAGAAAATGCACGAAGTTCATATCCGCTACACTTCTTTGACAACATTACCTGAAGATCTCTTTATGGATTTGATCTCATTAGAGGATATCTTCATTAGCAACAACAAATTAGTTTCATTACCCGCTGATTTGTTCTTGAAAAATAAGAAATTGACTACTTTCTATGCACGAAATAATAAATTACACACAATTGACATTGTTCTGCCCTCAACAATGACAGAAGTTAACTTACGTAATAACACTTGTATCGACAAGTATTTTCCTGACGACATCTCAGATTTGGAAGTGCTCATAAAAGAAGTTGCGTCCAAATGCGCCAGTTCAATGGCCAAAGAAAAGACGAGAACTATTGAAAGTGAAAAAGTCGATTTGGATGCAACCATAGAGCAACTGAAGGCAACCATCGAAAGCATGAAAATTGCATTGACAGAGAAAGAGACAAACGTCAGTAAACTTGAAGAGCAACTTGTTGTTTCTAGTGAGAGCAACAAACTTTTACAAGAAAATCTCGAGAAAATGGAGGCATCGCTTCGATCACAGGCTATTGCGTTTAACAAAACTTTAGCAGAGAAAGAAAAGGAAATTGAGAAATTGAAACAAAATAAGGAAACTTGCGAGAGTGAAAAAGTTGCTTTAGCCACTAACATAACGCAAAAGAATACAACCATCGAAATTTTTAAGATTGAGATCGAAGCTTTAAAGAAGAACAACACTCAAGAGTTGTCGAATGTTCTTGAAGGAATCAATATTCTAAAATCAAATATCACGAACTTGGTAAACACATTAACAGAGAAAGAAACAAACGCCAGCAAACTTGAAGAGCAACTTTTCAATTGTAATCAGAACAACAAACTTTTACAAGCAAATCTTACGCAAAACGACAATTTTAAAGTCAACGAAACAAATGCGTCACTTGAAAAATGTTTAAAGGATCTTTCGACGTTTAATGAACTCAATGAGGAAACTGGGATATTGAAGAAGAAAATGGAAACGTTTGAAAGAGAGAATCTCGTTTTGTCCACAAACATAACTCAACTGTTGTCGACGATACAAAATCTGAAAAATGAAAATGAAGAGCTACAGACTGACATCAGCGCAAACGGAATGGAAAAAAGTGCAGAATGGTTGAGTCTAGAGTCTGAAAACAAAAGATTAAAATCAAACTACGAGGATTTGATGAAAAATATGGCAAATCTAATAAAACCACAATCACCTGCCGCTTAACAATAGATATTAAGAATAGCAGCCTGAGGCGCCAGGACCTCCTTACTTAGTCGTCTCGGATGCAGCGGGTTCACCTCGTGCAGGTGAAGTTAGACACTTGAAACGGCTTCCTAAGAAAACACATTTATTTCACATTTCTGTCATAGCTTTTAAATCGTAACGCAAAATAAATAAACATTTCTATTTAAAAATTTATTCGAAGATTTGATTATCTTTTTTGGAAATTCCAGATTGCGATTCGTGCAAGCAATGATAAGAGTCTTAATGTTTCAAGGAATTGTGTGAGTATTTTTTGTAGGCAATTAAAATTGATTTGAAAGAAGAAAGAATAAAATTCCTTTGATTAAGGCTTAATCATTAAGCAATGCCCGGTCGGTCGCAATACACAACAAGCCTCGAAGTACATACATATATCATCTTTATCAAATATCAAATCTTTGATGTTTACCGTTATTACAGCTGCCGAAATTTATACAATAATATATGAGACTGCTTCTTTGAGAATTTTTTGCATTTCACGGAAACGATCGACGGGTTTATTTGGAAATCGCAAATCTTTAGGAAGATTTTCACTTCGAATGTTAAGAGGAAACTAAGAAATCTATTGTCTTTGCTTATATACATAATTTTATGATTCTAGAAGGATCAAGTTCATGCTGTTGGAGATTTAGGGACATTTTATGGATTTGTTGACCTGTTTCTGTCTGCAAGATGACTCTTTTTGAGACAAAATGCACGAAATGTTGTTGGAGTTTCAACCGAAAACTCCTTCGAATTTAAATTGATTTTCTTTTTACCTGTTGACGATCCCGTCACCTTCAACTACAAGAGCGAATCGCATTTTTCTTCAAGAGCGAGAATACATTTTTTTTTCAGTTCATCAGAAGCGTTCAAGGATAAAGGTTCTCGTGACAAGGAAAAAATAAATTCATTTCGACATGGAGATCAATTGTGAATTAAGTGATAACGTGCTTTATGGCTACTCGTGCACTATACGCGAAGCAAATATATCTCAAAAGGATCAAGTGATTAAAAGTTTTAAAGGAAATCACGAAGAAGGAAAAAGTCACTTTGACGTCAAATGTGTTTACTTCTATCAAACAAATGTGAATTATTTTCCACGAGGTCTCGAAAAACATTTTCCTAATCTCGCTTACTTGATTATAATTGGCGGAGGCATCAAGGAAATATCTAAAAAGGATTTGAAAGGACTCGAAGGACTAACTTGTCTTCGTATTCAAAATTGCCAATTGATTTCATTGCCAGACGATTTGTTGACTGAAATGCCAAACTTACGAAAAGTTTCACTTTGGAGCAATCAAATTGAGTTCGCATCGTCCAATCTTTTACAACCTTTGATTGGAAGAGAAAATGTTAAAGTAGACCTTCAAAGAAACAAAAATATTGACGCTTGCTACTGGCCAAGATGTCATCATTCATTAGAATCACTTGAGGCACTGATGAAGTTGATTGACGAGAAGTGCATGAAACCTGCTCGGACAACTGAATCCATGGACATCTTTGATGTCAATCAACTAATCAAGGAAATGTGGATTTCAGGAAGATTCTCGGATCTCACGATCATCGCTGGTGAGAAGGAATTCAAAGTCCACAAAACGATTTTAGGAATGCGATGTGAAGTGTTCGCCGAGACATTTGAAGATCAAAGCGAGGCAAATGAGATGAAAATTTCAGAATTCAGCTCTGGCGCAGTTGAAGCTTTGCTTAAATTTATTTACACGAATGAGATCTCCGAAGATGGAAACGCAAAGGAAAATTTCGAAATTGCTGACAAATTCAAAGTCGCAACCATGAAATCATTTTTCGAAAAAATTATTTGCGATCAAATTGACGAAGAAAATGCATGGGAAACTTTCTTGTTCGCTCATCGATTTTCATCTCAAGAGCTGAAAGAAAAATCATTTCGTTTGATTGTGAAGAATATTAACGACGAAGTGACAGACGATCTCATGGAGGATCCTGAAGTATTGAAGAAGTTGATGGATTGTCGTCGAGCTTATGACGAAGTTTTGAAAAAATGGAAGATTGTGCAGCAAATATGAAAAGACAAATTAATGAAAGATCCGGAGAACTTGCAAAAATTGTTAGATTATCAACGAGCCTACGAAGAAATTTTGTCAAATAAATGAGCTTCTAATGAACAATTAATAAAGAAAACGAATCGAATTTTGATTAATCATAATTTCATCTGAACTCTTGTCATGCAAATATTCGGCAATAATAATTTCTTTCAAATAATTTTACATTTTTCGTAGAGCCACTTTTCATTAATCTCACAATAAAAACGTATTCACTTTAATCTCAAGATCTAAAGAAAATATTTTCCAAAAGCAATTGAATTTGTGAAAAACGAAATTGTCTTCTAAGCAGATCATTTCTTAAAAAACTTCGAACTAAATCTTCTGCACAGGTTCGTGATCAACCTCAAAGGAAAGAAATAAAAGATTTCGATGATCGATAAAGCTGAGACAGCACCGAAAAGTCCCAAGAGTCCACCTGATTGAGCAATGAACTCATTGAATGTAAAAGGTTGATAGCGTCGAAGTGGAACGATGTTCTCGTCCTTCATTCTGAAGTTTAGAGTCACTGTTCTGTTATGACGATAGTACGTGTCATCTTTAGTGAAATTGACTAGAACATTTGCAATAATGTCGAATTTGTATTTAACCGAATCGCACTCGTCAAAACATTCGCAGTCAGATAGTTCGTTGTTTTCGTCAACTTCAATTCGGTATTTGTAGAATGTGACGTTTAGATCATGTCTCACATCGCAAACAGTGTCTGACTCTTCTCGAACGGCATAAAACGGTGAGCATTTGACCAAATAAAACGAAGCAAGAAATTTTGACAAACATTCAAACTCGCAATTCCTTCTCGTGTAGATTTTGAAGAACTCCAGCTTCTTTTCGCCAGGAAAGTAACAATTTCTTTGCTTCGGATCATAACTTTTGAGATCAGGATCAGAGTAAGTAACTTCGGGAGTAATCAAAATATCCAAATCGTATCCAAAAGAAAACTCACAAGTCTCAACCTCGTCGTAGCTGCTGGCAAGATCAAAAGGCGAGTGGACAATAAAATTTAAGTATTTTCCAATGTTAGGAGTGAAAATTCTGTGATTTTTCTTCAAGATTATCTTTAATCCATTTCCTTCAGTGCTTGAAGCTCTTAACGGATATTGATCGATCGAGATGTTGATCGCGTGTTTATTCTTTGAGCGAAGTGTCATTCTTCTGTTGTCCACGAAATCTTTCGATATTCTAAAACAAAAATAAATAGTTTTCAGTTATTTTATGAAAACTCAAACCTTTCCGTGAAAAGCTTCGAAGGTGCAACCATGTTGAATGCGAAGCCAAATCCTTGCTGCGTCGGAATTTGCATGAACTCAGGTTTATAAATGTTGTTCCATTCAGCAATTTGTTCCTCAAACCAATCAGCTTCCGATAAGTTCTTTATTTTTTGTACATAGTTCTCGATTGCCGTGGCATTAGGGACGTGACGATAATGGATGCCCAATAAAAAACTGCTCTTCGCTAAATGAGCTTTTATGATAAGACTTCAGATATTGTTCTCATTAGAATTTGAATAGAAATTTGTTAGCAAAAATATTCCTTACTCTTCGTAATGTTGTCCATAACGTCCCTTCAACCAATACAAAGCGAATTTGTTAGGATAGAAGATCCTCTCTGCCAACATGACATCGTATTTGTATGAATAGTTGTACACGAGTTCGTTGTTGAATGTAATTGCAGGAAAAGGAATTTTGTTCTGAAGTTGTGGGTCGTCGTCATAGGAAAACAAAATTTTAGCTTCTGAGTACTTTGTGTAAATGTTTTGGGCTGCCAATCCTGAATAAATCAGCGAAGTTGCAACTAACATCAGCCAAAGTAATCTGAAAGTACTTCAAGTGAGACAACAATCTAAATTTTTAATTAGAGGTCCGACCTTTCGAAGCAGTTTCGTCGTTTTAAAACAATTTGATTAAATCCATGAATCGAGGATTCTTGTAGAAACTTCTTTAAGTAACTTAACTTGTTGTTTGGTTCCTCATTTTCAGTTTGATTGACTTTGTCTGCAACTTTTCGTCTTCTCAGATTATCAAAGACAACTCGAACGGTGAAATAATAAACAATTTCCACAAAAGAGATCAAAGAAAATCCGAGGAAAAGTCCAAGCGTTCCTCCAGTGTAAGAGACCAGATCAATGAGCGTGAAGCTTCGTTTAAACACCGAAGGATAAAACTCTTGAGATTTGAAGAAGACGAGAATTTTACTGGGGAGCGTGTTACTCAAGTACTCGAATACTAATGGCTCTTTGAATCTAAAAGAAGAAACTTAGTCTTGATGAAGAAATTGATACAATTCTCACCTCACGAATTCCATTTGCCTTTGTTCAATTTTGTAGCTTAAGTCATCACAATATGCAAGACAATTGCAAGAATCTTTCTTCTGCTCAAGTTGCTCGATCTCTTTGTAACATTTCATGTCAACGACTCCACAAATTCTTGTTTCGATCTCTCGGACCATGAAGAATTGAGCGCATTCGCAAGCTTCCAAAGTTTTGTTAGCCAAACATTCAGCTTTGCAATTGTTCTCCGTCAATACATCAAAGAACTTTAGTTCCTTCTCATGGTCGTAATAGCAACCGCGTATTGACGGTTCTGCATCTTCCAGAGACTCATCAATAATTCTATAAAAAGGTTCAACGAAATATTGTTGAGCGAACGAGGTTCTGCTTCGATATTGGAGCGAAGACCTTGAGAACACTTCGTAAGGACTGTGGAAAATGTAATGTACTCCGAGATCGGTCTGAGTCTCGTAATGATTCCTGTCTAGCTCTAGATTTCCCCAGTTAACAAGATTGTTGATGAAGAAGAAGCCGGATCGATAATGTGAGATTGTAGCTGGATATTCGATTCCATTTCCACTGAAGTACAGCACACGTCTCATAAACTTTTTGATCATTGTTCCAAATTTCTTTGGACGCGAAAAGTTGAAACTTGATGGGAGTCTGAAAAGAAAAACTTTTAACATAAAAGGTCTCAGTCAATTTAAAGATTACATTTCCAATTTGTAGAGATAGAAAGGTTCGATGATATTGAATGTGTAACAGAATCCGTAGGGACCAATGATTTCAGCAAATTCAACTCCATATTGACCATCAAAGTGCGCGTCGTTCTGATTTTTATCCCAATTCGAATTTAAATTTTTGATGAATGTCAAAATGTCTTCAGTTTCGACTGAAATGTTGAATTGAAGAAGAAATTCATCTCCAAAAACCAAAGCGATTGCTTGCATGTACTTTAGTCTGAAAATGAACGTTTTAGATGTTTCGTTGTTGATTAGAATTCAGTTTACTCGTCTTGCGTGACATTTGCGATTGTGATTTCATTCTCGATCAAATCAGTTTTTATTTTTGTGTAGTTGAAGAATTCATTATGAGTCATCATTTCAGGACAAAGCGTCACTGCGATGAATGGAACCTTTAATTACAAAATCAGAAATCTCAAAAGATAAAAAAATGTTTGATTGATTTACTTGTGTTATGGGAATTGCTTCGTCTGACGTGAAAGTGACGACCGAATCTTCCTGAACTTTCACTGCGATTTGTGCGATCATTGCTCCACAGCAAACGCAGGACGTGATCAAAGCTAGAAGCCAGAAAACCTTTTCCGTCCAATGAATGTCATCGTTAACGAGATAAGGCAAACCGTGGATCGATGACTCGCGGCAATAAATTTTAAAATGTTTCAACATTGTGAAAGGATAAAGCTCAACTACAAAAGTTTTTGATGAAAGCTTTTCAAAAAGTGTTTGCGTGTTGATTGATTTGATTACATTTACAAACTTTAAAAATGTTATTTGCATGGCGTGTTACAAAGAGAGACATTTTTTTATCAACATCAAAAAAAATCAATTTGTTATCTAGAAGTTATTCGAGGCTCGACAATTCAGATTCAATGATTTTATACATTTAAGGGTCGATATTTTTGGTCATTGTGCCTTGGCGTACTTTAGTCGTTTGTAGTCTTGTAGCTGAGGTTTTGATAATTGCTGAAATGAAAGCTGTGAGAAAATAAAATGATTTCGATTTTAAGCGCTGAAGATTAGTACCAGGTTCCACTTCGCAATTCATAAAACTTCATACTGAATGTGTCAAATTTAATCAAACTTTTGAGGAAACCGATTTAAAGAGTTCAAAGAGATCCTGATGCAGTTTATCAAGATGTTTTAAAAACGTCCTCCTCTGAGATTTAGCTCGTTAGGACAAATCCTCCCCTGGCCCGTCAAGAGAGAACTGTTTAAGTAAATTTTGTAATTTACCTTCGGATTTGACTTCTAATAAGAATTTAAGTGACATAAATGAATAAAAGGAAAACTTTGTCATGGCTTGACTCATTTCACTTTCAACATTTGAAAAGGTAACATCGACTCGCATTATCTTTTGGAATATTTTTATTTAGTTTCTTTTTCCTTTTTAGATAAAGATAAAGATTATGGAGGAAAGCTCAGCCCCGATCTCCACTAACGAAATGTCATTGAAGCGAAAAGCTTCGATTGAAGTGCCAATCGTTAATAAAAAACCAAAGGATGAGACAAAAGCAGAAGAACCAGAAGTTTTGGATGGACAGCCGAACAAGGAAATCATCAAATTACCTGAGCTAATGGCTAACATGGATCTATTGGATTACTTTTCGCATTTTCTTGATATTCCGGAAATGATATTTCAACATTTCAGCGGCGAAGAGTTGTTAGTTATTTCCGAAGTCAATCCAAGTTATTACAACTTCATCGCTTCGTCGAAAATTTTCATGAAGAAAATTAAAGTTGTCTTCACAAGAAACAGTTTGTTGCATCCGGAAGATATCGATTTGCTGAAAAACAGTTCGAGATTATATCAGAACATTTTACTACGACGAGACTTTAATCCTCAAAAAGAAGTGTTGAACGAAGAATACATTTCTACTTTGGAATTTGATTTCTTTCAAGAAAAGGCTCACGACTGGAAGAATGTTCGTATTGATGATGTTTATTTTAGAAACGCAAAAGATTTATTTAAATTTTTCTCATCATTCGAATTATCAGTCGAATGTGTCCATGTCAGCATAAAATGGCCTGAGAAAATACCGTCTGATAGATCACCAGAAAATTTGGGGCCTTTTGAACCTCTAAAGTTTCCAAAACTGAAAAAGTTGACACTGAATCTTGAAAACTTTAGCCTCTTGCGTTATGCTTACCCCAGAGTTTTCTTAAACTCTATTTCAATCGAAAGTTATGAGCTAAGACAAGGTTATGACAGATCATCAGGAATTTACCCAAAAATGCTTATAAACTTCAACAAACTTACAAACCTTAAAATTTCGTCAATGAACATGAATAATCTGTTTTTAGAAGAATCTTTTGAAGAATATCGATTCAAACTTAAAAGTTTGGAATTACTTAGACGAGGAGGCCATGAGTGCGGCTACAACTTTCCAAACTTTCTCAAATCACAAAGCGATCATCTCGAATACTTGTCGATCGAATTTCAGAAAGAAAATAACCAAAGAAACAAAGAAATTTTCAACGTGATCATGAAAATGCCAAAGCTTAAAACTTTATGCATCCGAAGTTTTGGTATTTTCTCCATTGACGAAATTCCGAATGAAGTTTCTACCTCAATCACTGAATTGAAAGTGAAATATTTGGGTGATGCTATCAGCTTACATTTTTTATTGAAATCAATGCCAAATTTAAGAAGCCTTATCTTCTATGAACGTGTATGAATTAAAATTCCTTACATCAAAAAGAATTGCAGAATTCAAAATAAAAGTCACGAGTTTTGATGAAAGTTGGAGATTTCTGTAAAACTAATTAGATGAAGAAAATCGCTTGTTGTGGAAATCTGGAGATAATTTTATTGAGATTTTTTGTAATAAATTAAAACGGGAAACTACAATTTTTTTTTTATTTTTGCTTTTTGTCAGCGAACAAAACTTTTCCAAAACTTTCTCGAAGTTTTGTACGAAATTTGATTGAAAAATTATCAAAATGTTGGCTTTAGTTTGTCATAGACCAAAGAAGTTAAAAGCGTTCGATGTGTCAACATGATTCGATTTATAGCCATCTATAGCCAACCTTTCTCCACCCAAGACTTCAAAAATTTTAGTAAAATCAATTTGCACTTCGGATGATTGAACAGAAGCTTCTTGTAATTCTCCTTCGTTTCACCTTCGGGTTTCTCAACTTGATCCGTGAAAATTGTCGGAATAATAAAGATGGAGCGCAGAACTTGCAATGGTCCGGCCTTTGAAAGTTCATCATTCAGCTCATTCAGCGTTGGCGTGGACTTGGTAAAGCCGAAAACTTTTAAAGTACTCACAAACTCGTCGTGATAGAATCTAATTAAGTCATTTGTAGGCAACTCTCCGTTCTCATCTCGTTTAACGAGATCAAACATGAAGATCAGGTCAACCGATGGGCTACAGAAGACGCTCAATTGAAAGTCAATCTGGAAAATAAATCAGATATCCAGTCTCGTGGAAGATGATCAAAGGAAAGTCATACAAAGCGAAGGCTCTCTAAGCGGTTATCCGAGTCGTTTTTAATTAGAATGTTTCCTTTGTGAAGATCTCCATGGCTCAGAACGTTGAACCCTTGGCCAAGTTTTCTCGCTGTGTACGTCTCACGACCAATTGTCGCGATATTTTGAGAAAACTCTTCAAGTTTCGGAAGATAATGTTCGCAGCCGCTCCAAGTTGCAACGACCTCACGGAAAATCTCTAAAGTTTTGAAAACAAAAAATCCTCTAACGATCTCGGGTGATTGGAAAAGTGAGTGATTGAAGTTGGAGAAGTCGCATTCGTTCTAAATAGGAAATAATGAAAGTTTCATTTCAATAAATAATTCCAAGAATTCACTAACATTCTCCGCCAAGTAAAAAGAAGCAGCGTGAAACTTTGCAAGCTTGCGAATGATTTTCTTCGAGTCGTCAAACGCATCAGGTGGCTGGCTTGGAGAGAAATATCCGTCGGGGCTCAAATCCTTTAAAATTATAATTGGGAAAGGTTTGTCCGCAGCATAAATTAACCTTTCGCGAGCATGACATTAGTTTAACCGCGAGAGAAGTTAAAGATTTTTTGGGCTCACTCTGGACCAAGGTCGAATTCCATTCCGCTACGTTTAAATAGCTGATTGATCGCAGGGATCGTTTCCTTGTACATTCTAATTTCATTTTCAAACAAAGGTCCAGCGGCAACCACTTTGGCGTGGAAACCTTCTCCAATCGGTTTTGTCTTGATAACAACATTCAAAACCTCAGACTGAGATTTCGATGAAGTAAACTCAATTTTAACGCGATTCATTTGACTTAGAGATGCGTCAGATTCAATTGTGAAGTTGCATGATAAAACTTCAATCGTCGAATCTAATTTGTAAATTCGTAAAACATTTTGAAGAAAAGCTTCATCAAGCCATTCCATTTTCACTAAACTTTAAATATCAAAACGCTATGAAGCACTAAACATCGATGACACAACTGGTTCCAGTATTATGAGTTTACTCAGCTCTCTAAAAAATTTCTGAGGGTTTTCAAATCGAAATTCAGTCGCTTGTGGTTGAACCAAATTCTCGTGAAGATATCAGGAAGTATTCGAGAAAGCGACTGCGGTTGAGAATGAATTGCTTTATCATACAAACCATGAAAGAATTTAGAAATTACGAAAGATATTTTTATTTCGTTATATTTTATTCAAAATTCAAAGAGAATTCAATTCTTTTTCGGCTTCTTGACCTTCGTGCTGAGCTTCTTCGTCTTGATGATATTTTGAATCATTTTAGATTTTTTGTTGGTTGCCTTCTTGATGATCTTTCCGTTTGCCAAAGGTTTCACGTATTTCTTAGGTCTGACAAGAGTTTTTCCTTCCATTCCTGGCTTCAATTTCTCGATCAACGCCTTAACTCGTTCAATATCTTGTTGTTCACGTTTCAATTCCTTCTCTTCAGTGTCGGATTCCATTTCTGCGTCTTCTTCATCTTGATCTTGTTGCACTAACTTTTCAGCCATTTCTTCCTCATCATCAACGAAAACTTCGTGACCGAACTTGTCAAGTTTGAAAGCTTCTGTGGGTTGCGTTGCTTCATAACGAGCCTTTGATTCTGTTCGATTGACATATTTGTCCTTAGCAGCAGCTCTAAGAGTTCGACGATGTCTCGCAGGTGTGACGTAGTCAGGATTCTCCCACAAGGGCTCACCAGAGAAAGAATCAGCGAAAATCTTAACTGGATTCATTACGAAACGTGGTCCAATCTCAGCAAGGGCACCATCTTCAGCCAGAACTAAAAGAAAACGAACATGAATGAGTAATTATTCATAAGTCAAATGATAAGAACTTACTTTGATAGTTTCGGAACCAAATGCGTTTGTCTAAGAATGTGAAAGTGTAGACGCGATCAACGAATGGCTGAGACTTTGGATGATGATTGGGAACTCCAAAAATTTGTGTGAGAAGCTCACGGAGAAGCATAAGATGAGGAATCTTCGAGAATTGCTGATCGAACGAGAGAAGAGGTCTAGCTCCTTTCAAACAATTTCCTGTCAACTTCAACTCGCCCATTGTGCTAATGTTCTCCATGTAAAATTTAGCTGAAGGTCCGTCCTTAAGATTCGATAGCCACATGAAGAGATCTTGTTTGTGTCGTCCTTCGAAGTACATCGCTTTGTTGCAATGTTTCATCTCACCAACCTCGTTGATCACAGACAAAGTCTTCCAACGTTCGAGCTTTGATTCTGCTCGATGATGAGGCATAATTGTCTTGATATCTTTCATCAAGTGACGATCACGGAAGTTAATTCCTCGTCCACACAAGACGAGAACTCGTTGACGATTAATCCATTTCTCCTAAAATTTCAAAATAAGAAACAATAAAAATGTGGATTCACAAATTTCACAAGATTTTACCTTTTTTAAAGGTTTATCATCCGAACTTCGACTTTCTGGTAATTGAACTTCGACTTCTTTCTCCTGAGGCACAATCTCGAGCGCTGTTGCTCGCTTGTTCTTATTAATTTTATTAAATTTTCCCATTTCTACTTTTTGTTACCGCTCACACGCTTTCAACACTAAATTCCAAGCAGAGTCCACGGTAAAGCTTTCCAGGGCCTTGTGATCAGTTTTGATATAATCACGGGCCTTGGCAACACTAAATTCCAAGCAGAATCCAATGTAAAGCTTTTTTCAAATTTTAGCAGAGTCGTTAAAAATCTTTTGCTAAGAAAAATTGACAATTTCCCTCTTCACAAATACTCGACACAATATTTGTTTCTTTAATCACAAGTTGTTTCCTTGAAAATGTCGAAAACTTTTAAAGCATCTGGTGCTTAACCGTAACCTCAAGTGTTCATGGAACGAAAAGCTTTCTTCGACACAATTTTCGTTTCACGGATTATGATAATTTCTCCAGCTGTGTGCTGAGATTTCCGAATCGAGATTTTGAATTTCGCTTACAGCTATGAAATGAACATGAAAGGAGAAGAAAAGACAAAAATGAGCTAATGCTCATCTTCACATTGCATTGCAAGTCAAATCCATAAGCAGCAGAGGAATAAAACAATGAAGAGTTGAGCTCAAACAAACAGCGGAAATTTCGCTTCGAGGATATCCACTGCCATGTTCAAGCATATATCTCTTGAAAAATGAGGAGAAAGTTATAAATGAACATTTCGCGTCGAGGAGAGAGAGTCAGAGCATGTTGCACAAAAACAAAATCATTGCAAGTGACATTAATTATTTTTCTGACACTTTCAGAACTGAAGAGGCGAAACTCATTGCGACATTAAAGATTACTAGCAGTTTAATTTTTTGAAAAATGATTTACGAGCTTAGTTTTGCAAAAGCTTTCACTCTGAATTGTTGTAGGACAGGTCACCTAACTCTTTACTCGCTTTAACCTTTTCTGTCCTCAAAACGAACATAGGAGAAAAAAACTAGAAAAGGAGAGAGAGAGACAGGCGAACCCAAATGCAATATAATAAATCAATTCAGCTAAAATTCCTTCGAAATTCTGGCGTCAGAGTTCGCCAGAAAAAAAATTAGAAGGGATAGGTTATCTCACGTGCCCTAAATTCATCCCACGGTTTAAGGCTGAGCGAAGCGACACGAAAAACTTTTTAATTTTCTTTCCTCTTCAAATGGATTTTCTCTCCTCCAACAGAACGAAACACCTAAAATTGTTTTTGGCAATTTTTTTCTACTCTGACAGTAAAAGTATCTCTTTGAAAAATGAAAAAGTTTTTTTTACAACTTCAGGGGCTCTTTTTACACAATTTCCCTCTTACCGTTCTGTCTTCTTTATGAGAGGAAGTAGAAGAGAAAAAAAATTGAACAGAAAAAGCGTTGAATTCGTTGGATTCACGTCGTGTCAGCTTGAGACTGAGGTGGCAGTGGCTTAAAAGTTGAAGTGGTCGGTAATTTCGTTACAATCATCAAGCTCGAGAGTCTCAACTTGCTTTCATTTAACTCAGAGACGGGCGAATGTTTCGAGTAAAGTCATTAAGTATCCCAGATGTGCTTTTAGACACGTCATGATTGTTTTTTTCCCTCTTGGCGGCTCCGACTCTGATAATCGCATTCAATTTTCAATTTCGTGCACAGCAGACTGGATAAAGGAAAGTCAAAAAGTAGTAAAATTGTAATCTGAAACACGTTTGCTAGACGAGAGAGCAGATCTCGGGAGGGAAAGCCCAAAAGGAAGAGAGATCGAAAACGACACGAAGCGCGTTCGTAATAAATTAATTTATGGAAATTTTTGTTCTTCTCGTCGCAGAATTTTTTTTTTAATTTTAATTTTCAATTTGCTTCACGCTATCAAGTTACGCCTTACTCCTTCTCCGCTTCGCCATTGTCTCGGATAAAACTTTTCCGTTGAAAAGTGAGAGATAGTGAATGAGATGAGATGCAGATGATAAATGATACAAGAAGTGGAATAATTTGACAGGATTTCTGTTGGAGACGGAAGAGGAACTACTCTGGGACAAAAATACTTTCTCGTTCAATTAATGCGCCCATCGCACGGGGCTCTATTGCTCTCGTTGTAGATGAAGGAAGCGGAATGATGATCAGCAATTTGCCAAGAGACAAATTACATCAAATTGCGCTTATTATTTTCCATTACACACGCCGAACGACTGCGACCAAGGGAAAGTCGTTAAATTGGCTCGTCGTCTCGCTCCTTTCTCTGACAATGGTTGGCAGTTTAAGTCTTCATTGAAAGTGGAAAACTATTACAACAATGGCTTGCTCAGAGCAAACAATTTTCGCCAACCCCAAACACCCGCAATCGACTTTCTAAACACTTTTTGTCTTTCAACACAAGAATTCTTTAACATTTTAATTGAACCTCGGAGAGAAGCAAAGCGAAAGTAAAACTTTTCTCTGTTGAAAAGAAAAATTATTTCTTATTCATCGTGCCTTGAGAGTCGAGCTCGAGCCACTCACATGTTCCTTCCCGTCTTACAAAAGCTTTAAAGCGTAGAATGAATTACTTTTCCTTCCCTCCTCGGAAACGTTTTTCTTTCTCGCTCCAAGGGTGCTTTTGTGTTAAATGTGCTCGCTGAACGAGTTCTCCGCTTTTTATTACGTAAACTAGATGCAGAGCAAGTAGCAGGAGGTAAAAGTTTATTACTGGCTGAAAGTTTGATTGAGCTTACTTGAAAGCGAAAAAAAAAGTTTAAATTTCGAACTCATTTGAAATGTAAAACATTTAAAAGATCCTTCATCAACCCAATTTGGAAAAGAGCAATGAAAGCTCATCAATTTTTCCTCTTTCATCCTGTTCAGTTCTTCATTGTGTTGCTAATGCTAACAGACATAATCATCCTTCTTCCAAGTTTTATAACCTTTTCTACTCTACGAAAAGTTTTTTTTTTCGCTTCCAAGTGAGGAGCTCGATGTGTTACCACCAAAGCACAAAGGCAACAACAGCAGACGGGGTAGAGAAGTTTATTGTGAGCGAATCACTTGCTGTGTGCACAAGGAAAAAATCGTTTTCCTTTCAACTGATGTGGTGCTTTGTTCTAAATGAAAATTCATATCATTGCACTTGATGAAACAATCATGCCGAGTACTCTAACTCGTCTTGAGCTAATGAAAAAGTACTTGAGCTTGAAAATTTTAAATTAAAGGCTTCGATGAGTTTTCTTCTTTCCCCGTTTTCTGCCAATCTGTTCACTCTCATAAACACATTCACTGCTCGACTCTCGTCATCACCTGCTCAGCACGAATCGAAGATAAAAGAATTTTCCGAACATAATTTTCGGTATTTTCATGTTGTGAATTATTAAGTTGTGAAATGGTATTCCGTTGTTATATGGCAATGGCGAGAGAGAGAGAACAGTCAAGGGAAGGGGCGATGTGAAAGAATTATTCCCATTTCGTTCATTAGTGGTAGCTGAGCGAAGCTCTAAATTGCTACAACAAATTATGCAAATGTTTTCGGAGATATATGTTTGTCTATTGAAATGTTGAAATGCACATCCGCATTTATAAAATAACGAGAATCACTTTATCATCATTTTATGATTTGTGGTGCGTGGGTGGGCTGGTTGGTGTATTCACTGTGTGTGTGGATGAGAGGAAGAAGCATTTGATTTATAATCGGTGAAATTTCTCTAATTTCGTGTTTGCCAGGTGTTTAACATGATTCCGACCATACCGAAATGTGTGAATGCATTAAATTATGATTAAATGTCTTTATGATTATTTTAGCAACATCACGATTTTGCATAAATAATTTCGCATATCCCACTGTGTGCAGCATTTAGCTTTGCATAATCTTCGCTATAAACTGCAAATTGATTGTTCGAGCTCATCTTAAGAGAGAGGAGCTTATGCAAACGCAACTGCTGAGCATGGAAATGAAGTAAAGTAACCACTTTGAATGCTGATTGAAGATTGAAATTGCGGTTAATTCGCAAATATCATTTAGTTCCATCATCCTCGTAGTTAAATAATCTTTCAGAAGAAAGAAGATTTTAATCAACCAATCAACGAGATTATCCGACTTCCTTTAGCTTCATCTCTTCCCCCAGAGATAAATGAGATTTATTTTAATGATTTTTTTATCCTCGAACATTCAACGTACGCTAATTAACAAAACGAGAGGAAGAAAGAAAAAGTTCAATTCATAATGTTGATTGGATTGAAAAAGGAGAAATCAGAATTAAGCCTTAGATTTCAATTTATTCGCTAATATTGAATCTTCTTGAAAGAAATGGATTAAAATTTATTCCAACATTTCCATAATCATCATTCGAACGGTAATCTTCGTTTCTTCTTTTGGCTCTCGATTTAATTCCAATTTTCAGATAAATATTTGATGAGATCTAGAAAGTCGATGCAAGTTCAAATATTCATTATAATGTTATAAGGTTCGAGGGGCTATTGAATATCCGAGGATTCAACTGAAACCTTTGTTCGTCAACTTTTTCCTTTTGCAAACTTAAAGAAAAAGTAAGAAAGAACTCGTCCAAGTCGTAATTTGTCATTGTCCCTTGAAATATCGATTACTTCAACTATTGCAAGAGCTTTTCCGACTTTATCCGTCTCTCGATGAATACTTGAACATTGAATTGCATTATTCAGTGGCGTGTAAAATAGATTAAGGAAATATGAGAAGAGCATAAACGGAAAAGTTTTCCAGTTTAATCAATTTCGCAACAAAATCTTCTCAAAGAAGAAAGTTCTTATTGAAAAGGAAAATGAACTTTTGACCATGCGAGAATTAGCTCTCTCTCTCTCTCTCTTTCATCTCCTGATTTTTTAATGATATTTTTTTGTTTGAATGTTGAAATGGATTCGTTGATGTATTCATCAAATGTTGAGCTCTTTTCCCATGAAAATTAAATGAGAAATTCTTTCACAATTATTTTCCATAAAACACTGAAATGTGTGTGTGTGTGGAATATTTTTTAACTATTTTAATTGCTGCATCAAAAACATTTCAAGCTCACGAGTAGGTAAGTTTCGCTTCACTCCATTTAGTTTTAGGAAAAGGTGAGACTTTTTACGGATCGAGAGCAGAACAACACAAAAGTCTAAGTAGAGTCTTCACATATGCCGAGTAACAGTGAAAAAACCAGCCGCTGCTGCTATCATCTAACGAGATTTTAATTATTGTGAGGGAGATGCTAAGTGGACCCTTGAAAAAAAGGCAAAAAATGTTTTAACGAGGGGATTTTACATGCATTCGTTTTAATTGGAATACGACGATCTGCCGACGTTATGTCTTCATATTCATATTCTCGGGACAAAAAGGTAGAGAGAGAAAGAGTTGGCAGCCATAAAAATTAAAAAAAAATCCCTCGACAATGGTTTTTATGAGATCAGGAAAGAATGGAAGCCAAGGCTGATATCACGTGGAAGTAAAAGGCAAAGGATCGTTGTACGAGGCAGGTTTTGATGAAGTTTAACCACAAACTGCTTCAATAAAGCGACGACTTCATGAGTTTAATTGCCGTGATGCTTTTAAATCTCTTTTGTTTGTAGAATCGCTTTTAACACAAAAATAAAACGATGATTAAGTAATCGTTATGAAGATTGGACAAGGCCTAAAAAATGAATCCGAGTTTGATGTGTTAAAATAATAATTAAAAGGATTTGAAGGATGAACGGAGGTCTCATCAGCTTTCAAAATGATCTCGTTAGGAGCGAACGAAGTCTCAGCTTACAAGACCCAGACGGACATTCTTCTCTTTCTCATGAAAAAGCTGAAAAAACTTTTAAATTCCCAAACTAAACTCAAATTTCAAGAAAGAAATTTATTGATTCCTTTCAAACATTGTTTAAGTTGAGAATGAGTGATTGAGTAAAATAATAGAACGTGGCTCAGCTGGAGCTATGCCAAATATGAAAGTTATTTGAGTTCTTGCGAAACTGCTGATGCTCATAGCAACGAAACTAACTTTCAAATGGACCATCCGGAAAATCCAAAAGAAATCAGACGATAACTTAGATCTCTTGTATTTCAATTTAAAGCTGAAAGTCTAATGCAAAGAGCAAACGTAGTTTGCAAACGTCTCTCGGTTTCTAAATGATTTATAAAAAAGCGATCATCAAAATGAGTTTTTATTTGAGTAGAACCGAAAATTTAATTTCTTTCCCCGCTGTTGAAAACGGAATAATAAATTTAAGTGCCTGTTCCTTTCATCCTTGTTAAATGAAAAATTATGACTCAGAAATCTCGCTTGCAAACAACCTCTTGCGCTGGAATTTCACGGAATTGCAATTTCTCGAGTGGCTTAATGGAATGATTTTAAAAAGCACCGCAAGTCTGAAGAGGTAAAGAGAAGGATCCTTGTAAAATTACCGGAGCATGAATAATACGCTACGAGAATCATACGTATTTTGCTTTTAATTGTAAGGAATTTTCACTGGAGCTAGCCGAAGCTTGAACGTCTCCGTTGCCCCATAAAATGTTGTTGAGCTTAGTGAACAATAATTTCTGCTGGAAATGTCAAAATGCAAAATTACAAGCAACGCAATCAGTGCAGAAAACAAAAGTTCGAGAGAGAGAGAGCTCGTACCATTGAGACAATCAAAACAACTTCAATCTGCAAAGCTTCAAACGAGTAAATGAAAAAAAAGGCAAAAACAATTGGAAATTTTGCTGTTAAGAGGAAATTGACTCAAAAATATTGCAAAATGCTCGTCGATAGCAGAAAAAACTCTCCGCTACCAGTTTTCCACTTTTCCGACTATGAAGTTCTTGTTTAGTAATTGGATTGCTTCGCTGTGTGGGTGGTTTCACATTCAGATACGACGGGATATCTAGAAGAGCAGGAAAAAAAAGTATTCAACAGTAAAATGCATATGAAGTGCTCCGACTCAATCTCCACACAATAAACTTTTGGTTTTCATAGATATCGATAGTCTAGAAAGAAGATTCCGATCAGAAACGAATCTTAAAGCTCAATCGGATTGAACGAGGTGGCAAAGCGGAAAAATTCAGGAACAGGAAGAAATAACATTTTTTTTATATCGTGGAAATCATTCGCCGGATAATAACTTTCCTGCAGGACTAGACCAATAAACAAATTACCTGCTGTATGGAAAAAAGTGCAGAACAACCCAACACATCTCGTGCTTTCTGAAAAGAATTTTAAATTGTTTTAATTTGAATTTTAATTGGATTTTTATCCGGACGAAAGGGAGAGCTCGAGTGGTTATTTTAGAAAATTGTATGCCGACTAGCAAATGAATACGGCCAGGAATTAAAGCTTAATTTTTATTGCGATAAAACAATTCACATTTAGCTTCCACCTACTCCATTCAAAGTTGCTGATTGTTATATATTTTTCTCACTGGAGGAAAATTAAACTTTGGCGCTTTCCGTGAATAAAATTAATTTGACATTTCTACAAGGAAAGTTTCGGGCGAGTTATCCGGAAGTTCCGGAAGCATAAGAAATAAACTAATCGTTAACTATTTCCATATTTTCAGAGTTTGTTTGTAAACTGTGAGTCGAATGACCTTTGAATTCCTCATTAGATTCTTTTATTTCTTGATGAACAATTTGCTAACAGAGAGTTGTGAGTTCACTTTATTACTCACAAAGAAAGTTGAGTTTACAACGAGCGCCAACTTTAAATTGGAGCGTTATTATGAAAAACCTTTCCAACGTAAACTTTCCTGTTGTAGTTGCACGGTAAAGCAGCTCCTTTTTTTAGGGTTGGAAATGACATAATTTTCATGCTAGGGGAGAGCATAAATTAATTCGGATCATTGAAGAAATAAATCATGCTCAACACTTGAAAACAAAAATTCTCTCATTCATTATCATAAGGCGCAAATAAAAGAGTGTGAACACAACAGTTTGTAAATGGAAACTAAATTATATGATTGCGTGTCTGCAACATTATAATATTACTCGTATAACAAATTCAGTTTCAACACTTCACTTTGTGTTCAAGGAAATAATTCAACCCTTGAGTTTGTTTAAAGAAACTTTTGGATTCTACTCGAGACTAATAAAGCAGAGAACTGCTAACAAGTTGTCAGTTGAAATCGAAGCTTTACATTCTCGAATTGGATTGAGGAAGAGAGATTTTAGTGAACATGAATATTTAAAGTCGACAGATCGAGCGAATGTATTTTTTTATTGCCCTCGTCTCCGTCGTTTTCAATTCTTTACTCGTTTGGCCATCTAAATGAATATTTTTGTTTTTCAAAAATATTACGGCGCTATCATAAAAATCGGCACATCCACAAGATTCGATTGAAAACGAATAAAAACAATAACGAAAAATTCCCCAAAATCGAAACTTGTTGATTAAAAAATTGTTGAATTTCGCAGATCAATTCAATAATGAAATAAAATAAAAATTCCACAATTTGCCGGTCTGAGCTCGCTTTTTATTTTATTTCACAGGATTGATTAATATTCATTGAATTGAAGGAAATTTACAGAATAAATTAAAGTCTTTCACTGTTGCCATAATCCACTTCGAAAATTTATTCGCAAATAAAAAAGAGAATTAAAATTTTTTGGCAAAATGTTTTGGAATCCAAAAGTTGATATGTAAATTCACATTCTCGTCGAAAATGTAAATTTAAATTTATGGAGAGGACAGAGCGACAAAAGTCATTTGCGTCTGAAAAGAATTGAGTGAAACTCAATTTATCCTTCAGTTCTCAATCCATGATTGGGCTTTGTAATCAATGTTTTAATGTGTAAACAGAAAAACTCGATTTGGACGAGTCGGATGAAAGTTTATTCAAATTACAGAAGAGTGAGTGGGAGAGAGATGGAAGTTACCTTCAATTATTCATGAGCAAAATGCTAACGAATGCGAAAACATGGAGAGGAGAGAGAGTTTAATTAATATTGGTAGTTTTGCGCTTAATTGGAAGAGTTTCATCAATATTTAATTTGCTAAACTTTCAGCTTTGCATGTTGACTGTAACAAAGTGCACCAACAGAAAATCTACAAAGCTGGACAAACAAATGAGTGAAATAACAAATCCCTCACATGCATTGCATTAAAATTTGAAGCACAACCAATTCATTGTTTCATAGACAGACCAAGCAAAGGTTTTGTGAGCAATGTGGGATATTTACAAGTGTACTCGTTGTTGTCATGGAGTGTCAAAGAGTTTGTGTGTGACATTGGCTTTGTACTCTCGTAGTTGTCGTGGTTCCACCACTCGCTTGTTCGAAAATTAATTGTTGATAGAAAAAGTTGCGACACTTGAAAGATTTTCAATGTTTCGAGTGAATGCGACAAGCAGAAGCAGAAAAAGAGAATCTTAAATTTATTTTGATATCCATTTGTTGTGAAGATAAATCCTTTCTCATGTGAAAGTCATCGAGCGAATCTAGAACAACTTTCTGAGGATTTTGTTATAAAATGTAAATAAATTTGCAAGCAGCAATATCAAAACATAACGTAAAACAATAACATCAAAATGATTAATGGTCCGATGTCTAGTCTTAGTCATGGAAAGTCGTCTTATGTGATGCTTTTCTCTTCTTACACGATACCTTCAAGCAACTGCTTCTCTTTCCACCCCGAGAAATGAAACAATGTATAACATTATCATCGTTTTGTTGTGGAGAGTAAACGAGCAAGTTTTCTTCATTTTCCCTGCTCCTCTGGCTCCTCTCACATATTTAAGGAAAGAAAAAAAACTTTGTGACACGAAAGGAGGAAAAAACTAAAATAAATTCATAAAATGAACGCATTAGGGTTGATAGAGGGTGAAATAATTCAGCCACAAGCGAGCAATTCTTCTGAAATTATTCGTCTCGCTTGAGAATCTTACGATTCTAAGATCTTTTGTCTCTTGATTAAGACAATGAAACGAAAATATTGAAAAACTAATCAAGTCAAAGCTTGCAAATCATTTGTCAAGTGAACTTGACTTTTTTGGGAAAAAGGAAAATTTTGTCAAGTGAAGGAAACGAGGACTCGCTCGGAAAATTCTATTTTCGTTCTCAGCGACATCTCTTGGACTTTCCCGGAAACTTCTGAAAGCTCAGGACTTTTTAATTAAATTTATTTCAAGATCGTTGAAGTTTTTAAATGAAAAAAGAACAAAACGTTGACTTAATTTCATTTTAATAGAAATATTGATTACAAATTAGATTTATTACAATTTCCTTCATCTTATCTACGATCAAGTGTGCGTTCAATTTTAAAGTGGAAAGATTATTTTCCTCCTATCTGGTCCTCGAGTATCCGAAATTTGTTTTCATTTCCATAACAACAATCTGGGTACAAATTGAAATATTTATGAATGTTTCTCTTGACGTGTCTAGGCAACCTGTTGAGAGTTGAATTCGAAAAATATGCACTCAATGAGTAAGCCTTCGAAATTGACAAAGTTTATTTGATGTAAAGCTAAATTAGTTTTTCGTTTTCCGCTAAAATTTATTGCTTTGAATTATATTTGCAAAGCAATTCAATTCTCAAGTATCTAACGGCAACCAACATCAGAGAAACCTACCTGACAGGACCATAAACAAATTCATTTACTACCACACCGAGTAAAGATGGAAATTATTAATTATTCTGTCAGAAAAGCAAATGAATTGCATTGTGAATTTCAGAGATACGCACATCGAAAAGGCCTTTCTTTCATTAAAGACTTTTATTATTCCCGTGAACAATGATTTTCAATCCAAAATCCACCAAAAACAGTGACAAGTAATTTTTGACGCTTTTCATGTGTCAAGCTAAATGTTTCGAATGCGGTCGAACAACAGCAACATGCACCAATGTAATTCGTTATCGCTCCCTTCGCACTCATCCCCAGCCCTCACTCCTCTCATTCACTTGAGCGCGAATATTTTCAACGAAATGGGAATCGCTGTTTACAGTGAAGCAGATTACTTCTCCACGCTTTTTCATTTTGCGTATTTGCTGTCGCATTTTCAACAAAATTGTCATTAAAATCCGTTTGCCTCGGTTTTAACATTTTTTATTCCACGAAAAATGAAAATTCAATCATAAAGTAATTAATTTTTTTCATCGCGCTTTTTATGAGCTTACTAAGTGAAAAAATATTCAAACAAGAACAAATTACTGATAGGCAATTGCGATAAGATCAAAGCGAATCATCTTATCCGTGATATTTTCATTTATTTCGTCCCTCCAGGGGGTCAGGGGCTAATATTTAAATTGAATTTCCATTTTTGAAAAAGAGAAAGATTCTATTTTCGATAATTTCTGGGAGCAGAGCTTTTGTTGCGGAGAATAAACTTTTCGTATAATAAAAGTTTTTTAAACTAATTCTTCCAAGAAGCAGAAATTAACTAAAAATGACGAAGTTTCTTAAGTTGATTTGCGAAAAGAGCGGGCACACAAACCTAGAAAATAATTTTCATATGAGAAAGCCTTAAAACATTTTATGTCACATCAAATGAATTTCTTAGATTCTCCTCGAAGATTTTTCGTTTTGGGAAGAAGCATACTTCAAATATTAAACTTAATTAAGAAGTGTTGTTGTCATGTGTAGTTAAACGGTTTCCCTTCTCTCTCTCTACACACAAAAGTAATTATAAACGAAGAGCCGTGAGGGAAAGAACGTGTTTCCTTCAAACTGCTGTTTCTACGTTTCATGTGTTGGTTCTCGTTTAAATTCTTTTTTCTTCTTTTGCTGCAGGGTTTGTTCCTTCTAAACTTTTCTTCTCTCAAGTCAAGACGGTGCTTTAAACATTTTTATTTCTTATGACAATGAATTAAAATTTAGCGGCGTAATTATTACATTTTTGTTCTTTCTCTGAGATTCGAAAGAAAGGGGAGAAAGGTTTGTTTCGTAATTGCTTGTGTATGTTTAATTTCCTCACTTATATCTTAATTACACGACGATTGTGTTGAAACGTTTTTTTTTGCTTTCTCTTTCTTTATTAGGGAACATTGCGTGTAGTCTTAAAATGGTTCATTTGTGAAGCTTTCCTTAGGAGAGCTGCAGAAAAGTTACTTTCGAAAATGAGTCGAGTAGGAACTTAAATTTATGCTTCATAGTCACGCATTTTGTCCATCAATGCCTTTCGCTTTGGTCTCTCAAGATAGCTATCTTGTTTTGTAAATAAAGCGTCCGTCAAAAGCTTTTTCCAATGCGTGACTCAAAGGCGCTTGAATTACGTTTTCAGCTTCCTGTGACAATCTATTTCTCTTTGGAGGTTTCGACGACTTAGAACTTAAGAATTATTATCGTCTAGAGTTTAGTTATGTAGGTCAAAATTGGACAAGGCGGTGACTCCGCTCTGATAAAATATTTCATTATAAAACATCATCTCTCACTCACAAGACGAACATGAATTCTTTTCCGCAGACTTCGAAAACATGAAATTATGTTCTCTCTTCCTTTTAGTAATTATTATGTTTAAACGCTGCCGAAGTTTATTAGTGAAGCTTTGTTTTCAATTAGTCTCTCTCTTGTTGTGTTTAAAACATGACATGATTCAATATGGAAACAATAAATTATAAAGCGTTCATAATTCATTGCACATACATATCATATTTCTCGTCTCCAATGACTCCCCCTCTCCCCTCCCTCTCACGCTCTATTCTCTTCTTATTCTTCATCTCTTGTTGCATTATTTCTTTGATGAATGTATCTTCACTAACATATTATATAAAAGTCAGTCAGTTGAGTGGAGTGGGGAGACATACAAAGTGAAATACTGAATATGAGAGATACATCAATAGCTTGAAATCAGACGATACATTATACTCGAAGTCAAAATTGTTTGTTATTCAGCGAACAAACAACACCATAACACAAACAACATCATTATGTGCCCTCGTTCGCTGTCAGACGAAACTTAGTGCGAGGGAGCCAACAACAAGTTAAGTTTATTAAATAACTTCCCATACAAATATCGAAAGGAAAGTCGCTTTCATTAATTTTATGAGAACGTCTCAAATGATCTCAAGGAAAAAGAAGAAGACGACGAAGCAAATTCAATAAAAGGAAATTGCTAGAAAATATTTTTTCAGATCTCTCTCTCTCTCGCATTAAATTTGCAACAAAACAAAACGCGCGGCGTATACATATCTGAATTGTATTAAGAGAAACATAAATTATTTATCAGCTGAAGTATTCGCGTCAGTTGGTATGGACACATAAAGCAGCAGCAGCAGCAACAACTACGAGCGAAAGACTATAACAATCCATTAATGCTTTTTGCCACTCATTCGCTTTGTTTGAGTCTAGCCAGTTGTTGTATTGTGTGCGCCTTTGAAAATCCTGAAGTTTCAAATGATTTATCGTGATTTCTGTGCATGCATTTTATTTTATTTTCCAGATGTGGGGTGGACAATAGCACTTTGCCATCAAATAGAAAGAGAGAGGAAAAGTCTGAAGCAATCTTCGCAATTCATTTAATTCTGCGGTTTTGTGAAAATAAGCTGAAAACAACCGCTGGATATTTGAGCGATAAATTCGAGCTATAGCACTATCCTGAATGTAAATTATATGTTTACGCTACTGCCAAACAGTGAGGCAGAGAGAGGAGAACAAGGAAGAGAAATTTGCATTTATAAACTGTAAATACTTTCAAGCTGTGCAATTGTGTATATTTTATTTAAAGTTAGGTTTTGCTATCGCGTTTCGATCTACTTGTCGTTTCAAGTTTGCACTCAATACAGTCGAAAAGTTTAATGGGAGGAGAAGGAATATAAAAAATTATTTTTAAAGTTTTCTTTCCAGATAACAACTCGAGACTTAAATGAGAGAAAACAGGCAAAACTTGCATAGCGAGAACCTCAACTTTATTTATTAAACTCGTTTCACCTTTTTAAGGTTGAAATCTGGGTTTGAGGAGATTTCTCTAAACTTTCATCGCTTCTCGATGCTTCTGTGAAAAATTAACGGCGAGGGAGAAAGAAATTGAAAGGAGCTTCAAGTCCTTCCATAACTCATTCGTTTAGAGAAAATGCAACAAGTTCTCTCAACTGGTTTGCAAGCGAACTATCTCTTCGTCGAGTGAACATGTTGTACAATTTGCTAGGGAGTAGCTTTTAAATTAAATTTCATTCCTCTGTCTCGCTTTTTAGTTAAAGAGCTGAGTACACTGTTGCTTGAGGTAGAATAAAGAATCGATTTTCAACGTAATTTATGTTTAAATTTATTGGCGTTAAAGGTTGACCACATCAAGATTAGAATTCTTGAAAACGAGTAAAAAGGGAAGCGAGAGCTAAGTAGAAGGAGAATCAAAATATTCTCTCAAGATATTACTTGGAATTCCATTGAGAAATTTGGTTTTATCATCTTTGCTAATGTTTTCCTAAGGAGATAAAAAATTCAGAGCTGGCAGTTTGAGGTCGAAGTTACTGAAGGCTCTTTTCCCTTGCGACACAAACTGACCTCTATTAGTCGTCTAGAGGATCTAAAAAGCCATCAATTGACGCATCTGTCGAGTTACTAAACTGACAGACACAGAAGGACAACAAATTAATCAATTAGCTTCGTAGAAAAAGCCCTTTAAGTGATTACAACATCCCATGACCATGAAAGATGAAAGTTGCTGCAGACATGAAACACAATAGTACTTGTCATTGAAAAGACCTTTTATTTCACAAACTTGCTAAGTTATGACACAAATGGAAATAACAAAAGCAATTCATGCAGACTTAATACAAAGTAGTTTTAATGACTGAGCAGGAAGACTTTATATCCTTGTCATTTTAAAGTGCTTGTCATTTATTTTCACTATTTTCCTCGAAGGGAAACAAGAGAGAAGAGGGAGAATAAGACTGCGATGATAAAAATGTATTCACTTGAACTAACGGAAACAATGCAACGGGCGAGAAAAATATTTTTCGCAATTATTCTTTTCCCTTGTGGTCATAAAATGAGTTACAAATAAGATCTCTCGACAAAGAGAAAGCTTTTGAAAAATTGAAAGACGTTTTCTTACATTTTGTTTAAACGAATCCATTGAACTCAGAAAATAAAGCTTGTCATGAGGAGCTTACTGTTTGAGGCTTAGAAACAAGTGCCGAGGAAACTAATCATTTGTTCTTATTTATTTCTCCCATTGGAGCAAAGGAAAAGCAATTTAGAGAAGGCCGAGAACATTACTTGCGTATACGAATGCAGATTAAATATTTATCCCTTTAGTGAGAGCAGTTATCATTATCTATTTACTCGACTGATATCCCCATTGGGACTATTTACTTCGATTACAGCCAATAAAGGCAAACAGATATTTATGTGGTGAATTTTAAAAGAGTGAAGAGGACAGAAAACTCTTTTTGGGGAAATGCAAGTGAAAGTTGTTGAAGAAACGCGATTGCTATTGAACATTGGGAGCAATTCAAAAAGCAATTTTCAAACGTAAACATCGAGAATGATACTCACTCTTTCTCCGGGAAAAACGAGGTATTGCAATTAAGTTAATTGAAAAGCGGAAGTGAGTGAAAAGCAATTGAGAAAATAATAAAAGCGAAAGGTTCCGTTTTTTCCATGAAAATTGGAGGAAACTTGCCAGTGAAATAAACGCACATTTCCTTTTGGCAAACAACATGCGACGAGAAACCAACAAGAATTGCTTGGAAAATTGCTTCTCGCAGATCGGAAAGTCTCCCGGAAATCAAAAATTATTGAGCAGAGTCTGATTTTTTGGAGTTCTTTAGAAGTTGAAAAGAGATTGCTCGTCGTGTCATTTCCGGCGACAAAAACTCGCAAAAGTAAGTTGACAAGAAATCTTCTTAAAAAGTAAAATCTTTCTTCGTAAAAGTATTAAACAATAAACAACTTTGGAAGCTTATGTTCAAAAGCTTTAACCGATTCTGAAAATGAAGGCAAAACCTGTAAGAAATATTTAAAATTCAAATTTTTTAATTTTTATAAATTATTTATTAACTTTTCTTCAATGTTAATTTTTTTATAAAGTTCATAATATATATTTGTTTGTTTGTTTTTTATTTTTTATAAATATGATGTGTTTTTAACTATTTCAATAGAAATTCTCCTCGCTTATATTACAAATTAAATGGTTTTTTTTTCTTTTGCATAATTATCTCTTTCATCGTGTTGCTCGTGATCTCTTTCGCAAACTCCAGCAATATCAAAAAAGTTTTTCTTTTTCATTCTTAATTGTTTGGCAAATTTCTGTTGGTGAATTTTCTTTTTTTTAATGATTTGAAGAAAGAGAGAAATCAAACTGTTCGTGTTATTATTTTAGGATTAGCTTCATTCACTAAATGATTAAAAATTCTTTCATTTGTATCACTTTTTCATGCTCTTTTGAGGGAGAGGTTAATGTAATGAGACGTTAATGCAAATCTTTTCTTTTTTTTTTGTTTAATTCATTCTTCAGAGTTGTAGAAGTTTGAAGTAAATGACTTGTGTGTTGTGTGTGTGACTGAGTGACTATCAAAACGTTTAGAAAAATTGAGAAATTTGCCTGATATGATTCGCCTAGCATGATTATAATCAAGGAAAATATTCGTTTACTATGATTATTTTACGTTAAGCTGTGCGGTTAACTTTTTAGAAAGAACTTCTGATGAAAAGAGGAAATGAACTGAGATTCACCAAGCACGAATCTTCTTTCTAATGAAAGCTATAAGTATATTTAATACTGTTGTACCTTTATTAATTAGTAGGTTATTTTTCCGCATAATATTTCTCAAAGAATATGAACTTATAAAAAATTATGATTAGTTTATTCATATTATACTTAGTTCTCCCATCATGAGATAATAAATAAATTCATCAGTTTTCTACGTTCATCCACTTTCGTCTTCCTCTTTCATTTTGCATTGAAAGAACATGAATTTATGAAAATTACTTTCGATTCGCGACGCCGCGCGTCGAGTAAGTGAATTGTCAAATCATCAGTTAAGAGAAGTTAGGACGAAGCGATTCTTTCTTTTTTTTTCGAAGCGATACGAAAATGTTTGAAAACATAGTTCTCAGAAGTATTGACTTTATAAAATCTGTGTCTCGCGTATGGAGATCGTGAATTAGCTATAGTGATTACTCGATTATAAACTCGTAAGAAGAGAAAATTGATGTAATAATGTGTTAAAAATGTTCTAAAGACTTTTCTTCCTTATAAAAATCCGTGGGTTTGATTAGGCTTGTTCTCCTTTCATCATCAACATGTTGGATATTTCATTAATGGCTCTGATGTCTTTAAAAGTCTTATTGTAGAATGATTTTCTTTTCCTCTTTTTAATAAAGTATTGTAATATTTTTTTTTGCATTCAAAAGCTCATTTTTAATTTATTTACTTTAATTATTTGTTTCTTTACTTTTCATTGGACCTTTTTCGAAGAAATTTTCATCTTTATTTTTGATCCGTGCGTTTTTCTTCTCAAAATACTAACGAACCAACCTGTCCCATCGCAAAAAGTTGATTACCTAAATATTATTCAGTTTTTTTCTTTTGCAGTTTCGAGATTAATCAATAATTTTCCTATCAATTCTAGATATTTTTTTCTTAAAACTTCAGCATACTTCACAATGTGGTAACTAAAACGTTTCTGCTGCACCTTTCGTTCATTGTGCAAAATTATTTCTTAATCAAGAGAAGAGAATTCAATTCGTTCGCGAGAAACTTTTAAAAGAAATATTTTTTTGTTGTGGATTTCGACCTTTAAGAGATACAACGTCTCATACGGCGAAAGGAGAGAGAGAGAGATAGAGATGAATAAATGAATTTTCCTGAATTGGCAAATATTTTTCAATTATGTACAAGGAGGATAACAATTCCGTTAAATATTGAAAGAGAGAAATTTCATTTTTTTTTCTTGATGAATATTTTTATGTTTATCACGTTTTCGTGTAATAATTCAAAAATAAGAATTCAATGCCGTGCATCGTACGTTTAAGAAATATTTTTTTTTGGTTGGAATTGTCATCTGGATCTGACCTAAACCAAAGCTTGACGGGCTTATAAACAAAAAAAAATGATGTTTAGTATCTCATTTTTTTTTCAACAATCTCCAAAACGTCTTATCTTTCTTTTTATTTTGTAAGGCATATTTTTGTTCTAATATTTCCTTGTTTATTCCAAAATCAATAATTCTTCTTCTAAGAAATTTCTAATGACGTGTGTCTACTTTTCTTTAGTTTTTTTTCTTCTCATAATACGAAGTTTTTCATTTCTATCAAAATAAAAAGTGAAAACTCTCGAAGCCTACAGCCAATCAGTTCAGTGATATTTTGTTCGTCGTCTCAGGGTTTGGCTTGAAGTTTTTGTGTTTGCGATTGGCTGCGTTGCTCGTGCATTCATTCTCAGTTTTTCTTCTCGATCATGTCACAAGAACAAACGAGCTTTGAACGAAAGAAACCGAAGGAATTGTTGTTAAAATTGTTTTTATTATTTTCGACCCATTTAGAGAATTTCAGAGATGAAAACTGAAACAATTAAATTGAAAACAAATGTGAGATAACGTTTTTCTTCTTCCTCGTCTTCTTGTCTTCTGCAAAATGTCAAGAGAGGCATTAGGGAGTTTCTAAGAAGCGCAATACTTTAACGTACAAAATTCACTCGTGACTCCTTAGACGTAAGTAATTTGGCTTTTTTTTTTGGTTTTCAAAAATTGTTTTTCAATTATTTCTCAAATCATTGTTTGCCTTGTTATCCCATCATCGCTGGAAACCAATTGTGTTTACTTATCAATTCAATATTTAATTGCAGAAATACCCTGTATCCTATTTATTTATATCATCAACTTTACTGTATATAAATATAGTGTTACCTTTAATATATAAATATTGATTAGGGACCTTACCGTACAAATAATTCTAATTAACCTTTTTTCTTCCTTCATCTCTTACTTCGTTAAAATTATACAAAGTTTTACTTCATTTTCAATTATTTTAAACTGATTTACTGCTTGATAAATCATTCGCAAAGTGTAGATAGTTAAATTGTTAGTTTTTTTTTCATCTTTCTTAAAATGTTAAATTTATCAAAATGAATGATTCGTCACTACTATGACATGATACAAAGCTCAATAATGAAGCTTCATGCTAGTTTTGCATTTCATAGGCTTCTTCTGTTTTGAATTATAGTGCGGTCAAGTTTTTTTTTTGTTCTAGTTTTGAGCGCAAATTAAAAAGTTAGCGTAAGTGAAACTCAATGTGCTCTATTTGACTGAACATCAACGAAAAGTTTTTTTTTTATTTTTTAGGGGAAAGCTTCATTTCATTTTGAAAGCATAAAAGTTTCTGTCGGTTTAACTCGAAAAGCAATTGTCGGGGGAAAGTTTGAAGATTTTCTAATTTTTTGCTCCGCTTTTTTTGGACTTAAAAATAAATTACCGTTCTCTCAAGGCAAATTTCGCTATTATCCTTGTTTTCTTCATTTAAGATATATTTTTGTGTTGTGTGGTCTCAAACATCTTTGATAATTATCAAATTTCGATATTTTTCTTTTTTTTTCATTAAGTAATAAATGCAAATGGACTGAAATGGCACCTTGTTATTTTACATTTCCAAATTTGATCAAAGAGAATTTGATAAAAATACTTCGAGAGAAATCTGATATTTACGAGATTCAAATGTATAATAATTTTATGTTTTTTCTTCTTATGCAAGTTATTTTCCTTTTTTGTCTCGCAATTCGCGTGAATCGAAATGAAAATGAGAAATCTATTTCCAAGCATCATCAGAGCCGTCCCTTTCAGTCATATTTGAAAATCAGTACTTGCCGTACTAACATTTCATTTAGTTAATCGGTATTTGAAATGATATGGTGCAGTGTTTTTTTCTTCTTCAACTTCTCTTCTCATATTTGTTATCAAAATGTTTCATTTTGGACTAAAATCTAAACTAAGCTTTCATGATGAACTTTGATGAGAAGAAGATTTGTCACTTTTGGCAAATATGCAATGAACGTTTGAAGAAATATTTCTTTAAAGGAAAGAAATAAAAACAAAATTAATTACTCTCGCTCCCACAATGTGTGACTTTCTCAATTTTTGTTTATCTACGAACACTGAAATATTGTGCAAACCCCGGATTGAACAAAATCTTTTCGCTATTGAACGTGGATGGTTGTAAAACATTCAATTCACAGCCCACTTGTGGAATTTTATAGCTCGTTGGCCACATCATCATTTCAACTTTCAACTTGAGATGCATGAGGAACAAAACTTGTTTCTATTTTTTCTTCTTTTGTTTTTAGTTTGATTTCTGTTTAGTAACTCAACATGATGAGAGCGAGATTTCTTGTGCTTGAAGAACGATAAATAATTGATGCAGCGATAACAATGAAACGGCCAAGTCAAAGAGTTTTCGAGAGAAATTGAGTGTGTTTGTGTTATGCAGTAAATTCTAAAAGTTTTACACGATTACGATTAAAAGATAAATATTATTTTGATACTATGCTTACTAAATGGCATGCTCGTTTAAAACTCATGACAGAGAAACTCTATAAATCGCTTTCGATTGCAGAAGAATTCGTCTATAAAGGTTTTCTAAAAATTAGTTGTCTGTAAATATTATTATTATAATTAATAATGACTTAAGTTTGTCTCAATAAGTTCGAAAAGAAATTAATCTCTGGCCAATCAGATAAAACTTCAAGAGTTCTCGTTTAAAATGCTTCTTGAGTTCTGACGACTTCTAATCTCTCTCAGCGTTTTTAAAAAACTTATTGATCGTCTCTTCTCACTTTTACGCTAATTTTTTTTTCTTCTTTTCTTTCGTCTAAAGTTTAACACTTAAAGAAAGAATAAATTTTATTCAATAAAACTGTAAAATGATTTTTTTTTCTTCATTTTCCTTTTAAAATTGGCCAAAAAAATTTTAGTTATATAAGTCATGTCATTGAATAATTTTTTTCCTTCATTTTTTACACAAAATTTGTGGATAATCATTAGTTAGATGAAATAAGTTTTTTTTATGTAATTTTACTCTACTAATTTATTTATTTATTTTTTTTTTGTTTAAAGCTTCGGCTAATGTCTCTCATTTAAAAGATACTTCATCAGGACAATTCAAGAACAAAAATGTTTAGTATCTCGAAAGCGAAAACTTAAAACTTTGGTATTGTGAATGCTCGATTTGAGTCGCTCACTTGATAGACTACTTTTCTAACGCCACAGGACTCTGATTGTTAATAAGGTCTGTTGGCGTCTTTAGGTCTTTTCAACTGAACCTTCAGTCTTTTCATTCCGATTTGGAAACCATTCATCGCTTGAATAGCTGCTTGAGCACTGGCAGGATTATCAAATGAAACAAAACCTGTTGATGAAGAGAGAAATTGTAAATTAAATTTCAATGAAATGGGTTTCAATGTTTGATTGAGAACTTACCGAAACATTTACTTTGGTTTGTAGCGCGATCGATAAAAACTTTTGAACTAATAACGGTGCCGAACGGCATAAACATTTGCATCAACTCGCCATCGCCAAACTCTTGCGGCAGATGATAAATAAAGAGGTTACAGCCTTCGGGTCCCGATATGGAGCATCCTGAGAACATCAGAAAAGGTTGATCAACTATGAGATACCAGAGGAAAAGTGGGAATTTCGTGATTTTTGAATATAAAAAGAAAAAAAAAGAAAAATAAAAACTTTTTTGTTTCATGTGATAAAGAAATTTGTGTTCTTGTAAGTAAAGATATTTTGCTCTCCATAGAACCAACGATAAAACAAAATTAAATTGCCAGCAACACATCCGTTGAAAGCTCTTTAGTGTAGACACTGTTTCAACATGTAAGAAGACATTAATCTCATGCGATAAGAAAGAACATTCACAGAAATCATAGAGAGCGGAGAATACGAATTTGATATAGACAACAAATACGCAAAGAATGCTTTGATAAGAGACTTTCATTCAGAGCAATCTTTTCATTTTGTAACTTTTAAAAGAATACCTTAAATTTTCAGAAAGAACTGACGAGTTTGCTTACCTTCGCGTTGAGCTGGAACAGCAGCCATTTGCTGAGGAATTGCTTGTGGGAATTGTCCATACACGGCAGGATAGGCTGTTAAATAATGTTGAACAATCAAGAAACATTTAAAATAAAATCACATGAAGACACATCAATTCATATTTATATTTCAATTCATCAGATAATTGGTTCTTTGTGATTTAGGATTAAAAAATTTATGAATAAATCATCAACTCATTATCAACGCCTCCCCACAAAAAAGTCTGTCCCTTGAATGTGTGCTTAGCAGCACCTGATTTGAAAGTTAACATTTTTGTTACGTAAATAAAGTTTTTTTCTTTCTCTCTGGCAAACTGAAATTTTTTGATTAAAAATGTAAAAGTAACAACCTCAAACGCTTTTATAATGGATATTTATACCCTTCCATCCCTCTCTTTTCTGAATATTTTTTTTACATTCAGTTAACCGTATGTGGCTTAAGTTTTAACACCCAGCACGGCACATACGGTTTTGTGCGGAAAAAAGGACGACGACATAGAAGTTTGCCTTTCAACTGTTTCATTAGCAACAAAGAACCATCTGATTTGCTATTTAATATCAGTTAGTGCAATAAAATGTCGTGACAAATAATCAAATAAATATTCAACATTTATTTAACGGACTTTGACAGCAAACAAAGAAATTATAAAACGGTTTTCTTGTCAAATACGAAACAGAAAAGGAACTTTTATTTTAGGAAGCAAAACACCGAAAACGAAGAAGAAAGCGAGTTCGGGTTTGAACTTACCAACTCCGGGATAAGGCTGGATGCCAGGATAAGCTGCATGAGGTAACGCAGCATCACCGTTTGCCAATCCCTGTGCTGGTATTGAAAGCTGAAGTGCATCTACAGAGAAATCTTTTTCATTAAATTGACGAATGTCATGAGAAAATGTTAATTTCCGTTTCTTACGTCCAGGATACGCTGTATGAGGTATGCCGTTCGAGTAAACAGCTTCGGCTCCAGCTGGTTGACCATTTGGTGTTTGAGCCATGTTGAAGGTTGGCATAGTGGGCGAAGGTAAAGATGTTGCATTAACAGGTTGCCCTTTTTTATTTTAAAATGGATTTCGTGTGGGACAACGAATTGTGATTTTTTTTTTCGTGTGACGACAGAGAAAGAAAATGAAAATGAGTCAGATCATTTAAAAGGAAATTAATATTTTAATTTCTTTTGGAATGTGAATTGGTTCAAGTCAAATAATTAGCTAAGAGATACTCACCACCTAAAGCGTGAGGTATTTGGGTAGCTAGAGCAGCCATCGGATTCATATAAGTGCCTTGCGCAGCTGCCATTAAGGCAGCTTGTTGTTGCGTTTGAGCATAAGCATTGTATGGTCCAAACTGATTAAATACAAAAGGACTTAATAAATTCATGTGGCCAGCCATCTGCTGCATACGTCTTATTTGTCTTTCTTTTTCGGTATCTGCAAATTTCACAACTAAGCTAGAAGATGCTCCCTGCAACAGAAAGAAAGGTTGGAAAGAAAGGTTAATGCTTTAATAAAGAAACTTTGATGAGAATGCTGAACAATTTATTTTTGGTTATCCACCCTTCAACCTTCTCTACAGTGTTGTCAACCCTTCGAGTCAAAGGCAATAAATGTTAAAGTCAAATTTAAAGAAACTGTTTCAGTCGACAAAGTTTGATGATCACAAATCGAGGGAAATTGCATTTACAAATACTTCGTTTCCATTTGCTACCGCTGCAGAGAAGAGATGAGAAGAGAAGAGGAGTTGTAATGATTTTCTTTGAAATGCTCAAATGCAGCGATGCTGGAGTCTTGTCTCGTAAAAAGCGAAGCAAAAACGAATTTGAGGGATATGAAAGGAAAAGTTTAAGTCATTTTGAGTACTTGAGATGGTTGCCTTTGAGAAAAGAAGGAGAATGAGGAAAAGTTTCTCTTCACGTTTTCATTAAAACCGAGAGCACAAAACTCTTGTGAACGGAAACCTATTATCTCTGTAATGTCTGCGAACGAAAATGGAAAACTTTGTTTCACTTTTATGGTCCAGGTTAGGTTTTTATTTGCAAGTAATTATTATCATTGTACGCTCTCTCTGCTTCCTTTAACATGATTAAGCCAATGTGAAGAACAAGTGCAGTAAAAACTAGTAAAAGGGAAGGATGTTTGTACAAAATGTCATTCACAATTTAGGAGAAAAGTTAAACTAAAACTAGAAATGTGTTCATTAGTAGAAAAGCTTTACAAGAACATCTGATGATTGCGTTGAACTTTATTTATGATCGAATTGATTTGAAATTCGCAGCGAGAAAAATCCTTTTCCTTGATGTTGTATCGTAAAACTTTACTGCCCATCCCATAAAGTGTTAAAAAACAATGTGCATTTAGATTATGCTAAATTTTTCAATTCCCTATGAAGGCGAAGCGGAACGGAACAAAAAAACATTAAATCAAGGAAAACAGTTTCGCACATGTGATGATGGCGTACATAGATATCTGCCGGGGGGCTCTCTCGCTTTTTTATATGCAAAGTATAGCATCGGATGGATCGAGAGAATATCGTAAATGACGCAACAGTATCGTGCAATTGCTTGACTTGCCTCATAAACTTCGAAAATGTGTTGCACATGTTTGGAAAATGGGAGTAAATAAAAAGCCGAAATTTTTTTGCAATTCATTCATGGCACGAGTTTGCTTTATGCTTTACATCCTCACTCACTCTCTCTCTCTCAGCTAAATACACGATGAAAGTTTGCCAACAGCGAGAATTGCAATAAAATCGCAACACGTTCTGTGATTGATATGATCTGATCCGAGTCCGTGGATCGAAAATTTAATTTCGAAAGCTGAAGTGACAGCTGAAAAATCATCAAAAATTGTTTCCATTTCCCCAAAAGCGGAGGCGGCTCGGAAGGAGTGTTATCACGTAAGGAACAAATTCCCTACCTGAGTGAACTTTATTTTAAGTTAGAAGTTGTGTCAGTTGAGGGTGAATGAGTTAGATCGAATTTGAGAGCTTCTTGATACTGCTAAGGGTATTTTAAATTAATCGACAGCTTGACAGCTACCGAGGTCAAACCTCCATTCTAAGCCTACTTCATCCTCCCTTTCTCAAAAAGCACTCACTATAAATTACAGCAAACTGTCCCTTTGGAGTCTCTCGAGACTCTTATCGAGATGTAACTTGAAACAAACTATACGCTCTTTCGGTCAGGGACTAAATAAAGTCTACAGCAGGCACGAGAGAAAAATTATTGCGTTTAAACTTTCTAATCACATAAAGACAATAAATTTACAGGAAGAAGACACATAAAGTGCTCAGGGAAAAAGGAGGCCTGGTGAAAAATGAGATTAATTTCACGAAAACATCATTAAACTCTGCGAATGCGCAAAAGGTTTTTTGTTACACATTTCGCTTACACCAGAGTCGAGTTTATCCTAATTTGCGTGCTCAAATGTTTAAACGACAGAACGAGTCGTGTAGTGAATTTTGATTTCGCATCCTTTTGACGACCGTTTAAAGAGTTTTTTATAGACTTTAAATCGTCCAGCGGTCGTCTCGGTAACAGAATAAAATTTAATTCAATAGGAAAATGATTCTTCGTCGTCCCAAAAATTTTCGGCTTTTCTCCTTTTCTTTTATTTATTTATGAAGCTTCGCTTTGATGAATCAAGTTGTCTTCACATTTCTCTCTCAGCATCATAACGTTTCGTTCGTTCCCTCGGATGTAATATCACAGAAAGCAGAATACGTGACATGAATGAGGAATTGCTCACATGAATGCACATAATCTTCAAGATACATTCTGTACTGTCGATTCGAGTTCGTGAACTTTGAAATTCTTTCTGATTTATGCTTCAACAATTGGCTCCACTGAATTCCAAAATAAAAAAAACTTCTCTCAAAGCAACCAAACAACAGAAACTCAGCAGTTTCATCGTTAAGATAGAGGAGCAGAGGAATAATCTCCATCAGAGATATTTGCATGATCAATTTTGATTCAAAAAGTTCCGAGTGAACAGGTTTCGAGAGAGCACTTTATGACACGCTCGAAGAAGCCAATAAAGTTGGAGATAATATAAAACGAGTGTAACGCTTTATCATAAACACGTTGACTGTTCTCCGATAAATCTCGATCTTTTCTGCTTTAGTTTCGCTCGATTGTCTTAGGTGTGAGGTTATGTGGAGAGAAGAGGTTGACGAAGCGAGCGAGCGAGCGATTCTGATAATAAAATAATACAAAGGATGACTTTGCAGCCAAAAGCTCGTAAATTTCAATGTTCTCCTTAGAAGGCGATGCATAGAAACGATGACTGCTCTCATCGCAAAAGAAGGAGGAAAAATTCTGTTCATGGCAGAGAGATTTTTTTAAAAACGATTTATTTTATTGCTCAATGCTTTTAACGCTCCTCGGTATCGCAAATCTCCTCCTTTTAGCAAGCAATGATGATGATTTTTACGATCCTTAAGAACGAGAGTAGAAATGAAAAACGTTGTTTAAGTAAGCGAAAAATGAATGAGAGTCCCTTTCAATTCCTTCTCCACACATTTTCAAAATCAATGGAAGCGGAAAGTCGTAAAGTTTCGAATGCTTGATTATGATAACTTCCTTTGATGGAGTTCTCACAGCAGCAGCAACGACAAAGACGAGCGACAATATGCGAAAAGGAACTCGCGAGTTAAACTCATTTGCTTGTGTTTAAATTTAAATATTCGTTAAGCTCATTTTGATGAGCTTTCAAGGAAGGAAAGGAAACAAAGTTATCAAAGAAAAGTGTTGTAACACGTCTCCGGGAAATTCCTTTTATACACAAGCCACAATCATCATACGAAGTCATAACGGGTAAATTATTTAGTAACGAGCTGAGGCCTGGCTTGCTCAAGTGAGTGAGAGTGAGAGAGAACAAAGAAACGGGAAGTTAAAGGTGTTCTTTATTAAAATAATGATACTCGACATGCCTTTTGTTATAACAACCCCCTTAGCAACACAAGAGAGAATGGAGAGAGAGAGAGGCTGTAAATGTAAATGTTTATTAAAATAAACGTTCTCGTTATGACTTTCGTTATTTTTGAAGATGCGTTGAGAATGAAAAGAAAGGTGAAGTCACCACTGAAGGTAAATAAAGAAGGAAGATAATGGATAAATTTCAATTCACATGTTGCTCGTTTTAAATTTTCAAAAGGCCACAAGCCAAGCGATGAAAGCGATTTACATCTTCATAAGAAACTCTTATCGTCTCTTTACGAATTGCTCGCATGGGAAATGTTTCCAGCAATTTAAAGTTAATGAGGCTGTGTATGTATGCTAACGTAAACATGAATAAAGTTAAGAGACTCTTGAGGAGACTTCTGCTATTAGACAATTGTGCTGCTTATTGCAATTTCGTTTCGAAGCTTGAAATTAACCACAAAACTTTGAAAATCATTTCAAGACGCGCAGACGTAGCATTTCGAAAGCAAATCAATTTCAATCATGACGAGGGAAGATTTCACATTTATCATTCAACCATATTTCAGACTTTGTCATCTTTCTTTGGCTCCATGATAAATTTGAAATATTTGAACAGATTAGATCAGTTAATGTCTTCATCATCTTCTTCTTGAATTTTCTTCGGAACTGTCTTCATTTGCAGGATTAATTTGTTCAGCAAATCTCTTGAGACGAAACGGGGAAAAGAAAAGTTTTGATAAATTTACTCACTGGCATAGTTTGACTACCGTGTAGACTTGTGATAGCTGCTTGAGCTTCCGGATGTGAGCTAAATTTTACAAATGCACAACCTAGAATGAGAAGAAGGAAAACGAGAAAAATTAATGACAAACATTCGAACAGATTCGACGACAAATCGAGATCATCTGCTGCTTTGCTTCCGAATCGAAACAAATTCTCCGACTGCAATAAATGAAAATCTGAAAAGCCCCAAATGCCTCTTGCTACTTGTCGTTATCAACAAGTTATATGCAACAGTGCCATTCAGAAATGTTCCCGAGCTGAATACGAAAATTTTCTGTGTTTGTGAAAAATATCTGAGGATATAGAATCGCCTGCCAACAACAACAACAATGAGAGAAGAGGAAATTTTCCACTTAAATATATTTTCAACTAGTTGCTTAAATAAATGGAAAATGATTCCGGAGAACTATTTTTTTTTGTTCGTTCGCAAGAATACTTGGCTCTTTGGCACATCGAGGAAGAGAAAGAAGGAACAAAAAACTTTTTGTGAATTGCCTTCTAGAGATGCTCGACTTGTTTCTCACACCATTAAGACTTAGGAAGGAGAAGTCGCAAAAACGTTTTTAGTTTCATTTTAAGAAATAAACGGACGATTATTATTAATACTTCAAAGCGCCGTCAATAAATGATTCCGAGCAGAGAGAGTAGAAGAAAGAAACCGTAAAATAATTATTTAGTCCATTATCTCAATAAATTTTTAATGTTCATTGGAAGCAGAGTTTTTCTTTCTCGAGAGAAAAAAAAAAGTTTCTCATTTAGTGCCGAAAAGCACTTTCGTGCTTCACGGCTTGACAGGCAAACGAAACGAAACGGAATCGGATTTAAATGAAATCCATGGAAACGGGGCATGGAAGAATCAAGACGAGAGCAACTTTTCAATTAAAATAGTAAAATCAACACATTGTCGAAAGGGAATTACGAAATTTTCCTCATTTTCCCTCTTCATCCCTCCCTGCTTCATCACTTCAAACCCGTCAAAAGCAATTTCCATTCAATTTAAATTTCGAAATCAGTTTTCTCATTTTCCCTGCTTTCGCTTTTTCCCCGTCTGCCAGTTTCAAACATGTAAGAGCTTACATTGTGTTTGTGTTCTCTGGTGCCAAGTCTATTCGTCGTTTTACAAGATGGCAAAACATTTTTTGATTCCTAAAGATTATTCACAGAAATTAATTTCCTTTTCGTCGTCGTCAGGCTTCACATCATTTGCGCTCTTTGTAACCAGACTTGAAGGAAAATCTCTTGAAATTTAATCTTTTGTCTCATCAAATTAAGTTTCAGATTCGACGCGCTGAATCTGTGAGCTATCAAATTATGATTTATTTTTAAACTCCTCAACGTGATCGTTGATATCGTCGACTCGTCTGAACCATACGCATAAGTTATCTAAGAAAATTATGTTTCATGAGATGTCGAGCGGAGCGAGTCATGTAAAGCTTCATTGTATTGGTTGTCTATCTGCTTTCTACACATTTCATGTCGTAAAACCTCTCTCTCTCACTCTGTGACGCCTAATGCTCCTTGAATTTAGGAAATTTATTAAAATCTGCTCGAATTTCTCAAATGATCCTATTCATGATGCCACATACATCAAACTCAAAATCACTTACAGCTGATATTTCATGTTCGGAATTATTTTCTATCAAAAAGTTCAAGCTCTGTTGACGACGATGAAGCAGAAGAAGGAGACGACTTTCTCATCCATCCCAACTCTTATAACTTTACGACATTTGCTGTTGTCTGAAGATTTAATTATTATCGTAGTTTATATTTTACCCTTTTCTCTAATGTCGATTTAAATATCTTATGTCTGAGCAGTGACTCTCACATGCCGAAAACGCTTTTTTGAGACGAAGGCAAAGTCTAAGTTAACTTTAAAAGTAAATTGAAAATCTTTTTGAAGGCGTTTGGAAGGTGTAAAGTAAAAACTTCTCTCGGCATCGTAAAATTTAATGTAATTTCACTTCGTCTTTCGAAGGAGGAAAAAGTTCAAATTATTATCAAGTCATTAAATGTTTCCTTCCATTCTACCGCTTTATGCGAAGCTGATATTACTGAGAGATCAAACTAAAGGCGACGAAAAATTTAATGGAAAGCGAAAGGAGGCGAAAGACTTTTCACAAAAGAATAAATTAACGAAAATAATTTACGTTTGAGTTTAGAAAATAACGAGAACGTGTTGATTGCGAAAGAGAATCTCCATTGATACGGAAAATTCTTCGGAAAAGCAAGAAACAAGACAATTTTCTTTTCCACCCCCGCACGAGAAAGAAAAAATATTTCTACGACGACGAACGACGTATTATTATATTTTCTGTGTAAGTCTCCTGTGAATTCCTGTTCATCACAAAAGCAGAAGCTCGTCCTTGTTGGCCTCGTATCACCTTCGCTGGCTTGACAATTTTACCTCCATCAAAGTAACGAAACTTATTGACATTTCCTTAATTTACTTTTTCCATTCCTCAGTGTTTCTTCATCTGCGTTATGTGGTGATATTTGTGAAATGTGAAACTTTGACGCAAGACGGGGAAGCGACACGGGAAAATATATTTTCGAGTGAAAATTGTTAAGTTTACAAACTTTCGCACTCTAATCTCACTTTGGATCTTTAAAAACTTTAAGACAGGCACCTTCTGCATTTAATGTCGTCGTTTCGAAAAAAAATAAAGAGAAACATTGTTTAACAAAGACTTGCGAGTCTGTAGTCGCTTTTATGAGTGAATATCTGTAAATAGAGTGCCTCGGGAGACAATATTAAAAGGCACAAGCAGAAAGAGATATTAAATTTAAGATTATACTAAATCTATTTACATAATCATATTATAATTTTTCTCCTTTTTTTTCGGAAAAAAGAAATGTTCTCGACGAGCAGAAGATTCTTAGAGCGCAAGAAGAGAAATGGCAAATAATCCAATGGAGTCGAGTCTTGCCGAAGAGTGAAGGTGGATAATTCAATTTGTGACAAGAAAATGTTGGGGAAAATGAATGGAAAAGAGGGCGAAATGTTATCAGCAGTGATTTTCGTCGTCTAAATGAACAAAAAGAAATTCTAATTTCTTGAATAAATTTTCAAAGCTTCTTTTTATAACTTAATTGGCTATTTATAAATGGTACTTCGCTTTAGCCTCGCCGTCGCATGGCTGCTCATAAATTTATAAAATCATCTCAAAAATTGAAGGTTTTATTGAGGGTCACGTCATTTCAATCCGCTTTGCGATATTGAAAGAAATAAAAATATTCCATCGAACATCATTTAATGGCGATTTGCATGAGAATAATAAAAAAGTCTTCGTCTTCGACGAGTGTTCGATGAAGCGATTAGAGATGCCATTTGGTAATGAATTATTTCAATTTGATTTCTTAATCTTAAGAAATTCCCTTCTCCATTATCATCAGCGAAGAAGTTTTTCTTTCTTGTAATGAACTTCGTTGATTCCTGTTTCAACTTTTTAATTCCGCTAATAATATTTTCCCCGAGTTTAATTGCATTTCTTTCTCTCATCTCTAAGAGAGAGAAAGCGTCAAAGAATAAAAAAGAATTTCGTTGAACTTTTAATTTGTATTCATGCAAACGAACGAAAATAAATTAAAGTTCTTCCTTCGACTGAGTGAGAGTGAGAGAGACTTCATGACATGGAATTAAAAAGGGAAAAATAGTTTTCATGCGAACTCTTCATTGTCACTAATGTAAATTTATTGAAATCACTTACCTTTACTGGTGCCGTCTGGTCCACGTAAAATGGTACACTCTTCGATTGTTCCAAAGGCGCTGAACAGTTGTCTCACATCCTCTTCATTTTGTTGCTTACTTAACATACCAACAAAAAGTTTTCGATCTAATTAGTTATCGAACAAGTCGTCGACATGTTTGTCAACACCAAAAAAAGAAATTTTCAGGAGGAGAAAATTATTGAAACGGAAGTTGATCAGAAAATGCAAAGAACAGGAGGAAATTGCATTTTTCGTAAGCGTCAAGTAAAATCATGAATTGAGGATGGAGCGCGTTCGATGTTTTGATGATTCGATGAGTTTTGATTAGTTTTTCAATTTGGTTTTTGATTTTTTTTTTGTTTGTTTGTTGGTGCGGTTTACGAACACAAAAGTTTTTTTTTTCAGTTGCCAATTACACATAAAAAAGAAAAGAAAAGAAAAATACACAATAATTAGAATTTTTATTCAAAAATGCTTAAAAAATTTGTTTTAATTTTTCAGTTTTTCGTTTGGAAAGTGGAAGGGGAAATTTATTTCTTGGGATTGAACGAGTTAGATGCAAACTGGTTTGAAGGTAATTAAGATTAAGTAACTTCAAATATATTTTTTTTATCGGCCAATTGGTTGGACATAACAAAATCTTACGAACGACATTCTAAAAATTCACTAACGACCATCTAAAAATACAGAACTTGAGAATCTTTTCTATTTGAATTCTCCCTCTTCTTGTTCATCGGTCAATGGCTTTTTCTATTAGTTTCTCATAAGCGCAAAACAACTTACTTCATCCATCAAAGCTCTTTCTTATTAAAAAGCTCTCGCTCATTTGCTCGACTATCGTTTGGGCATAACATAACAACAATGAGATAAACGTAAACATGCTGAACTGACTGACCATCAGACTGCAAAATTAAGCAAGTCTGTATACGCAATCCCTCAACAATCTCATCGTCTTCTTCATTATGAAAGCGATGAGATAAATCGTACGCATGTGTTGTAAGCCGGGGAGAAGTTGGATGATGAAAAGGTCTTCATTGAGTCAAAAACCTTTCCTGAATTTTAAACCTGTTTTCGTTTTGCTCTCAACCTCAAAAACTCGGTTCTTATCACACTCACACACACACACACAGAATGAACACACAAGAAAATGGATATTCTAAAATTAGAAAACTCATTGCATTGATTCGAGCTTTAGGGTTTACTGTGTGCTGAGCATATTTAAGTTTGATCTTCGGTCGTCGTTGACGTCTTCCCTTGTGCTTTGAGGGAACCTCTCTCTCTCTGCTGATGTCATGGAAATTTAAATCTCTTTCCTTAAAGCAGTCAACATGACTGTTTCAAAAAAAAATATCAGAAAAGCATCAGGAATTGAACGATAGAGAGAGAGAGTGAGTGAGAGACATTTGACTTGAAAGATAAGTTCACAACAAGCAATATCGTCTACGGAGTCGATTTCTTTAGATCTGGCAAATCCAATCGATATTCCCTCATACGATAAGACGAAGCAGCTCTTAAATTGATATCTCGTGAATTGTATGCTTTCCTCAACAACCAACATCGAATCGAATCTTTCCTGGGGTTAGATGATGAGTCGGTTATCGATTTTTATTCAACGCATGGGTTTCTTTATTTTGGTCCGATCTTATATTCTCCAAATCACAAATGACATACATAATCATCGTGCGTGTGGATGTTCATTGTTATGGTATTCTTATCGAGCCGAAAAATGGCTCAACATCCATAATTGAATATCAAGGAAAGAGAGTGAAAAAGAGAAAGTGAGGGTGGAAACATGGAAAATATTCGAATCGCATTTTCTTTCGATTCGGCCGAAGGTTTTTATTTCTGATGAATGAAATGACCGATAATCGAGTGGCCGAGGGAGTTTGCGGCAACCACAAAAGGAAGGCGATTAAAATCAATAATCTATGCAGACCATTTGGGAAAGAAGAAAAAAATTAAAATATACGTCGAGTAAGGTAAAAGCAGGTTTTGTGAAAAACCGATCAATAGATTTTAATAATGGAAACGTCGACGTGGAAATTTTGTAGAGCGTAAAGCAGAGAAAACTCGAAATCATCAATTTTTAATGAACAATGGGGCTTATGCTTTCCTCTGCCTCTTTTTTCTTCTGACAATAGTGAAATGTAAATTAATTAATAGACAGAGCGATGATTAGTTGGAAGGAGTTTCCATCGAAGTTTCCATTCGAATGGATTATTTTACTCACAGCAAAGTGATAACTCTTTGTTTTCCCCTTAATCGAATGAATATGCGAAGACTTAATCATAAGCTTTAGTAATAAAGTGTAGGCAATTCGTCCTAATTCACTCTTTCGGCTCTCAATGTCTGAGAGAGAGTGAAGGAACGAAAAAAAATCATCAATGAGAACGGAAAATTCATTAAGTCAAACTACAATGGCATCACGAAAAACGACATTTTACGACACCATGACAAAAGTCACCTTCAAATGTGATACGATATCTTTTAATTTATCAAAGCTCTATCATTAATGGAATCTCTTCTTTTCCAATTTCGTTCTTTCCCTTGTTCGCTCAACCAATTGTGCGTGTGTATTTTAATTTTGTTGTGAGAAGAATTCCTTTTTTTTCCTTGCTTTCTGCGTATCACATTCCGAAAGGTTTGCCTTTTATCCATTTAGTAACAACAGCGAGTAAAAAACGAGTATACGAATATTTATTTATATAAAGAAAACTCTTACTTCATAAATGGAGCGTTGAGAATTCCTTATTAAGTGGGATAAGATGCGTGAAGGGAGAGCTTTATATGATGAATCCACTCTTTGTTTATGTTAACGATGCGTAAAGTTCTTTTCTCGCATGAATTTTTTACATCAAACACTTGAGCGTACGTGTTTTGATCTCTCTCTCTCTGTTTTGTCAGTTAGTCACTGTCTTACAATAATAACCTTTAGTCACAAGTCTCAGTTTCAACTAATTCAATTAACTTGAGAGATATCAATTTGATTATTATTATTATTATTATTTCACTGTTGTGATATGAATTGATTTGAATTTAACTTAGAGATAGGTCGGAGGAAGAGGAGGCTTCGAATAAATCTGCAGTCACGTTTCCACATAAATCTGCAATAAAAATAACGAGCAGGGAAATATTGTTCTTAATATGATTTGAAGAACAACTGAAATTCTCGTGAGGAACATAAAACAAAACAGAACTCAAATGATTTCGATGACATTTAAACTTTAAATTAGCAGAGAGCAAAGTTTTTTCTTTTAACCCAACGAGACCATCAATCAATTTACGTTAATTTGTGGGTTGATTTTAATTACGAAACAAACTTGTTCTCCGTATACAGCGGAATGACAGCAGGCAAAGAAAAGTCGTCGCTTGATGGGGAATTAGCATCTAAATAATTCATAATCAATTCCACGTTAAATATTTAATGCGAGGGAAGAAAAAAAAGGGGAGAAAGGAAAACTTTTCACTTTCGTTCGCTTTAATTAGGAAACTCGTCTTGAGCGATGAGAAAGCATTAACGAATATTTACTCAACAGAGAGCAGAAAGAAATTTCATTGTGTTAGCTTCAAACCTTGAAATGGAATTGAAGGAGGCTTCAGTCTTCATCAAATAAAGTGATTCCGACTATCAAAATAGATTTTCTTGAGCAATCAGAGCAAGACTTGGGACTCTCAAGGAGCTATATTTGCAATTGATATTAAAATTACTTCAAATTTTAACTTCGTGAGATTCCATTGTAATATCCGTTGTTCTATCTCGAATGAGAATTGAAGGGAGCGGGAGGGTGAGTCGATGGGTTTGGGTAAAGGAGCGAAAGGAAGCCATTAAACGAATTAATATTTATTCAGGACTTGTAAAGCAGATGAAGAGATGCGAGAGCCGAATTTGTTATTTTCAGATTCGCAGAATTATTTTGTTTTGCATTTCGAGCTTTTTGTCCGAGAGATTTTCATTTTTCCGGGGGAGTGAGCGCATTTATTTACATTTTCACTTTACAGCTTAAGATTTTAATGATAAATTTTAATGAGTAAATTAGCGCAAATGTTGAATGACCTCTCAGGAATATTTTTTTGTTTAACGTGCATCATTCATTAGCAGAAAAAAAGTTCTCCCTTCTCTCGTGGAAAAATGTTTCTTTATTTTTCTGCACATGCTGAGCGAACGCTCGTTCGCTCTATCAAAGCATAAATTTCCTTTGATGAATTTTTAAACAGCGCTCATGTTCTTTTTGATATTACGTTACAGCACTTTACGAATAAAATGCAAAAAAGGTAAACAATTGAGAACATGAACAAGTGAGAGCGCTTTGCGGCAGCGAAAAACTGAATAATTAAAAATTAAGAATTTTTCGTTTTATCTCATGCTCGTTCCCACTTGAATCATAAAAAGCGAGCGATAAATATTTTCGTGTAGACATGGAAACGCGCAATTTGAATTTATAAAATCATATTTGCCGACGTTTAAGGAGACAACAAACTTGCTTTTGCGAGCATTGTCTGATTGCTCGTTTCTGCCACTCGCCTCCGTTTCTGACGAAATGCTCTAACGTGCAAGAGGGGAGCCATAAAAATAATAATAATAACGAGCATCTCGTTTGGTTTGGGGTGAACCCATGAGATTTTAATGAGGTGCGAGTGACAATGTCAGGGAAATCAGAGGCAGAAAATAGCAAAACTAAATTCTAAATTGTTTAGGTCTTTAAAAACTTTTTCCATCCCCTTAGCTTTCCCTCCTAAGTCCTCTCACCCTTCGTCGAAGCATAAAACGCTTTCAAGAAGAAGTTTATGAAACTTTAAACTAGTTTCTTCTTAGAGCGACCCCTCCCCCTCAACAGCCACTTCATTCAAACACTTTCAAGTGAAAATTGAAATTCTTTTTTGAATAAAAGTCTAAATGTAAAATGTCAAAAAAAGGAAAACAAACAATAATAACTGAAATTGAAAAACTTTACCGCCTCAACATTTTTTATTTCAAGAGAAGTTCATGTGCCCCTTTCAAACGTTTAAGAATTCATATTTAAACATTCCTTTCTTCCAGCGATCTCTCGCTTGCTTCTTTCTCTCACTCCCTTCCGGCACCCTTGAGAGCTCCATTAATAAAGAAACTACAGAAGGCGAAAAGTTTTTTCGCTTTTCTATTAAATAAATTTGGTGGAAACAACATAAAACACTTTTGTCGTTTTTCCTTAGTCAACTGAGGCGAGTCGAGGGGAAGGAGGCGACCGAGTCAAGAACTAAACATTTTCAATGAGTTCTAACCATGTTGTTGATGTTTCTCTTTTAACTCGGTTTACATGCTCGGGTTTGTTTTTCGGGACGAAAATATTTCTTTCGCTCGCTTGTAATTACAGAAATTGTTTGCTTGAGAAATTATCTTGAAAATTGAGATATTTTATCTCGCTACGCAATTCATTTGCACGATTTGTTAAACTTTTCTTTGAATGGCGTTTCTTAAAACAATGGAAATTCTCGAGTAGTTCGAACGGTATCTAATTACGCATTATCCGCGATCTAATCCTCGTGCAGACAGCGACGGATGAAAGATCATAATCTGCCGTTTTCGTCAGTCATGCAAATTTCTAATTAAATGATCCATAAAAACTCAAGTTGGATTACTCAATGTGGGCGCTCTCGATATTATTCTACGTTACAACATCAATTATGAAAAAGTTTATTTTGTAATTTTCTCACAACATTAAATGGAAAAACCATAATACCTGGCTTATTGCTTCCAAGCACTTCCTGATTTTGACAGGCTTAATTCATTCTAATCTTCAAGCGCAACTTATTATTTTATATGTTTTATCTTTATGCCTTTCAAAGCCCTCACTTTCTTTGAATATTTTAAGAGTCTTTTGCATGCGAGAGCTGACCTCAAAGTCAAAGCGGCGTTCGAGCAAGAAATTGTACGGAAACTTTTTTCTTTCGCCGCTTCGATGAGTCGAACGAGTTTTTCATGCCCCAACTTAAGCTTATTGGATGATAAAATAAATGCACGTGATATCCTTTTCGTGTAATTTAGCTTTCTGACTAGTTTTCTAGTTTATCTCGAAGAAAAGTTACATTCACTTTATTATGAAAAGCATTTATCTCGCTTTCCTTTGCCGATTATTTCTTGCGAGAGGTAAAAGTTCAATGTGTCAGATTACCAAGGAAATTAATGCTCGATGTAATAAAATGGAATTAACATGTTCGTAGATCATATTTCGTCGTAGAGAAATTTCTTTTTTATGATAAACTCAATCAAAAGTTATGAAAGAGGGAAGATCTTCTTTTGATTCGACATAGAAATGAATTATTAATTTCACTAGCGAGATTATAATTTGCTCTTTTCTCTTCTGTCCTTTCTCTCTCTCTAAGAGGATTTCAACTTTTCTTCATGATTAAAATGACTTCAACATGTCAAAATGCTTCGAGGAGTAGTCTTACGACTAGACTGGACTTCTTCTTCGACGTTGAAATGTAAAACCTTCTCAGGCAGATGCGAAAGAAAAAAAAGAAAAAAGAATAAAATGCCTCGAAACGTTTCTCGTTTTATTAGTCAAAGAGTGACAAGTGCTTACAAGCGCTGGAGTAAAAAGTATGCGTGGAAATTGCCACACAAGCGTAAGTGTAAATGTGGAAAAACAGAGGAAAATACAGTGAAAAGATGTTGAAGAAAATTTCATTGATTTTCTCTTTTGGCTACAATGTTTTTCTCGACTGCTTCTCCCTCTTCGTCGTCCTATGTTTCATATTTTTATGTATCATTCCCTTTCTTCTTAAGCATCATCGAACGGTGATAACAGCGCCGCGTGTTTCTTCTTTTTTAAGGGAGAAAGAAACTGCTTACCAAGTGTTTTTCATCCCCCAATAACAATAAAGTCAGAAGAGATTCGAGAGAGAGAGAAAGAGAGAGCGAATGGGAATGAAATCACAAGAATAATTCTTGGACATTAAAGAAAATCGCAAAAGTTAAAGACAAAAATATTTTCTTCTCTCGGAAAAAAACATTTCTTGTTTCTTTTTGTAATTCTTATGGACTTGTTTGTCTGTTGTGCATTCAAACGAAAATACAATCTCCCTGTAATTTTCGTTTTTCGTCGTAATTGCTTGCGATTAGCGAAATTCTCTGTGTTCCCCACAAAGTCTCTCGCTTCTCGTTTTATTTTGCGACAGAAACGAACGCTTTCGAAACAGATTCTAATCTACAACAATGTTTAATGAAATGCGAAAAGAAGAAGAAGGAGAGAGAGTGAGTGCGAGACTCGGAAAATCAATGGTGAATAGAGAGAGGTATTAAGGAATTTCTTTCTTAAAGAAAATCTATTTCATTAAGCTCGCGACTACTGAATTAAAGCTTTAATCTCTTTGTTGGTTATTTTTCATTCTAAATGTGTCGTTTTTTTCGTCGGAGAAAAGATTAAATGAGGCGAGGGACGAGAAGAGAGACAGGCGAACTAACTTACCACCACGATTTTCACTATCCGATTGTTTAACTTGAATAGGACGGTTCATCTGTAAGCAGAAAGAAAGAAAATTCATGAATAAATTAAGTGTTTCGCTTAATTAAATTTGAAATATATTTCTTTAGATTGAATTAACACCCTCAGCTCCAACGTCGCCCCATTCCAATTTTCCGTAATTTTTACATGCATATTTAATTACGCTAACTGCTCACAAATGAATTCGAAAAAGCAAAACAAAACTATACACTTTGTTTCCGCAAATTAAGGCATTTTCGGTGAGCGAGCAGAAAATTTCCACCTCAATTTATACTTCCATCGTTTACTTAACAACATAGACGCTTCTTAATTGTTGCTGACTTTAACACAATATTTTTGCTTTTTAATGTGGATTAAAACTCTCGACACAACTATTATTATTCCACAGCTCGTAAACACGAGCTCCAGTCAACCGACACTAAACCTCCAAACGAAGGCGAAGAGGAACAAAAACCAAATAAAGGTAATTTTCGCCATGAAGCGTTTATTAAGTTGAGAGAGAGATTGGAGTTAAAATATAACAAGGGCGTGTTGAGTCCTTTTCTTGCTTAAGCTTTTATGAAACATTTTTCGGTGAATAAATTAACACCCAGAGCTCGTGGTGGAGACGAGACAAGTTATAGTTAGCTAAGAGAGATGAAGAAGATGAAGAAATCTTGAAGATTTAATCAGAGAAAGTTTTGAGCTTCTTATCGCACAGGACGAATCATCATTGGCATAGTTTTCTTCAAGCAAATTGTTCTATTTTCATCCAGGAAATGCTGACGAAAGAGTAACTTTTGTATTTCATCCACAAAAAGCGAGTTTATCATGGCGATACTTGTAAATTGAGATAACGAATCGATTTCCTTCGAAACGAATTTTACTTATTGTCAACAAAGCCATAATAAAATTCAACGTAATCTTGATCAGTTCAAAGGAGCTTCGAAAGCAATTGAACAACACCAACATTCCAATTTTCTGTCTATGCCTTGTGTTTCTCTAGTTTAAGGCACAAACGCTCCCATTTTTACACTTCCATTCTATTCAAAAGTACGTGCTCACCAAGTAAATAAAGGTAATACGAACGAGAAGAGGAAAAAACACTCTTCACCCGCACTTTGGAAATAATCAATAATTTTGTGATATTAAGGCATTTTTTTATTCGGTATGAGTGCCGTACAAATCGATGTTTTGTTTCACGTAATAAATAGAGACATAATGCACACCTTTCAGTAACTTTTACGCAGCCCCTATGTAAGATGGGTTTGTACGGTAATTGCGTGGACATTATCAGATGGGAAATTTAAGATTGAAAACGATTTTGTTTACTTTGTGATCAGAAAACATTAAAATCTTATCATAACTCGACATCATTGGTAAACAAACCCTCTCACTCTTTCGCTTTTCCCTATCGAGCTCTTCAAATGATTGAAGTGTGTGCGTGAATTTGATTTTTGCTTTACATTTTAATTTATTAATTTTTCTAACGGAAGGGAAATTAATTCTTAATTAGATAGCAGAAGAGAAATAATTTAAATTTCAAATATAATTTCTTGAAGTTTCAAAATGAAAATCAATTCGAGTTCAATTATGCAATCGTTCAAAAGGGAATTTATCGAATTTAATGACTCGCGGTTATGTATTGACAGAATATTGATCGAAAAAAATAAATAAATTGGTAACTCTCGATTGTGTCGACAACAAGTCAGTCCAGAGAGCTTAATGAGTGAGTTTGAGGTGTAATGACGTTATAATGACCTACAATTAATTCGCATGTACTACACAGTTCAACAAAATTGAATTCAATTATAGACGTTTTTTTCTCTTTCGCATCAAATTGTCGCCGCCACGACGAGAGAGGCGTTTAGCGAACCGAGGAATTGATTTTAATTGTTCCCATTATTCCCCTCTGACCGTTCTAATTTGAAATCATGTTTTACATAAAGTGACAAAGGAAGAAAAATTTTCTAAACTTTCCTGAAAAGTCGAAATGATAAAAAATTACTTCAGGAAACAGAAACATTTTGCTTTTCTCTGTTGCTCCCCGAAGACGTCAAGTGTAGAAGAGATAAATTTCCCTCCATCATGCACACATCTCAAGGGTCCCACAGAAGAAAGAAGAGAGTGAACAGTCTTAAATTTTTATTGTGCCTTTTGTCAAGAGAGAGAGGCAGCAGCAGACTTTATTTTATTTGTATTACAACGCAGTCTCTTCCCCTTCTCAGATGAAGCTTAAAGAATGAATGAAAAATGTGTTTATTTATCGAGAAAAGCACAAAGTAGGTACTAAAATATATTTTATGCTGCCGCGCTTGCTTTAATATTTTATGTTAACGAACAGTGAAGAATTTGCCTTCACATTTTTTTTTGATGACACATGAAGCGATTTTTCGCTCGCACTTTTGGTTCATAAAATTTCGCCATCCTCGAGAGTGTGTGTTCTCTCAGGCATTGCGATGGAATATTTCGTTTAATGCTTTAACGCTGTCTGCTGATAATGTATCGCAGCTCGAGACGCAAGAAGATGAATTTACATGGAGAAGACTGATAACCTAACAAAAAATTCGTTTTTCCAAATTGCTCTCATCGCAAAGTTTCTCCTTTTACTACAATAGCATGCACTTAGCGTACATATTAGATCATAAAAAACTTTTCTTTACATCGATAGAGGCAAAAATTTGTTCGAAGTCTTCCCAAATGATAAAGTTTTAAACTGAGGAGATATCAGCAACATTTTCTTCCTAAAAAGAGCGATGAGATAAAAACTAATTGAAGTGAAAAACTTTTCCGATTTCTGTTGGGCCAAATTTAATGAATGCTCACGAAATTACCCTTTTCCACACTCAACTCTTCCCCATTCCATCTTCGTGGAAAACTTTTTGGTATTCGATCGTCTTGAGAGGGAGGAGGAGGTGAAACCAAAGTTGCACATTAATCTTCGTTAAGGAAATGGAGATGAATTTATAAAAACACACATTTTACATCTTCCGAGCGATGTGATGCAAAGGAGTTTCTCGAAATCTTCATGAGAACGAGACGTCGAAAGTAAGAATACATTAATGTCTTCGAAACCAATTTTGATAATTTATTTAATGGAAATATATCGACAATAACTCATTACAAACAATTGCTCGGTAATTTGAAAATTTCCTGTCTCGAGTCTCGTTGTGCGGTTCGAGAACGAACTTATGATGAATTCACTAACATTTCTCATGCTAAAACAAGGCAAATTCCGTCTTGTGTCTTACGAATTTCCATTTCAAAAGCGAAGGATGAAAAACATATAATTACAGTGAATATAGAAAAATCTCATTCAATCTATCTTTCTCGTCTGTCGGAACGAGAAGCTTTACCCTTAATTAGCATCGATGCGAAAGGAAAAAGAAAAGTTTTGCTTTTTTTTTTGCTTGATATTGCAGAAATATATTTATAGAAGGGATTCAGATTGAGTTCAGGAGGAAAAGCGATTGGAAAGAGGAGAAGACTTCAATTGTCTCGCATCACAGATAGCAGAGTCGTGCACAAAACTTTTAATTATCGTTATGTAAAGTAATCATCATCGCTATCAATTATTTCAGCTTTCTTGTTCGCTGCTGTTTCTTCTCTCGTCTGAGTTAATTTTTCATTTCCCCTCAACCCAGCAACTCGACTGAAAACGATTCATGAGTGTCATTGAATTATTCAACATAACAATCAAGAATCGAACTCGTTAAAAAAATTCTCTTCAAAGGTTTCGAATGGTAAACGAAATCCTCGTGTAATCATGTTGACTCAGGGAAAGTTGCTTAATCTTCAAACATTTCTTGATTTACAACTCGCTTTTTCAACAAAACACAAAAGCTTTAGCTCTGATTTTTGGTAAGCCAAAAATCAATTTAAAAAATTTCGTTCTCCAGCAGTTGCTGGAAACTCCGAGATAGAAAGAAAAGTGAATTGTTGAAATGTAGCAGAGCAGGGAGCAGCTTAAAATGAAGGGAAATGGAAATAAATAAAATCAACAATAATCGAGGGTTTTTGGGTCTGTTGAATATCACTGAGAGAGAGCATTGGAGTGAGATGGCGCTTTAATCAAGAATTTTCCATAATTTATGCTTCGAGTAACTCTCTTTCTGCTCAGATAAATTGAAATCTTTATGTAGATCTTTTTGTTGAGGGTGAAGAAGCGGCTCTGAATATGCTTGCGATGTTGAATGAAATTACTTACGATGACTTGTGGAAAGTCCACCTTTCCAACAATCTCCAACATATGGACCATGGAACTTTAGCTTGCTTTAGAAAATAATTGCTTCACCCGAAAGTCAGACACAATTTATACGAAAACTTTCCGAGTCGAGGTGAATTTTCTGTTCACTCCAATTAAATTAGAACGTTTTCTCCGATAAAACTTTTTTTTTTCAAGGAGCAAAATTGTGAGACAAAGTTTTATGATGAAAACAAAATTTATGATTTTTGATGACACATACAAATGGATTGCACTTAGTTCGTTAATGTTCAACTTTTTATACTCGACGAACAACGTGACCTTTCGCCTTTAAGTTCAAATATTTTTTTTTCGCTCGAGTTTAACACAAATCACCGAAAAAATTTCCACTTGAAAAGATCGACACAAAAAAATGTTTTTTTTTTCTCAGAAGAAGTAACTTAAATCCAACAAGTTTACTGTCTCTTAAATTTTGATTAGTTTTCCTTGTTTGTCTAGAATTAAAAACTCACGTAACAGACGTTTAACTCTTAACTAGTTGAAAATCCACAGAAGACTGAAATGGGGAGCATCAACATGAAAAAAAGTTTAACGATCATCAACCGAAATGAATTTTCCGCTTTTGGCGAAGGGGAGAATCGTGAAGGGAAAACTGTTCAGTGTTTGTTGCTTCTGCTGCTTCCAAAACAATCTTTTTTCTTTTTCAGTTTGAGTTCGTCAGTGTCGAAACATTGAAACGCCGCGCAACTGGTTAACAATTCTAATCACTCCTTTCGCCTTCGGAGACCGTACTTTAGATGCAGTTTAGATTAATTTCTCTTTCTCTCTTTGTGTCTTTCGAGAAAACATTGTAATCCCAAAAAAGGGAATTTCGGAAAACTTATCGATCTTTCTCTCGACTGAGAGATAATATTTTGGTTGAAGCCGAAAAACATTGTGTTACATTGTAATGGTCGGCGGCGACATACGAAGACACGAAAGCAGCCGAAAGCTTTGCAGTTGCGCAATCAACTTTCCACCCACACACGAAACTGTTGATTCACTTCTCGCTTGTATTCGCTTCGTTTTCGTAATTAGAGAGGAATATTTTCACTCTTCAACGTTAAATGTGTTGAACGAGATCCCGATTTCCCACCAGTTCGTTGTGTTGTTGTTTTCGTCTGCCTGTGTTTGTTGTTGTTTTAACGGACTGATATGAAAAATAGGGCGTAACCATCAAAGGCACATCACGATCATGCGTAACGTTGTCAGCGATAGATTTCAATTCTCTTTCAGAGGTTTTTGTCATGGAAAGGGTCGAAATGAAAATATTTTTCCATCATCTATGAAAGCGACTTACATGGAGACAGTCAAGCGGGGCCAACTAATACATTTGCACGACATTTTAACCCACAAAAAAGCAGATTTCCAGAGCAACAGTGATGCTTGTTTTCGTTTCTTTTTTTCCTCTTATTTTTGAGGGATGACGGGGAGAATCAATGAATTCCCTTTAAAGACGCGATCTCCCGTTTCACTGAAGAGATTCAAGCTTTATTCAATTTTTTTGAGCTTGGGTAAATCAATTGTTTTCGAACAGCAACTTTGGTTTCTCCTCTCGTCGCTTGCTTACATATTCAGCTCATGTCTGCGTTGAACATACATTTTATTCAACTAGTCGTTTGACGCTCCCCTTCAACGTTTGTTTTTGCTTTCTCTGAGTAAGGTCGAGGTAGTGAAAAGTTATTTCATTCTGCTTTCCATGCAAAGCAATCAATTAAGGGCGAAATGATTCGGAAAATATTACTCGAGAGATGTTTTTCTTTTCCGAAAATCGTTCAACTTCAACTGGAAAGTTTATTTGCAAACTCCAAGATCCTCAATCGTTTTTGCAGGATGTTTGTAAAAGTTTTCATCAATAAATCTCTATTTTTACAGACATTTCTATGTTCGGAGCAATAGACGAGAAATGCAAATGAAAACTGCTTCCCCAAGCTCCTCAACTTGTTGAAGGAAACAAAACACAGAGAAAAAAAGAAACTGCAAATTTGCGAAAATAACAAACTTTTCATCCCCCACGAGGACAGGAAGAAGCAGCAAAATTTTCCATAATTTATGATTTTCCATCACATTAATGTGTTTGCATATTTGATGTTTGTTAAAAGAAAATAATGTGTTTTCCTTTGCTTTTTCTTGTGCGAGGAGATGCCTTTGAAAATGAACGTTTTTAACACACACGGTTTATTTTTCATCATCCTCGATTTTCATCGTCGTTCTCGATTCATTTTTTCTTTTTTGGGTTTGGAGTGGAATGTTTGCTCTCCTTCGTTCTCACCAACAAAACGTTACAATTTTATCGAGTGTGTATGTAATCACGTATATTCAATCTCATATAGAAACTTATATTCGCCGGAGTGAGGACGAGAGGGAGCGCTCGTGTAAAGACTCAGCCCACCGCCTCTGCTTCTCTGCGAACGAAAATCAATTTGCTTCTCGATCTCGTGAAATTAAAATTCATTTTAAATCGGGAAAAGAAGTTCGAAGAGAGAAACTCGAATAACATGTCAAAGCGAGAAACGTTTTAAACATTTAATTAGTCTGAATCGTGAGGGGGAGAGCCTTTGATTGTTCACTGGCACGTGGAATGAAGCAGTAAAGCGAGAGGAAATTAAAATATTGCTCAACAAACACCCAATTTAATACAAAAAAGGATGAAAATTTATGAGCACATTTTATGCCATTACGTTATTTGCTTTTCTCATTTTCCTCCTCGAAAGCTCTTCGATAATGCGAATGTTTATTTCTCCACCTTCGCATTCGAGAAACAAAAATGAGGCGATTGCTGCTAATCCACCATTAAAAGCTTCTCTCGCAATCCCTTACAATCTGCATTATTGATTAGCCTCGGCAGACAAAGAAAATAGAATAAATTTCACCGAAGCAAGCACAAAGCAATCAGCAACAGTTTCTTCGTCTAATTTATGGCACTCTTCTCGCTTTACCATCTATCGTTCATTCTGTCCGTCATCTAAACATAGATGTCAATCTTGTCAATCTTTAATCAATCAAAGAACGAAATCCGAGAGGGCGGGGGAAGAAGAAGAAGCTGCTGCTTCAGCTTCTACGCATTTCCATCGTACGAACGTATTCGAATAAATGTTCAATTAAATGGAAAAATGCTCAGGGAATGTTCATAACCAAAGCGGGCGCTTTTCTCTTATTCCTTTGTAGCATTGTATGTAATGCTCAGTCAGCCTTTCCATCCTTTCCAATTTTCAATTGAGTGCGTAATGCTCTTCATGACGGTGACGGCGGCAGAGTTGTCGCAGCATCGATGAGAAGGGTGTTTGGGAGTTGAGAATAGCAAAAACTTAGTCTTATGAAAAATTCATTCGAAAGCGTCAAAAAAGAAAAATTATTCCATCCCTTTCATGTTATCGATGATGCAATAGCAAAGAATTACCCAATTACATCAAAAAGAAAGCTGAAGAGAAGCCTTGTAACTTTAAAACAGCATTTAAAGTAATCCCTAGCAAAACCTCTCCACATCTGTTGTAAACATCCCCCAAGCTAATCCATCAAATCATTACCAACTGGGCCTCTCTCTCTCTCTCACTCTGTCGATTTTATTACAGTCAAACACAACATTCAAATCATTCTTTGCAAGGAAAAATAGGAGAAAGCGGAAATGTAAGAAGACGAGGAATAACAAAATCTCAGAAGAAAATCAATATCATTAAAAAAGAATTATTCGATGTGGGAGAAGAAAAAGAAAAAAAAAAGGAAAAACGAAAAGCCCTAAAAGCATCAGCAGCGTCTTTAATACTTCGCTTGCTCCTTTGCCTTTGCCTGCTTGTGATGATAACGGAAGAGAAGGAAGAAAGCGAGAGCAGGGAGGAAGAGAAAACAAATCCCGGAATGACTGTGTAGGCAAATTTCGTATAATACAAAGAATTATAAAAAAACATTAGCGACGTGACGCTGTTACCGAAGACTGACTCTTAAGACTAACTGACTCTAAAGAATCCACATAAAAAAAGAGCTGCTTGCGTGCGTGAGGCTTAAAATTCTATCAACGACAACACAGCAAATAAACAAACATTGCATGTAAGTTCAGTTGTTAACAACAGACTCTGATCGATTGAGAGTCGTCGTCGGGATTGGAAAATGGGGAGAAGGTAACAAATCTAAATTTCTGACCTTCTGTCATGATGAAGTGTGCAAGGATTTTTGAACAGCAGAGAGAGAGAAGTAGAAGAAGCTAAATCATTTGAGGGATGATGATACATGATTCATCTAACTCTCTTGTAGTTTCTTGATTTCATCTCTGCCATCCCCCGACCAAACAATGAAACTTTTCTTTACCTCATCCGAGCATTTCCATCAAAATCATTTCTCGAGATGATAGAAAGGACGACGCACACACACCCACACACAAAATATCAGTCTCTGTTGTAATACGCGACGCGTGGGGAAGAACGTCTTATATATTTTATTGATTATTTTCTTGTGTTTTACCCTTTTTTATGTTCTTCACCCACATTTCTCTTTTTATCACTCGTCGTTCGCAATGCTAAAAAAAATCCTTTCAACATTTCTCAGGATGTTTCCTATCTCTCGTCTCTATTGCCTCTTACTTATTATTTTTATTATTAACGGTTCGAAGCCTGAGCTTGTTGCGTCTTCCAAGCCTGAGTTGAGTGTATTTTTGCCCTCTCTTCAACTGACAATAATCTGTTGTTCGAAGAGACAGGGAGTAAAAGATTGTGAATTGTTAGAGAATAAAAAATTTCAAGAACGAAGAAAACATGAAAATACAATTTTCATTCAACTGGAAAACAGCGAGGAATGCTCTCGAGAAGGAAAAAAAGAATATTCTGTGAGGAATTTTAATATAATTTTAATTGGTACAATTTTAATTGGAATTTCATTAGAAACATTTAATTTGTGTTGAGATCTTTCAGCCCTTTCTCGGAAAAACTCGTTCGAAACTAGAAATGTAAATCATTCTCTTCAAAGGTAATTAAGAAATAAATTTTTATGTTTTCCTCCGATTGATTTCGAAAACAAATTTTTCTCGTTGCGCAGCAGCTTCATTTCTCTTCCTTTCTCTTCTTTATCGTTAAACTTATCTACTCACAAAGCCATCGAGCAGAGCCAGGCTATTCGGGTTGTGAAATTCAATATCGTCAATATTCTCTGATGTTTTGAACGAATATTTATGTACATTGCTCGTAGATATCCGCTTTACATTTCGCATAGGGCAAGTTGTTGAATCGACTGCTTCTTCCCATCTACAATAAACATGAAGACGACTGTTCATGTGCATATATTGATATGATAATAATCTTCATTTTTATTGTGTTTGCTTTCGTTTTTTTTCTTCTTTGTTTGGAGTTTACAGCGGGTAAGCTCGAACATTTGCGTTAAAAAATGAGATGAATAACATAAATTTTTATTTGTTTTTGACGGCCCTTTCTTGTTTTCGACACGATTGGGTTATTATTTCAAATTCGAATAAAATATTATTGCTTCGCTCTTTTTCTCTTCCTTCCTTTCTATCATGCGAGAAGTATAAAAAGAAGAATTTAAATATTCTACTTGCCATAGCTTGAAGTCTTTAGTGACCTCGAAGATAACTTCACTCGTTCTGTCGTTCATTCGTACGAGCATAGCAAATATTCACATTAAGCAATGTGCGATTCATATTTTATCAGTAATTCGATTATAACGATAATCTCACATGTCACAACAGCGATTATTTTATTCCATTCCTTTTTGCGCTATGGACATTCAGAAATAACGAGGGAAAATAATAATAATGGTCATGTCTCTTATTTCACTTTGGGCAGGCTCAGCTCTAGCCTCTCCCCCATCAGAATAAAACATATTTTGCCAACGTGTCATCCCGTGAGATTGATATTGAAAATATTACACTGACCGACTTTCATGAATCGCACGAGAGAGAGAGAACTTTTTTTCCTCTTGATTAAACTTTCAGATGAACATCCTGCTCGAATGCTTAGCATCATCGTCAGATTATATTACAAGATTTTCACTGGAATTTTTCCAATCAAGCATTATGATGGAACGTTTAGGGTTTGTTCAAGCAATAAAGAGCAGCGGAATTACCGTGGAGAGACATTTAAATCATTGGCGTAATACATAACGAAGCAGGTGCGAATAATAACATCTGTTGAACAGCTTATATAAACTCGTTTTGCGAGGCAAGCTGCTGCTTGTTTGTTTCACTGCTTTCTATCACAAGAACGAAGCTTTCAACTGATGCACGGGAGTAGGTGCTGAACGTAACGATGAGAAAAATAACAATTTTCTTATTGATTTGGAATTCCTTCTTCGCTTCCTTCGAAAGTGCCGTTTTATTCGTACAATTATGTGTTGCAATGTGCAATATCACTCGAGTCGAGAGAGAGAAACGTATGTGAACATGTTTATTAATACAGCCATCCACCCACATAAACAGAGAATGAATAAATGTTCGCTACGTGCATTGTGAAGTAAATTAGAAATTTATTTATGTTTGTTGCTGCAATGTGCAAGCTTTCGTAAGAAATTCCATTTATTTCAGTGTCGTAGATAGATTATGAAGCTTCATGAAATTTTTGGCACTCAATTTTTTCCTTTGTTTACGAAACGTCTTAGTTGTGAACTAAGAGAAGATTGGTTTATCTTGGAGATGAAAGTTTCTTCTCCGACGTTGTTTAAAACATTCCCAGCTTGCTAAAGCATTCAGTCACACGTCTCCTTACTGCAACACCTCATCACATTAATTTTAATTTGAATTTCCCTCCCAACTTTTTTCGTGTCTGTCAAAGACTGTTACGTCTTATGTTTCTTTCGTCTTTAGGGTTTGTTCGTGAGTCATGTAGACAACGATCTCTTTGATTAGTCGAGGGATGATGTTGAGTACGTGATTTAAGAACAATTCCTCACGCAGTAAAAAAAAGCTTGAACGAAACTTTAATCTCTAGTGAGTGGAGTAGAAAGTAGCGACGAGAAGGAGGAAAAAAAGAAATTATAATTAGATTTCCCAGTGGAGCGTTCTGCTGTCGGAGAATGTAACAATAAAAAATGTAACGGCAACAAATGTTGCAAAACTGTCTGTAAAATTTACATTTGCAGAAAGCTCTCATAATTCTGAAGGTTATAAATCCAATCAAACATCAGAAGCGTCGAGAATGTTGCTCGGTGTTCATAAAAATGAAAAATGACTTGTGCAAGTTGCAGTTGGGGAAAACTCAACTCAAATTGCAGCTTTAAATAAAAAGAGCGAAGAGAGAGTGAGAAACAGTTACAAATACCCGACATTTATTTAGTTCTAGACGCGATAAGAAGCAATGATTAATTCGCTTTATGATGACAAATGTACAATGGGAATGAGCGGACATTTAATTTTATCTATTCAGGAAAAGGTAAACTCAAAAGGAAAACGACGAGAAACGAATGCGAGAGAGAGAGAGAGAGTCAAAAAACTCCTCAAAATTAATTTTATCGATTTCAATTTGTATTTATTCGAGAACCAAAGGATGTTTTGTTTGCAAGGACTTGCCCGTCAGGTATGAAATGTAAATTTTTATGGCCCTTCTTTTCTGGTTTGCCTTGGCTTTTATCGGGACAATAACAATAATTTTTGGTTCGATGACTAACAACATAGCGGGGTGAAGGTGCTTAGAATAGGAAAACTGTCCGGAATAAATGTCCAGGAAAACCAACTCTCCACGCTTCTCCCCCTTCTACACCCATTTCTATCTCTTTTATGTCCTAATGAATGGTGGAAGCGCCCTGCAATAATAATCAATATGTATTCATCGTCTGTTACATTGTGTAGATCTCCCCGCTTACACTCCGGGTTGTCTGTGAATGTTTGAATAATTCCAATGTTGTATTTTGTGCCTCGTGGTGCCCACTCCCATCCCTTCACTCATTTGCCTTCGAATTTAATTCAACAGATTTGCTTAAAGCTAACGAACAAGCGAAAATGAAAATATTTATAAAAAAAAGGAAGGAATAGCGATGTCGAAATCTCCTCATTCGGTTTATCTCTTTTGGAGAAGAAAACTAAACACAAATGAAATTTATGTAGAAATGTTTTTATTGCTCTGTGCTTTGCCCTTGTCTCGTTTGCTCTCGAGCGGATAATTTCTATCCCCCGTTTTTCCAATTTCCATTTTTACGCTTAAAATGTAATCTCCATATGGGGATAGAAAAATGTTCTCTCCTATAAAAAGAGTTTAGAGAGGGACGAGTGACTGGGTCATTAAGTTAATGGTTTTAACATTGGAGTGAAATTAAACTTTTGCACGACACAATCCAACGGAATAAAAAAAAAGTAAAAAAGGGAAAAGCAAACGACAATCGTGCGGGAGAGATCAAGATGTGTTCTCGCCTACACCGCTCAATGCAAGAGCTACAATTATTTCATTGAAGCTTTATAGACTCGAAAACTTCCTCCACTCGTCGTTAGAGTAGCAGCAGTTTGAGTAGAATTTTTGTTGCCTCGCTTATAATTAGCACACGAACTTTGCCATGAATAATAAACATTCATGCGCTCAAAAGTTAAACTGCTGTGCCGGTTTGCATTTGCATTGATTGGAGTTTCGCTTCCTCCATGCTTCCCAACAAAACCGAGTGCTATTAGTAGGGAGGTCACTTAATCAGTTTGCCAACTGAAATATCAATGTTCATTTCGATAGCACGTTTCGCAATTGCGACTATAATTTCAATAAACTATTTGTTGCTCTCTCTCTTTTCTGTTGCGAGCCTCGAACTAACTCGACAACAAAATGCAGCTGAGTCTCCCCGAAAAAAGTAATTACTTTGCATTAGAAATGTCACGAACTGTACAAAATAACTCGGAACATCGAAGAGAAAACCATTTCAACACATTCCGCTCAGTTCTTTTTGTTCCTATAAATCCCGATCGGATTAGTTTTTTTTTCCCTTCTTTCCTCGTATTGCTTCTGCTGATTTTTCGGAGGTTTATTTGAAAAGTTAGTCAACGTCAATACGTTTGGGAGCAATCGAATTGAAATCTTATTTACTGCAAAGCTCGGACATGACTGATAAAGTCTACTGCCTTCATTCGGAAACATGAATGTTGTGTGTGCTTCGGTAGCCTTTTTTTCTCTTCTCCAAGTGAAGTTGGGAAATTAACATAATAAAATTGATTTTTCTTTTTCCTTTTGCTTGCGGAGGGATGTTTGGGTCTTTTAGGAAGCTCTTTCAGTGAACACACACAAGCTCTGAGAACATCAAGTTAATGCTTTAGGATGTACAGCAGCATTCTCTATCAATCGGATTGAATCCCATGGAATCCTTCCCCAAAAATCTGTTCATTGAACTAGCTCACTTTTATTATAGTGAAGCTCGGTTTTTGCTTATTATCGAATGCAAAGGCTGAAAAGTACGTGATGTGCTTTCACATAAATTGAGCACCCCTCTCTCCCCCTCTCTGACCACACAAGATGTTGAAACTTTATGACCATTACCTGAGTGTTACCAGAAGAGTTCCTTAGTTTGGACGATTTGAGTGTTATTATGTCTGAGAAACAAAAGCAAAAGGAAATCTCACTCAACATGACAAGAAAAATAGTTTTCCCGGAAAGCACACAAAGTTTTCCTTTTTTTTTCATTTCTCCTCTCTCTCGTTTAGAGGAGATAGCGAAAGGAGATGAGGCCAACACAATAAAGTGGTCACTTTGCTACGTGAGCTCATCATGTCGTTAAATCTGAGCTCCGTGACATTTAAAATTTTCATTTTTGTCTTCAACACAAACATCTCATCTCATTTCGCTTGCACGAACTCGTTCGCCGGAAATTCAACAGAAATATTTTATGTGTCGAGTGGGAGTTGAACTTTGGCTGCTTCTGTTTTTGGATTTGTGCAACAAGAATAAAACGCCTTGCGATTGTGTGTTGAGTATTCCTCGTTCGAAACGAAACCACACGTCACTTGCCAGCATGTAATTTAGGCAGAGAACTTGAGAGCTACCATCAAATGGTGTTTAGTGTAACATTACTTTTATAACTCGCACATCAAATGTACATTCAGTGAAAGCATATTGCTCGACTCGCCTCATTATTTATTCCCTCCATTTCATTACCGTCTCTATCTCTTTATCCTTGTAATTACACCAATGTCGACATTTGCTCCTAAAATCTCAATTCGATAGACAAATTTTGGAGGAGAACCTTCATCATCAACGAAAGGAAGGTTTCGGGGTGAACAGTAAAACATTTTAAATGTGTGAAAATATATTTCACAAATCAATAATTGAAGCCGGAGCGTTATCGCTCGCTTGCTCCAACACACGCAGCCGTCATCATTGTTTTATAGAGCTTCTGCGGTTTATCTGCGGGATATAAAAGTAAAAGAAAAGTTTTTATCACTCGGCACACAGACGCACAGCTTTTTTTTTTGTGCAATCGATGTAAGTAAACGAGTCTTTTTGCGAAGCACTCAACATATTGTCTGAGAGAGCGTGATAACGAAATATTCTCGTAAAATTTACTTCTCCCTTATGGATTCTCTAAATCATGGACAATAAAAGAACAAGAAAAAAGTTCATCGATCGTGGTTTTGAGTCTTTGAGACAAAGGGAAAAATTTCTCGGATGATTGAAATTGAATTTTGAATTTATCTCACAACCTTTCTCAAGCCACCGCAACATTCAATTTTATGATGTGTATGATGTGGGTGGGGGGAGGATTGAAACCATCATAACGTAAGATTGAAGGAAGCCTATTCAATCGCTGGTTGTAAAACGATGAAAAGAAATTCCTTCAATTCTCATAAAAAGAAATCGATAGAAAGCTAAATCTTCTCATCAATTAAACGACATTCGAACCAGACTTGAGACAGGGGAAGAAACTTAGACTGAAGCGAATCGAATCGAACGAGAGAGAGAGAGAGAGATGAGCAGCATTATCGTAAATCCGACTTCAAACAAACAAATTCCCCTAATTCTTTCATGATTGCGCCGTCATCAGAAAGATCCACAGTACTTACAAGATTCGTTTGAATCTGAAGAAACTTACAAGGAGACAAGAAACACATTAGTTAAGAGAAGTTATTTGAACCATTATTGAACATCGGTTAGGACGTTAAAGCTCAGTTTCTAAGTTTGATGAAGGAAACTGAGTGGACAGGAGAGCTTGAGAACAATCGAATGACGTTGAATTGTACGGGACAAATTGCTATCGAGTCGAGTTAGTATTTGGTCTGTTGAAAGTTATTTATTTTCCTCTGTGTCTCCAAGGACTTTGATGTGCACCGTTCGACTGAATCATTCATGCGAGTTGGAGACGATGGAGTGATATGGCTATGCCATGACTTTCAATAATTCTGTGGCAAGTTTTATTGATCAAAAATCTGTCAAGCGCAAACTACAGAAAATTACAAATGTTCACCACAATTAAGAATTATTTCGAATTCCCACCGAACGTTAATTACGTTTTTACCTTCAAAAAGTTTTATCCAATAAATTTGGAAAATTCGTGTTTGAAATTTAACAAATTACACCTCATGCCATGAAATGAGCAATTTCTCGTTTACATTGTGCAGGTTCATGGAAAAACGAGTAAACTAAAGTTAATTAATTAAATTTTAGTTTTTCCACATTTATTTAACAAGAGAACGATTGCATGACTACATCTCAGCAAAGCATCAATGCAATTTGCTTAATTAAAATGAAATATTCTCGTTCAAGTCAAGTAAAACATTTATTTGTCAATTTTGTTTAGTTTCCACGTTATTCGCTTGGCGCAAATGCTTGAGAGGAGAATGTTTGATTAAGACCCTGATAAGATAACGCACCAGATTCGTTATCAGCTCTGGAAAGTGCTCATGTGTATTAATACATATTTTTTGTGCGATATCTTTCATTCGAAGGTGTGGTACGAGACGAAGAGTTTAGTTTTAGAGTTTTATCAGTCAGTCAGTTGAGAGATTGAGTTGAAAAGTGAATGAACAAGAAATTGAAAGGAAAGAAGAAAAAAAAGAGAGCAAAGGAAATTGGTAATTGACAAAGTCTTATTGCCTTCAAATGCTTTTGAGATTTAAACTAAAATTCAATTAAGTTTAATGGAAGCCGTTGCATAACATTTTGCAATGCTCGAACTTGAAAAGAGAAACATGACTCGAGCACAATGGAGAATCTGTTCGGGTGTGGCATTTAAAAGTTCAACGTTTGCCTCTCTGACTTTCCTGTTAAGGTTCAGAAAGTTTAATTCATTCATTGATAGTGTCAGGAGCACTCAGCTTAATTTTCCTTCGTGGTCGATGACTAAGAAGAGTTTTTCAATTGAATTTCAATCTGATTCAGCTTCAGCTTCGACTCATTATGAACTAGTCCCACCCTACGCTGATTAACACTTTACCATTGAAAACCTTTCTTATCAATTTTTGTTCCACATAAAATACTGATAGCGCGAAAAAAAAACTTTATAAATTTCAATGCGATAAAGGCATTTCTAGTTAGACAACCATCGTGAAGAAACAACATGAAATTTGTTATACATACAAACGCGAACGTTATTGATTTCCATTCTCGCCTTTGAATGACGTGATATTTGCTTCGCAGGTGCAGCAGTAAAAAATTTCTCATAGAAATATGTCACCGAAAGCTGTGAAATGTTTATTATTGATGTTTGTGGCAACATGCATCGCCCAGCAGGAAAATATATCGCCGAACGCTCAGCCAAGAGTCGCACTTCTATTACAGGTTGGTTCAATAAAACTGTTCACCTCATTCTCGAGTCTCGAGGGATGACGAGATTGAGATATCGAACGATTTACTGAGTTCTAAATTTTCTCTAGGAATGCTACAGGCGACGAGATATTTTCGAGCGTGATAACCGTCTGCCTATGACTCCAAATATGTTGATTGAACTTATTCGAAGAGTCGAAGATAGTCCTGGCTTTACTTTGAACCTTCAGCAATTCACCAGCAGCCTGTTGCATCGTTTTAAGCAGGATGGAATTATCCGTAAGTGTTCATTCATTTTCCTCAAACGAAATTCAATTTTAGGGAGCGTCGACATGCAATTTTCAATTTCCCGTCTCGAAAATGTTTCAATCAGAGCACGTTGAAAGAAATCAACTTGGATTATGAATTTTCGACATGGGATTTTGAAGTTAAGCTCCCCCCAAACACATACAACATGCACACAGAAAGTTGAGCAATCGAAATAATTTTTCAATTTTTCTCTCTCGAAAAGCCTCAACAACAAACGTCGCTTCAGCTCAAGCGGACATTTTACAATACAGTACACACGGTTTTAACTTCCCAAAACATCGTGTTCTCCTAAATCGACTCATTCCCGGTCAAGCAAACCAATTTCCCATCGCTTCGCTTTCACTCCAAGAACAGGTGAGTCAGCATGACTAACACTTCATAATGTAATTAATCTTTTTCTTGATAACGAATTTGTTCTATGCTTTTCACAGTGTGCACTTCATTGGATGCTTTCCAGTTCAATAGAGACACAAGTCCGAGGCGATGAGGGGCAGAGATGCAGTCAATTGGCTCAGTATCGCGCTGTTCGTGTGCCTAGAGACACAGAGGACGTTGAAATGATGAAGACTCCTGAGATGGCGAATGTTCGTCGGCGAATGCATAAAAAGTTTGGACGTTATCAGAATGAAGATGAAGAGCCAGCAGAGGCAGTTGAAGAAGAGGCTCCGGAAGAGGCTACGCCAGAAGAAGAAGGAGAGCAGTTGGAGGAAGAAGGCGAAAATGTTGAAATTGCAGAGCAAAATGTTGATGCCAACGGCAACGTTATATCTCAATGTCCAGTGGAGAACGGAGTCTTACAATCATCGTGGGGAGCTTTCAGCGCAGGAACAGTCATCGCAGGAATTGCGGCTGGTTTAGAACGTCAACAAGTCTCTGTCCGTGATTTAGTTGGAGAAGCCAACATGGGCCAATTCAGATTTGCTCGTCAACAAGCTGGAATTACTGTTGATAATCGTTTCGCAGCGACATTGTGTGGCGATATTGCAGAAGCCGTTCTTCGACAAAGTCCACAAACCGTTCAAGTCGGAGCCACAGGTGCTTGGAACAACACAGCCGTTCCACGTTGGTAAGAAAAAATTTCATTAAACTTTTTCGTGACTAAGATTTCAATGTTTTGATTTTTCTTTTTCTTCTTTGTTCAGGTATTTCTTATCGCAACGTGATCGTTTAGAACTAACTGACGCTGAGATTCGCGGTGGAATTGATGGCTTAGGTAAGTCAATTGCGATTCGAAAATTGATTTGATTTTAATCTTGAAATTCATAGTTTTGGCTACAAACATTTTGGAATGGAGGAACTCAGCATCGAACCTGAGACTGTCACAGGTCCTCGACATGTATTACTCGCAACGGGGCATTTTCGGGATGATGAACGAAGAAACTGCCGTTCGTGCTTGCAATCGTAGAAATCTTTTCCCAGCTGTTGCTCCAATGGAACGACTGCGCGAACAATCGTTCGCATTCGCATCAGTTCTCGATGGGGAGATGCAAACAGAAGTGACTCTCGGCCCCAATTCGACACAGAGAATATCAGCACAAGCAACCGATGCCTTGCAAAGTTATATAAGTAAGTATTCAATTACGAAAAGAAAAAGGAAAAATTAATAATTTTCCTCTCGGAAACTGCTCGACTTTATGACAACACCTTTTTTTCAATATTTCCCTCTCCTCTTTTTCTCATTGTGCAGCAAACACTTTGAACGATTTGACATGCGCCGCAACAGCAACAGTTCCGAACGACGAGACTATTTGGCGAGCAGCTTCGGATATTTATATCTTTATTGATACAACTTGGCCCTTGAGGGAGATTCAAACAATGATCGGGTAAGTGGAATGAAGAAATTTCATGAAATGATGATGATGACTTAATAAGCATCCTTACGCTCTAATTAATAATGCTCGAGGCCTGAACGGAAGAAGGTTTTTCCAAATAGTTTGCATAAGTTTCCTTTTAAAGTTTGATGATTGCTTCGAGCGAAATATTTGAAGATCCTGAGTTTTAACGCCCCTCATTGAATATTATAAAGTTTTTGTTTGCATAACTCACTCTCACTCCCTTCTACTTCATCTTCTCCTAATAGACATGTTTTGAACAATTTGGAAGTGGGCAGATTCGGAACAACATACACGATTCTTAACGCTAACAACGCAAACATCATGGTTAACACGACGAGCCGATTGAGTGATCTCTACACGCAATGGAACCAAAGCGTTCACGACAACCGTAAGTTTCACGTTTCATTTGGATATTCATCAGTTTTTTTTATGTCACGTTGTTTGTCACCTGTTGAATCGCACACGAGAGTGACGATATATCATTCATAATTTCAACAATTCAATTATTGATTCTTCTTTATTGCTTTTTCCAATTAAACAGATCCACAAGGATTGAATCTGCCCAACATTCTTACGGAAATGCGTAACCACTCACGTGCACTCCTGAATCATGAAAGAGCGTCGGTTGTAGTCACGGGGCGATCCCACATTGCCCTCGTGATTCCAAACACAGCAGCGGTAAGCGAAGAGCACACCAACTTTGCTCTACAGCAATTGTGGATCTTCCGTGAGGAAATTCCCGACCTGAGATGGATTTACTGGAGCGGAGGCTCTGCTAATCGCTTCGAACGATTCGTCCGTGAGCCTGCACGAGATTTATTCGCATTACGCATTGATTTACAAGGCATCGGAGGCGATTCAATACAAGCTGTTGCTTTCCCCGTCATTCATCGCATTCAACAAGAGCCAAGAAGGATCATTAATCACAGGTGTGTGATGGGGTTGTTTTTACTGGCTCCTGTTTGACATTCAACAGTGTAAAAGCCATGTACATGTTTATGTGTTCTCAATGTTCCATTTATTTTGAAAGCGAACGCGTTGAAGGTTATTTACGTTTTATTCAAATGAAACCTTTTTTTTTTATTTTAGATGCGGAGCAGATTGGAGAGATGAGGGACAATCTGGTAACAGTGTCGCTGTACAATTCGTTGAGCCACGCGGAATTGTGTTCTACCGCATGCATCCAAACTATTTCTTCCATGGAGCTGGCAATCGACGTGTAAGAATTCATGGCGCCGGTTTCTCAGCCATCACTGTCTGTCACTCAAGAAACATTGAGCGACCAAGGTTGGTATTCAAAGATATTTTGATTCTTGAGGGGAATGGGGTTGGTAATGAAATAAATGAGCGATTAATCTTTTCGTCTTTTGTCTTTCCTCTCCGTAGAGCTAATGCCACGAACAATGAACAGCAGCAGGGCGAAGTCACTTGTCAAAATGTGAATACCGACACTGTTGAAATTGATCTATCCAACGCTTGTGGAGGTCATGGAGTAATTCATACTTGCCCACCGCTGTTTATTTCGATTGAAGGAGCGCGTGTACAAGATGGAACAGCTTTAAGATGCCAAGACAGAGCCTGTCGATTCCCAGATGACGCTCGATTTGAAATCATGGTCGACAACTTGGGATGCTTTAGCAGCGTAGGACAAATTGTTGCGTCGATCGCATTGGTCCTCGCATCTGTTACTTTAGCTTTAAGATTTTAATGACGTTAAGTAGAAGCGATGTTCACAAAAATAGTATTAAAGTGCAAAATCCGGTTCGAAAGGAACATAACAAAAGCGAGAGGAAGCGATTTAAATCATGATAAATTGAACGAATTTTCTTCGACTTCTTCTCTCTTGTTGCGCAAAAAAAGCATTTAAACTTTGCATATTTTCACTCCGCACAGTAAAAAAAACTTACAAAAGAGCTGAACCTTATCGCTCATTCCATTTTCACTCGCTTTCCCGGATAAAACTACTTTGTATTCGTTCGCTGTAAAAAGCGAAATCATTTTCCATTCGAAATCATTGCAGATATTCCGAACTACAATTTAACATTTTTAATAACAATTATTTTTGCTTCGTCCTCTCTCTTCTTCTGTTTTTTTTCTGCATTGTGCATCGCTCGAGTGAATGTGAGTAATTTTCATTTTGAAATGAATTATGAAAATCTGTAAGATGGGACAGTAGAGAAAAAGAAAGAGAGTGAGGGGAGGGATGGATTGGAATTTCATTTTAAAAAATGACATGAATAATTTTATTATTTTTCCGCCGCTCGCTCTCTTAGAAAGAAAAATGGGAACGAGATGAAGAGACATTTGCCATAATTGCGAATGTTACGATAGAACAAGTGAATTGACTTTAATAAAATCAAATTAAGAAACACAAGCTGTGTCCTTCTCGAGGATATTTACTGTCGCAGTTGGAGCTTTGTCTTACTTAATGAAAGACCCTTCGCATTCTCGATTAAAAAATTAATAAAAAGTTCTTTTTTCTTCGTTTCACGTCAATGATCATAAAGTAACCGTGGCAACGAAAGTTCTTGACGACGACGACGAACGACGAGGCCTTTTTACGCTCAGGAGCACTAATGGCTTTTATTCGCTTCTCCACTTCCTCTCGCTCTTTCGCAAACATCCTGTAATATCCAACATTCCGGCGTCCTCGACAATTTTGATAAACAAGTTCAAAGAAAACTTTCATGGAGATTTCCGGACGTTTCGAAATTAAAAATAAAAGTGCCGCTGAGTTTCTGTCGCTTCCACGCTTTTAATTTAATGCTCGAATTGTGTGTTATCGCCAAACACAAGGAAGAAGGAGAAAAATGAGCGCGAGAAGATAATAATCAACATGATGATGTAATTTTTTGGCTTAACGCGCCAGTCGGTCGCGCGAGGAAATGAAAAGCGGAATGGGACGAAACGCTCGTTATTCGGTAATGTCATCGTCGAATGATGATTATTATGATGGTGTCTCAACAGAGTGTAAATCACATCGATTTGATTCCATAAAGCTGCCTTTTAAAGTCAGAACGTGAATCTATAAAAAAATCCACGCGATTCATCCCTCACACCTAGCGACTCTGTCTGTCTCTCTGTTACTCTTGACATTAAAGCCAACGTCGCATTAACACAGAAACCTTGCACGCGCTTCGAAATTCGAATCGCTCTCATAAAAAGAGGCGTTCTTGACGTCGCATTGTCGCCAAGGTACATTAGGAGACGTTCGTTGATCTATTAAAAGAAAGAAAAGCTCTTAAATTTAGTCTTTCAGTCTATTATCAATTGACAGAGCGAGGAGTGTGTCTATTTGAATTTATGTTCGTCGAACGACTTATAAAAGTATCGGAACAGCCCAATTATGAAGTAAAAAGTAAAAGCTGCTCGTTAAACGACGTCCCCTTGTGAATAAGTTAGATCGGTTCAAGGTAAGAGCCAGCCCACGAAAAGTTTCTTACGGAACCATTTGTTGATTTCTCACGCTTTTCTTTGAACCGACAAGCGAAGGGGAGAAGAAATTATCAAGTAAGAATGTTAAATAATGTCATTAGAATGTAAAATGTATTAGACTTTACATGAAAATTACTTTTTCTTTTTCGTGGCTAAAGTAAACCGAAAAAAAAAACTTTCGGTTTGGTGAGAACTCTTGCACGTGAAGTAAATTGTTCAAGTGAAAAGTTGAATTTCGATTTAAATCAATCGCTCTCGTTGGTTTGAACTAAAGCATTATGGACAGAAGAAGAACATGAAAAATTTCTTTTATGCGGTCGACTCGATGATCATTCAATATGCGGAAAACATGTTTGATTTCCAAATCCGATTGATTTTCACATCGTTGGGCACAACACCCTCATCATTTTTCTCTTCATTCAGAGTTTGGAAGAAAAGTTTTTTTATTTGGGAACGAAATTAAGATTTGTCTTCAATGATCAATTGGATTTTTTCTTTTTTTCGGAGGTTCAAGTCTCAGACGACATTTTGAATAAAAAACAAACTTGAAGATTTTCTCGAATGCTCGGACAACCAAAACTACTTTTAAAGTAACGTCATAAAAGTGAAATCTGTCATCAAGACTCTCGCATTAATGTCATTCGACGCTGCATAGTAAGGAAGGACTTTTCTCTATCTTCTCCAAAAGGACGTCATTTAAAGAATGAAGGACAGGAGAAGGCAAATTTAATAAAGACCGCAGCAGTTTCTCAACATTCTTCAAAACAAGAATGTGCATACCCCCGTTGAGTATCTTTTTCCTTCACTTTACTTCGTCTTCCAAGCACATTGTTATAAAATTTCTGTATAAAGAAATAATCAAACATCTGGTGCACTTTTAGATTCAGTTTTTTTCTTTGGTTTTTCCTCCTTCTTTCTCTTTTAGATGCTTGGATGGATGATAAAGTAAAGGATCTAAAAAATGTGAACCAAGAGGAAAAAGTTTCTCCTCGTTGCACGATATTCCTTTTTTTACTCGTTGCCCCTGCCAAGTTAGCTTGTTGCTGTTTTGTCGAATCAGTGTTTAAGATTGGAAAATAATATGCAAGCGGAAAATTGTGTCTGAATAATCATCCATTATTAAATGTTACTAAAATTACAAATTATTTTTTAAAGACGAAGAACGAAGAGGAACTTTTTATATAAACTCGACTAGAATGAGCTCGAGCTGTGTTGCTGGTGAAATAATCAACAAGAAAATTTCTCCAATGAACATGGCGTCACGGAAGAAAAGCAGGAAAGAGAGATGACGAAAACTTCGTAAAATTTATTAAAATATGAAATTTTCTCCCCTCTCATGAGTTATTTTCCTCCTCCGCTTCTGATAGCATTTCATCATTTTAACTACGTTCATCCGAAATTCCTTTCACGAGGGCGATAAAAAAGTGTAAATTTCTCTATTGAATGAAATTCAGGGACTCTGCTTCTTTACATGAACGAGAAAGTTTTTTTTTTTGACAAAGATGAGACGAAAATCATTTTTTATTTTTTTCGGAAAGTTCTTCTTGATAAAGAATGAAAAGTTTTTTCCTTTTTGGTCACTTTGCTCATGTTTAAACATGACAGATAAATAATATTTTCCTTTCGTCTCGAGAGAATTAAATTTCTCAACTCTCTCAAGGTTTTCCTTTTAAATCTAAATCTTACTCAATAAATTTTAAGAGATGAGTGTAAATAAATCAAAATTCGGCAGCTTTCCCCAAGTACAACGAAAGCGTCTGCTAATGACAACTGTTGAGCCAAAAGCAAAGAGAGACTCATAAACAGAACGGCAAATGAAATATGGAAAGCTCTTTACATAACCGAACGAATGTGTGTACTCAGACGAGAAAAGTTTTCTTTTTTTGATACAAGTCCGATGTGACATGAACAGAAAGAAAAGACAAATACGATGAAACCTCAGCCAGACTTGTCAGGAGGAGGAAAATTCAAAATGGAAGACCAAACATTACTTTTTCTCTTAAAAGTCCTAAATCTATCGTAAATTTATCATAATCACTGATATAACTCTTACTCCGCCCTCCCAAAGTGTGCAGAATAAATTTTCATCTTCAACGACAAATTATCGCTCTCGCAAGGTTGACAGTCAGACATTGATATGATATAAATTATTCTGTAGTGCTTATACACAAAAGAGCACTTATCACAACCTTCTCCAGCTTATGGCTGCTGCTGCTGCTGCCACCGCTTCCACTTTAGAACAGCAACAGTTTTCCCTCTTTTCCTACTTCAACCGTAATATCCGAAATATCTTCACCACCGCAACAACACATTTTCCGTTATATTCGTTTCGACGAAATTAAACAATAATCGTCAGGTACTTTTCTTGAATCGGGAGCTTTTCTTCTTTCTTCGCTTTGGCAAAAGAGAAACATAAATTCGCAAGGAAATGATTTGTGAGGAGTTTTGTGTATTTATGGAGCAAACGCGCGTGGTGGGTCAAAGAAGGAAAGTCAGATATTTCGCTTGAGATATATTTCATTTTCCCCGTAAATCATTGTTTAATATTACTGGTTGCCTTTGTTTTGATGCCTTCCCTTCGCAACTTTTTTCTGATGAATTTCCTTGCCGAAGCGAAGCGAAACTTCTTAACTGAACTCGGCGCTGTCAAACTTTCCGCGAAAGTATCTTTGGCCAATTTACTGTAAAAGGAAATTTTCTTAAATTTAAAGCGAGATAAATTGTATCAACGCCACTCGGAATTATTTAGACGTTGCATCTACTTAGAGGCTGGAGATGAGGCGTAAATTTTCGTATATTTCTTTCCATATATCTCCACCTCTCTCCTTTGTTTATGCTACACAACGTTGAATTAACGAAGTAATATTTCCTCTGCTGCTACTCGTTATTCTGGGGGTGATTTATGCTAGCTAGGAAAAATGCGTTTAAATAACTTTTTTTTATGCTACGAATCGTATTTTAGCGAGTACAGCTATGGGTGTTGTAAGACGAACGAAGAAGTTGAATTTATTCGAAGGAGAGAGATCTGGAGGTGCAATAAAACTTGATTCTTCTAATTATTTCCTCGTCATATTTCATCAAAGAATTTATCACGTATAATGTTTTTTTTTTGGGAATCTTCGTGACACTTGTACATTCTCTCATGCTAAACGATCTCTCCTTTGAAGCATGTAAATTCTTTTTGAATATATCAAGCGAATGGAATAATTTATAATTAAAGAAATTTTTGACATTCTTTCAACCTCCTCTCTTCCTTCTTCCCCGTTGAAGTATTAAATTATAAACTCGATGTAAAGTGCTTTGAAACAGATGGAACTGTCTCGAAGCAAATGCAGTTTATGAGCTGACTACGGGCAATGAACAAGACATAGCGAAAGCGAGGGAAGAAGAAGAAGACAAAGTGGCGTCTTACAGTGCATTAAATATATAATCCATAAAGTTCTCTTATTTTTTTCTGTCTTCTTTCTCTGTTTTCCTTTGCATTTAAAACAGAGCGCAGAGGATTTCCATCGGAACTAAAATTGTATTTTCCAAAGCTCTCGGAGCAATAATTTTTGATTTTTATTTGATTTTCCTGCTATCGTCTCTCCTTGCAACTAATCTCTTTCTCCTTCTTCGCTCGTATATATCTTCATAATAAAAATTTAATTAAAAGCTGTGTGTCTTTTGAAAGCTGGTAGATGGAAGAAAAAAGTGTCGAAAGAGAGCTGAAGGGTGGATGGGGAAAAGCAATTTGCAGAGAAGCAGCAAAAAGCGGCAGCCACAAGAAAACATTCTCCTAAAAACACTATTGGGTGTTTTATTATTTGAGATCTAGTCGAGCTTTTCTCAGGTTCAGAACTTTCATCTCATAATCTGGTGGAGGTTGCACTGTACACACAAAAAGTGGTTTCGAGGCTAAAAGAATTTCTCGAAGGGATGACTAAACATTTTATAGAGACACTTTTAACGTTGGTCTGCGGAAAAAAATCCTCATCGGAGCTGTGTGGACATAGCAAAGGAACGAGAGGAAAGGCGAGAAAAATTAAATCACACTAAAACTGTTCGGAGATTAAAATTACTTAGTGGCGAGCAGGGATTTTTATTTTTCCTACAACATACCACACTCACTTGCTCGCCCCGTGAAAATCTCTCGTCGCTGCTTCCTGACGAAGCAGAAGGAGGAGAAAGAAATCGGATTCTAGCAACAATCAACAGTCGACATGGGAAGAGCTATATCAATGCTTCAGTGGAATGTAAAACCTTTAATTTAACAGCCGTTTTTACCATCCTGAAGCCAAAAGTCCCAAAAGTATTTCATGTAAGCATGAAACGTTTCTCTGCACGACTGCAAATCGTATTTTGGCTACATATACGACAAAGTAGTGATAGTTGTTTGTCTGAACTCTCGTAAATTCCCTCGAATGAAGAATCAACAAAGAATTTTCAAAGCGAGACTTGCTCGTATTCAATTCTAATGGCAGACGAAGTGAGATAAGTATTTTCTCTCTTTATTTTTTATTTTTTGCGTCGCCCACAAACGCCACATCATATTAAAGCCACCACAGCATATATTTCGAGTGATACGGTAGTCACTCACTCAGCGCGATGAAAATTGTTTCAAAAGCTGCTCTCGAAACTTGCAAATTCCATATTTAATTTGCGACGACTCCGGCATGACACTTTTCATGGTGTCGATGATGCTGCTGCCTCTGTTGCTCAAATATTTTTTATTCTCCAACATATAAATTGTTTTTCGGAGCTCAACTTGCATGAAATATATTTGTGGACATTCTGGTGAAGCAAAGGGGCGCCTGGCATGATTATAACAAAGACTCATGAGCACATAGACAGTGTGAAATCACTTTCTGTCCTGACGCTTCTAATACTTTTTTGTGCTTGAGCTGAACTCTGGTTTCATCACCATCAACAGCTCGATTCTTCGCTCTCGTTGCGAGGATGCATGACAAAGAACTCGACTGCCATACATTTCGAAGCGTGATAAAAACCATCGCTCCCACATTTAATCCAATATAGTTTACTCATTCCAGACATTGACTGGCCCTAAGCCTCGGACGAGAATACAACGAATTTTCCATTAACTCTTCCTCTCACTCTTTTCGAGTTTGGATCGTCGACGCTTCCATAATTATCTGTCGCGTGTAATTTTCTAGCCGTGAAAGCACTAAAAGCATCCCTCGCATCGATATTGATTTAAATTAAACGCAAAATTACTCCTCTCGACGTGCATGTATATTTGGTTGGGAATATCGAGTTTTGTAACTTAATGATGATGCGGCGAGTTTTACATTTCATGAACATGAGAAAAATCAGAATTTTAAGGAGATTAAAGTTGCGACGAATTATTAGATTGATTAAACAAAAAATTTGTTATCTGAGTTGAAAGATTCAAAAGCAAAGCAACTCCCCTTTGGGTTTCTAACTTTCCTCCGCTCATGTGTGAGACGTAATCTGAGTGAAATACTTTTTCCGAGCTCATATAAAAGTATCTAGCAGTTTTAGCAACAGATAAAACTCTATCTCGCATCATAACTAATTACGGAGAGAGAGTACAAAAACAGACACACACACACGTTTCACAATAAAGTTATTCGCAAAGCGAAATTGAATCAGCAGGGGAAAACGAGAAGTTTTCCATTGCTGACCACAAACGCCATACGACTTTAATTAGATTTTTCGACTTTCAGTTCTCTGTTTTTATGGGAAGTTCCATTAGGATTTGATGAAGATCACTTCGATATGTTGCCTGCAATGTTATTTTTCGCCCAAAATAAGTCAATTGATGATGAAAAAAAAAGCAATTTTATGAGATTTTTCCAATTTTCAGTAAAAGCTGAGTGGAGCGAAGGAACGAGCGAAATTAAAAACATTTTTAATTAAAGTCATTGGCTGCTGGCAGCCGTTGCGAAGAGCAGGAAGGGGGAGAGCTGAGTGTGTGAATAAAGGGATGCGTTGATGAACATCGATGAGTTGAAATCGAACGAAAGAGCGGCACGAGTATCACGTTCAATAAACCAGAATAATTGTTAAATAAATATTAAATTTCCCTCGAGATAAATCGAATTTCGGTCTTGTTCGTCTCTCTCTCTCACTCCTATTTAATCACAAATCATTTATATCGCTCGTCGTCATAGGTGAAATGATGTAAAATATATTTCTAAGCTCTCCACTTCTTCTTGTTCTCTTCGAAAAATATTTCCATTCGTGAAATTCTGTTTGATGTTTGACTGATGTGGAAACTTCAATTAAAATCATGTTAAAAATCAACATCCGCCCCATCTCTATCGACACAACTTTGTCGTTTTGCCATGAAAATCATATTTTCCATCTCTTGCTCTACATGTCGCCCCTCATTTTTCATCAAACTCAACCGTGACGAGGGAGAATTTCTCTTTTTTTTATTATTAAAAAGCTACATACATCAACAAGCAATGAAAAAGCAAAATTAAGTCATAAAATGTTATTTTCCCAGCACTCGTTGCTAGTCGTCGTTCGTCGTGTGTGGCAGGCGAAAAAAAAAAGCTGAGTTTAATTATGTTTGAAAAAGGGAAATCAAAAATTTTTCGAGTTATTTCCCGTCTGTGCATCATTGGGTTTGAGTGTGAGCCTTTGAAGGAGACGACAACTCAATTTAGACGACGACACATAATTACTTCTCTATTGAAATTCCTTCGACATCATAATTATGAGCTTAAATGGGGATTTTATGAAATGAATCCATTGAGAGAAGTATCGGGAAGGATTTCACAGGGAGACGAGAAAGAAGAAGAAGAATATTTATCCAACCACTTTCCGTGGATTATTGAAGAACGGAGCATTGCATAAACCCATCAACATTATATTGTTTGCATTGGATTATTATTTCTCTTCATTTCATTTTTTTGCTGTTTACTTTTGCTGAGGAATAAAAATATCTAATAGGTCAATGCTTAAGTGAAATTTTCCAGAACTCTCCTTGTCTCACACTCTCATGAAATATTCATAGATAGAAACAATCCATCGAGAGACAGCAGAAACACTTTTCATTTTCACTCGAGCTTTATCATTCCACTCCTCGCTCCGCCTTGTGTGTTTGCCATGAATTATATGAAGTGATTCAATGAATTTTATTTTGAGAATTTGAGCATTTTTCGTTTATAAGCACGTTCTGCAAATATTTGAGCAAATCAGAAAACAATATTGAAACGATTTTGACGATCTATTAAAAGGATTAAGTACATTAAATATTGGCAGAAAGAAAATGAAATGCTGCTTCCGTTCGATGAAATGTTTTTCCCATTTTTTTTCCTTCTCCTCCTTCGTTTCGAGATGAGACACGAGATGTGGAAGAGATTTTTCTCTTTCTGCTCACACCCTCGAACAAAGCAACAACCCATCGAAGTATTCAGCCCATCAAAGCCTCTGAACAAAAATAAGTTTTGAGATTTAATTAAAAATTAAAAGTTTTCCTCTGTTGGCTTTACGTGAACGAGAAGCAGAATCGGAATCATACATGAAGAGATTATGCCATCACGATGAGAGAAAGTTGGGTTCATTCGTACCTTGTCCCCAATGTTTTGCTTTTCACAATTTTCGTTCTTATTAAGCAATAAATTCGTTTACTTTTAGCATGGAAAGAAAAGTCGTAGTCGCTCGTATCTCTTTCACTTTCCCTCCACTTATTTATGTTTAAACGAGATGAGATAACTTATCCCCTTTTTTCCACAAACAAGAGAAGAGGCCGCCTCAATGCTACCTCATAATTCAGTCCGTTTGTTAATTCTCAGTTTTTATCCTCTCGAAAGAGCTTCATCCCCGATAGCTCTTCGCTTTGCTAATTTTCATATTTTTTACACACTTTTATCCTTAGCATAAATCAGAATCCGTTTTTGCTGTTTTCTTTTTGCTTTTGCTGCTCTCTCAGAAGCAACAGAAGTATAAATTATAAATTTTCTCCTTTCCTTTCCTTCGGTAGCTGTTTAAACATCCTTAATTATAAGAATAATACACAGAAGAGCATGAATTTCACATTGTTAAAGTCAGGCTTTTCATTTTTCATGCCAATTAAAATTTAATAACTTCACTTGGGAGCTTTTTGGCTTATTTACGTTTATCTGGGTGATGTGGCAAGATATAAAAACAGCAAAGCGATAGATTTAAAGGATTTAGCGTTACCGTTTCCGCGCCAACAACGTAAGTTTCAATTTTCCCAAATCCTTCCCCTTTCGTGTTTTAATATTTTCCCAAGTATTATACTCAAAATGAGTGAGAGAGAGAGAAAGCTCTTCAAGTTTGAACGTCATAAAAGAATATTCCTTGTCAATTAATTCAATGTGTGAGAAAACGTGTGAGACTACGAACAATTAAATATTCATGTCCGTTGACAGTGAAACGTATACGACAATTTTCTTTTAGTTGCCGCAAAGGGACGAACTCAATTTCATAATAACAATATAAAAAGCATAAACGCGCATTGTCGTCTTTGCCTTACCTGCTGTCTAAACGGCAAAAATTCACATGTGAACGCTCGTTGGCAATTAGTAGAGGAGATACAGGCCGCGCTTTTGCTAAAGGTATGAGCTGTCACGAAGCTTGCAATTAACAATGTAATTAAAATTAATTTGATTTAATTTACTTTGCACCACCGGGTCGTTTTTATGGCTCTTTATGTTCACAAAAGCTTTTATAGTATTTTTTTTATTTATTTAATTAAATTCAATTTCCACGACTTGTCGTCGACACGATTATGTAATGCACAATATGAATTGACTTTAGGGTTCAACGCAAGAGTTTCTGTTTGAGTTTCTATTTGACAAAAACCTTTTCTTCTTCGTTCAAGTCCAAGTTTGGACCACAAGGAAACTTTTGTTTATGTAATTTGAATTTAAAATTTTCTTTAAAAACTTTTCCTTTCGCCTTTTTCAGTGAAGAGAGCAAATGTTTGATTCGTATTCTTCGTTCTGTTTCTATCGGTTACTTCAGCATCAAATTATGCAAATTAGTTTGCAAATTAATTTCACTTTTGGCCTTTAGTCGTCAGCGCGAAATGTTCCTTAAAGTTTTTTTTCTTCTCTTCGTTTCCTCTCGCTCACTCGTTTTTACCCTCTGGACTTAACAGACACAATAATGAGATGCGAAAAGGAATCTTTAAGATTTTAATTACGTAATATTTCTTTTCCCTTCTCAACGTCCCTCGTTGGAGGAGAAAAAATTGTTTAAAAAGTTTTCTTTACGACGGTGGACAGAAAAGTTAAAGGATCCACAATTCAATTCAAGTTTCACCTTTCGCTCGACACTATTTCTCTCGGTCGCAGTCGTCTCACGACTTCACAAATTACACAAAACTTTTATTACACAATTATTTGATGTAAAAGCTAATTGATCTAGCTCTACTTCTTGTCCGCCAAAAAACAAACGAACGCGAACAACTTTCTTGACTTTGCTAATTTCCAAAAATTCCAAACATCGAATTAAAATTCGCTTTCGCTAGAAAAACTCTTCATTCACGTAAAAATTTCTCGTTTCTGTTTTGATACCGACACGACAATGAGTTATACAAGGAGAACGGTCTATGATAAACACAAAACTGCTAGCGAGCACAACAAGTATCAAGAGAAAATGTGTGTGAAAATTGGAAATGGGAAAAATTTATTTCTCTTCGAGTTGCCGTTTTCCTTCGAAAGGGGGAGCAGCTGAAGATGAAATTTATTTTAATATGGGAAAATAGAAGCAACAGGCTTTCGGAGTTGAAAGTCAGACTCGGGGTTGACACACATACACGAAGCTCCCTCTGACAAACACACAACCGAGAATAGATTTCCCCTCATTTAATGACGTCATCATTATTATGATAGAGCCGAGTGCATTTACATTGCTCCAGAGCTCTCTCCATGTTTTCCACTCGAATGGAAACCTGTTACTATGCTCGCATTTTAGATGAAAAACAAGCAACAGCGAAAATCAATTTCGGTTGTCTCGGAGATGAGAATTATATCTGAGTAGCAGAGGCTTTCGGTATCGCAAGTAACGGTTGTCTTGGAAGCTTTTTTTCTTCCATCCTCTCGCTCGGTATCGAAGGACAAAGTCTCTGCAATAGAAAACATCCAGCAGACTACACACTCATACTGTATAGGTTACCGTGGGCGTTTACGAGAGATACAGGAGAAAAAAAAGACTAAAACCACCGAAAAAAAAGCTGCTTGATATGCTCGGCTTTGAAATATTGTTCAAGCATGTGCGCAACAGCCTGAAACGATCGAGAGTCTGCGTCATGCTTTTCATTATTTTATTTCATTTCCCTTTCTACAAAATTTCGATGCTGCCTCGTCTCAGTGTTCGTGAATCAACAAATGTAGCTTGCGACGCTCACACAAGTGCAAGGAAGCGAATGTAAGTTGAAAACATTCTCTGCTGCTTACAGATTTCTTTTCCCTTCTTACAGATGAAAACGTTTCGTGGAAAATCGGTCTTTAATTATTCTGCGATTTCTTATTTATTTCGAAACACACATTTCTAAGGTTTTATGTCGTCGATACTGAGCCATCTACGGAATTGCGACATTTATAACGCAAGATCTTACCCCACATTTACCCATTGAACCTTTTTTTCTTTTCCCTTTGTTTGATCTGCCTTTGCAGGCGAGATAAGTTGAAAACTCTGAAGGTTTTCTTTTTTCTTGTTTTGTTTCGTTCTCGTCTCACTCTCTTCAATATTTTTCCATCTTGATTTCGTCCTTAACATTATAAGCTTGAAATAATCGAGGGCGAAAGAAGATAAGTTAATGAACTATAAAATTTCATACGCTTTTAGCTTTAAGCTAACGTGCCCTAAAAGCATAAAGCAAAAAAGTTTATGTTGCTGCTTTTCTTTTTTCGAAAATAAACATGTTTTTTCCGTTCTCCCTGCTCTGGACAACAACAAATTTATTTTTCTGTCTTATTTGTTTTTTTGTTAGATATTTCATAAACACGTAATATCTGCTTTGCTAAGGGAAAGACAAAGAGTTCACTTTAAAATCATAATTAAAGTTCAATTCGATTCGGAAAGAGAGAAATCGAAAAATCTTCTTTCCCGGAACCGCAAATTTGTAATAAATAAATAATTGCTTGCGATTTGCCAACGAGTCTGCAAAACGAGGGCGAATCCATGAATCACTTTAAAGCGCACCTTCGATATTAAATTTGTCAATGATGTCATTATTATTTATGTGGCCTTTTTTTTCTTTCCTAGGAACGATATTAAAAACGAGTGCGGCACTTTTCCTCTTCCTGCAAGTGGCAGCTTGTGCTCTATATCGTCTTTCACAACCTTTCTTTGCCATCCTTCGCGACTGTGATTCCAAAAGGCACATACGATGGAGCAAAAAAGTCATAAAAGAAGAAAGAAAAACACTATACGTCAGTTAAATACCTATAAGCAAATTTGTGTTTCCTCTTTCCCCTCCCCCCGTCTCCCTCTCCTTCGCCTCAATCTCTCGTAACTTTCTCGCAATTCCATCGCTGAGCAATTCATCTTCGTTGAGGTTTTGCCATTAAATCTACATCTACAATAATGCACATCTTTTTCTTTCGCCGGAGCTAATAAATTGTTTTCTGTATTACCGCTCTTCGTTTCTTTCTTTTTCCCATCTTTGTTTCCCATCAACCCACCCGAACCCCTCCACGTATGAGTAAAACGTGTTTTCATTTATTGCGTACCATCTAGCAAGAGTCAAAGATGAAACGAAAAAAGGGAAAGGGGGAGCGAGGAGAGTAAGAAAAAATCATGTAAATTTTATCAACCCAAAAAAGAGCTCCACTCGAACGAACGACGACGACGACCACAAGAGGAGAAGACAACTGTTGTGCTGTTTTTCTCATCGTTTCGTTTCCATGGAATTTATGTTTATTATTTTCATATATCTCTTGCTCCGCTCTTGCACACAAGCACGAACAAAGGAAAAGTCACACAGTCATGCAACACAGATTTTCACATCTTCGTTCTTCTCTGGTAGATCCGAATTAATGTAAAATCATTTTTCAAACATTCCTTTCCATACTTTTTTGTGTGTTTGGTTATTTTGTCCCCGCAAATCAACTCTGAAGATACACCGGAGGCTGTTGTTGTTTGTGCCGCCATTCTGGGTGACACCTTTCGTTTGGAATCTTCAATTTTCCGCTTAATGAATCCATCAATTTGTCAGCTAACCGTTCGTACCAAAAATTTCGAATCTTTTTCCTGAGAGGACATGCCAGGAAGGGGTGGATGGGGACGTTCCAGGCATTCTCATTGTATCATCTCTTCTCGCTCTACAACAACACTCAAACTCTATTTAAATGGAAATTGTTGAATTAGCTTTGGCTTGAACTGGGCGCAGAGCATTGAAGGGAGAAATCAAATCTAAAACGCCTCTCATGCGACCGAGAAACCCTATTTGTTTTTATTTGTGCCTTTCGTTTCGACTCCAACTGTGCGAAGTGAAATTTTCCATTTCGTTCAGCTCCTTTATCAATCTCTGCTCAAAGCTTTTTAACTTTTCGCTGTTGCTGCTGATGTGTTTTTTATCCATCATGACCTCGCAGTCGCTCTCGCATGAAAAGCGGGTAAACTTTATCAATTGGAACGCAAATATGTGTAGTTGAATGAAGGTACATACGCGAGAATAAAACAATCTATTGTTTCCACAGCTTTGTGATATCACACGATTTGAACGTCATTCAAAGCAGCACAAGCACAAGACGGGAGAAGAATAAAGTGGAGCGAAGTCTGACGTGTGTTTGAAATTGTTTAGCTTGACGGCAAATCGAGGGTTAACAACGAAAAAAAAAATTCCAATCAGAAGCTCCAATATGAATTAAATGAAAAGCAATTTGGTTTAGAGAGGGAGTGAGAGAGAGAGAGATTGGGGAGAAATTGAAAAAAACAACGCAACCATTAATCAGACAAGTGAGATGGAGAGTGAAAATAAAAGCTAAGAGCATACACCATAAAAACACCCCCGCAGTTCAATGCTGAGCAGAGAGCGAGTAGATTACGAACTAGAACACAATAAATAAAAATTTATTTGTTATTTTTCCTGTCCTTCGACTCCGAAGCGTCCAAGATGAATGAGACTAAGAACGAAACTCATTGATCAGCAATGAAGCTTCGATTGCTTTCAGCAGGAAATTAAGCGAATTAATTCATTAATTTATTTCAGAGCATTTCAACGGAGCCCGAAGATGGAACGTTTTAAGCTCAAACTTGCGAGTGTAAACTCCGTTAGAATAATCATAGATAACAATATTTATAGATGCGACACAGAAGTTCGAGGAAGTTAAATTGTTGGAGCAAAATATACGATTCCAATCTGGAATCAAACATTTTGTTTGATTCCGAAAGGGATTCAAACAAAGCAAAAACAATTCAACCTCCTTGAAATCAATTTCGGCGAAGTGTCGCATCTAGGTATATTGTTATCTATGTTAGAATAATCAAAACCCATTGTTGATGTAAATTATTCCTATTTTTCAAACTCCAATTTACATATTCAAATGCTTCCTGACTGGGGAAATTTCCACAACGTTCGTTCGGTGGATAGAAGCCCCCAACAAAGGTCTATTATCAAGAGATGTGTCGCTTTCTATTATCGAACGTATTTGTGCCCTTTTCCCCGCATGAGCAAAAAAGTGTAATTTCATGGCGTTGAAATTGAATTAAAATTTTATTTTCTCTCGTGATTTTTTTCCTTCTTGTTTTCCATTTTTTGTTGCGAAAATGTTCAATTTATGACATCAAACATTTTAAAGCTTTCAATTTCGGTTCATCAATTTATTTCACTCAATGACATTGCGTTCAAGCTACTCTTCGAATTTTCGGCATTAGATTACCATCAATATTTCCTCCATCATCGTCTTCTTCAAACAATTGAACGAGTCCGAGATATTTCATAAATAAAATCGAAATCATTGGAGGAGAAACCGAGATCTGCCAAAATATGCTTTATTGTAAATAAATTCAATTCAATAATCGGAATTCAATCAGAGAGAAAGGAAAAAGGAAGACGCAAGTCATCATGAATTTTTCTTTCTTTTATTTTCTCTCGACGGAGGCCAAGAAACTAATTACATGAATGTTAATACTTTTTGCTTTTTTTTACCAAGGGAATTTCCGTTTCTAGTTAGAGACGACGACGAAAGTCAACAGGCAAACTTTCGATGGCTGCGAAAAACAAGATAAATTGCCGCTGGCAACAATTCATTTGGATTTACAAATACTTATTGAAATAAAGTCGAGCCAGGAGCCACCCTCGTCAAAACTCATCGAGCTAACAAGAAAAATGATGAAATTCAGTGATTTTTAAACAAAGTAGAGAATTCGACGGTCAATTTCGTCTCGTGCTTGCAGGCGATTTGACAAATTTGATACCGGCCGATGGAAAATTGAAGGGAGAAATTACTTCAAACTCGGGTTTCTGTTTTTTTTTTGCATGTAAAAATTCAATTACGAACGGGCGGAAAATGATTTTCCCTCATTTTTTTTCGTGATGGAACATCCAGTCGAGTCGAGAGATGTTTTCAAGCATCACAAAGTGGATGAAAAATGCCCCGAAAAAATGTCACAAGAGCAAGGGAAATTATTTAAAGTACAATCTAACATCATTTACATGCGAGATTGAATATTTTTGAGCTCGAAACTCTCGCGTTCATCATAAATGAATATTCAAATACATTTTTGTCTCGTATCTCTGCTAAATTCAATCCCCGCAAGTGAATTAATAAAATTACAGAGAATGAAATTGTCATCGAACGAAGCCAAGGCAAAAAGAGTGAATACCCAAAAAAGCGTCTGTTTTTTCCTCATAGCCTCGATTCAATCGGCTCAAACAGCGTTACACAATTCGCCTGTGCTTCATCCTCTTGCCTTTTACATCATACGGCTTACTCATCCAGATTTTCACTTTGATCTTGTTTCATTTTGCCTTTAGGACATCAATAACGTTGCATGAAATAGATATCAATAAAAAAACTCTTTCTCCTTTCCTGCCAGCTTCTAAAGCGCGTGTGCTGTGCATAGCAGAAAAAACGATAGCAACAGGATTCTCCGAATTGCCTTTTCACCATTTGAATTCGTTCGATAATTATAACATGGTTTTCCTATTTGCATCTCGAGGCAATAGATTCACATACGCGATCGACAGGTAGGACGACACTGAATTGGAAATTATGTTTTAATCAAGTTCCATCCTCCTCCTTCAATCCTTCATTCTCGAATATGTTCAATATTTGATTTTCCTGTCGAAGCTTGTTGCATATAAATTTTATTATTTAGTTGTAACTTCAAGAATGATGAACGACTTTAAAAGAATAAATTTTACAGCTGCTCATAACGATTTTCCGGATCGAAAGCTTTTTCCGAAAAAGAAAATCGAGTCGAGTGCCATCTTTTCCTTTTGTCGCAAGGAGTAACAAGAGATGGCGTAGTTATCAATGGAAACTCAGGGAAATTCATGGGGAACTCTGTAACTTGACTAAAGACAAAGTCAAGTACTTGCTTGCAAGTTGAGCTTCCCTTCCGAGAACTGAACTAAACGTCTGACAGTTCCGAACGGTGAATGGTTATAAATATTTCAATAATCAACGTCCCTCGGGGCAAATCGTATTTTATTTAATCTCTTACTGAATTATTCAGACTTTAAACAACCTTTTTCGTTCTCTTCAAAGTGCTCGACAAAGTGATTCAATGCAAGAGACTTCGAGAGACTCGCTACGACAGGAAAGTAAATGTATTTTAGGCCTTGCAAATCTGTGACTCTCTTAAAAGCTTGTGTTTCGAGATCATCAGATGCTACGTTAATCTTCACGAGCTGTTTAGAAGTGAAAATAAACTTTTATTTATTATCGTTTGCAATTTGCAGTGAAGTTCAAAGATAGAAGAGAGAGAGAATTTCGAATGAAATTTTCAGTATAAATAAGGTCCTTTATGCAATAAATATTATCTTTGGATTAGAGCCAATTTCAACAACTTCCACATAGAAGGTGTTGCATTTTATTTGCATTTTTGGTTAAAAGTTTTGCTGTGCGGGGCGATTTTTGCCGCTTTCTTCTTCTTCCCTCTCGTCTTCCTCTCATTTGGTTCGAGAATCGTTTCATGAATAAATAAAATAAATTTTCTTGCCAGTGTTTTTCTGTTCTGTGTGTGTCTGTTATTAGTCATCGGAGCATCGAGAACTGAGAAGAAGGTTTTTTATGAAGCTAATGACAACTGCCAGACATCCTTTCTACTCCGCTCCAGTTCCACCCGAAATATGTTGGCAGAGTGAGAAAAATTAAATAAATAAACAAAATCTTCTTCTGCCCCAGCTCAACTCAGCTTTGTGTAAATAGTCGTACAAATTGTTGCTGAACAAATTCTCTCTGTTTTTGATGTCAGAGATTAAACAAACACTAATTCATAACTCCACAGTCTTCCTCCGATGCTAATTTAATGATGAAAATTTGTCTTCAATTTTCATTTGCTTCGACGACCTTTTCCGAGAGTTTTGTTTGAAGATGAAAGTGAAATTCAATGAAAGCGAAAATCAATAATTCCGAGAACGCAATTTCTAAAAACAACGAAGCTCTCTTACATTAGTTTCGTTTTATTTATGTTTCACTTCGACCACCCACTCCCACACAATAAACCAGCGCAACGACCTCGAAATCATTTTGTCATTAACGCTGTCTACGATTAATTAGCAACGAGAGTCGCAAGCTCCAACGACACCACGATCGGCTCTTATCATAAAATTGCTAAATAGTAAGAAATTGCTCACAATAAATTTCCCTTCTCTTCGGTTCTTCTTCAGTTCTTCTGTTCTGAGGCTTAAGAGAATAGCGAAATTTATAAAATTTACTGGACGTAGTGTCTTTGAATAAAGTTTCATTAAATATATTATCTCGCATAAAAGTTCGAAGCGAACTAGAGCGAGAGATGAGAATTTATTGGAGACAATTTAAAGAGACGAGCAAACTATTTCTGCCTCGCCTTGCCTCGAATCTATAAAAATTTTAGGGGCGAAAACGACAAAGAATGAAACTTCATAAAAAAAGCTAACACTTGAGCTAATGTAGTGAAATTTATAGACATTGTCTGGAGAGTAGTTGGGGGGCGGTTGCATGGTGGAGAGAAAAAAAAAGCACAACACTCCCATGTGCTGCCGTGCCATTTAGAAAGTTTCCGTGAAAACTCATAAAGCTTAATGTTGCTCGCCGTGTTTTCTTCTCTCCCTCGCAGCGTGAATAACTTTCCCACTTAACGACACCGAAAAACGAAAAGTAATCAGTCACGGTTGAGAATTAATTGGTGAGTTTAGTTTCGAGAGTGAGGACGATAATTCAATAACGAAAAGAGTTTTATTGATTTGACAACAACGAAGCTCTCTTGGTGATCGTAACATAACTGAACACATGTCCGAAAGTTCCTTGGCTCACTCTCATCTCTGCCCAAATGGCTTTTTTATTGTTTCCAAGTTGCATGTGAAACTTTATAAATTCAATTAAATTGTCCGGCTTCGTCAGTAGATCATTGCGATGGCAGCGTTCCAGCTGATTTCCTTTTCATAAAAATCTTTCCTCTCATGTTTGAGAAAGGAGAGTTATTTAGCATAAATTAGGAAAAGAAAAACTTGTGAAATCATTTTTCTTGCGGAACGAGATTAAAAATCAGTTTTTTTTCTTTCTTCTTTTCTTTTGAAAGAATAACTTTGCACAACAGGTTGAAAACAAATAGTGAACTACTCACAGCATAACGAGATTTCCAATGAAAAACAACATCGAAATATATCAAAACACAAATAATTATCTACACGAGAAGGGATTGCGCTGAACAAAACAAAAAAAAACACAAACTTCGTTCGACTTGAGAGAGAAACGAAAACTTTCTTGTGACGGAAAGCTTGGAAGTTTCATTAATAACAGAAAACACATCAAATTAGCCCAACACACCAACCGCCCTCATCCCAACACCTTCATTTTGCTTTCCACGATTTCTCATTAAGTGACAGCAGCAACAACAACATCAACAAACATCGAGAATGAGATAGGAAAAAAATCGAAATTAGAAAACACCACATTTAAAACACAATAAATTTCATTGGCTTTCATGGTTTGAAGTCACACATACCGATTCATTATCAAGGAGAGAAGTTCAATTGGCATTTATTAAGCAGTTGAAGTCACAATTTAAAATCGTTCTTTTCACTTTTAATCTTAATTTTGGTCACTTTCAACTGGTCGTTGTTGGTGAGCAATCGAGAGACACCTGCAATCTAGAGAAAGTTATTTGTTGACTTATGATGCACAGAACAGATGGCACAGAGGAGAGAGAGAATATCAAACAGCAACTAATTGCCGAGTTAATTGTCGACGAGGACTGTTTAGCGACGATTCGCTCGTCACGATAAGCAAATTAAATCATGACGAATAATTGCGTGTGTTAAATTACGTGAGGAAATCGTAATTTTTTAATTTTCATAAATAATTTTCGGCTGAATTAATTCTCACACACCGCAAGTCGAAACGAGCGCGAAGGGAAATCAATTGTTTACGTTAAGTGCGCAATTAAATCATTCCGAAAGTTAATTTCTGCCGCGGGTTCTCCTCCGCCGCCGCTTGATCATAAAATCCGAACGAAACTCCATCAGAATGTTGTTCATTGAAAAAAAAGAGAAAATTTGTTTAAACTTTGATAATAAGAAAAATTATTTCTTCTAAATTTTAATCCAACAAAAGCGAAAATCTTGGAGTGAGCGGATGGCGGAAAACCATTGAAACATGTGAGTCTAAAAATAACTTGCTTTGTAAACATATGGAGATTTCGTTTTCGAGATGATTTTCTCTCGATCTCTGTAAATTTTCAATCGAACTCGGGAAATATTTTGCAGTTCTCGCTTCTTTTTGATTCAATGAACCCTTCATCGTGATTATTCTTTGAGAAGTTCTTCGCGGCTTCCTCCTAACAAACTGATAATATTTTATCGCTCTCTGAAGTCTGTTTTAAGAACTCTTCATGGCTGCTCTTTTAATGCGGTCGTTTATACGTTTGCCTTTGCCTTTCTTCAACAATCTTACAAAGTAAATAAAAAAAATCTTTCGCCACGAACCTCGAGAACGTCATAGCAATACAAATACGTATCTGGATCCGAAGCAGCTTCCATTTAATCTCCTTTTTGTGTCTCCTTCTCTCTCTTGCACACTTCGCTTTAAGTTCAAAGTCCTTTAGCTCTCTCTTAAGCTTTCACAATTGATTAATGTGTCTTTGCAACAAAAGTAATTTATATGTAAAGTTCTCTCGTCTCAAATTTCTTGAGAGCTCTCAGATTTGTTATGACGATGAATTACTATTTTCCGAAAAATAAATTCCACCGCAAAATATTCTGGTGAGAGAGGAGCTGAGCTGCTACTGTGTTTGCGTTGACACTGTGACTCCACTCGAAAAGGTTTTAACAACAAACTTTTTATGTGCTTGCTATATCACATTTGACACGTAAACAAATTAAACTTTAAATACTTTTTCTTCACCCTCTCGTCTCCGACGCGAATTTATAAAATCATCACGGAGTTCTTGCTTCTCAACAAGGCAACAGTTTTCGAGTTTTCCCTCGCGAGTTTTCTTATTATTCGCTCGTTCACGATTAATCAGTAAAAAGACGTAAAGAAAGCAAATAAAAACAAAAACTTCTAATGAACTTTCATACAACGCCCCGCGCGTTTCCGATGATGCTTTCAATAGATCGAGTGAATGAAGACTGAATTTTCTCTTTCTCAATGGAAAAATAAGCAAAAGGGGAAAAAAAAGAATTTCCTCGGTCTGGTTTGAGTTTAGCTTCGATTGAAGATGAAAAACTGAACAAACTTTCAAAATGGGCCTGAACAAAAATTCTAAGCGTGAGCGAGTAAGCAAATATGGAAATAATCGCGATCTGGGACGAAAAGATTATTAAATTTTGCATGCCTCAAACAAGTTTAGCTCGTGCATTGCGTTTCTCGAGTCGATAGCTCAAAAATATCTCGAACACAATGTGAGCGTTTAGCGGCGTTATAAATTCTAAAATTTTTCCTCTTCAAGAAAGTAATTTGACGTAAGTGCAAAAGTTTTTTTTAATGCCTTCCAGTAAGAAACTTTTTTCATCGTTCGGCTGCTCATATTAATTGCTCGAAAACACAGTGCACACGAGAGCATTTGCAAAGTTTTTATTTTTGTCTTGCATCATGTGCCGAGTTTCCTCATCGATTCCGATTCGAAAAATTACAGATCTTTCAATAGAGCTAAGCGTCAGAGAGAGAGAGGAGGAAGAAATGTATAATAAATTTAAGATCAAGATCGGTTCGTGGAAAAGAAAACCAATAAACATTCTTTTTTTCAATTTCGCTTTTCATCTTGCTTCGTTTTTTCAGTTTTTTTCTGCAACAGCGAAAGCGGCAGAGGGAAATGGCCATAAAATATTAAAGAAAATATTTTTCTCTATTTCGGCAAAAGCGAGCTTCAAAATAAAGGGCACTTGAAGCGTTTAATGTACTCGAGGAACGTCGGAAAGATTATTTCTAGAATGATATCTGGAAAATATGATCGCTTTTCTCACTTTGCCTCTTCTTCTCATAGTTTACTGTTGATTCTGTTTATAATGATTTAAAATTGATAATTGCAAACTCACCCCAATCTGTTTTTCATAAAGGCCGACCGAATCTGGATGAAGAAAAAGGGCACAACCTGCAATAAATTTAAGTAAACAAAGAAATATTATTGATGCTAATTAAAGCTATTGTCAGATGAAAATTGTTTGCGAGCTCTTGCATATTAATCGAGAGACAGAGACTCGATGACAAATAAAACTTTTCCAGCAAATTATGCAGAAAATAAATAATTATGTAACGTCAGCCTCAGAGCCCAAATCAATGTTATTTTATAATTTGACGTCAGCAGCATCAAAGTTTCTCGTTTGATGCTTTTCAAAATTAATAAACTTTGATTGCATGTTGAACTTTTCGAAAACGCTATTAGAAGTGAATCGGTTGCAATCAAAAACAAAAAGCGGGTTTCTTAACAAAAAGATAAAGTTCCGGAATAGCTAAATCGATATATTTTTCACATCGTTTCATAATCGTTCGCTTAGAAGCCATAATCAATTTACTCGCGAAAACATGCGAGAGCACCAAAGCAGCAGTTGGGCGTTTGAAGATTTTTTCCCATGAAAATTTATCGATTTCGTCGGCTGAGACGATACCGGAAAAACGGAAAAGAAGGAGAACACGTTTTTGTTTTTGTTTTATGTGCCTCAATGATCATGCGAGTTCAAGCGCAATCTGTAGAAAATGTTTTTCCCGAAATCACTTTACTACACGCCGAACTGATTTACTTACTCGACAATTGTTCGTTGTGATACGCTAGCATAACTTCTCTGTTTTCTATGTTAGACCTCTCGTACCTTTCTTTCTCTTCTATTTCACTCAAATTGCTGTGAAAGTTTTGTAAATCGATAGCTCTGCAATTGACATAAAAATAAGAAGAGAAATATTAAATACAGCTCATGAGGAAATATTTTTATTTCGTCAAGCGGAGAAGCATTGAATAGATTGGAGTTTTTCCATAAACCTTGCATTGTTTCCACAACTCATCAATTTTTCTTTCTTTTTCTATGTATGCATGTGCTGAGCAGAGAATATGTCTGATATTTCTCCTAATGTGAATGAATAAATGAAGAGCGAAATATAAAGCGTAGAAATGAAAAAAAAATGATGATGAACTTTGTTTTCTTTTAAACATAGTCTGGCATTCGATTCAATACATAACGAATCGATAAATCGATGGAATCCACTCTGCATAAGTCATAAGAGCATGATGAGGTGGCTTTTTCGCTTATAGTTCATTCAGTGCATGCAATCTTACTTGTTCTGTATGTGAAGAAATAATAAAACAACCAACTTATCAAAGCTAAGAAATCTGACTTCAACACGGACTTTGAAATGTTTAGTTTCAACTTTTTTTAGCTTGAGCTCTACACACATTAACATGCAAGCGCCGAAACATAAAACAGCGAGAGGCATTTTCATAAAACGAATTAATCACTCGGAGTTCGGCAATCGCCAGACAGTAAGCGCCAACAAGAATTATGCAATATTTTAGCAAAAATATTTCACGAGAAAATTTAATAAACATAAGTTGACTTCCTGAACAATTTTTGTGCAAACATTTCATTTCACTCTTTAAGATAATGAATCGTGACAGTTTTTTTATTTCCCTCCCCAACCCCCTCACGCACAACCTCGTATCTCGTGAGCATAATTGCAAAGTGTTTGGGAAAATCCATCGAACGATGCGTGCACGCAATGCTCAATTCATGACAAATTGATAAATGATATTTTCCGGTTTTAGCTGCATAAACACTGAAATCAATTGATTTATTTTTTATTTTCGTCCGCGCACTCCGTCGCAAATAACTCATTTTCATTGAGTTATTCTGTCAATGGGAGACTGCGAGTCTTCGCTTATTGTGGTGGGCTTGAAAAATTGCAGCGAGATAAGGGAAGCGAGCAATTTTCGGGCGACTCGGGAAAGTATGAAAGCCGATAAATTCATCGTACGTTTTCATGTTATTAATATAATTGAGTTTATCGTAATGTAATTTAGAGGCGCGCCCGATTCCAACACAAAACTGTGGGAGAAACGAAAGAGGGCGCAACGGAAAAACATTTTTCATGCTTAAATGATTTATTTAACTTTATAATTTATTAATCGCGATTCATTTTTCAATTTTCACTTTTCTGCTTGGATTCAACTGAGAGTCCAAGCAGAAAAATTTAACACGTGAATCGACGACGAGACCGTCCATTGAATAATTAAACGAGAGGCGAGTCTTTTATGTAAAAGGAAATTGTGTCAAAACTTTTGATTATGAAACATAATTCTTCACTTTAAAATTGTAATTGCTTGTCCAAATGTTTCCGAAGCTGTTTCTCATGCAAAAAGCTTCGGGAAACATGACAGACGAGAAACCTTTCCCTCTCCCCCTCGAATATCTCAATAGCTTCGATATCCCTCATGAACTCTTTTCCTAACCAAATGTTCTCGGATGGTCGAGAGAAAGTTTCCAACATCGTTTTTCACTTTCGATGAAAATCACATTTTATCTAATCATTATCCTCGTCGTGTTGCTGAAGAGCTCGGATTTAAATTGAAAATATAATCACATCAACTTTAATGGTAGAGCTTTAAAAGCGAGTCTTCGTCGGTGAATAGAAATTTATTTGAGAGACCCAGATTGTGACTACTCAACCCGTTCGATAAAATTAAATCCACTGCATCGATCGATTGGCCAAACAACTTTATTTTTCAATCAGTTTTTAATAGACTTTTGTAATTGATTTGTTAATGAAACTTTTCTCATTACAAAGGAAAACTAAACTTCTATTCAGAGAGTTTTAAGCTTCTATTGTGAGCTTATAAGCCTTCCAGGTAAAGTAAGTTCTTTCAAGTCATCTCGACAATCAAAACTTTTGTTGCCTCGAGATGATTTTCATCTCACAAACTTGACATTGGATTTATGGATATTTCGTGTTTTAATTTTTGAAAAGGAATTTTATGGCTGAGAGCTGGGAGTGTTTAATAACATTGAATCGGATAACGTCACGTTTAGCGATACGCTTAGAGTTGTTATAGCCCCCTAAAACTGACGGAATAATTGCTTATTTATGTAAATAGTTTTTGCGTTTTGTTTTCGTAATTTTACTTCACAAATAGGATTTCCTTTCCGTCTCCGAAACCCACAAAAACCTGAGCACAAGAAAATTGCATGAGAGAGAGAGAAGAGGACTCAATGACAAATTTCATTTCATTTTGTGATAAAATGATCCTGCAAGTTTTCGTCTTTTTTTATCATCGGAAACATCTTAATCCTCATATTTTCCTGAACTGAACATTCAAGTGATTTCCAAATCTCACAACGGAAACTTTGCACCTGAGCATCATCTCTGAACATTTTATTCCGAGCAGAGGTTGGAGACTACAAAGTTCAACAGAAGGGGGGAGACTTTAATGATTAAGTCCCAACTGTATTTACATAACTCCGATTTCTAAATCCTCTGTCCGATCATTTTATTTGTCAAATGGTTTTCTTGAGTTTCTAGAACGAAACTTCCTCTCTTACGCATGGTCGCAAAAAGATAAAAGTTCTGTCTTCCACAAAGAAATTTCATATTTCTATTACTTTATGTCTCATCGTCGATGGGGAAAGTTTTCTTCTGTTGGAGAGGCTTACACTTCGTTGTGGGCGAGGGATGAGAAATTTAAGTTCAAACTAAATATTTTCTATGAATATCTTTGTCGTTCATGTCAGAAAAGTCTCTTATATGTGCTGAAAACATGTTTCGGCAAAAAAGCCGCCCTCATTTTGCGGAAAGCAATTGGGAGAGGTTGAAAATGAAAATTGAGACTTTTTTCCCTCTCGGTTTGCATATGCGGCTTTCTTTCTTTTCCCACAAAAAAGAGAAATGGAATTTGAACCCAAAATGAACACACACACACAAAAATTCCTTTAAAAAACTTAATTAAACTAAATGTGTTCGAACAAAGTTGTCAAACGTTACTTTGTGACTCTCTTTGAATTTAAATTCAAAGCTTTAAACAAAATATTTGATCGAGAACTGAGAAGTGAATGTTTGTGTGGTTAGGTTGATCTTGAAAACCGATTTCGATTTATGACTAAATCTAACCAAATCTCTCCACTCGATTCTCGACCGCAAATTGCAAATAAAAGTTGAGAATTTAATTTTCATTTGAAAGAATTATGACGCGAACCTTTAGCTCTTTGATACTTCAAGCGAAATATTGATTTACTACAAAGCTCGATGTAAATATGTAATCGCTCGACGTAATTTTACGTTCTGTATGCAAAGTCAGTTCAAAGCTGAACACTTATGAGGGCGAGTACAGAGCAGGAATAAGCAAATTATCCACGTTCCACTTTAATAAAATAATTCGGTTTTCGAGTTTGCCTTTCTTTCGTTTATTGACGATGTTCTCTTGCTCGTAGCATTTGTTATAACGCTTCCTCCCTCCCTCTCTTGAAAGAGCTTGATACGTATGCATAATTTTTATCTTCGGAAAAGAAATCTTTGGTTTTCATCCCTCTCTACCTGCTCGCCTTACAGTTCTTTTATTTTTGTGTTTTTTCACGAGTACGTCACGTAGTTTGGCCGTGTTTCGATGCATAAGAGAGAATTCTGCTTTATCGTTAGGGAAACTAGTATTTTTATGTCTTTAGAATGTGAATTCGTCGAGGAGAAGAAGCATAACTTTTTATTATGGCGCTCGCCTTTCTTCTCTCGAGTCTTTTACAGACGAGGTCGAGATTGAACTGGGAATTTTCTCGGGCTCCTCATTCCCACATTCGTCGGTTGATAGAAATATTTAAATGCTATAATGCTTATTCGTGAAATAATTTCTCGAAAACGATTTCTTCCACTTTGCTTCGTTCTCCCCCGAAAAATTAATCTCCCGCCCGCAAAACTGCAGTTTAATGTGAAAAAGAGGAAGAAGCATTCTCGTGCAATTTTAATACAACAGAAGAGCGAGAAGCGTCTTGGGGTAAATTCAGTAACCATTCTACTCGATTATTGATCTCATTATGGAGCAAATCATGAGAAAAGCGAAATGTGATTTTCATCTGAAATGGCAGCGAAATGAGTTTTTCCATTCTTAGTTTTATTTTTTCTTTTCGTTTCTTGATTGCAAGACACGAGAGAAAGGTTTGTTGACAGTCAAGCAACGGCCAATTGTCATTCTTTCGCTTAATTTTCTCACGTCGTCGTTTCTCTTTCTCTCGGTTGTGCTTAAAAGCTTAAAAACTACTTTAAACAAGAGAAAACCTGTTAAAAGCATTAAGCAAAAGGCAAGACAACTTTGCATTCAAGATTGAGAACGACCAAAACTTTTCAATGCTGATGAACTTTTGCTGTTTTCTTTTGCAAAACGATTCGACTAAATCTAAACTTTTCTTCACGTTCACGACGATGATGGAATTTTCAAAGAGAGAAGCGAGCGACAAAAAAGTTTCGTACAAAGGTAAAAACTTTCTAATGCATTAGATGAAGGAGGAGAAATGGATGAAAAATAATTTTTAGAAGTGAACTCTCGTAAGCCTTTGAGAGAAAGTTTAACTCACTTTCAGAACTTTTCACAACTCATCAATGAAATCGATTGATTTCCTTTCGGGTTGCGTGAAAGACGAGATATTTCCCACCAACGAGCAAAAAGAAATATTTCTCCTGATTACACTCGATCGACAAACGACGAACGAACGACGAGAGATATTTGCACTCTTTTCCACTCAAGTCCTTTATGACCCTCTTTGGCTGATATTTTTATTCGATTCCGTTTTTCGGCGTCTGTGAAGAGTGGAGACGAACGAAAAGACAATAAAATAAATATCGAGTGAGTCGTAAACGGTTTGAACAATAAATGATTTTTTTTCCTCTCCTTATCTCGAGGATGGAAATCAAATTTTTATACCATAAATTCCCTTTTCGGTAAATTGTGAACAGAGGAAGAGGAGAGAAGACGATTTTCTTCTTTATTTCTTTAATCAATTTTTTTCACTCGGTGTCGTTTTTCACTCCACATCTGATAAAGCACATTTCTCTCTCTCACTCTCGTTCCCTCGACTTCTTCTACTTCGAATCGAAGTTTCTTCCACTTTTGTTTATCGCTTCTGCGACTTTAAGAAATTTATTTTCATTGATTTTTCTTCGTGTGGGATTTTGATTTGTTTTTCACTGAAATTTTATCCTCAAGCAAGCTCTCTCTTGCTCTTATTTTTATTGCAGCTTGTATGTTATATTTAACACATAATACAATATCTTATCACTTCAATATCACACAGATGCTCGATTCAATTCGATTCCTTTTTCACTTTTCAAAATTTATTCTCTGTTTTCGTGAGGATGAGAGTTTGTCTTTAAAGTTTCTTTTTTACTTTTAATTTTATTACTTTCAAATGAATATATTTTACAGAATTCTCGTCTGGTCAGATTAGGGTCATTGATTTCTGTTATTTCACCCAAAAACGAAACACATAACAAAGTCTAAACTTTATTTCCTTTCGAATTCAATGAATTTTGGGTTTTTTTTATCTCTCACTCGGTCTCAATCGAAATGTGTGTGTGTGAGGATGTTTTAAAGTTTGTAATTTCACTCAACTGAATTTTCCTTTTTTTTATGCTGAATGTGTACACACTCAGTTGTAGCCACCAGTTTGCACTCAATTCCGGAAATTTAAAAATTTATTTCGCCCACTCCGACAATATACATTTAATAACAATTATTTAATTTGTTTTATTTGCTTCTGTCATTTATCACTTTACATAAACAAGATTTTCGTGTTGTTTGTAAGGAGAGTGAAATTATCGATTTGTTTTGTAGTTTTTTTTTTTTAATTTTATTTTTGTGTTCGTCAACTGAAGCCTTCGCTCGGAATGAAACTGTTTTTGTTTTAATAAATTAAATCACGTGACAGACAACGTTCTGTCCTCACGACTGTCGTTTCCTTTAGGTGTGAACAAATTAGGCACTTCTGAATTCTAATTCCATGCAATTATCATCTTGTTTTAATTCACACAAATGAGCCGCACACATATGGCAACAATGGAAATGAAAGCACTTCTTATTCGCGTTCAACACGCTCGAGTTGAAATGTTTTCTCCTCAGAAATGTCCATTAAAGCAGCACAGGCGAGAGTCACTTTAATGCACAAAGCAGAATATCTCAGTGTCAGGGATTTTCTTCTCCTGTCGTTTTGTGTTTTCTTGTGTATTTGGCTTGCTCAGTCGCACCAGTCTTATTTCACAAGACAAGGAAAATATCAGCAGACACGAGGCTCACTGCTTCACTTCACTTTTATTTTTTTAGTCGTCCCGTGAATGGGTTCGCTCGTTTGTTTATGTTTATTTACTTCAGTGATTAATTAAACAACTAAAGGTTGATGAACGGATGCAAGAGAAACGAGGGGATACATAAACATTAAGTCCCTGTTGTGTTTCTTTTATTTTTAAGATTATTTTCCACTTTTTTTTCTCCTTCGCTCGTTGAAAATTACTTTTTTCTTCTTCTTCTCTTCAGGACTCTTTAATGAATCGATATTGAACTCTTTTAGATCATGTTCTGATGAGTTTCCACTTCATTTCAGTCTCTCTGCTTAATGTGGAACTTTTAGAATATTCTCGTGAATTATTAACTTTCACAAGTGCTCAACTAAAACTCGTTCAATCTGTTACTCACTCGTCGTTCATGTGAGTTTGTGTTACGCACTATTCGAGAAAAGCCGCAAACCAAATCCTGGAATTATCAACACAATTGCTACAACACCTAAATTGAAATGAATGATTTTTCTCTCGGGTGAAAGTTTGTGTCGTCTTTTCTTCTCTCAGCGAGACAACGTCAAATTGAAGAAGAAATATTCACGCACATCAAAAAAAATTCGTCGTCTCCTTGTTTGCTCAGCCGCCTTCCTTGCTTGGGCAAAAAACGAAATCTTTACACACATAAATTTTTTACATGAAATTAGAGAAAGTTTCTTTCCATGAATTTAACAGAAATTAGTCAAGACGAGACTTATTTAACTTCTTACAAGTTTATGACTTTATTACTCGTCTCGTTTCTTATTTAATGTTCCCGGTGAATGAATTGTGATAAGAGTGTAAACGGTTCGTTTTATTCAGACGGCAACATTTGCCATTCGACACTGAATACTAAGAGCACAAAACAAAAACTGAAATACCGAAAAGCGCGAGGCAAAGACGAAGCATAGCATTGAACAAAAAATCATCATCATTTTCCTGCTGTTGAAGTTTTTCTGCTGCTTTTCCATGGAAAAATCGAAAACATTCTCGAATATCCTTCGTCATATGAATCATCATCAGTGAGAGGGAAATTTCTCCCATGGAAATCCTCTTCAAAGCTTCTTCCAACAACATTGTAAAGCGACGAGAGAGCACTTCCATTAGAACTATTCACAATGTCACTATTCTATTACTTTGTTAACTGGAAATGTTAGCTCGTGGCATCCGGCGATGACGATGATGATTACGAGAGAGGAATTCAAGAGAGGAAACCATGGAAAATTTTATATTCTCACATTCCATCGCATTGCGCAAGAGCAATCATCAACGAACTGACGATAGTAAGTTTCAACCCTCACCCTCCCCTCAGCCTTCCTTCTCCGAATATTATCATTTTCATCATCGTCAATGTGATTTTTATATTTTTTCTTTTTATTTCTCGTTTTTTTTTTGCGAATAAAAATCTTTATGTACACTCCCGTACATTCTCGAGTTTTTTTCAATCGAATCTAATAAAAAGACTTCACGATAAATTTCTAAAAGGAGGACAAAGATTCTTCTTACTCTCGATGCTGTTGGTAGAACGTTTAGCAATTAACAGAAATCATAATTTCATTAGTAGTTCCTAGCTTCGAGTAAACATATGTTTGCTCCTAATTTCTTGTTGCTGGAAGCGAAATGAAGAAAGGAACACGTTCTCAGTTTTAATTTTTGCATGTAAGCAGAAGGGCAATTTTCCTTTCTTTTCGTTTCTCGCGTTCCATCATGATTAAACCATAAAAGTGGGATGTAGAAAGGCAGAAAATAATCAATATCCGTAAGAAGAAAAACAGAACAAGAAAAATGTGTGAGATAGAAAATCGGGAAGATGGTGATTATAAGAACATGAATCACTCGTCGTCCTTGTCGTCTTCTTTCGTTCGTTGCTGTCGATGGCTCTTGCAACGAAATTGAAGAAACGGAATTAAATTTCTTTCCGACGTCTCGTCGTGTGAAGCTGTAATAATACTTAGACGTTCTGTGATCCGAAAAACGTGATGAGAATCCCCTTCGTCGAGATAAGAAGACATCAAAGAAAAATCATCATAAAGAAAATTTTTATTCCTCCTGTCTATGGAGCTGTCAAACGGTTTTCGCTTCAAACTATTGTGCACAATGGGTTAAAGCACATGGAAATATTGTGCAATAGCGAGAGAAAGAGTGAGTGAGAGGAGAACGACGGAGAAAGGAGCAAAAACGCAACACATGGTTAAAAAATAAAACACCGACGAGATTTTAATAAAGCAACAAAAATGCTTTAGCCAAAGGCTCTCAGGATTTTCTGCTGCGCCCTCACTAAAATGATTAACGTTTTAATTAATAATTATAACTCGTTTTCATGTTCCTGGGCAAGTGTTAGCTGTAAAATTGCTTTTGAGGGTGGCAGAGTTAAATGAGAAATCGCTGAGCGAACCATCGTGCATGACAATAACCCGACAAACAGTGGCTTAAGGCCAGATTAGCTCGAGTATTAAGTTTTAGTCATTATAGGCTCAAGTATTAATAGCACAGATAACAATTATACATTTGCAGAGCGAAAAAGTGAAAAACAATGACTTTCCGCCCCCTCAAACAAAATAGAGGAAAGTGAAATTAATTATCGAAGAGCTAGCGAAGCCCTCATCGTAAGCCTGTAATTAAATAAAGAAAATGAACACAAACGCGAGAGAGAGAAAGCTCTACGCTGCTTAATGTTATTTCCCATTGACCTTCATTCTAAGCAAAAGATCTTAAAGCTTTTTCACTCTCTCTCTCTCCCTCACTCACTTCTCGTCCAATGTTCGGCAGAAGTTTTTCACAGTCCATTGCACAAACAGTTTAAAAGTTTCAGTTGAAGGCGAATTCTTTTCCAACACCGAATTATTATTAGGAAGCTCGACAGTTTACAACTCAATAAACTTCAGTCGATTTACGATCGTTTTTAAGATATAAAAGGAAATGCATTGGCAATAAAAATCGTGAATAAAACATTTTCTCATATCGATAAACGTTTAAATGTAAAACATTCAAGAAGGTGGGACAACTCAAAAAGTTCTTAGAACCAAGAGAAAGAGAGAGAGATGAATATTATCTTGACAGAGATGATCTTGAACTCTTAATCGCTTCATTAGGATTTACTTTGAGTTTTCTCTTTCGCTCGTTATGTGACTCAGCATGAAAGCGATTTTACATTCTGTCTATGTGTCTCTCATGTTGATACAGCAGCAGAGGCAGAAGCAGAGGCACTCGTGTGTACGGGGCATATTTAAATGCAGGCTTATTGTGAAAGAGCTGAAGCCATTTCTTTTGCTCCTTTTTTTGCCTCGAAGTCAGTTGTTGAAAACGTTGTAAAGAGGCGGCAAGCAGAAATGAAAAATCAATATTTTCATAACTTATAAATATATATGTGGATGGAAGAGGGCCGCACATCTCTCCTCAACCAACAAACTAACACATTCGAATGCCAACTGGGCCTTCCGTGAAAATGATGTAACGGCAGCAGCTTTCGGAAGATGATAAAGAATTTATGTTTTTGTTATTTGGTGAAATAAAAAACTCTTTGCCAGCAGGAAAAGAAAGAATTTTCCGACTGCTGACGAAAGAATTTCTGCGAGTGTGTGAGTCGTCGTTTTCAGATTAAAACTCTCGCTCTGCTGTGTGTCTCTCTATGTGGGAGTGAAAAATTTGTTTTTTTTTCATGGAAGCGACTTCGAGTGTGTAAGTTATGGCATAATAAAATCGACGGCGAGAAGGATTCTGCAGCCAACGGAACAAATACACATCGACGAGAGCGACACGCCGAGGAAAATTACAATTTAATGTTGCTGTTGAGAGAAGTTCTTTTCGGCTTTCGTGCAACACATTTTTCTCGCTCTTTACAAGTGATGATGATGCCATATGTTTCTGCCGGTTGTAAAACGCTTGCCGTGTCTACTGTTTGTTAGCATAATTGTTTGTAAATCAAGAAACTACTTAGAAAGCAATTCAACCAACTACGACGAGGGTGAAGCTTTGCTTTTTTGAATCGTTGGAAAGAATATTCAGAAAGTTTAATATTTTTACAAGCTTTCTATTGACTGGCTCGTTGTTCACGTCCTTAACACGAATTGATTTCTTTAGATGCAATTTGTGATCTTCCTCGAAGCTTAGGCGATAAACAAAATTCTTTTGATATTTCATTTCGAAATCTTTTCATCCCAAACAATCCAAACAACAAAGTTGTGTTTGAAGTAGGAAAGTTAAGGACAACAATCGACCCAAACTTTGATTCAAGTCATGTCCTCAAGCAATCTGGACAGAGAGAATATTGCACAATGTGTTGAATAAATATATTTAAAGAAATATTTCTCGTCTTCGGTTTAATTCTTTCTCTTAAAAAGCGAAACAGCAAGAAGACGTCTCGTGGCATGGAAATATGAAAATCTCTGACTTACACTACCAGCCACCGAATTAAATTCCCGTTGCTGGAATTTTAATATTTTGACAAAAGTATTGTTCATGTTTTGTCTTTGATACAATTACATTGTTCACAAGAATGGGAAGAAGATTTTAAAGCGCTCGTCTGACAAAAGGTTTGAGCTTCTTCTTCAGCTCTGCTCTGCATTGTATCCTCGCTTAAATGAGGCATTATCTTTGACTGCTATTCACCTATCTCTTCACACCGAAATTATTCTCGAAGAAAACTTCATGGCGAATATAAAATGACAGCAAGAAGAAGACGTCGAGAGGGGAGCAACTGAGATTCAAGAGTTTTCATTATGAAACGAAACATGGAAGCTTTTATAAGAAAATTATTGTAATTGTGAGAGAGTCATATTCATAACAGATAAATTTCATTTCGAGTCGATTTGCTAATGAAACACAAAAAGTGACTCTTCTGCTCACTCGTCTGAAGTTGATGACAAATATAACGAGACAATCAAGAAATTTGATATTTTAAAAGCTCTCAACTGAAGACGTCGGAGGAAGGAAGAGGAAAAAAGGTTCATGACATTTTCCTTGAAGAAGATTTTAAGGATTTTTCCATTATTTATGAGTCATTTTTAGCGAAACTATATTAAGAAAAAAAAAACGATGTTTGAGTATGAGTCAACATCCCTTTCTTTCTCCGTCTATCTCTCAAAGGAACGGTTGCCACTTTCAACAACATCAAACGACAAATTATGCAACCGAATGTGTAAATATTGCAGAAACTTCACGTCATGGGGAGCTGAGCTGCTTTCAAGTTGCCGCTTTCTTTTATTCATATTCATTTTCAAAACAATTTTTTCGTTCCTTTTGCTGCTTTACCATCCGCACATTATTTTTGTGAAAGTATAAACGATAACGATAAAGAAAGGGAGCTCGTTCATTCCCTTTATGTTCATGTGGAAACAGAGAAAATCGAGGAGAATTATGAGTTTAAATTCAAAGCTTCAAAAGCTTTTGCTTCGGTGGCGGATTATAATGAATCATCAGAAAGTTCAACTTGAAACCCAAAATGCTTATGCTCCAGCGATTGAGATATATTCTTGACGGCAATGTCTTGTCACTGACAAGAACTTCCTGTGCATCATGAATGAGAAATTAAATCAATTTTAATTAGATTTTGAACATTGCTGATGACATCAGCATAAATATTTGATCGAAGCTCATCAGTTCATTGATTTGCTATGGTTCTGTTTATTCGAAAACTTAACTCGATTCATGTTTGTAATGGAATATTTAATTACTAAATGAATAGGGACGATTTATCACTCTCTCAAGCTGAAGCTTCATTTTAATGAAAACATAAATTCCAAGAGATCAGGAATCATCCGACATTTGTGTCGAGTAAATATAAAATTCCTTTCCGTCTACGTTGAATTAAGAAATTGCTAATCAAAGCGTTAAACTGTAAATGCAGCTAGAAAAAGAAGATGAAAATGTCAACACGATACGATGGAAAGTTTTTAAGCTTTCGAAGAAGGATTCGCTAGTGTCATACCTGGAGATACATAATTCAATTACTTTTTGCGCTAGATCCTTTGCTTCTTTTCGTAACTTTTTAAATCGAATAAAAGAGAGAAAGAGTTTCCACGGAAAAAGGAAAAAGAAACTTTTTGGATAATTTAATGCTCTCAATTCCGTTGCTTAAGAAGTTCACAATTTCTTTAATTCAATAAATTCGCTAAGCGACAAAAGCCAAATGTGAATTCTTTGGAGCTCATGAAAATCCAATAAATCAGATAAAATTTGACATTGATTACTTTTCGCTCATTAATCATTTTAAAAAAATATTTTATCAATAAAATTTTCTTTTTGATAGATTTTCTCTCTTTTTTTTGGTTTGAACATTATTTGAAACGTGTGAGTATCGCAGATCGCTTTTGAGCTTGAGATTGTAATAAATGGAGCGGAAGGGCAATTAAACGTGAAATTGATTTCGATATTTTTTCGCCATTCGTTAATATAATTTAATTTCGTTGAAATAAATCATTGGAAGCTGAAACAATTCTCCAATTGATCAATAATTAACAAAACAAATTTCTCTCGCTTTCCGTGCTCGTACATTAAGCACCTGCAGCTCGTGATAATAATAATAAACAAAGTTCGATTAAGAGTCGCAATTTTTCGTGCGAGGAAAATGAGTGAACATCACTGAATGGACAATTCGATAATGTGAAGCACCAGGTGCCAATGTAAAACTCTCTTCGACATAATCTCTGATTTATTGACAGGAACTTTATGCTGCGCACCTTGTTGGATCGCGGAGGGACAAGAAAAATGTTTTTGATACTTAAACTAAATGAACATAAAAAAGTTTGGCTATTCTCCTCCTCGGTCGGCTGTAAATTCTCGTTTCTCTCTCTTTCGTTCTTTTGGGCGTAAAAAAAAGTTTTTTAATTGTTGAACAATTTTAAAGCTTCAACTTTCAATTTGCGTTTCTCGTTTAAAGCTTGCAAAATATGTAAGTGGCATTGGCATCGTCCCTTATCATCTACAAAAGTCTGTGCTTGGCTTGGAGGCACATGTCGCATGACACTAAAGACGACTGATGCAAAGAAAAATCTTTGTGAGGCATCATCATGCATGACTAAACACTTTAGCCATTCTTATAATCAATTTCATGGTGTCTGGAAGATATTTTTAGAGCTGAGATTTCTTCGCTCTCGTCTTTAGAACTTGTCTAATCCTAATTAAATTCCAAACAGCGCAGCCAAAGAAAAAGGAAAATCACTCGACACATTAAAGACGATGTTGAAAAACATTCTTATCTAGTCGTGATTATCTTAACTAAAAATAATAATAAGAGAGCAAATGAGTTTCGTCTCTCTAAGCTCTTTGAATCTTAGCTTTCGGCAACGACGACGGAATTTAAAAACTTTTAATTGATAAATTTATTTTCTGTTCATTAAAGTTTAGTTCAGAGCAATAATACCTTCGAGACAGTTTAGGCGAAAGAAATTATTATAATGAAATAGTCCCGGGCCGAGAAGAGAGATTGTATTTCTTCGTTTCTTATTAGATGAAATATTAATAGAAACTTTCTCGTACCCGATAAACTTTTCCTGCCGTGCTTGAAATGCTTCGAAGTTGCCTTTTAATGAGTGAAGTTGAGATATTCCTCGTGAGATAGAAACTTTAAGTTGAAACGAGCACAAACTGCAAATGATTAAATTTTTCCCGTAGGCTTGATAATCGTCGAAAAAGTTCAACAAGTAATATCGAACACAGAGTGCAATGTGAAAAAAATTCGATTATTCGATATGAAAACATAATAAAAATTCTTGGTTGTTGCGCTCTTGTAGGAGGAAAGCAGACGAACAGATGAGAAATGCGAAAAAAAAACTCAGCTACGCTCAGAAAAATTTCCGTATTCCGATCAACCGTTTTATTGAACAAATAAATTTTCTCTGGTCAGAGCAAAACAGAAGCGAAAACCGGGAAGCATACAATTTTCGAAGGCACTTTTCGTGAGAGATCCTTGTTTGATTGAAGTTGATGAGAGTTTGTTGTTCTTTGCGTGGTTGCGTATCCCTTCGTTGGTGACGAGTTGCAGGACTCTTTTAAACTTGTTCCCTCTCTTCTGTTAAAAGTTTAAGAAAACCAAATCACGAAAAAAGCCTTCGCACAACTCACAAGAGTTCCTGAGTATTGAAAGTTTCTTTTTTTTCAATATCTAAATTGAGAAACAACAGTTGTTTGTTTACGATGATACACTCGAGATTTTTTTTAATGCATTGTTGAATTATAAATTGAAGAGTTAACTGATACATCATGTCCGCCTCGTTCGATAGAAAACTATACGTAAACAAAAAGATTTTGTTTGCGGCGATAGATAATCTGCTGCCCATAATCATCCGAGGGTTTCCTTCCGACTCGTCCCTTTCCACTAGTGATCGTGTCCCTTTTCCGAAAAACATAATTTTCTAATTCAATTTCCTATCCATTCTTGTATTGGAAATTTATTTATAAAGGAGAGCAAAAGCTTTTTAGGAAAATACGTTTTTATTAAATATTCAAGCAAGTCAAAAGCTTTCAAAAGAAGAAATGTGCTGAATAAAGAGATGAGGAAATTGAAAATGGGAAATTCACAATAGGCTTTAGATTTCGAGTAGTAAATTGTGAACAACGAGCAACATATTCCCGAACAACTGTTAAAGTCTTGAATGTTTAGAAAATTTAGTTTCTAAAAGCAATTCAGCAGTTCACTCAGTTCATTATGAAGAGAAATTAACTCTTATGTGCTTCAGATCACAGCATAACAATGCATGATCCCAGTTCTGTTGTTTTCATTATTTGATTAAAACAAAATATTCAACAAATTTGTGTACAAGGAAGAGGGAGAGAGAGAGGTGAAGGTAAAGGATGAGAGTTGTGATTAAAAACAGTAAAAGCAAATATTTTCTTGCACAACATTGGAAATTTGCAATTTGGTTTTGAGTTCGAGATGACCACAAAGTTTGTAAATTCTTTGGGAAAAATCAATTTCTAAAAGAGAGAAGAGAAAAATGAACTAAAAGAGTTCAAAGCACTCAACGCCCGATGGTGTCAAAACATTGAATGTCAATGAAGAATTCATGATGAGATAGTTGTTCATCTCGGTTCTCGCATGAAGAAAATCTCATTATCATGTTCGTGTGTGCAAAATATGAATTTTTATCATCCTCCGAGACTAGGAGAGATGAAAGCATCTCTGCCATGTTCACACCATTTAAATTCGATTTGAGGTAGTGAGAGGAAGTGATGAGGAGAGCAACAACGTATATCAAAAAGCAGCAGCACACAAAATTCGATCAAAATTTCATGCATGCCATTGCATTTGCCAATGGAATGAACAACATTCGTTCAGGTGCCATTTAAAAATCATCAATATTAATAAACGATTATACGTTGGGGACGCATCGAAGCACACATCTCCAGAGATTAGTGATTCGCTTTGAATGTTCTGTGATGTGATTTATGCAGGGACCGATTGCTGGAATTTACAAATTTTCTTCTTGTTCGAAAGAGTACGGAGTTCAGGTGGATAAAGGTTTCCAAGGGTGAGAGCATGTTATGCTCTATTGGAATATGCACATGCCTCTTGCCTCTTAAATATTCAACTTTCACTAACGTTCGGTATTTTCGTTTTGAATGTGGAGAATAAAGATAACTTTTAAGCCAGTCTCATCATGAAATTGTATTTAATTATTAGGTGTGTGTAGACTCATTCATTGAAATATTTGAAGCTCTTTTTGTTGAACGTTGTAAGGAGAGAAGAATAAATATTCTTCCTGCTCTTTAGAGCACCAGCATTGCTGTCAAGGAAGGAAGATTTGTTGTCATGGAATAATTCAAAACGAGATTACACATTTGCAATTTTTCATGCCGCTAAGCTTAGGCTAATTATTATCCAATTATTAACAATTGTGCTTGAAAGGGAGCGCCCGGCAAATGAACATAAAAAACATTGAAACTTATTAAAACAAACAATATTGCAACTGGTTGAGAAGAGGCAACAAAAAGTGTTGAAAAAAATGTTTTATTGCAACAGCTGAGGAAATTTATGAAATAAAAGTTTTCTTTTTTTTCTGGGCTCGACTCCAACATTCACTTGCCGATAGTAATTCCATTTCATTTTTGGCATCGTCGATTACTTCGAAACGAGTTTGAAGAAATTAATTTCAACTCCAGACTTCTCTCCAGAAAACGAAGTTATCTCAAAGCCTGTTTCTACTTTTTACGCCGTTTGAATGCTCAAAGAGAATCATTTTTCCTCCAACTCAAAGCTATTCATCTTGGATGAGGCAGAGCAAAGCGAATTTTCGGGTAACCACTTATATCTCAGCGAAATTTGATGATGGTAGGGAAAAAAATAAAATAATCCATTTAAAACGAAGCTGAAAAGGCAGGAATGCTTCACTCAATGAAATTTAGCAAAAATGTGGATGCTGATAAGAAACTTTTTTCTCCTCTCGCATTCAACTTTCATAATTCAGGTCTCCGACTCAAGTTTTTTATGTTCCAAGTGATGAAATTAAAATGCGAGAAAAAAAAACTACGCTCGGGGAGAATGAAACTGAAGCAAACGGCTGTCACTTTCATCACAATTTCATCGCTGATAATTATGATGATGGGTTTTTGAAGCTCCCTCTCTCTCAGTTTCATCGTTATTTTTCATTGTGCACTCAGAGGACGGAAGAGGAAATAAAAGGAAAAACAATATTCGGGGCTGACAGTCGCTGTCAACATTTATTAGAAGCAAGCGGCGTGTATGAAGAAAAGTTTCGTTATGAGCAGAAATAAAAAAAAAGCTTCTCCGCTGAAGGAAAGCTGTGAAAACTCTCGAAATGATGAATCAAATGGAATTAAGGGATATTTGCTGTACTTTTGCTGAGTAGAGGGAACAAAGTGACAAAAGTGAGCAATAAGAAGAAAATTTGTTTCACTAAATTGCAACCGTAAGCAGTACTCATGTCAAACTGACAACGACAATGAATCAAGGAATTGTTTTCCAAATGCGAATACTCTCAAGGGTTTGTTCGGAAAATGTGAAAAATCTGTTTTCAGATGTTCGTTGTTGTCTGAACGTAATTGACAAACAGCCCTTTACAAATCGTTTGGGACAGAATTCGGAGGATTCAGGAATCTCTCAGAAAAGAATTCAAGAGACAACAACGAAACGGAAAATATTTTTGTGAATGGATTGCTGAAATTTTGTTAGATCAAATTTGAATTCAGTAATTATTTTATTACACGTTCAATTATTCTCATAAATTTTTGTTGTGAAAGAAAGAAAATCCACTCGAGAAGAAAAACGATCATGGAAACCGCGACAAAGAAAAGCCAAACTTGAAAACCTGTGCTCAAATCGTCTAAGGTCAAAACCTTTGGGCCGTCGTCCGAAGGTCGCAAATGAACTTCTGTTTCATCTCGAACGAATTTTCCAATGATTCCTGCCTCATCTAGTTTGACAATGATTTCATCGTAAATTTCATAAATGAATTGGAACCTTGTGAACTGCATGCAAATTAAATCAGTTCCAAATATTTGATCAAGAATTTTAGGTTGAAATTCTTCTCGGTTATCTTCTAAGCTGAGAAAATAATTCAAATTAACGTCATAAATGAAAACAGCTTTCTTGGATCCGACTGATAAAAGCTCTTTAACTGTTGACATGTACGAAGTCGCTGATGTATTCGGTAGATCACGCTGTCTCACTCTAAGAAAATCAAAAAAATTTATAAACCTTTTTTGTAAAAAGATTTTAGAGCAATCTAACCTTTGATAGAAACTTGTGTGAGAGAGGTAATTCAATTCTTCACTTGGGATGTAAATTTCGAAACCCTGATCAAGGAGATCATCCTCGTTCCAAACCGTTTGTTGTCGTCTCATTTCCTTTTGAAGCATTTCAAACTGAACTCCTTGATAAGCTGTTCTCATGATCAAGCTGAATATCAAGAACATCGCTAGAAGATATCGAGCAAAGTTTCTTCTGGGCAGCACCGCTTGACCACCTCCAAACCATACAATCCTAAAAAAAAACTTTAAATATTAAAAAGAAAATTAATTTTCCTAACTTACATCATGTTCATCATTGGAGATTGCACATTCAATCCAACGACAAAATTTCGGATTTTTCTTGGAACGAATTTCAAAACGACGATCGTTACAATCCCAGACGAGAATGTGATGATCATCCACTTCCAAGTGTCGTAATCGAAAGGCAGAAAGAGCTTCTCGAATGGAGTGTAAAGTTCACAAGGAGGAATCAAGAAAATATCCCGTTTTGTTGATATTGGATGAGTTAGAATGGTAGTAAAAACCCTTGCTTTACGTTGTGCCAAGACGTTAAGTACAAAATCTGCGCTTTTGAAATATTCTTTAGTTGGAACTTTAACAAAGTATTGCGACTTGAAATAAAGAGAATCTGCAATAGCTTCGTTTATTTTTATCACAAATCCACGTCCATCTTCAAAACCTGTTTCACTGTTGTTGTTCCGTTTAAATGACATGTAAGGAGGTCGACGTTGTATAGCAGCTACGTTCAGTTTGCATCCGTTGAAGTTTTTGAATCTTTTTGGAAAGAATTCGCTCGTTGTCCAAACTTTTTCTTTCTTGGTGATTTTGTTTACTTCAATTTCTTTCCATTCTCGACAATTTGGTTGGTGAAACATCTGAAGTGTCATCAGTTTTATTACTTCGTCTGACTCTTCGATTAAATAAGAAAACTGAATCGATTGTTCCGTTGACGAAAGTTCTTTTAGTCTTTTTTTATTGTAAAAGTTGATATCTTTCATGTAGATCAAGTAGTGACCATTGTTCGGCATGTTGTACGGATAAGGTTTTAAGAACAAACTTGAACACGCTAAGAAGGTTTCACACAAGACAACGGCCGATCGATTTATTTTACTTTTGAGCTCAAATTTTTTATTGATCTCTGTGATCGTATGAAGTTGATAAGGAAAGTCTAAAGACTTCACTGTCACAATGTCATTCACTAAACTGCTCAATTCATTTGTTTTTTTGCCTACAATGAAAATGTCGAATCGCTCATCTCGTTTCACGTAATATTCTCGAATCACTTGATTAATTCCCAACGAAACTAAACTTTGGTCTCCAGATATTTTATGTAAACTTTCAAATAAAAGAAGAAACAAAAAATTTGTCTTCATCTTTAGGCTGAAGAAATGAAAATGAACTAAGGGCGACCAATAAAAAAGATTTGTCGAAACAAAAACATGCTTGATTGATCAGCAACATTTGTTATTAAATATTTAAATCGACTTTTTTATTTCTGAAGAAGAGAAAGAGGCGTCGATCGTGTATTAACATTAAAAACATGAAAAACACTCCTCACTCAGGTCTATGGAACTCCAAGCACTTGAATCACTTCCCAAATTTTCTGTTCCTATCTGAAATTCAACTCAAATCCTCAGACTAGCACCCCAACCCAAAATAATCATTTGGTTTGAGCAGACTCTGCTGAATATGATGTTCTGTCCCTCGTCATCGTACAAATGCTGCGACATGCTGTTTAATTGCTCGATCCAATTTATTTTTTGCACATAACAGAGATCTGTATACATAGATGGAAATGCAATCTGTAATAAAATCATTAAATTAAATGACATAATAATTAAAACATGTGTAGCTGAGCTATATTGAAGTTGCTGAAAAACGTTGTCTCTGTTCGGCAAATAATGAACAACACAGTCTCGATGACATGTCATAAAATTGCGCATGAAACAAGTTGGAGCGCAAGTGGGGATTTGTCATTGGGACGAGTTTACCTTCAAGTCCTCATTTCTCACTCCCTTGTAATTAAATATTTTCTTTCGTATGAATATTTTCTTTTTCGTGCAGTAAAAATTTCCATTTATCATTCTCCAAACATGAGCAGAGAAAGGGGGGAGAAGGCCAAAATAATAACGTTTCGTTAATTTCGTGTTTGCTCGCAAATTGAATACTCTTCAGAAAGAAATGTTTGCTCATGTTTATGCCAAAATCCGGAGAATGAGTAAAAAACTCGAATCAAGACATAAATTGAAAATTATATCTCGCAAATGTTTTTATTACAATAAATTACATATTTATTTTGTTTTTCTCTCTCACTGTTCTCTTCATCGTCGTTGTTGAGCCAGTCAGAAAAATATGAAATTAAAATTCTTGTTTCGGCTATGGTGGGATGATGAACGAGTGTTGTAGTTTTTATCCGTTTGCTGTAATGTGTTGCATACACTTGTTTACTTGGCACACAATGAGACGCTCGTTCTCTCCCCTTCCTACCTCAGCTTTTCCTCTTTTTCCTGTCAAAATTTATTAGTCCATGAGGGAGCAAGTTGTGTGTGCAACAAAAGTTGCTGTGTGAACTGCCAAAAAAAAAAGGAGAGAAGAGAAAAAGAGTTTTAAAGGATCGAACTAAGTGGAGGGTTTTACTATTCTCCTTCTATCAAAGTCACTTCCTTCTTTCTTATAAAAGTCCCTAAAAAAACCTCTGCCGGGTTGGAAAAATTGCATTGGAATAAACACCGAAAATTTATGTTTTCCAAAATACAATTTTTCTTATTTTTTCCCCCCGTCTGCCAAGTGAAATGCTGTGCCTATGATATGCCCTGTTGTGTACATTTTCTGGTTACAAGCAACAACTAAACTTTCTCGTGCATTATAGTTGCTCTTTGGAAGCTCTGCCAAAAACAAAACAAAATTGAAGGGAGCAGGGAAAAAAAATGTTGAAAAATAACTCAATGTTCATGAGTACAAGAAGCGACATTCTCGTTTTTATGGCGAAAGTGGATGGAAATCACTTTGCATTCTATTTATGCTCCGGAAAAAAGACTGTTCACAACAGATTATTTGATTACATGGTTTCCACATTCGAATCCTTGATTCGCCTTCTCTCTCTCTCGCTCTTGATATCGAAGGCAGTTCGTGGCACGTAAAGACCGAATTTCATAAAATACAGATTAAGCCCAATACCCTCTGTCGCTCCCTGGGCTCCCCTTCACCGCCACTTTAGAACTTTCTCGTCTGCTCCATAGAAGAAGAATCGAAGGAAAGAAAAGACGATAATAGCTCAATGCACACATGGTAGAGAAATAAAATGATTTTAAAAGCGTTTTAAGCGCTCCTCTGCTACTCGCTATAATAATTTTATGATTTTGAATAATGCAAAGTGGTGAGACAGCATTTGATTGACAGCAGAGCACACACAAATTCGATCCGTTAAATTGAGATTTTCACGGGCTGAACTTTAAAGCTTCTTCTTCTTCTCACACTTCGCGTGGGTTTAAAATGAATTGAATATTTCCTTTCTTCTCATCATTTTCATGAAATATCTCGACAAAAACGTTTTGAACGGTTGCCAACTAAGGTTTAATAGAAATTTTGATAGGAAATACCGTTTTTCAGACGATAGAAGCTGCGAAAGCCACGATGCATTGAAAATAAATGATATATGAATGCATGAGCCTATGCTTCGAGCTTCAAAGCTTTTGTTAAGCTTTTACTCAAGCGAAAACCCATTTCATAATTTCTCCCAGCGTGCAAGCAACCTCCATTCAAGCCTGAGCATTGCAGAAGCATCTGAACATGTCGGAAATGCTCTCAAACTGGGTCATGATATCCCATGGAAATAAAAAGATTCTGAAAAATATATTAAACGGGAAATATTTTCCCGCCGAAGCATGAGCGAACTGAGCAGAATTATATTCCCATCATTTACACAAAAATGCATTAAACTAAAATACAATAAAGTTTTTTTTTTCCTTTTCTGCTTACACAAGTCCCATAAAAAAGCTTCTTTCATGCTTGTTCTCTCTCTCAACGATCAAAAACCTTATTAAAAATTTAAGGACTTGTAACGTTATGGAAACGATGCGATGTCTGATGTTTGATAAATGTGTCGACAAAAACAAACCGGGACAGTCAATCAACCCATACATAATTCAATTGCACTATAATGGATAGAGCAGAAACTAAAAAACGAAGGGAAAATCGATAGCTGGAAGCAACTCTAAGTTTATTGACCACTATCGTGCGACAATATTACGAAGGAAAGTCTTCAATCATTTCCCAGCTGCGATGGGAGCTCTTCTTTGCTTTCTCGAAATAAATAAAAAAGGTGATGGCGAGAAAGTTGGCGTAGTTTGTTTACTAGAAGTTTGGTTGTGCTACCCGAATAATCTCCCGAGAGTTGCGGGTGACTTAATGTATTTGTACTTTCACCTTCCACTTGCTCAACAAAAGGAGACCACGATTCTATCAAGACACAAACAATAAACATTGTGAGATAGAAAGTTTGTCGTTTCTTTCTTTTTTTATATATATTTTTAACACACAGCAAAAGCAGCAGCAGCAGCAACGCTTTGCTCGAGCCAACATCAACGGCTGGGAAATTTTCAATCTCTCCTCTTGGGAGTTTGGTGTGGCATAATAGGAAAAGTTTCTTCTCGGCACGTACCAAGCACAGCTGAATCAAACGAACGCTTCTGCTGCTCGAAGAGACAGAAAATTAAAAGTAAATTATGAAAGAAATCAATTTGTAGTGAGAGATACACATGTGATGTACATCACATTAATGCTCAATTTAGAATCATCGCCATAAGCTGTTCGCACTCGTGCTCTCTTCATATCTATCGCTTCGGAAATTGAAACAGTTTAAAGTGTTTTTTTTTTTCAAGTATCACTTCGTCGTCGTCGATGTCGTTGGACAGAGTGGAGAGAATAATCTCAAGGGTCCAATCACACGGATCGATTTTTCTTAATTTCTGAAGGGAAATGAAAGTCCTTGCAAGACTCCACTAATCATCGTTGACTCTCTACCCTCTTATTCGAACTCGACATTTCAACCCAGCCAAACCAATTAATTTTTCACTTCACTCTCCTCTCGTTCGAACCGAGGTAGTTGGTGAGCTCCCTTCTCCCTTCGTACTTTATGGTTTTACAAAGTCTTTGTCCTTTCATTTGATGGCTGAGTGAAAGCGATAAATGAAACTTCTCGTTACGCTATAGAAAGAAAAACTTCGAGCGGCCTTAATACAAAATCAATTACGAGCATATTACTTTAAGGCGCTGAACGAAAAATTTCAAAGACCAAACGACGCGTGGGTGGAATTTATTGCTTCCGAGTTGTGTAACGAGAAATGAGAACAAGCGAAGGTTTGCCAATTAATCAAAAATTCCCTTCTTTCTTTTACTAGAAGACATTGCTAGAGTCCAATATATTACTCGAAATTAAAAAGGCAACAATTTCTCTTTATTTCTCGGATGAGATCCCGTTTCATGAAAAATATAAAAAAAGAGAAAAACCTTTTCAACACGAGATGAATGAGGCTCAGACTCTCAGTCAACGAGCAACTTCTGGTCCTTTGTCTTCTATTTCTTTTTTTTATCAAAAGAGAAATGCTTGCAAATCAGTTTCATTAGGGCGAGCTAACTAAGCGAAATCTTAAGAATAAACTACAAACACTTGATCGGTGAAATTTTCCAAAGGTTTCGTTTGCCTCATTATTTATTCTCTCGTCTTCGTATAAACTTGACCGTAAATCATTATTTTTTCTTTGCTTTATCTCAAGATAACTTCATGCTATCCTCTCCACGAGCATCATAAGAAACATTTCATCAAATTTCGCAATCACTCAATTCTGAACTGTCATCGCATTCTGTCCTATCTTAAATCGCTGCCATTGTCTCTCTTATTTTTCTCATCTCGTTTCTACGATCTCGCCATTTCATGTTTTTATTTTATTAGAGTGCTTTAAGATTTCTTTCTTGTTCTTCATAAATTTCTTTCCCTTCTCTCGTCGTCGGGAAGAAAATTCCTCGTCCGAAGTTTGTGATGAGAAATATTTCGGTGTTTGCGATTTAAAATGTTTGGAAGGATCAAATTTAGTTTTACGACTGTCACAATTTTGTAAGAAGAGTGAAAAGAAGAAGCAATTACAAGTCTTCATTATCCGTAGATTGTAAATTTAACTCTCAACATTGTCTAAGAGAATAATTTGAGTTGTAAATTGTGAGGCTTAGTTTTCCAAGTTCTAGACGAAAATTTATTTTGAGTTTGATGACCTTTCTGTCACTTTTCTTTTCTTCATTTACAAAACTTGTCTCGAGTTCTTGCTTCTTTTGTTGAATGCGCTCTTATCGCTTTGTTGGGAATCTTTCTAAGTTCAGAAACTTTTTTTTCTTTGCTATTTTTCCATGATTGCTTCAGCTTTAATGGATTAAAGAAATTGCGAAGATTCTCGAGATCGAGGAGAGTTTTATAAACTTCCGATGAGTTTATTGAAAAAGTAGAACGAAGGAAGAGTAAATTTAGAGCTAAATCCATTACAGAAAGTGCAGTGTGAAGTTAATCTCACGACCCATGTGCTTAGATCGTTTCTGCAACTTCTGCAAGAAAGAGCTTTACAGTTTGAACTTAAAATTCCTCTTCAAACTTTCTATTGTCCTCAGTTGGAAGTTAAATCACCAACGAGCAGATTATTGCGGCTGAGCTCACGCAGTCGTTCACATTGTGCGAGCATTTCCATTGCGAACTTTCGACAACATTTGTCGACTCATTTCCACATTTGTGAAAGCGATTTTTAAATTTTGCATGTGCAATTGAATCAAAGGATTTTCCTTGTGCAAGTTTGTTACCATTATCATTCAACAATGTACGAAGCAGAAGCATCAGTAGCGATTTTTTTTACAGCCTCCATTGGGAGTTGACGTTGATGCAATGCATGCGGGGGCTGAGAGAATGAGATTGCAACTAATGTCGAACGATGGTTGAATGTGATGTTGAATTTGAAAATGCAGTTTTCATCTCTCGTTCATTTTTTCCACGTTCGCCAATGTCGGTGGTGGTTGTGCAGTCCTTGCTGGAGCTGTTTTGTTTTCTGTTTGTGGGCTGAAGCGGGAATTCATCTGGTTTTACATGAAAATCGCATTTTCTCCTCAACCCTTGAACATCAAAATATTTTACTAGCACAGAGACGAAATTGAGAATCATCATGTGCAATGCATTTGCTTAGTTAAGCTTTTTGGGTTGACTATTAAAGTTATAGAAATTCGTGAAGACTTTAAAATATTTATTTCGAATTTCCATTCTAGTCACCCAACGACCGCAGCTGCAGGCACTGGTTCGCTACATATTTTCACAGAGAGATCTCACACAGATTGCATTTTTGCCCGAAACTCATTCTTTCGCCATTCAAATCATCCATTTTTAAAAAATCTCAAACAGGAATTACACTGAAAACAAATTTAACATGACGATCTGGAACGAGCCAACAGCAGCGGCAACGGCAAAGCGTTTTCACACAGTTACATTCAAATTGAATTCATTCATTTCTGTCTGCTCCCGAGATGGAATTTTTATTTTATTTTATTGCTCAGGCAGCGGCTTCGCTTCACGTTAACATTATTTAACAAAGCCAAATTATAATTCGTTGCCATTGAAATATTTCTTTTCATCGCAACGTTCTATGACATTTCTTTGTAAGGGCTGTTAATGTCGCAACTAATTCCCATAATAGAGTGAGAGTCAGATGGAAATTGCTTCTGCAAATTTTCATTAGTTGCAGGCACTTTTCGTTAAAAGCTTCGCGAATGATGAAAAAAAAAGAAACACAAACGTTGTTTGCATGAGGCAACGTACAAATAAATCTTTCGTTGCTTTCCACTCTCGTGTTCACATTCTAAAACTATGAGAACCATTTTCCGCGCCAGCAAAGCCTGCCGTTGCTTGCCACAGTTGTTTGCGTAAATGCGGCTTTGAGCTGATTTTTCGACTCTAATAATTGCTTAACGTGGTCTGTACTCTGCCGCTTAACAAACGAGTTTGTACATACACACAACAAACATCAATGCCGAAGTTGGAAGTTTACAGAAAAGCAGCCTACGAGTTTGTGCTACTAAATATCAAGCCGGATCGCACCTTCATCGGAGAAATTACAAAAAAATATATTTCAACGGGTTTTTCTATCACTGAGCCTCGCCCAACCATCGTCTAAACATAAAATTTAATTATTTAATTTGTGAAACGCACAAGGGAGAAAGCCTTTTTCGAGCCGCATAAACAAATGAGCAAACCGCGAGCCAATAAAACCGCTAGGAACTGTTGAAAGCTATAATGATATCAGCACGGCATGAAATTTTATGCGCCGTTCTTCGTGATCTCCCTCAACGGGGTTGCTTCTGATACAATGGCGAAAGTTTATTGGTGTAAAAGCTCTTTGAAATATTAAAATAAAGTTGACTGATTCCCTCATTGAACTGTTAACCTGTTGAGCAATGTCCATCGATTGAGATTGATTTTCAATAAAAAATAATAATAATTTAAATTTGCTCAATGAGTTTTCTTTTATTTCGGTGACCTCATTCGGTCGACATCTGACAGCGAGAGGCTTTCGGGAAAGCGCACGATAAAACGCGACGACATTAATATCAACCGCAAATAGACGTTAATTCATGACAAGATATTAACATTCTGCGCTGGCAAGCAAGATAGGTAAATCAGGAAGAAATGACATAATTTCATGAATGTTAAGCTTTTATGGAAATTTTTCTGCCTTTTCCGCCTTTTTCTCGCTTTCTCGTGTTTCAGCATCAATGAACTTCAACGTAGAGTTCATTTTTAATAAAATTCCTTCGATCGAATATTTCGCAATGACTCGTGCATAAATAATGTTAATCAGAGTCAGTTCTCGGGATGGAAATTCTCGCTCGCAAAGTATTGTGCGTTGAATACTTGAAACGTTTATCGTCATCACTCATTTCAATCCCCTCGAGAATGCATTGGAGGAGAGAAAAAAATTCAATATAATTTTTCGCACGACTCTTAATTAAAAAAGGGCAAAGCAGCGACAGCTTCATTGAAATTATTTTTATTCATCCATCGTCTCATTAAAATGATCTCAGTTGGGGAAAAAAAATTATAATTATCGACATTAAACCTGATAGAGGAGTGTGAAGTGACTTTACAGGAGATTGAGTTTCTCAGTCTTTCAAAAGAACTTTAGTGAGAATAACCGTTGAACAGAAATTTGAAAATCTGCTAAAAAAGCTTTCGTGAACAACTTACAAAGGTTCAGAGAGGTTCAAGTTACAAAGGTTTATTATTTTCCGAATCAAAATTTTATTTCCTAAGATATTTTCTGTCATTCGTCAAGTAAACACTTTAATTACGACCTCACGATATAATAAATTAATTAAGTATCAAGGTAAGTCATCAATTAACATAAATTCACCAATTTCATTAAATGATTAAATACGTTTTCGCTTTAATTTGTAGAAAGGAATCTGAAAAACAACAAAATTCAAGATGGGAAAAGGTTTCAACAATTATATGTCGAAGAAGTTCTTCCATCCAGCTTCGAGAGACAATTTGAAACGAGTGTGGATGGCCGAGCAGCAAGAGGAAGCTTACAAGAAGAAACAGGAAGAGTTACGAGCTCAGTATGAGAAAGAGCAAAATCTTCACGAAAACAAAGCTATGCTCAGTAAAGACTCCAAGGACAAACTTGCATTAAACTTCATGTACGAACCACCTCCTGGCATTAAGAAGGAACGTGAGAAGGAATCAGATGAGCCAGAATACAAATTCGAATGGCAACGCAAGTACAACGCGCCGAGAGAAAGTTACTGCAAAGGAGACACAGAAATTCGTGATCAGCCTTTCGGTATTCAAGTGAGAAACGTTCGATGTATCAAGTGTCACAAGTTTGGACACATCAACACTGATAAGGAGTGCGCAATGTTCAGTCTTTCGATGAGTGAAGCAAAGAAAATTCATTCCGAGCAAGAAGCTAATCAACTCCTCGCCAATGGAAAAGGAATTGAAGAGCAATTGAAGGAAGGAATGAAAGACGATGGATTAGCCCTCAAGAGAAATGCTCTTAGTCTTGAACAGCAGCAAGGAAGTCGCCATAAATTGATTCCAGAAGATGAAGACGAAGGAGAAAAAAAACCTGAAATTGAGTTCTTGAAAGGTTTGAGTAAGAAACAGAAGAAAGAACTCCTGAAGCGACTTGAGACTATTGAAAAGAAACATTTGAAGAAAAAGAAGGAATCGCGAAGAAGATCGTCATCTGAAGAGCCATCATCATCCAGCAAAAAGAAATCAAAGAAGAAGAAACGTGACTCAAGTAGCAGCGATGAAGATGACAGAAGAAAGTCCAAGAAATCTGATAAGCATAAGCGCGACGAGAGAAGCAGGAAAGATAGCGATCGAGAAAGGCCCAGAGAGGAAAAAAGACGTCGTAGTCGTTCCCGAGACAGATCTCAAGAAGAAAGAAAACCCCGAAGTCGTTCTTATGACAGATCCGAGAGAAGAAATCGCAGTCGATCTCGTGATAGGCGATGAATGTAGAGTATCATCAATATTCTTACTCTTAATTTTAAAAGAAGATATTTTTGTAACGAAAAATGATTTAAATAAAAATATGCAGAGCGCTCTTGATATTTCAATTTTAAGTTTTCTTTACTTGTCGAATAACAACAAACGTGCTGAAACTTAAATTACAATTTATCTTGAAATAATGTGTAGCATAGTTGAAGATGATTTTGGCGACGATGGTGGAGCTCATGCCATGACTGAGAATGTGAAATTGGAGGAGTCAGAAGTTTGTAAGAAGTGCAAGGAGTCGAAAAGTGTTGTGAAATCAATGTGTCACAATTGTTTCACTGCAAAAATCAGCCACAAGTTCAGAGCAACACTAGGATCAACAAAGATCGTTCGTCGTCACTCAAATGTCCTCCTGGACTTCACAGGAAGTCAAGCAAACGTTTGTCTTCTTGAGATGATTAGATTTTCTTTCGAACAAGAATCCCACAAGAGACTTTGCTTTGACTTGGAAGTCGTTTTCATCGACGAGAATTCTGTAAGAAAAGATGGTCAAGATCCACTCAAGAGATTCGAGAAGCTTCAGGAAGTGAATGTGGTGCTGAAGCAGTTTCCGAATTTCAAATGTTTCTACACTTCAATCGCGGGAACAGACGATAATCTAAAGCTCGCTAGTGAGATGACTCTTGAAGATCTAACTGCCGTGATTGAAATGGAATCGAAGTTCTTAGCAAAATTCAATAAACTCTTGTCACTCTCATCAAAGCAAGATTTACTCGCAATCACAAGGAACGATGTGCTTCGTCACGCAGCCACTTCACTAAAGTGTCAATACGTTTTCACTTCAGACAATTCAACGACTCTTGCTAATAGACTTCTAACGAATATGTCACTTGGAAGAGGAAGCTCCGCTGCATTTGATGTTGCATTTTGTGATGACAGAATAGAATCTTTGAAATTCGTTCGACCTCTGAAAGATGTCAACGAAGATGATGCCAAATGTTTCATCGAATTAGAAAATCTAAAATGTCTCGACAACGTTGAGTATGGAAGTGACCATGGACAATTCGCCAGCATTCAAAATCTAACTTCAAAGTTCATTAGCGACTTACAACAAAATTTCTCATCAACGGTTTCGACAGTTTACAGAACTTGCGGAAAGATTGCGAGTCTCGATGATGCTGAAGAAATCAGTGGAACAATCGACGATCGTTACATTCGAAACTTAAAAATCGATAACATCAAAAAACGTTGCTACATGTGCAAGAGCTATTTAGATTATCAAAACTCAGAAACACTCTTCGCAATCAACTTCTCACGAATTGTCTCTGAAGCAGCTGGAGCTGATGATCGTCTCAAAGCAATGTCATCAATCGAGGATAAACTTACTGAAGATAAAAGCGAAGCTAAAAAACATCTTTGTCACGGATGCCGAAACATTTTTATTGGACTCGACGACGATGAACTGAAAGAAATTTTATAAGAAGAAAAATAAAGTTGTTATTTCAATTTAAATTTATTTCACTTTCTTTTATTTGTGGGGTTGAATTCAGGTAGATAATCACTCTGAAACGTCAATAACTGTTTCACTTATAACCGCCTAGTTTGTCTCAAAAAGGACATCTTGCAGTGCAATAAACAAAAAAAGAGGCTGAACAATTCTCAGACGGAGATAAGATAATCTGCGGACAGGGCAATTTGTAACTAATTTAGTTTCCTATTAGAATCATAAAAATCTGTGTATAAAACACAGTTAGATTTCCCATAAGCACTCAGTTTCTAACTAGCATTCAAAGTGTAAGCCTCGTGTCTCTTTATTAAAAATCAAGAAAGTGTTCAACTTAATTCGAAATGGAAATCAACTGTCAATTTGGAAACGTTTCATGGGTCTCAGGAAGTTTCTACACGTGCACAATAACCGAAGCAAACATTATCAAGAAGGGCCATGTCATTCAAGCATTTAAAGGGATTCATCAAGCCGGGAAAACAAACAAGGATGTCAAAGGAATTTGGTTCAGAGACGGAAAAATTAATCATTTTCCTCGAGGACTCATCAAGCATTTTCCGAATTTAACAAGCATAGATTTATCAGATTGTCCCATCACGGAAATTTCTAGATTCGATTTGAAAGGACTCGAGGGTCTTTTTGGTATTTACATGGTAAATTGTCAATTAACTTCATTGCCCGATGATCTTTTGATCAAAATGCCAGAATTACGTCAAGTCTCTTTCCGAAGTAACAAAATCGAGTTCGCCTCATCAGAATTCATAAAACCATTGATCGGTCGACAAAATGTTATAGTGAACCTTCAACAAAACAAAAACATTGATGCTTTGTTTTCGCCTGGAGTAGCAGGATTCTTGAAATCACTCGATGAGTTAATGAAGCTAATTGATGAAAAATGTACGAAGCCTGCTCAGCCTGATTACGTAGACATGAATCCGAAAATCAAAGAGCTCTGGACTACGGGGAAATACTCAGATATCGCAATTATCGCCGGCGAGAAGAAATTCAAAGCTCATAAGACAATTTTAGCAATGCAAAGCGTCGTATTCGCAAAAATCTTTGACGATCAACCTGAAGCGAATGAAATAAAAGTTCACGACTTTAGTTTAAACGCCGTTGAGGCTTTACTCAAGTTTATTTATACGATCAGAGAACTCGATCATGGAAACGCGATGGAAAATTTTGAAATTGCTGAGAAGTTCAAAGTTCATGCAATGCAATCGATTTGCGAGGAAATTATGTGTCACGAGCTTGATGACACGAATACGCTGGAATTTTTCCTGCTAGCTCATCGATTCAATTCTCAACAACTAAAAGAAGAGGCATTCTACATGATAAACAATACTTTTGAAAAAGAAATACCAAGAAACTTCATGGAAGATCCAGAAAAGATGAAAAAGTTGCTAGCAGCTCGACGAGTTTACGAAGAAAAGAGACGAGTTTATGAAGATATTCTCGCCGGCAAAGACGAAAAGTGAAGATCCTCTAAAATCCAATTTTCTTTCATATTATAATTATAAATAAATATTTTATTATAATATATTATATTTTCTTTCAAATAAATATTTATATCTGCAAATAAAGCAATCAATTTTCTCATACGTTATATTTTGTTTTAATCTTTGAAATTCATCAAAGTGTCGGATAAGAAGCATTTCGTTCCGAAATCAGGAAGAGCTCGAAAAGGCTCTTTGCTATCAACTTCTCACGAATCGTCTCTGAAGTAACTGGAGCTGATGATCGTCTCAAAGGGATGACATCAATCGAAGACAAACTAGATTAAGAAAAAAGCGAAGTTAAGAAACATCTTTATTACAGATTAGGAAAATGAAACATCCTTGTGGAGTCACGTTCCTTCTCATGTACACCAACTGTTATTGTTGGGACGTCATGAGTGCAGGTAGAAGCGCGTTGACATAGTTGAGTTGAAATTTGGCGCGGATCCTCGGCAATGTTCCCACTACCATACACTCATGTTTGCACCAGTCTCAATATTGTGATGTAATATGAGATGGAATCCCGCGCCTTGACAGATAATCTGGAAACAGATGGAGGCTCCTCGAGATCGTAGCGGTTGTCATAACAAAAGGCAATTTGCCTACGTTTCTGTGGATCGCAAGATCCCCTTCGCAAAAATACAATACAATATTACATACACGTTGGACTGGTTACAGGGGACATTTTACTTAAAGGGAACAAAGTTTCACTTTGAGCTCACCAGAGGTGGATCCAAAGTGTGGAGCTTTAATTTTCTGGGATTTATTGCTTTGTCAAGTCGAGCTGATCATTTTATGTAAAGAATTCAAAGCTCTAACTCTAAAGGAAGAGAAGTTTCACTTTGAGCTCACCAGAGATGGATCCAATGTGTGGAGCTTGGAATTTCTAGGATTTGTTGCTTTGTCAAGTCAAGCTGATCATTTTAAGTGAACAACTCAATGCTCTAACTCCAAAGGAAAAGAAGTTTCACTTGGCGCTGGCAAGAGGTGGACCCAGATCTGGTCAGCTATAAGATCCATGCACTCGATTCAACATGCTGATCTCTTCTTGTGAACAAGTCACAGCTGAAATGTGCTTCTGTTTTCGATAAAACTTATTACAAAACTAAAAATCGACTTTTTGTATGGAGATTCCAGGTTTTAGGCCCGTGGGCCCGATCCTGATGAGCTAGCCAAAAATCTTCAAAAGTTGTTTTTCGTATTAAAATATTCTCTATCGACTGGTCAAAAAATATATTCGCTAGCTCATCGCGTTCACGAGTTATCTCAATCACGGACCTCGGACATAGCGATTACAAAAGGGTGTTTCATCCTTTGGATGAAAAACCCTAAAAATAAAATTGTTACTTCAATTTTTATTTCACTTCCTTTTGTTTGTGGGGTTGAATTCAGGTAGATAATCACACTGAAACGTCAATAACTGTTTCACTTATTACCGCCTAGTTTGTCTCAAAAAGGACATCTTGCAGTGCAATAAACAAAAAAGGAGGCTGAACAATTCTCAGACGGAGATAAGATAATCTGAGGACAGGGCAATTAGTAACTAATTTAGTTTCCTATTAGAATCATAAAAATCTGTGTATAAAACACAGTTAGATTTCGCATAAAGCACTCAGTTTTTAACTAGCATTCAAAGTGTAAGCCTCGTGTCTCTTTATTAAAAATCAAGAAAGTGTTCAATTTAATTCGAAATGGAAATCAACTGTGAATTTGGAGACGTTTCATGGGTCTCAGGAAAGTTCTACACGTGCACAATAAACGAAACAAACATTATCAAGAAGGGCCATGTCATTCAAGCATTTAAAGGAATTCATCAAGCCGGGAAAACCAACAAGGATGTCAAAGGAATTTGGTTCAGAGACGGCAAAATTAATCATTTTCCTCAAGGACTCATCAAGCATTTTCCGAATTTAACAAGCGTTGATTTATCAGATTGTCCCATCACGGAAATTTCTAGGCTCGATTTGACAGGACTCGAGGGTCTCTTTGGTATTTACATGTATAATTGTCAATTAACTTCATTGCCCGATAATCTTTTGATCAAAATGCCAAAATTACGTCAAGTCTCTTTCCGAAATAACAAAATCGAGTTCGCCTCATCAGAATTCATGAAACCATTGATCGGTCGACAAAATGTTACAGTGAACTTACTAAAAAACAAAAACATTGATGCTTTGTTTTCGCCTGGAGTAGCAGGATCTTTAAAATCACTTGATGAGTTAATGAAGCTAATTGATGAAAAATGCATGAAGCCTGCTCAGCCTGATTACGTAGACATGAATCCGAAAATCAAAGAGCTCTGGACTACGGGGAAATACTCAGATATCGCAATTATCGTCGGCGAAAAGAAATTCATAGCTCATAAGACAATTTTAGCTGTGCAAAGCGTCGTATTCGCAAAAATCTTTGAAGATCAACCTGAAGCGAATGAAATAAAAGTTCCTGACTTCAGTTCAAACGCCGTTGAGGCTTTACTCAAGTTTATTTATACGATCAGAGAACTCGATCATGAAAACGCGAAGGAAAATTTTGAAATTGCTGAGAAGTTCAAAGTTCAGGCAATGCAATCGGTTTACGAAGAAATTATGTGGTACAAGCTCGATGACACGAATGCTCTGGAATTTTTCTTGCTAGCTCATCGATTCAATTCTCAACAACTAAAAGAAGAGGCATTCAACATAATTAACAATACTTTTGCCGAAGAAATACCAAGAAACTTCATGGAAGATCCAGAAAAGATGAAAAAGTTGCTAGCAGCTCGACGAGTTTACGAAGAAAAGAGAATAGTTTCTGAAGATCAACAACAAGTTATTGAGGAATCGAAACGAGCTTATGAAGAACAGAGGCGAGCTCTTGAAGAACGGAGACGAGCTTTTGAAGAACAGAGTCGAGCTCTTGAAAAACAGAGACTAGTTTGCGAGGAATCGAGCCGACATTACGAGGAATTAAGACAAATTTCGGAAGAATCGCAACGAGTCTTTGAAGATATCCTAGCCAACAAAGACCATAAGTAAAGATCCTTTAAAATCAAATTTTCTTTCAAATAAATGTTTCTATCTGCAAATAAAGGAATAAATTTTCTCATACGTTATAATTTGTTTTAATCTTTAAAATTCATCAAAGCGACGGATAAGAAGCATTTTGTTTCGAGATAAAGAAGAGCTCGGAAACACTCTACTTCGCACGAATCATCTTTGGAGCTGACGAAGATAGAAGCGAAGCTAAGAAACATCTTTATAACGGATGTCGAAATATTTTTATTGGAATCGACGACGATAAGCTGAAAGAAATTTTGTGAAAAGAAAAATAAAGTTTTGCATTTCAATTTTTTATTTCACTTCCTTTTGTTTGTGGGGTCCAATTCAGGGGGGATAATCACATTAAAACGACACAGAAACAATTAGTCTTTATCAATAATTGGTTCACTTATAACCGCCCAGTTTGTTTCCTGCATCTCCTTAATAAGTATTTACTTAAATACTTTAAAAACCCGAAAGCTTTTTGTTAATTTATGCTAAGTATTGAAGAATTTTCAAGATTACATGTCGAATAATGTAAAGTTAAATGGATCTAGCGCTTCTAAGTTAACTGTTTCACCCTCCGAAGCTCTTTGTTCAGATGAAGGAATAAACGCAACAACCTTGAGTTACGCTGAATGGGGGAAAGATACGTGTTTGATGATTTCATGAGCGAGAAATGAAATGAAGAATAATTAAATAGTGCGGAAGATTAGTCTTCCACGTAAGGAATCCAGAGAAAGTTCTTAATTTTTAGGCAATGGAGGCAATGAGCTGGGTGGTGGGAAAGTATAATTAGCAACAGCCGATGCGACAGCAGCTGGATAAGCAGCTAGTGATGGCGGCATTTGCATTGGTGCGTAGCCTGGAAATTTTCCATAGTTTGACGGTGGATATGATGAGACATTTGGCACTGTCGGCTTGTTCTGATCATAAGGATTTGAACGGAATGGCTTTTGTTGTTGATAGCCATTGCCGGCAGAGCTGCCACCATATTGTGAATTACTCTGTTGATATGGACGTTTATTTTGTCCTTGATCGCTTGATCCACCATTATTATCCCAACGACGTTTCATTCCGTTTGCTTGATGGCCGTTACCACGCATTCCTCCCATGTCGCTTCTCATGCCGCCGCCCATTCTCATTCCACCTGGTTTGTTGTTTCTGTAATTTCCTTCTAAAAAAAGAAAATATTTAAATGTGGATTTAAAGGAAAAGTGATTTTGACTTACTCTTGCCACCATAAGAATTTTTAGCCAGGTCATGAAGTCTTGGATTGATAACTTGTCCAGCTTCGACAAGAATCTTGATCAAGTCATTTGCCTTTGCTGAATTATTATTTGTGAACAAAGTGTAAGCGGTTCCGGTTTGCTGGCAACGGCCTGTTCTACCAATTCTGTTGTTGAAAGGAAAATGAAATTTTAATCTTTTTGATTCATTTTGATTAACAAATTTAATCTCTCACCTGTGAACATAATCCTCCGAGTTGTTGGGATAATCGTAGTTGATAACGAATTTTACGTCGTCAACATCTGATTTCGCGAATTCGTTTTTTCATGGCAGAGCGAGTTAAAGAAAATGGAAATTTCATGGATTTTCCGATTTTCGTTTTATCAATTTCGATTGTTTGATTTGGAAGAAAGAAAATTTACGAGTTAGAAATTGAAGCAGCGTCGGAGACGGGATAAAAAATGAGATTGACGTCTTCACACGAAATTTAGACAGATTCAGATTTTAGTTCAAGTGAAACAAACCTCAGTGGACTCTGAAAATGAAAAATGTCTTCGAGTTCGGAAAATTCATTTCTAAATTTCCCAAACAATCATTAAAAGTGAGTCATTTCATGATTTAAAGAGAAGTTTCAAAGCGAAAGTATTGAATTCGCTTTACAATTAAAGATCTTCTTCATTCGTCAAAAAATTAATTGAAAATCCATTTAAACAGGAACGCAACTAACTCTTCAAGGGAAGTGTAGAGACGGGGAGTTCGAGAGAGGACAAAAAGCGATTCCTTCAACTGAACAAAGCTAAATTTAATTAGAATTTTCTTTCCACCCCATTCCAATTAGTAACCCAACTTTTCCCAAACGAAATAAAAATGGAAGAAGCTTAAGTAAACTAAAAAAAAGTTTCAAAACGACTACTTATCCTGTTCAAGTTCGGATTTTTCAATTTTCTTTTTTTACGGGCACGACAAATCTTCCACAAGACATTTCCAAACGACAACGTGTTCATCGCATTGGAACTGCAGCCTGAAGATCATCTCATTCTATCATCGAATCAAAGCTCTTTTTTTCATCACAGTTTGACAGTTTCAAATAAATCACTTTTGCTGTTTCATCATTTTTCATTTTTGATCAAAGTTTATGTGTAATTGTTTATGTTTTTTTGTTGGTTTTTTTCAGTCAAAAGTTATTGGCCATTAAGATCTTCACATTACAAAGAATTTCCATCACAATCTGTTTCCAAACACAAACACCAACGTGCCTCTGTTACAGCGAACGTAAATTTTATAAATCGAATCCAATTTAAGTCGCGCAGAGAAGGGAATTAAGAATTGCCGTAGAGCAACCTAATTCGGGGGGAGTAGAGAAAGTTAAACAGCAATTCCCAGTATTCACGCAACAATTTGACAATTCGAGAATAATTGCAACTTACTAACCTGTCAGCGAATCTCCGTTTTGCTCAACCTAAAGAGTGAAAGAAATTCTACCAAAATATTATTTCCATCAAATCAAATTCAATTGTGAATACTGGAGAATCAGTGGAGACAATTAACTTTTCTTATTTTTTTTGGTTGATGCGTGTGCGCGATTTTTGCTTTTGTTACTCAAACGAATTGCCTAAAGAATTATTTTTGCATTTAGATTTTCCCACAAAAAACGAGAAAAAATCCTGCAAATAAACAAAAGTTGCTGGAGCAGAAAGTAATTCTTCAGCTCCAGTTGAGGAAAAGAGCGAGAGATCTCGGCCATATGAAGTTCTGACTGATAAAAGAGGATTTTCTACTGACGACAAGATTGGGGGCAAAAATGAACTCACCAAGTCCGCGCGATGCAACATCAGTTGCGACAAGAATTTGTACGTTCATTCTCCCACTTCGGAAAGAATTCAAAGTGTAATCTCTCTCACTCTGGCTTTTGTCGCCATGAATCGAGACAGCGTTGAATCCTCGTCGATTGATTGTTCTTGTGATCTCATCTGCGCGACGTTTTGTCTCGACGAAGATAATCGTTTTTCTGTCAATTTCATTAGAGATTTCATTAAGAATCTTCATCAGTCTGTCATCCTTTTCATGTTCATCGCAGACTTCAACAATCTACAAAAGGAAATAAATCAAATCATTGAGTTTGAGGAAGCAAAAGAGAAATTACCTGAAGAATGTTATGATTTGCTGAGAGATTCAATGAGCCGATGTTAATTTGCAAGTAATCAATTAAATATTCTTCTGCCAAATTCTTTACTTCTTTAGGCCAAGTAGCACTGAACATAAGCACTTGACGATCACCTCGAATTTGAGACATAATCTTCTTGATCTGTGGTTCAAATCCCATGTCCTACAAAATAGTGAAAATAAATTAAATTGTAAATTAGCTAAACTTTCTTTTTCGCACTCACCAGCATTCTGTCGGCTTCGTCAAGCACAAGATACGTGCACCGTTTTAAATTGGTAACACCACGTTCCAAAAAGTCAATCAAGCGTCCCGGAGTCGCGATACAGATATCAACACCTCTTGCCAAGTCTCGCATTTGATTTGCCTTTGGGGCACCGCCAAACAAGCAAGTGTTGTTGATGTTGCATTTTAGGCCAAAGTCGTTTGCAACTTTCTGAATTTGCTGTGCCAATTCACGTGTTGGAGCAAGAACTAGAGCTACAGGTCCATCACCTGCTTTGATCGGAGTTTGGTTCTTCAAATGAATCAACGCAGGAATGATGTACGCGAGTGTCTTGCCAGATCCTGTTTTAGCGATACCAACGAGATTTCTTCCCGAAAGAACAATTGGGAACGAACCAGCTTGAATGCCAGTTGGATGAGTGAAACCTTGTCTCCCCATCTCGTTCATGATGTAGTCAGGCAAACCAGCTTCGGAGAAGAGAGCAATTGGCGGATATTTGTTGCAATCACGACCAACAGTGCTAATCTCGTACTTTGAGTTCAATGAATTTATTTCTTCTGGAGAACGGAGTCGAGCTGATTCTGATGGATTGTAGAAATCTTTTCGGAACGGTCCTATATTCTCGTAGTTTACAGGACGGAGAGTTTCACCATTCTTGCTTTGATCTCGTTTTCCTCCGTACTGCGAGTCACCTCCTCCGTATTGTTGGAAGCCTCCTCGATTCTGAGTTTGAAATGCTGCATTATTGTTGCGAAAGTTTCCACTTGGCATGTACCTGAAAACATAAAGTAAAATTATCGATTTTTGCAATGAATTTTTCTTCTACATCAAGGTCATTGCAAAACTGAGTTTAAAGCATCGATCCTTTGAAGGAAATTGATAAATAAGTTCAAAGTTGCTTAGAGATGAGTGTAGTAGCTTCGATATTTGTAAAATATTGAGTAAAATACGATTTCAAAGCGAAATTTTCTTTCGACGTCCATCTTTGTATTCACAAAACTTTGGAAACATATTTCTTGATAAACTCGTTGGAATTTCACAGAACTTTGACTTTATATTATGTGCATGGACTTCACTTACATTCTGTGACGCTTGTTGGCTTTTTAAACGCAATATTACGGTGCGGAAAATAATTTATTAATCTGCACTAAAAAACGAGAGTTTTTGAAGTTTTAATAAAATCAGTCAACCCACAAATTGTTTGAAAACGTCTGAACGTTTCGAAAAAAACGATCATTTCATTTATTTTAACAATTTCAATTTTATTTCTTCGACGTTTTGCTTAAAAACTATTTTTTTAGATGAGACAAGTTAAAAAGTAAATCTAATCTTTTATGCTAGGCGTCGTGTTCTCATCGCTCACGTCAATCATCGGCACAAAAAGCTCTTCAATCTCTGGGTTTGCTTTATACTCGCACAGCGAAAACTCCTTCATTTTCCATCCCCAATCCATTTTCTGGACGGCGGCAAGGCTTTCGGCTTCGTTTGTGTGGCGAATAATCATCGCTTCCTAAAATAAATAAAACTTCGTTAGCTGTCGAGAAGTTACAATCAGAGAATTTCTCTTACCTTGATTTTATCATATTTGTCGTCAAGTTCTTTCAACGCTTGATAGAACACTCGACCATGCGATCTCTCACGGTTCTTGTTTCGGTATTTCTCTTCCAGTTCTGGAGTAATGATGTTGTAGACTTCTTCATCTTTAAGTATCGAACAAACTGAAAATGGAGTCGATTGACTTGCAATCATCTGCGCTGCTTTGCAATGAACTCGAAGGATTTCTTGTTCTTTCGACAACACTAATTTCTCTCTCTCAACAATGTGTCTCAACTTTAACCGATGTCGCTCCTTTTCTTGTTCAATAAAAGTTTCCTTCATTGGCGGAGGAAGAAGCGGCGGAATTATGATGTTTGGCTCGACGCTGCTCTTCCCTTGAAGTGCGTAAGTTCTTGTGTTCATTAAATAGTCTTCACATCCCTTTAAAGGCCGCGGTTCGACAAAATGGAGATTCCTGTGTCGTTGTTCGATTTGTTTACGCAAATCGATATACATTTGATAGCAATTTGTAAAAGGCTGATCGTGAGGATGAACAGGTTCAGTCTTCTCAGCGCCGTCTTTTGAATTTGAATCTTTGACGTCAGCTGTTGAAGTAACCGAAGCAGGTTCGCGACTACTCGCTTTGATTTTCCTTTTCCTCGGGTGAAGCTCGACGGGATTAGGTTGAGGTTGTTGTTGATTGGTTTGTGATGAGCTTTGAATTGAGGAAGTAACAGTTGTGGCTGCTGAGTTCGAGCTACTCGAGGAAGATGAAGATGATGCAACGTTTTGATTACTTTGTTGATTCTCTGATTCGTTTCCTGCCGAAGCTTCTGCATTTTGTCCAGCAGGTGATGGAGTTGAACTCGCGGGAAGTTGAGGTGAAGAATTATTTGATCCGCGATCGTCTTTCGCGTCTTTTCGAGAGCTTCGCAGGATTCGAGGCTCTTTTGATTTTCCAATTGGTTTTCCAGCATCGTCAGATTTATTTGAATCCGCTGAGGGACTTTGTCCACGACCAACAGCTCCGTCTTTGTCGCTTCCAGTTCCATCATTTGAATTCGACGACGCAACCACGTAAGGATGATTTCTTGAAGGCGCTTGCTTGGTGCTTGTTTTCTGAGTAATACTTTGTGTCTCTGGCACGTCTGAACCGCCTTGCTGTGGAATAACAATTTTCAACGGAGGAACTTTCGGTCCTTCCTTGCTATCGTCGTTCTCGTTATCGCTCTCCGGCTGCTTTGCTGCTGTTTCACTAGGACTTTTACCGTCGACGGTGCCGCTAGCAGAGTTTTTGTTCACGAGGCCCATAGTTTTTGAAGCAGGGCCTGGAGGCTTTTGTCCAACACGAGATGTGACGCGATTTGTTCCTGTTACTGATTTGTTGCCTTCTTTTGCTTCAGAATCTTTTCGTTTCTTTTTCTTCGCTTCCTCATCAGCTGCCGACGAATCGTCATTAGCGGGGTCTTGTTGATCGACAAGAGGTCGTTTTTGCTGTTGAGTATTCGTGGTTGGCGTGTCGCTATCGGTTCCGCTCTTGTCATCAGACGATTTGTCTGAGTTTTTGCTTGGATTCTCGTCTCCCGAACCAGAACTGCACGATGAGTGTTTCGGTGTTGAGACAAACTCGTAAACGTCTGAAGGAGTCGCTGTTGAGGGCCCAACAGCTCCATCATCAGCTTCGTTTGATCTTTTATTCTCTGTTGTCGTGGGTTTCTTTTGGCCTTGGCTTTGCTGCTGTTGTTGTTGCGTGTCGCGCTTGTTAGCCATTTCTGAATAGAGAAAGAAAATTTAAATGAGAATCGAGCAAACATTTATTTTCTAAAAGAAAATTATAAAGAGATTAATTGTATCAAAGTCGAAGGGAATAAATGTCAAAATTTTTAGAGTAAACAAGATCAAGCAGATGCTTCAAAATACTTGAATTGTCTGAGATAATGTCGGTCCATTCAATCTACAACAAGCAATATGGCTACACAATTGCTATCGTTACGTGAAATGTAGAAAACCTTCAATTCGATTACGAAACTTTTCATTCTCTCATTGAAAAAAAAAAGAGATTAGCAACAACTTTTCTCGACTCGAAGCAGCATTTATATTCTGGAAATGTCTGTTCGCTAATTAAGAGAGCAATACCGTAATAAGTGACAATGGTAGAAGAATCGCTTATGGGCTCGTGCGCATGTTTTTCGCATGAAAACCTGTTGTTGCTCTGTCCAATAACAACATAATCAAATCATCCCCAATGGCAGCTTGTCTTCTTACTCACAAGCAAATGAATAAAATTTTACCACAAAATCTTTTAAAATCCTCAAACAAATATTTTCTTTTGAATGAAATTCTTTCGAGAAAACAAATTTCGTGGTTTCATTAATATTTTAGTATTAACATCGGAAAAAGACATTTTCGTTTTTTGAGTTACGTGTTGTTCGACAATTTGTCAACTGATACTAAAACACTTGTGAAGCTAAATGTTACCGAGAAATTGATTCAGCTGGTTTTGAAAGGCAACGTTTATAAAAATAACAATCGACGCTGATCATCATCAGCTGGAGACGTGTGTCATCACAACGAATATCTCTTTAATTGATTTTTCTTCGAGCGCGAGACGAGTGATTTGTTTACTTTAGTCATCGATAGCGCGACTAAATCTCAGCAGCGAAAATCTTCCACGATACGATGAAACAATGTTTTCTTATTTATTTCTTTTTCTTGTTGAAGTTCTTTGCCTTTCATCTTCTCACTAATACAATTGTGGCTCTCGCTCAAATCTTTCGAATCAGTCACTGAGGTCATTTACTGCTGGAATTCTTCTTTGCTTTTCTTCCTATTTTCATAACGTTTCTTGGCGTAGAAAATTCGATTTTCTCAGCAGCCAGAACTTAAACATTTGTGGCAAAACTTTCAATCAACATTGGTCTTACATTTTAATGCCGGTCGTGATGAAATTTAAATTTTATAGTTTTTCTCTTTTCTCGTTTTTACTACAAACTCAAGCACTTTGAATAAAACTTTCGAGGCGATAAGCAGCTCTTGGGGCAATGTACTTCTTATCAATCGAAGCAATCTTTTTCAACCCCATCTCATTCTATCACCAAAACGAATCATTGAAAAAACACTAAACTCGAGAGCGGTATCAGCAGAATTTACGATAAGAAATCCTCGACTGTGACGCATAAAGTCAAGTGAGAACGAAATCGTTTGTTTTTGATTTATTTATCCACTCGACTTTTATTGTGGGCAAGAAGTAACAAAAATATATCAAATAGCAGTGTTCACTTCTTTACTAAGTTCTGCTAACACTTTTTCCCTACTGGCTCAAAGCGACATACACCAGCAAATATTTATCAACTTCTCTTGCGAAAGAAGAGAGCGAAAAGAGAATAAAATTTAATATTTATGAAGCGAATGCGATGGTTTAATTAAAATTCTGTGAGCATATTGAAAATAAGTATTTTTTTTTTCTTCTTGATTCTCCATTCTCATGTTGCTGTGAATGGTATCAGCCGCCCGAAACAATGAAGAATGAAAATCAAGACGAACATCGACACTTGAAGAGCTCTGACACAATAATATTCAAACACAGAGGAGACGAGCACTGCTCACTTTTTGTCGGCGAGTATATTCGTTTCAATCGGAAATTAATTGCACCGCACAGATAATAACTCGGAAATGAACTTACGCAAAGCTCGCTGGAGAAAATATTAAATTTTATTTATCACAATGTTGAGGAAGCTCCTCTGGAGAGTGAGGCTTGGTGAAGAGGAAGTAATGGTTTAGAGTCGGAGACGTTTAATAAATTATAAAAGAAAATCCGTTCAGAGTCAAGTGGAGATTCAGAGAACGAAGCACACACTGATTGAGGCAGTGTCGCTTCGTCTTTCGTACAGGAAATTTTTACACAATTTCTTCTTATTCTTTGTCGGCTCTCGCGGAATACAATTGCAAATAATTTTCTAGAGAGAACAGCGCGCATGCGAAATTGTCGAAGAGACAAATGGAATATTTTTCTCGTCTTCACAGCCTTCGACAGGCTATTGTGTAACGCCGATTCATGTCAATAAATCTAATCATGATGCTTATCACTTCAATCGTTCATTAAATGTATGTTTAGAGATCTTTTAAAAACAGGAAACTCTTCTTATGCTTTCCCGTATCTTTTCGTTCCCATCGTTTCAATACTTCATTAGACGTCGTCACTCGAAATACAAGCAAATCACCCAATTCGTATTTCACTCATTATTTCCTTCTTCTTATTAGCAAAGACTGTGCGATAAGCGATTTAAGCCGAAATGCATTGGAGACGTTCTGCTGTCGGAAAGTGCATTCGCTCTCGTTCTCCATTCTTCAAATTACATAAAACAGAAATAAATCACTTCGATGTTGAATAAACATTTCTCCTTCTTTTCATGCCTTGAATGTAAATTTAAAATCTGCACGCTAAGGAATATCGTAACGATAATAATATTTCGACGTCGATTTTAGTCATGAGAGGGCAACAAAAATGAAACATTTGATAACAGGAAATTTTTCGTTTGACTCATTCATGTACAAATAGTTTCACACTACGAACGTCAAGAAAGAATTAACGTCTCAAAACAAACTAATTTCCTCATGTTTTCACCTTCATGGTGTTTAATACTGAAAGGACATTGGCTTTATGAATACTTAATTCCTAATTGCTAACTAAGTGGCTAATGATGACAGAAGGCGCTTTCTGTGATATAAATTGTAAGATAAGCTTTCAGTGCGACGAAGAAAGTTTCGCAATATATTCGTAGCAGAAAAGAAGAAACTTTACGATTTTCAATTCCAAGTTAAGTAAAAACTACTCACATCGATTCGTTTAAGTAGTTCACAACCTCAAGGCTTTAAACATTATTTGTTTAATCGTAATCGTACTTGTGCAAGTTTCTTCGCTTATTATCAACACTAAATCGACATATCGTTTTCAATGCGTTTTGTTTCTTCCACCCAATTATCACTTTTGTATTTCCGACGTAAATGATCAAGGTCTCAATTTAAGAAACTACGAAGTCACGCGTTCAGAACTCGAAATGAGAATGAAATTACTACAGAAAGATCCCGAGAAAAAAAAAGTTTAATAATTCTTTCCGTCTTTTTACTTCTCTTTGCTTTTGCTACTCTCAGCCTCGCATGCTCAATGTTGCGTTAATGTTAGTGACTTTCAGGCAATTTAAATGGATATTCGGCATGACGTGTCAGAAGTAATGCCCAAGGATGTAAGAGGTAGGTGAGAATATAAGAAATGAAATGGGATCATGCAAAGTTCAACAGGATTTAGAGATTTTCTACTCATGACAGTAATAATTTATGCCAGAAGCTCCTGCTCGAAGAGACGTCAATTAAAGAAATGTGTCACAAACTCACCGTTGACAAGATTCCCGAAGAAGGTGAAAAGTGACGGATGAGCCATGTCTTGAGGCGTTTTTCCCTTTTTACTTTTGAAGAAAGGGTCGGCACCTTTATCGATAAGCAACTTGACAAGCTTCTGGTTTCCAAAGCTAGCGGCATCATGAAGGGGCGTAACATCTTCTAATCCCGTGGCATTAACGTTAGCTCCATGTTTCACAAGAAGTTGTGCTAAAGGATAATGCCCATGATTTGATGCTTCATGAAGTGGCGTCCATCCTTAAAACACACGAACAAAATGTTATTTGCGATGTCTCTTGAATTCATAATTTAAAAGATTTACCTGCGAAGTCAGCTACGTTGGGATCAGTGCCTTGTTCCAGCAGTTTCTTTGCTCCTTCGAAATCTCCCTTTTTCGCGCAAATATGCAAAGCGGTTTCTCCTCTCTCATTTCTATCTTTCGGTTTTCCACTTTGACTGTTAGGACTCAACTCTGTAACAAAAGAAATTGATTTGTAATGATAAACATAAGAAAATGCTTCACAATCTTTGATTTACCAGCTTCATTCGACGAAGTCATCTGCATTAGCAGAGCCATTTGTTGTCGCTCGCTCATTGGTGTCGAAGCGCTGGGTCGTCCGGAAGTCGATGTACGATGTCGTGGAGGCGGCGGCATGTTTGATTCTCACATCTCTGCAGAACAACAAAATATTAACAAACGTTTTCAAAGAAAATGCCCGTAAACAGAAAACCAACAACAACAAAGATAAACAATTCAATATTTTGAACTTTCCACGCCGATTTAGTGGCCAAGAAAATAATTAACTTACAAAACAAATATTGCTGCGTACCGGGAACAACTTCAAAATTTCTAATGATCACGTTTAACTTAGTAAATTTAAGTTTTTAAAAATATTTCTGTAATTCCGTGAACGAGTGCAGCGCCAAAGTTTCAAAAAAGATCCACGAGCAACCACTAGAGGAGCTAGTATCGAATTTCAAGGGTTGACTCTTGTAAAAAAGAAATTAAATTTAAATTAACAAATTCGCAATCTCAGAAATACTTTGAAATTTCAATAACGACGATGTCTATCACACGATTAGTAATCGCGCCATGATAACGCGGTTTCTAGAACTTTGAATTCATGAAACTTGAAAGGTGATTAACCGCGACTTCATTAGGCATTCCAAACACAATCTTTGTGTCACCAGCATGGCTTCAATTACTTATTCAGACTTTATTTTATTTTAAAATTTTTTGATATAAAAGAATGTTGACGATAAGAATTGTTAACAGTCAAAGTTTTCCTTCTTTCGATAACAAAAAAAGAAAAGAACTTGAAGCTTGGAATGAAGCTTGTTTGGATATTTTTAATTATTGTTGCGTTTGAATTTACTCAAGCGGAAGATACGCCAGGATTCTTCCTTAAAGTAGCTAAAAATGTTCCTCGCGTAAGTTAATTGGGGAAGGAATTTGAATTGAGTCTAATTTTTGCTTTATAGCTTGGAAAACGTAACAATTTTCTAATTAAGCAAGGCGGCAAGAATGTGCCTCGATTGGGTCGTCGGAGCGGTTTCAACCCAAGCAGCAGAAGCAGATCTGATGAACTCAAGTTTTACAATCATGTTCTACCCTTCGACTCGAAATTTATTGTTAACTTTTTGTCTGATGAGCTTTTCATAGGCGAAGATGATTTGAAGTTTATTGCGTGGGAAGATTTTGATAAAATTGTAAGTAAAGAGCGAAGAGAGACAAAAGGATTTTTTTCGGCCACTCAACATCGATTTTTTATAGCTTGAGTCTGACACTGAGTTGAAGAAGAAGCTTACGAGCATCGCAAGAGACAAGGAGATTGAGGACCTGAAAAGATTGGTCGATAACAACAATGACAATGAAATTTACACAACCCAACTGAAGCCAAAGTTCATTCCCTACGATGCTTCTCGAAATGATTTTAAATATAACAACGTGGATGACGAGGACGTTTATTATTATCACAACAACGAAGTTAAGCGCAGCAGCGGCGTCAAAGAAATGAAATAGCGAAGATGACAATCGTCTGCATGCTTGGATATTTAAATTATTCTCTCTGATACTTTGCACGTAAAATATTTTTTCCGCGGAAATAAAGCACTTTAAAAATGAAACAGCAGCTCAACACCGCGACACTTTGATAACGCACTTCGCTTTCACATAAAGAGTTCGATTTCATTATCACGCGTTTGGCTCCGTGTTGAAACCGTTATTTCGCTTTCTTGTTAGCTGCTCGCAACATTTTCTTTCTTCTCTGAGCGAATATTAGTTGATCGGCGTTGTTTATCGCGACCAGACAGAAAACTCATCGACCTCGTCAATTAATTTCAATTTCGGAATCTCATCAGCTGGTGTCTCGTGCGATGTTGTGGATTAAGATTCTCGCGCTTTCTCTAATTCTCTGTTCAATCAAGTGTCGAGTGATATTCCCTCAAGTTCCCGATTACATCTCCCGAGACTTTCTCATTCCAGACGAGTGTGAGTTCTAAATTTGTGTGAATGATAATTGGAGGCACCGTTATAATGAAAGTAAAACTATGATCGATGTGTGAACCAACGTTTGATTTTATTTTCTCTCTTTTTCTTCTCCTTTGAAGTTCGTCTGGAAGATTTAGCAGACGTTGAAGGCCAAGATCCGGAGATAACGCCTGGCTTGTTCGAGGGTAAAGATTGAGAACGAAATCATCTTTGAATCTTAAATGTTTGAACTTCTTTCGACAGGAGATCAAGCGATTGACAATGATCTGTACTCATACTTTCGAGTTGGATTGAAATGGGACGTTTTCCCTGAAAAACTTTGGCCCAATCGAACAATTCCTTATGCGATTTCTCCGCTTTACGAGCCCGAGGACATGGTCACAATCCTGACAGCAATTAGAACCATCAGCACGATGACGTGTCTGAAGTTCGTAAAGTGGGATGGAAAAGTGGAAGATTTTCTGCTGATCTGGCCGATAAAGTATCCACGAGTGAGTTGAATAAAGTTTCCTCTCGTTCATTCATTTCATCAGCGGTTCTCTAGGGATGTTGGTCGTTCGTTGGAAAGATTGGTGGGCCGCAGATTGTCTCACTTCAGCCTCCGGATAAGACAGGTCCCAACTGTCTAGGGGGAGAAGGTAAATTTCAAAATTGTCCAAGAAATTAGTGACCTTTGGATCAAACTTTTCAAACAGGTCGAGCGATTCATGAGCTTCTCCACGCAATTGGAATATTTCATGAACAAAGTCGAGCAGATCGTGATAGATTCGTAAAAGTTCACTGGGACAACGTAAGTGAAAGAATTTGAGATCAATCTGAGTAAAGAAAGTTTCTCTTTTTAGGTTATTAAAGGATACCAAGGAAACTTTGAGAAGCAGTCGTTGGACAACACGACCTACAGCTTTGAATATGATTACGTAAGTCTCGTCTTCATGTTCTTAGTTACTCATACTTACACTTATCGTTCGTTCCAGAACTCAATTATGCATTATGGTAAATCATATTTTAGTAAAACGAAAGGCAAACCAACGTTGACAGCTCGAATGGCTGGAATTAAGTTGGGCCAACGGAAAGCTCTCTCGCAAACGGATTGCCTGAAAGTAAATGATCTCTACGGGTGCTTAGATGGAGATAACCCAAAGCTAATGAAGAAGTATTACACGCTCTGTCGGGTCCTTGGCTTGTAAAAAATTCAATTTCAATGAATAAACTCGAAAAGATAATGAATTAGGCTCTTTGCTGTAATGAAAGAGATTTTTTCCCAGAATTTTAAACTTTTACTAGAAATTTCATGCTTTGCGCAGAATGTTTTCAATAATTCGAGCAAAATTCTGCTCGCTCGAGTGTATATCGACAACCTTCAAAGACGAACTCAAAACGAAGCCACAGATATAAATTCAAGCGATGAAATCGACACGAGCGTTGCTATAACGTTCCCAAAGTACGCGAGAAATTTATGAAACTAATTATTAAAGTATTGACGCTACAGATTCCTTTAGTTTTACGTAAAACGATCTCTCTCATCAAATCCAATAAACTTTTCCTTTTAATTACCAGTCAACTTACCCTGAGCTCTCTGTATATTCAATTCCTACGTAAAAGACAACTTTTCAATTGAAGTTAGAGTCTCGAAGGAAACATTTTTTGGTTGACAGAAGACTCTCTCTCGTCAGTGGGACGTCTATTAAATAAAAAAGTTTGTTAACTATATTAAGAGCTTGATTCCCACTCTCAATCTTTCGTTTACTCGTTGCCTTGACGAGAGGAAAAGAAAAAGACGAATCTCATTTTCTTCAGGACATTTTCATTCTTTTATTCTTTCATTCATGGTTTTAATTATTAGATATATATGTCGGCTTGAATGGGATTCCATCTTTCAATATTACAATACGTAATTAGTCTAAGGTTTTTGAATATTTCTGCTCCGAAGTTTCACTCCAAATATTTCCGTTTAGTACTTTTGTGGGAACTGCAATAATTTATTGGTTTTCTGAGAAGAACTTTCTCTCTCTCTCTCTTTCATTCACTTATCAATATTTTTTTCTTATATGACACAAATCTTACGATGACTGACTCATCATACTTTTTAACATATTTTAGTCATTGGAAAATAAATTTGTTTTTTTCAATATTTTTTTTCATTTTTTCTTCTTTTTTTGTGGAAAATCTTTTTACACATTCTTGGAATATTTTTTTAATAAATCATTGGAATAATCAAAAACGAAGAAGGATTTCAAATTCGACAATGAATTTATGTGACAGTCCGATTTGCTTGTAGCTTTTGTTGAATTGAAAATTAATTCTAATTTCTGTGTCTCAAAAATTTTGGCCGAATGTTCTCTCTCTCTCTCATTGAAAGCAAAAGCTCTCAAGCGATGAAAAAAGCTTTTGTCACCGTTTTTTTTTTATTCTTTTTATTTTCTTTTGTATAAGTTTAACTTTGATATTGAATTTTTTTTTTGGTGGGATTAAATTTACAACAGCTCTAAACTGGGGGGGAGAGTGGGGTGAGTGGGTGAGACGTAAATAAATAATACGAGAAGGAAAAAAACTTGCAGATTCAATAAAAGAAACTTGATTAGACGGAAAATATTCCGAAATCTTTCGTCCTTTCTCAGTAAGTCGGAAAATGAGATAACTTAATAAATTTTGATTACAGAAAGACTTGAGAGCTTCCAACTGAACAACCCCGATCCGATGTTTCAATCCATTTTTGTTTTGTCCAAAGTTTCTATAAATTTTTCTACAATATTTTTCAACGCATGTGATAACACAGTCTTAAATTGCTTGCTCATGAAAAGTTTCCTGCTTTTGGTAAATATTCTTAAAGTGTTCGAAAGATTTCTTTGATAGTTAGTGTAAGTTTCGAGAAAAATCAACTTTGACTTTTCCTCCCTGTTGAATTTTTATGAACAAATGTTATCTCTTTTTGGTCAGTTGCTAAAGATTTGATGATCAGATTTCCTTTTATTGCTAAGAGAATGTGTAACACATCTATCGAGGGGTTGATAAGATTTTACAAAATAAATCAGAGAAAGTGGAGAAGAAAAGAGTTTTTTTTTGTGAGACGCCACTCGACATCTCGTCAGCTAAAAAGTTTCTTAATCTTACAATCCTTTCATCATCTTTTTCTTTTTATTTGGAAAGTCAATCGTTGGTCCAAATAAAGTGGCGTCTCCTTTGAGAGAAAACGTCATCGTTCTTTTTGGATAAGGCGGATCTTGTATAAGTGGTTTTTGGGCATAAGTGTGAGAGTTGCAACTCCGTTCTCTTCTACTTTTTTGTTTCGATAATTAGGAGGAAAATCCAAAATAAAAATAAAAACATTTTGTGCAATGTTGTGTGAAGGAGTTGAGTTGTAAATTGTTTCATTTCGATTTTTCATTTTTTAGGATTTTAAAAACCATTTCGCGACTAACGAAACCTAGAAGCATTTAAAAAGTAAAAACTACCTAAAATGTGTTCAGTCAACAATTTTCTGAGCGAGTCTCTAATTGCAATCCCGTTTTCGCTGGGAAATTATTGATTTTTTCCGTCGCTCGGAGCAAAAGCAAAACTTTTCAACCTCCATAGAGTTTATACGCTAGAAAGAAATTAAATTAGCGTGGCGAAAAATCTGTTTTGCGCACTGAAGGATATGATGAAAATTATTAAATATCTTCTCGCTAAAGATTCATGGCATGAATCATCCAACTTAGAAGGCAATGACTGAACATGAATTAAGAGCGAGAGGTTTAAGGTTTTGGGTTTTCAGCACGGTTTGAATGGATTTAAAGGTCGATCAATAAGACTGCTGCTTGACCCTTTTTCCTTCAAGTCTACAGCGACTTTTGCTAAGTGAAATTCTTCGTTTTCTTCCTTTTTTATTTCTCTTTCTTCCTTTACTTGTTTACACATTTGAATCTTTGGTTGCTTGTATCAGAGTGAGCTGAGCTACTTTTTATTTTTCATTTTTTAGGTTCCGGATAAAAGAAGAAGAAAAAGAGCTTTGAGCTTAATTAAGTGGAGAAGTTAGTTTTGTGAGGAGACAGAAAGGTTTTGGTTTGAGGACGAAAATGTTGATTTTCATTTTATGCTTAGACAAATATTTTTCTTAGTTGGCTCACTTTTTTTTTCGCGACTTATCAGAACAAAACATACAATTTATCATCATCTTAATAATTTGTTTGTGGTTGACACTTCTCTGAAATGCTTTACAGCTTTTTTATATTTTCAACAAACATTTAATTATTTCCATTAATTAAAACACAGTTAATTGTGAATCGTCTATCCATTCCGAGACGATCATACGAATAAAGCGCTCTCGGCTTAAGAATATCTCGATTGATTCATGTTTCCATCTAATTTAATAAACACACGTCTAGGGACCAGCCCTAAATATCTTAAGTTTAGACATCGAAAATGTTTTCATCTGAAAATCTTTCTACTCTCAAAAACTCTTTTGTTTGTGTGTTGGTCGCTTTTAAGATAATTTCAGCTGAAAATTATTTGAGCTTTCAATAATTCTTTTCTCGAGCGAGAGTGTGCGACTAAAACAGTCAAGAAATGTCACTAAACTCGATCTAAGCTTTTATGTCTTTCATATTTTTGAATTGATTCGAATTCATCATAATTCATTTTACCTTGATTTATTCTCCTTCGTCGTCTTTTCCATTTTGTGCCACTTCTGTCTTGTCTAAAATTTAATTGAACTTGTCTGGTCATTTTGTTTGTGCCAAGCCATTTGTGCTCTTCGTTTCGGTTTGGTTTGTAATCTCTCTCCATCTCTCTATTGAAAAGCTTAAAATCAAGCCACAATCTCTCTTCGGAATGCACTTGCTGGCAATGTGGAATAGTTTTAATGTCTCTTTATCGACCTCTTCGCTTTCATAATCAACCTCCGTCGTCATAGTCGTTCGTCGTCGATTGGAACACATGCGGAATGCGGAATGAACTAACGATGAGCGGTGCATGTTTTAGGTGGAAATGCATAAGGTGCTGTGTATACATTATTCACATTCTCTCGGATAATTTGGTGCTGTGATAACAAACGATCCTCGGAATCAAAGGTTTCAGATTTCAGTGGCGCAATGTGCCTGCAATGAGTGGAAGAGAGAAAGAGAAGGATGAGGATGATGGAAGTTCATTTCGGTTAATGGAACCAGTTAATCATGAAAGTTGTTATTGATTTTTGTGATTTCATTTTTTTTTTGTTGTAAAAGGGGGAGTCTCTGAAATACGAAGCTTAACGAACATTCCCTAAAGCTCTTGATCCGTGCATGTCATTGAAAATTTGCAATACGTTGCTTTGTGTTTCAATGATGTGTCGGTGTCAACTTAGTATGGCATAACTTTGCTTTGGGACAAAAAAGGGGCGAGCAGGAGTGAGCGAGAGAAAGGCGTAGCGTGATGTTTCTGTTCTAGTGCATGGAGGGTGCTGGAAATATCTACAACATGGAAAACTTTTCGCTTTGCAGCTCATAATAAAGTACGCTTGTTCACGCTATTGTTCAGTTAGTTCTCGTACCTAAAACTTCTTCTTCCTATATACAGCTCTCTCGTATAGAGCTTCGACAATGTATTCTTGCACGGACATACGGCCACTTACATCAGACACTAGAAATGACAACTTCGTTTCTAATGGCATGGCTTAAAATCTAAAGTCTTTCGTTCGGAAGTTTTTTTTTTTTAGTAAAATTCAGGAAAGCTTTGACTTTTATTTAAATCTATCTACAAAGACTTCTTTAATTTCGTTTGATGGAAGATTCACCTTCGCCTTTTCAACTTGATCGCTGAGATTTTTTTTATATTTATTCAGAACTTACCAAGTCCAATCGACAACACTTCGATAGGCAGTGACCCTCTTCGCCTCGTCAACAAGACGTCAGTTGAATCTCCACGGGGAGCGTTAGCCCACTCTTTCTTTATTCGATTCCACACCGAAGTATCGGTCTTGTTGTTCAATGTTGATTCCATTGATTCACTCACTATGGGCGTTAAAATTTCAGCGCCACTCGACGAACGACGACGAAGGATTTTCTTGGGATTTCGTCGTTTTCCGTTGACGCTGGTTCGTGATAAAATATTCGACTCGCAAGGAACGGAGCCTCGTCGTTGATGATTCATCGAGTGTGAACTTCTCTCGGATGAACCTGCAAAGTCTTTGGCACCTGAAGAAAAAGATTAAGAGATAATAATGAAAAATAATTCTCTCTCTTAATCCAAAGGACTTACTCAAAGTTATTGTTTCAGCTGGAACTGAACATCGGCGGACTTTTTCGGAAGTTTGAACAGAAAGTTTCGAGAAATCTTGTTCACCTGATGATTTTGATGGAAGTGCGACAGTTACAGGTGCAGAGCCACGACGACGATTGAATGATCCTTTACGAGCCATTGAAGGGTCGAGATTTTCCTTTTGACCGAGTCCGAGTGAAAGCTTTGGAAGTTTGCATGCTTTATCAAAGCTTTGCTCTTGTTCTCGTTTGAGATCCTTCTTGTTCGTTCCATTCGAGTTTTCGTGATCTGGCGAGCCAGTCGAAGTACTTGAACGACTTTCAAGTAAAGCCTCTGGGCATGTCCCTAAGTCGGCAGTCGAAGACATGTAACGAGTTCTAACGTATGGCTGCAAAGGTGGGAATGTCTGCTGACGTATCAAATGCTTTGATGTTGTCACGCCAAGCATGTGCGCTGGAAAATTTGTGGAGCCATGCATCACGATATTCAATTTGTCAGCGCAATCAGTCATCGACGCAATATTCAAATCTGGAAGTAAATTCTCCGCACTCAATGGTCGCTCATTATCATTGCTATCGATTGATGAACGAGCTCTTTGTCCACTCTCGCTGTCAGATGATAACATTGAAAGTGAATCCTGATCAAATTTGTTGTGTTCATTCTCATCGCTCTCGAAAAAAGTTTCAATTTGTCTCGTGTTATGTTCCCTCGGCGGCAGAACAATCTTCGGAACATTATGCAATGGAACTGACAATCGACGTTCACGATCTTTCAACGAGTAAGTCGGAATCTGAAGAGAACTTCGTCGAGACGACTTAATTTCCGGTAACATCATTTCAGGACTTCCAGCAAAATCAATTCGAGAATCATCATCACCGCCGAAGCCTTCTTCAAATTCATCTTCTAATACTTCAGCATCTGACATTTCCGTTCGAGTTTCCTCAGCCAACTCAGCTTGCAATCGGGAATCCCATTGCTTCTCATTGTTCTTCAAGTGATGCATCATTCGATATGATAGATCCGATTTCAAGAATCGATGCCACTCAGCCATCAGCGGCGTTACGACAAACTTAAAGAAGCCAGTTTGAATTTTAGGCACCGTTGTTGATTGGCGGTCGCATAACGAAGTGACGGGCAGATTGAGTTGACGCTCAAAATCGCCTTGACGGAAAAACTCCTCGCACACCTTTAGACTCCACTTCTTTGATATATCCCATGGCCTGCACGGGTTTGATATATCAGCGCACTTGAGTGCGATTTGTAGTATAAAATGTCTATGATCTGCCTTGTGCATATTTAATGTATTATTGTTTAAAAAGTCTTTAAATGTTCCTATAAATTCTTGTTGACGTGTTATATCGGTTGCCAATATGAGAGAGCTTATTTGTTTTTCTAGTTCGGGTCGGATATCAGTGATTTGTTCAGCCACGCCACTCTCGAGTAAGCAACCGATTGCCGAGCGCCAATGATGATTCTCCAGCACAGATGTGTTCTCATACAAAGCTGCCAGATGATTTGATGTCGCTATTAGAAATGGCTGATTAACACCTGGATGATCAAGATCGTGACAGACAGCACCCAATAGAGATGCCATGATTTCAAGCGGCTCCAGATTCTCAAGAATTTTCTTCTCTTGCAAATAACAATGCATTGCTTGTGTTACATCGGTTGCATGTATTGAATTATGATATGGGTTTGTACTGTGATAACCCTCCTCGATTAAACTAAACAATTTCCATAGTCTAACTACATCTAGATTGAAATGGTCCAGAAGGCCGTACGAATGAAACAGATGAACACATAAGACAGGCAACGATCGTCCTATGAAAAGAGAGAGAGAGTGTGTCCGTTAGTTTGATGAATTTATTGATGCGAGCTCAACTAACCTCCTGTAACTGTTTCCAATGTAAAAGCATTGAAACGCCAGTTTCCAACTTGTCTCAATATGCACGCCACTTGACCATGCAAAATGTCATCGAGAACGGCTGGCTCAAAATTCAAGCTGCGTGTCTGAAGCTTCTTTCGTCGCCGTTTGTGCATTGTAAGGAAGCGTCCGTTGCATATGTGACGCTTCTTTGGACTCAGAGTATTCTCTTCAGCAATTAAAGCATCGATGAAAAAGCGATCGCGTTCAGATATCGACACGCGCTTGTTTAATGGAGCCTCCGCTGTAAAGGAATAAAAAATTCACCGGTTAATTTATATTCAAATTAAAAGTCATAAAATTTAACGAGTTATGCAGAATTAATTTCGCTCGGATAAAACTTCTTGCGAAATATCTTTAAAGAGAGAGAAAGTGAAGGCGAGGAAATGAGTGTGACAACAAAATGTCATGAACATCTCCGTTCGGATTATTTGTATCACTAACTCAGCAGATTTCGGGTTGACTCTGACCGAAAAGACAGAATTTGTATGCAGCATTGTTATTTGTAGGTAGAGAAATGTGTCAGCCATTACTTATTCAGACACTGCTTAATTAGTTGAGTGTTTCAAACTAGAAACACGTGACAAATTCGAATTGAGAGCTTTTGGATACTTTTCTTATCTTCTTTCCACATTAAACTTGATAACACTTTAATCAATTCGGAATGAGTGATTAAACTTTTTCTTGGAATTTTTATGGATTTGTAATGGAAAACAATGTCACAGAAAATGTGAGCTTTGTTTTAAACAGTTTTGCAGCTGCGGTAACAAATAAACATTTCATTTTACGATGCAGTTACAATGGATGTGGTCGGTCACAGCAAAGTTCAGGCTCATACATGCTGAGGCACGTCTACAGAGTTGTTGAAATGTTTCTTTTTTCGCGTTAACCGAAGACTAAGTGAGTGAGCGAGAGGAGAGAGAAAGGCAAAAGTTATGTTTAAAGGAGGCAAATGAAATTGCGGTAAAGGCGCACCCCAGTACCGTTAATAAATATTTTTATTCTGTGATAGACTTAAATTGTTGAATTGACGATATTCACGTGAGGCAACTAACAACACGAGCTCTTCGCGCTAACGGTAAACGTCGATTCTTAAGTGGCCGCGATACGATATCTCTCAGATAATCGTGTGTTGGGCGATTTCACCTGAAGCAGTCTTGTAGAAGTATTTCTATCAAAACAAAAACGGTTTTTACTTTAATCGAGTTTCAATCTTGAAGCTTTACAGTCAGTTCCACTCCAGCTATCATTGCGATTTGACGTGGATGGACATAAAAAAAATGTTCTTAAAAGTTTTTCTTGCTCTCATTTCACTCCAACTTAGCTTTGCGGGTAAGTTGAAAGGATAAATCTAGTTCAAGTCATTCATCATATTCTCGACAAATCTAGTTGAGCGACCTGGCTACGGTACTGGACCACAGGATTGGGGACATGTCGGTAGGTAGAGCAAAATTTGATTATGTAATATCGAGTTAACATGAAACTAATTTCTAGATGTTCGAGAAGGCGCTCATATGTTCTGGTGGTTGCATTACACAACTGCAGATACCGCAGCTAAAACTGACCGGCCTTTGATTCTCTGGGTAAGTTAAAACTACGAAATGAAGTTTAATTCAATTTTTGGTGAATAAATATTTGAATAAAGCTTCAAGGAGGCCCCGGATCATCTTCAACTGGTTATGGCAATTTTGAAATCCTCGGTCCACTTGACTTAGATGGAAAAGAAAGAGATTTCACTTGGGTTAAAACTCACAACGTTCTTTTCGTCGATAATCCAGTGGGAACTGGTTATAGCTATGTTGATAATTATAAATATTTAACAACAGACAACAAACAGATCGCTCGTGATCTAATTGAGCTTTTGCGAGGCTTCTACGAATCGAACCCAGAATTCAAGACAGTTCCACTTCACATCTTCGGTGAGTCCTACGGCGGAAAAATGGCGATTGAGTTTGCTGCTGAACTTCATCGAGAAATCGAAAATGGTGACATTGAAGCGAATTTAGTTACGGTGGCTATGGGAGACGCGTGGATATCTCCAATTGATTCAACTTTATCTTGGGCTCCTTATTTACTTCAATTGGTTCGTAGAAAAGAAAAAGAAAACGACACTTGTAAGCGATTACTGACAAAGAAATAACGTTTACAGGGCTTTATCGATGTCGATGGATTCGAGAAGATCAATAATTACGCTCTTCGTACACAGCGGGCACTCAATCAAGGCAACTTCTTCCTGGCTACCGACTTATGGTACCAAACAGAAATAATTCTACTTCAATACACTCGAGGGGTTGATTTCTACAATGTTCTCTATGACACACCGTTCAGCAACTCAGACGCCGAGGCAAAAACATTCGATACAATCAACCCACGCACTGCAGCTTTTGATATAATGGTGAAGCGTAAGAGATTAAATACTGATGCTGATGATGAGAATGAAGATGAAGACACAGACAAACTAACGAAACTGATGCGCGGTGCCGTTCACGAAGCACTTGATTTACCCGAATCTGTTGTTTGGGGATCTCAAGCTGGCGCTGTTTTTGACACATTGGCAGGCGACTTCATGAAACCTGTCGTTGAAATTGTCGAAGAAGTTTTGAACACGACGACAGTGAAGGTCGTTGTGTACAGCGGACAATTAGATTTGATTTGTGCTACGCCAGGAACGGTTGAATGGGTCAACAACATGAAATGGCAAGGCAGCGGTGACTACAAGAACATTGTGCGCAATGGTATTGGAGTCAACAACGTATTGGAAGGCTACAGTCGACAGTTTGGCAGTTTTTCAATGTACTGGGTGAGATGAATTTGCTTGCGAACAATTAAAGAATATCTCTCATTGAGAATGCTGAATAATTATAGATAAACAAAGCTGGACACATGGCACCATTCGGTGAGTATCTCTTTGTTGAGTGACATAATCTCTTGAATGATTCATTTAATCTCTCTCTTGAAGACAATCCACGAGCGATGGGTTTCATCCTAAGGCAAGTGACGAACTTTGGATAAACTCTCGATCAACTCACGAGAGCAACAAAATTTATTGGAGTTCGTTGAATGAATTATAAATTGTGTTGTGGGAGTGAGGAGTGAGTTCTTCTCTTTTCCATCTTCGTTCACCTGCTAATTATCAACTTGAAATTCTTTACAATAAATTTCCTTCGCTCTCGTATCGAAGAGATAGAGGAGAAAGCTCTTTAATTAGTACATTGTTTCATCCTTATTTCTTGGGAAAATGTTGTCGATGTGACGAGTGAAGAGACGAGTCGGGGTTTTGGGACGAGACATTCCATTGGTTTCAGTAATGAAGACGAATCTTGGGATGAAATTCGCCTATTTCACTCACGACACTCTAATAAAAATAATTGAGCCATGACGAGAATGTGGAGAATTTTCTTCATTAATCTCCAAAAATCAATATTCCAACTCGCAAACAGCCTTTACGCCTTGAAAGATATTTCAATCATCGCAAATAAGATTTCGTCCTATCAATTAATCTAATTTCTTCGAATGCTCTGCCCTCGTCTTGTGTGCCCAATTTTTTTCTATTTCTTCATCAGTCAAAGGTCAAATGGGAAAGGTAGGAGGACGACGCCGACGAAGACGAGAAAAGTCAAATTTCATTTCCTCGGAAAACGGCTTCTCGTTGCTTACGAAAGAAATCTTCAACTTTTAAAAATAAATATGCGCGATATTTAAGTTGGATCTCGTTAGACATAATACGACCGAAAAAAGAAAAAGTTTTCAATTGTCAGGAATTCGCATTTTTTTTATCTACGAGAGTCTCTAAGTAGCTTCGTTTGTCACGAAAATCGCTGAATCTCTTCAACCTCACGACCTTTTCTATGATGACAATGCGTCATCAAGCAAATTCAATTAGGAGACTCCATGCTCTATAATTTTTAAATGTCAACTTTACTTTGTGTCCACGAGATTTCCTAAACAATTTCTGTGTTTTCACGGTACGCGACAGGAAAGAAAAACTGATCGACGGCAATTGAAAATGTTTCAATTTCCGTTCTGAGATATTTTTTTTATCCTACGAAAGAACTTTTCCCGCTGATTTTCAGGAAAGCAATTTTTATTTTTGCAACTGACGTACTCTTAGTATAAACTCGAGAGAGGTGACTGCCATAACTTAAGCTACCTTTGACTTTGCTAAATTCCTTTTAATCATCGAGATCGTCGGAAGCAGAAATTGCTTCTGTTCAATGAACTGATTTGAAATTTATTTCGATGAAAAACAATTTGAATTTTTTTCCTGCTCTCAACCGACGATCTGACTTATTCATAATCAGCTTTGGGTTAATGGAAACTCTGCTCGTGGCAGTTAAAAGAGTGAAGCCTTCGACCAATAATAAAAATAAAATAATTAACTTACGTATTAATCGAATATAAATGGTGTCATTCGCTGTGTGGACTGTTGCAGTCTCTGTCGCCTGTAAAAACATCAGAAAAAAGATTCTTAGTAAGTTCATAAATTAAATTTCCAGAATCTGTTGACCTAAATATTCAATCAAAAAAAGAAATGAAAAAACGCGGCGCAATAAAAATCACAGGAACTTGAGTGAATCTAAGTGTTTGCTAATGCTCATAAAAAATAAAATATTCAAGTATCTAGATCAACAAACCAATCGTAGTCATCTGTCTCTGACTTTATTATGACACAATAATTTCCCGAAAGGATCAGACAATCGTCAGCTTACATTTTCTTTCATGACAAAGAAATCACAATGAATTAAATTAAATCTGTTTCTTAGATAGCTCAGAATCATTATGTCATTCATTCGGTGACATCGCTCAAGAAACTTTAAGAGGACCCTTGAGCGTCTATGATAAAGAGATAAGAAAAATAAAATTATGATATACTTCAGCAATTTTAATTACGTTTCCCAACTCCCTTGTCAGATATTTTAATTATATTTCTGGGCTGCCCCTTCTACAAGGAAGCCATCAGGCCTATTTAAGCCTCCGGATAAAGATTTCACCTTTTCCCAAACTTTTTTTTTTCCGAACAAACCTTAATGAATGCTTTTTTTGTGATAGTGAAGTTATGAGACAGAAATCCGGTCATCGAGAGAATTTTTCATTTTCATTTTAGAATAAATTCCACTTTCACTCTTTACGCTGACAAGTTTTTGTATTCGAGCAAGAAATTGCGTATCGCTTAAGGGGAGATTACTGTCGAAACGAAATGTGTAAACGAGACTTGTAAATTCTTCGTTCAGTTCACGTGGCATATGTGGCAAATGTTTCAATTAACTTTGATAATCGTAGGGAAATTGCAATTTAGATAACAAAAAGAAAAATATCATAAATTCACAGTCGAAGCAATTCGTTCGTGGTAACGAAAGGATTCTAGGAAAATGTCGATAAATTGTTATTGTTGTTTGCTTAAAGGATAAGCCTCACTAGTTTCACAAGTGCTTCGCAATAGAAATCAAGACCCGAAAATATCAATTTTTTTGTTGCTTAACGAGTGAACTAAATTATTATTCAGTTTGTGAGTATTTGTTGCTACTCAAATTAGCCGAATGTCGATTATCTTGCTTTTAGTGGCTCTTATCCAACTTACTCGCAGCTATTAAAAATTTATATTCGATTGATAATAAAGCAGATTCACAGACAAATGCAAAACAATAAGCGTCACGCTCGATTTCGAGTTGAATTTAGGGAGAAAAACAAAAAGTTATTATCGAAGGGATGTGATAAGGATTAATCACTTTATATTACGTTTGGGGGATTGTTCATCAATCACGTTGACGATGGCAAATTGCCATTCTTACGAATTTTTCTTTAGAAAAAGAATTCCAGGAAATTTTGGCCACGCAGCCAAAAACAAACCTCATCAATAAAATTATCGATTCCTCACGAGGTATTGGCAAAGCCCCCTTGCTGTGGTCACGTGCTTCTCGATCATCTCCTCCCCTCTCAAACATATTTCATTCCACAAGGCACTTTTGGAGTCGGCTTGTGGTTAAGATTTTGAAAACAATTGTTGAGTTATAATTAGAATTTTCGATTTATAAATGGAAATAATCTTGTGTTGTTCTGCCTACGACGAGCGACGTCGTTCGCTTATTTGAAATAAGTTATTTCGCGTTGACGATATGACTTTAAACAGAAATCAAGATTTTTCTCATCAAAATCAAGAGACGACGAAGTAACAAATGAGAATGAATTAACTTACCGCGGTATCAGCGAGTTCTTGGTAGTAAGACTCGCCGCTTCCACGACGCGATCCAACGCACATTGCGCGTCTTAGCAGACTTGAAAACATGGAGCATAATCCACAACGCTGTATCGCGCCTTCGACGGAACCGCGACGATTCGAACTAGTGACGCTCGAGGTGTTTTCATTCATCGTCAGATGACCTCGTTCCGCCGAGATTTTCTTTTCTGACGCTGCCACTGTGACTAGACTCAAGATTGATCCTTTACTTTTAGAAAGTTTTTATCGTCTTTATGTGGGTTTGATTTAAACTCTTCAATCTTGCGGCTAATTTCTATCTTTCGTTCTCCCCCGCGAATTCACTTTTACATTCTTAACTTCATTGGGGGGCTCTCCCGTGCTTAATCTTTTATCGCCTTGACTTCTTCTTCATCATTCTGTTCGCAAAGATTCGCCCGAGTCATATAATATTATCAACATCTTTTGATTCAGTGTAGAATCATAGATCGTTGGGTTAACCGAGTTCTTTCTCACTTTATTTATTATTTATGGTGCACTTAAACGATTGCGAATCAATTATGAATAGAATTTATATCGCTCCCTCGCCTCTGTTTTCTCACTCGACGGTGAAGAATTGTTTTGAACTTTTCGCTCTTTCTCTTTCGTTCTTTCTTGTTTTATCTCGGAGTCAAACCGTAGCAGTTTGATTAAAGCAATGAGGAGACGTTTGACCAGATGCTTAGTTCAGCTAAACTACGATAAATCACAATTTAACTTTTTTTTATTGCTTTTGTCATAAATAAATTCCCATCTTCTCATTTAAAGGAACTACGAGCAACTATTGTTTTAAACTGCAATTTTATCAAATTATTTACAATTCCACATAAGCAATAAAGGCCGTAGCTTCTCTGTGAGCTGTGAGGAGGTGGAGACAGTTGTGCTCCAATTTTCTGTATCGTCGTTTAGACAAAAAGATTTTTCAGAAACGAAACAGACAATTTGTCGACAAATTTTCGACCTTTTTTGAGTCTGAGCTCGCGCAGAACTTTTACATGAAAATTGGTAAATGTTTTGAACATCACTTGATACGAGGTTTCCCTCTGAAGTTTATGAATAATAAATCAAACGCTTCGAAAAAGATTTCGTAAACATTTTACTCTCTCTCTCTCTCCCTCTGTTCATCTCTCTCACTCACTCCATCTCAAGACATTATAGTTCCAGAAGTCAAATAGAATTTCTATTTATTTTTGTATGTTGCGTTCGGCGAGTCGAAAGAAAATATTTTGATATTTTTATGAAAGCAAATACTTCGCTTTCATAGCGAAATTAGCACGAATCCAGATAATGAATTTTCAGATGCCCGCAGTCACATCAACTTTTCAATTGAATTCATTAAACCAACAGAACAGCTTAAAATCACAGACGAAGTCCCGCGAGACACTCACAATTGTCTAAACTTAGACAACTAAATGCTAAATAATGAATTGAACTTGACAATGCGAGGTGAGAGCGATCTGTTTGTCGTCGAGAATAAAAAAAAAGTTTTTTTTTCTTTATTTTGCTTTCAAATCGAAAGAAGAAACTTCACTCACAACCACCGCTCACACGCTTTATCTTATCAGCCCCAATTTTATATTAACGTAACTTTTAGCCATGAAGGTGCGTAATTGTGCAATGAATAGCAATATGTATCGATTGGCGAACGTGACGAGCACACACATTGCATTGCTTTTGAGCTTAGCTTGGAGGATAATCAATGTTTAAAACACTTTTTTTGTTTTTGCTTCTTTATGGACTTGACACAATCGTTTTGTATTTCTTTTACTATTTATGCACTTTTTTAATGTGTCAGTGTCACAAGTTCACCTTCAAAGCTCTTTTTTTTTTGTTTCAATAAATACGCGACGACCTATTGATGTGCATTGCAATAAAACACAAAACAAAAGTGTCATGAAAGCTTCTGCTCAATTAGCTTTCGAGATAGATGATGGGACAGACGGAGGGAGAGAGAGTTTTTTTGTCTTTTCTAAAATTCTCATGGCGCGCCTTGATTCTATTATCAAAAGCTTTTATAATGTCTCCCATTCACTCTACATGTACGGCTCCCCAACAAACACTCCATTTATTTGCTCACGACCATAATTCATATCGATTATTTGCTATGGGTATCGATCATTGCAAATAATCAGCCATCAGATCAGACGTTAAGATTACGTCTCGCTTTTATTTTCCATCATTTTATCAGTGAAGCGCTTTCCGATGATGTGAAATCACAGGCGAGAGTGGAAAATCCTTCTGTTGAACTTTTTTCTTTTTTTTTTGGACAGGGAAAAAAATAAATAAGCTTGGCTGAGGCTGCTGGAGGAATGCGCGTTTTTCTCGATTGTATATTTGCATTTGTGTCGGGCCAATAACTTTATGATGTGGATTTTCGTAATTTTTTATTAGTTCAATGATTTTACTCTTTTCTGTTCCGTTTAGAGGCGAAGAGGGTTTATTTCTGCTTAAGCTTGGCTACCGTCTGAGTAGGTGCTTCATATCATTTTATTACACTAAACATTTATTTTTCGATTGTGCAATGATTTTTTTTCTCTTCTCCATCGCACAACAAAAATTTTCTCACTTTGAAGGTAAATTCTTCTTCACATCGAACAAGGACAAGAAGAATTCTTTTACGTTTTTTTTTTTATTTTCTGAATGTGTTTAAAACCGAAACTTTTATGATGTAAAGTCACTGTGCATTGTTTGATTTTAAAGTGACTTTAAAGACTTGCAATCTCAAAGCTAAAACTGAAAAGATTGGCTCTCGAGGTTCGGCCGAATGTGTCTTGACGAGTTAAGACATTTCATACAACTGAAATGTGTTCTCGTTTTTCTCGCGTTGAATTTCGCGTCTGAGAGCAAGCAAAGCAACTGCTAACTGTGTGTTGAGTCAAGTCTTACACGAAAGCTATGACGATAAATACTTTGAGTCCGGACACACATCGAGAAAGATAAAAAGAGAGCGAGAGGAAGTATCCGAAATCGCAAGTCGCGTGCAAGAGATTCAAAAAGAAATTCTCAGAGTATCGACTCGTGAAATTCTTTTGGAGCTCAATTTTCCAGTCACAAATCCAGTGCTCGCATATACAAGCTCAAATCACGACGTGACGTCACTGTAAAGTTAGATTCCTGCTGGTATTTGTGCAATCTCCCATTTTTCCCTTGGACTTAATAGAAGGAAAAAAATATTTTCGATGCAACTTTTATGCACCAACCTAATTTAAACTACCATGATAACCATCACATTTTGCGCAATTTCTTAATCACGAAGCACCTTTTATCACTCTCATCAAGATTAAACACCAGAATCCGATAGAATTCATTCAACAAAATAGCTCTATATAGCTTTCTGTCGTTCTCTTAAAGTTTTTCCGTACAAATGAAAGATTTGGAGGCACGGAAGAAAAAACCCGAGGGGCCACATCGAGAGAGTTTGGTTCGATAGACGGCAAGCGCTGGAATGGAATGTTTTCCTCTCTCTTATCGGTATTTTTCGTCTCTCACTCGAGGCAAAAGCCAACACAGACGACGAGGAGACACGTTGGTAGTCGTGGAAATTGTGCTCGTTTTTTGCACTGACTTTGCCGGGGTTTGTATAATATTCACGGCGAGCAAGATCAGATTCAGATGCTGGATGTATGCAAATTATGCGTACGGATGCATTTCGATTGGGGGATGAGCATGGGGAGATGATACATTCAGTGTAATGATAGTTGTAGCTTGCACCACATTTTATTGTCCTTGTTATCTATTTATTCAGCAGGTAACCCAGGAGAGCTTTTTGATTGAAAACTGGTTGGCGAATTATGCAAAAATCACTTCGCAAAATTATATTGCTCGTAATAAAATTTTTGAATTGCAAAATATAAATCGATTTGAATCAACCCTTTCCATAACTCTCTCTCTCCCTTCCTCTTCGTCTATCAAGCGTGATGATAAAGAATTTCGTTCAGAAGTTAACCTTCCAAAGCCTTTTCTGACCACTGAGCACGTTTATGAGAAATCGGTTTGTGGTTCGTTTCGAAGGAGAAAAATGTGAATGAAAGGAATAAACCTTTGATTCCTATTTCCTTTCACTTGAAAGCATAAAACATAATTCCATCCTTTCAATTAAAAATCTCTTCAATTTCTGATTTAAATCAAAATTAAAGTTTTGCATAATTCGAGAGAGAGAAATAAAAAAATTGAAAATTGCAATCGAAGCTGATTTTTTTTTCTGATTCAAATAAATTCAGATTGCATTTCCAAATTTATTTTCAAGCGCTCAGAATAGATCGGAGGGAGCTGATATAATTTCATTTCATTCTTTTTTCTCCTAGAAATTAGCTGCCGCTCTCCTTGAAAATTGTCATAGAAACTCAGCAAAAATATTTTATAATTTAATTTCGTTGCGAATTTTTCCTGACTCTACAGCGAAAAACGTTTCATAAATACATTTAAATAAATACATTTTCGAATCCCTTGACGAATCATTCTCTTTTCGGTTCTCTCATCGCTGGAAAATCTTATCAGTTCACTTACAACACACACACACGCTCCTCGTATCCATTGTGCTATGGGAAAATCAATGGAAATTTCGTCGTTTCACTTTCTCGCTAATGAATTCGAATAATTCCAATAAGAGAAATACCTCAAACGAATGGTTTCCTTCGAATGGTTCTTTTCAAAGGAGCGACCCAAAAATTTAAATTACGAAGCTTTATTGGAAGGTTTAGGATCCTAAAAGCTTTATCGGTCGAGAGAAAAAAAAAGTTTTTTTTTGTCGCAATATGTTATTAGGCTGCCTTTTGGCTCGTGGCAACGATGAGCTTTGTTTAATAGCCAAAAGTGTCATCACGACAACAAAAAGAAAAGTCGCCGAGCTTAGATAGAGCAAAAGCGGGTCAACGTTCTTTACGATTTTAATTCTTAAGCACTCAAGTCTCTTCGTCATTTATCGAAAGAAAAAAAGAAACTTTGAGTTGAGTCAACATTTTTTCCTTTGGAAATCGAGCAGCTGCCTTTTTACTCAACAACCCTCCATCTCCCTTATCAATATTCAAATGTTTAGACAATGCCAAAACAACGATTAAATTTATTAGTCTTATCGCATTTAACGGCCGCATGGCAGGTGCGGAGAGCATTTTGTCGATTGAAACGTAGATTAATTATTGTAATTGCAAACATAGCAACGGACAAGCAACAGGCTGGCATGACTGTCGTTTACGATGAGAGAAGGCTACGCGCCTTTCTTTTTTTTTTATTATTATTATTTTTATTTTGCATTGTCGCATGGCAAGGTAGAATTTCATTTCGAAATAATTTGAATTTCAATCGAGTGGAAGCTTTAGTACACAGTGCGCAAAATTTCTCACTAAATGCCACTCGAAAAGCTGTCAACAATAGTTTGACGCAACGATAAACGAGCCCGCTTCAATAACATTCGCTAGCTTGTTGATTGCATTGAGCTATTTGGGCAGGCTTTCGAAGGAAATGAAAGAAAGAAAAATAATATCGATTCTTCATCATCATCGCTTACCAATTGGCTGCCACTGTCTTCCATGATTGGTGTGATTTGCCAGTTGTTGAACTTTTTATTCCACGCCATGCACGTCGAGTGTGGAAACATCTCTCACTCTCGCTTTACAAATGTTTATTATTACAAATATTCAAATCAAACAAGTGAAGGTGAATTCTATTCAGCAATTACGTTGACGAATTGATTTGACATGACAATCCAGACGAAGCTGTTCCCATCAATGAGCTTTCACAACTAATAAACTTTTTCTAGTAACTCCACGAGCAATTTAAATTCAATTTAGTTCAGACAAGTTATACTTGTCTTTTCTTTCTTCAATAACACTTTGGGAAACAAAGCTTGCACGAGAGAAGCGCTTCACGTCGTCGTACTATCAAAGAGAAACTGCAAACAAAAAGCGTTGTGCTTGCTTTTAATATCCAATAATATGACAATACACAGCAGCAGCTTAAAACGGCAAACCTAGAAAAACGCTTACGATACACAGAAAAAAAAGTTGTAAAACAACACCTACAACTTCATTTAGCGCTGCTCATGTAGTTTGCGTTATTGAGTTCGCGTTGGTATTTGTATCAAAAGCTTTTTTTTCTCTTCTCTTCGTTGAGAAGCTTTTGTATTTCAGGAATAGCAAAAAAAAATAAAGCTCTGAAAGTGAATGGCAAAGGTTGAAAAGGCTGAACGCCTCCAAGACTTCGTCAATTGCTTTACGAAAATAATAAAATAGATTTATTGGTATCTTTGTAAAAGACTTTTTTTTCTTTGCTTCAACGAAGTAGGTTTTGGTCTCAACATTATTACGAAAACAGAATAAATCGAAATTAAGTTAAAACTCTGCGGAATGTTTCATCAAATGCAAAAGACTTTTTGTTTCTTTCTTCCTCTTAAGATATGTCTTTGCTACTCTCTCTCTCTCAGTTGAGATAGGAAAAGGAAATAAAATTATTCTCGTCCGCTTTTTTTTTAAGTTTCATCAGTTTCAGAAATTTGAAGCTTTCATGCTTGTTATCTACAAAAATCGCTGGCGCTTGTACATCAATAAATATTTTTTGTGTTTTCTTTTCTTTTCTTGTGATAGATTTTAAATATGATCGGATTTAATTTCTTGTCTCATCTCGACGCTTCAGGATATCGAAGAGAATTTCTGCCGACTTGCTGTCCAAATCGTTATCACCATCGTCATTATCGTCATCGCTTTCCGAATCGTAATTGAGAAGAGGCGCTTTTTGGTTGCCAGAGTTATAAGCGATTATTACGCTTGTGCCATTACTGATTGAACTTTTTCCTTCATTTAATCCTCCATTGATTAAAGTCGTTCGTTTAGTCTTGTCGAATTTCGTCGAATATTGATTGTTCATATCGTAATGATACTCGGATTCGACGTTCTCTCGTTCGGGTGTGTTGTCACTCATCATCCAATACTTGTAGATAACGTGTGTCGTTATTCCCCCGAGGCACAGAATTAACCCGATTAAATTATATAAGCTCAACACTTCGCCGTTAATCTCCACAGCAAGAACCAGTTGGCAGATTTCCTTGAATATTCCGGAAACTGATAAGGTCAAGCTTGAGGTTTGTGAAAGAACGAGGAACTCGCTGATTTCCATGAAGAAAGCAAGGAAAGCGCCGATGGATATTTTTATCCAAAGGATCAAAACTTCGTCGTACTCGAGGTCAAGGAACTGACTGAAATGTGAAAACAGCCGCCCTGACTCGAATATCATAGCAAACGGCAGAAGCGAGATCAGCATATAAGGTTGCATGTAATAAATCATATCTGAAAGCAGAGATCTCTCATTTAGATCGACAAATGATAATAACGAAGATGAATTTCTTACCAATCGGATTATGCAACCCTAACTTTGATTTCTGCATTAAAATCTGAGCAAGAGTCCACCTCGCACCGCTGCTAAAGCTTGCAATCAGCAAAAGAATAAATCCAAGTACATTGAACTCAGTCGACTTGAATGTAAAGAGAAATAGTCCCGAAGATATCATGACTACGATCAAAAGAAGAGACCAGCTCTGAAATCAAACATTAATTAGAATTAAGAGAAGTTCATTCGAGGAGATTTACAAGTTCTCACCTTTTTCTCCAGTCGAAATAGCACAGCAAAGAAACTAATAAATATGATGACTGTAGATTTGGTCATTGTGTATCTGCAAATCGAAATTGAATTAACTTTCCTTCCAACAAGATCGAAGAGAAGAAACTTACAAAGCTACATCGACAAACTCGAGTCCCCATTGTGAGAATCCAATATCAACCGCTCCGAAGAATGAAGTTGGAGCCACTTTTCTCATGACTGTTGAAACAGGGAGTTTCACTCGCTGCTTACCCGTGAAAATTCTATAGAAGATTCTTATAAGTGTAGACAGGACTAGTTTGATGAACAAATGATACAAAACAAGCGAGAAAGGGAACTTGAAGTCCTGGAAAGAAGAAAAGAATTTAGTTCGAGCCTTTTGCGGCATTGTCATTGCGGTGAACCACCTTAAGGAGCCATCTTTGATAGAACGTCAATCCAATGGAGAGAACGAAGTAACATAAAATAAGTATGAGGGTGAGGACGATATTTTTGTTGGTCTGGGATCGCTTTGATGGCGCTTCATTGAAGCCGTCTTTTGACAATGAGACCTTAACAGGTGGCAGAACATTTTCATCTTCTTCTTCGCTGTCAATTGTTTGAAGTTGGTTGGCATTGTCATCACTGTTATCGTCTGCTATCGCTGACTGAACTCTCGCATACCTCACAGTCGTCATCTTCGGTGTCAAACTTTTTATGCAAAGTCAATTAAATCGTCATCGCAGATTTTGTTTTCGATGATGATAGTCTAAAAATATATTTTTCCATATGGAAACATTAATAACACGTCGGAAGAGTAATTCAACAACCGAAAAAGGTTGGATTGCCATGTAAAACATTTGTTTCGATGTGTGCTCGACAGAAAAACTTTCCAGGTGAAAGGAATTACGTGAAATTAATTGCGTGGAATCTTTGAACCAAATATTTTTATTGCTTTGTTTGCTTAATCTCGCGATGAAGATAAGAAGTTAGTTTATCAGACAAAGAGTTCAACCTTTCTCTAGTTTGTCCAGTCGATGCTTGCTTAGCCTGAATCTAAAGCTTGCGGCTAGTTAGAAAACTCGCGAATCGTAATCAAAAGGCTTATCAACAAAATATTTTCGTTGACATGACAGAATTTTTTCCAGCTGCGAATATTAAACTGAACATTTTCTCTGTTTCTATAATTTATATTCCTTTTGTTTCACTTATTCACATTCTGTTTTTAATATTTCGAAACAAGTTTTTATTACCTGTCGATTTTATTTTTTATGTTTCTCGATCCATATGTTGGATTGTTTTGATATTTATTCACAGAACTCTCCGGATTGTCGATGTCAATTCCACGAATTTAATAAAAACTTTTAAATTAAATATTTCACTACGAAGGAATCCCAGGAAAATATTTTTTCGTTTTTTTGCTCCGGCCACATAAAAATATTTCTTCACGATTTTCAATTCTGAAACTTACAATTTGCTTTGTTTTCGAGGGGGATATGTTGCTGCGGCTTAAACTTGATAATTTTTTTGTTTTCGTTCGGTGGAATTGTTGTTTTCTAGTTTTTAATGAAAATTCCTTCTCAAGTGTCAACTGTAAATAAGTTTAAAGATTAATGAATGCTGTGAACGTTGAAATATTCGTTCAATTTTATTTGCTACGGTCAAACTGAACTTGTGATAAGAATGGCGGAGAAATTAAGTGAAGACTACGCTAATTATTTTTTAAAGAACAACATAGCCAAAGAGGTGAGGGCATTTCTAATTATTGTGACCTAGATTCGACAGCAAATATTTCTTCTTAGGTTGCTCCAATGACGTCCACGATCGAGAATATCCAAACAAGAGTCGCTGAAATAGAAAATGTTTTCATTCCTACCATTCGACATGATAGTGAAGTGACAAAGGATAACTTGAGTCAAATCCTGCAATTCAAAGATCAATTTGACGACATCTGCTCTAGAATCGATAATCTCGAGTCGCTTGTGAGTCGAGCGAAGGTTGATCTGGAAAAACTTGAGCAACAAATGGAGATCGCTGAAGACGAGCTTCGCATTCCAGACAAAAATCTCTCGTCGACTTTCCTCAAATCGATCAACACATTCCTCAAGCCACAGACGTTTCCACCTGCAACAAATCTCACAAATGGTGTCTACGTTCCCCTAGAAATCTTTAAAACCGAAGACTTTTTCGAGAAATAATTTCATTACTTTACAAGAGACATTTATTCAAATTAATAAACATTCAATTAGCTCGTATGACGATTACTCTCCTACATTAGTCGATATATTTTTTCACGCGGTTCAAAAATCTTTAAATGATCTGATTGTTGATCAAACGAAAGCCTTAATGACTGTTAAAATTATCATGTTATTGAAATAAAAAGTTAGAAAAACTCTATTAAACTAAAGGAAAGACTATTTTTCTTAAGCTGTCGCTAACAATTCGTCTTCGAATAACTCAAATCCTGTCGACACTCTTTCTTAAAACTATCCAAAACGATGAATGTGTGATGCTTACGATTTTAACGAATTGATAAATATTTGACAACTGAATCCCGGCGGAAGTGTTCAGTGGTAATCTAATCTTCAAAGACCTGACTAGGTAGGCGGTGAAGTGTTGGTTCGTGTAAAAAGAATTCTCTAATGCGTTCGAATCTTTCAATATTTGCTTTGACCTTTTAAAGCCAATTTTCCCTTGTTTTTCGATTTAGAATTTTCCCCGAAAGACGACGAATGAGCTTCGCTGTCTTCCGCTGCTACTTTCACCCTCAGCTTCTTGATGAGCTTTTCGATCTCATCAATTGTGTAGGTGAACATGATTTTGCAAGTTTTCGCCTGAATTCGGTTGTCGTTGAGATATTTCAACGAGTGCTTCAAGCAGTAAACATTCTCATCATCGTCATCGACGAGCTTGATCCAGGAGATATGTAAGTTCGCGCGACAGTAATTGCATTCGAGTTCCTCTGCGTTGACTTTGTTTCTCGTTTCGTGAATCTTCTCACTTGCTGTTACTCCAGCATCCTAAAAAGAAGAAAAGATTAGTAATCAGAGATTGAGAAATCAAAAAGTTCTCTCTTACTTTTAAAGCTTGCCGATCAGTTCTTTCGGCTTCAAATACTTCCAAGAGCATCGGTAGGATTTTCGTTACAGTTTCGTCTTTGCTACGTTGATCGTTAGCTATAGCAAACAAAAGTTGTTCCAATGAAAACATTGTCGGTTCACAACTTTCTTGAATATCCTTGAAAAAATAAAAGTTTTGTTAAAGAAAATCTTCTTAAAACTTCAAGACTTTAAAACTTACTTTGAAATCAAGATGAGCTGTATCAAGCCAGCTGTTTGTTGCGAAATAAACGCTCTCAGAAACTGTGTAACCAGTACAAACGCTTGATGTATAAGCTCTTGGGAAAACGACGACGTATTGTCCCGGTTGCTGCTCAGTTCGACACAAGTTGACGTTTCTGTCTGTTAACATGTAAGGTGGAACCTAAAATATAAAATTCATTAAAGAAAATTCTTCTTAAGATTTCATTTTAAATAACAAACCATTGCAGTATCACAAGGCAGCCAAATTGTTTTGTTTTGACAATGTGAAGGAACCAGCGAAGTCAATGCCGTTCTAAAGTTAGAACTCTGCTCATCAGGTACAGCGTACCAAATCTTACTTGCGCCTGTATGCAAATACTCAATCCATGGAAGTCCATGTGGATCGCGATACCAGCAAACAGCACTGAAGAGCATACCAACGTGAAGTGTCGGTACTGTCACTCCCATCACAGGTCCTAATGATCTAAGAATTGAGCTGCAGTTGTTTGTCAATACTTTTAAATTCCACGGATGCTTCGAGCAAGGTGAAAGCTTTGTCTTCGGTCCAGGCATTGGAAAGCCATATCCGTAGCCACTTGAATCAATTGATCCGTAATGCACGCAAACGTGACTATCACGAACAGCGACGTGTCGCCAATACTCTTGTTCGATTTCAGCGACAGTCGGCTCGGGAGTTTTAAACCACAAAGTAACCATGTTACGAGCAATTCGATAGAATTGACTCAATGCCATGCTTCTGCCTTTGACCATGCATTCCATCGAAGCGTTATCATCTTCTTCCTCCTCTTCATCACTATCCTCTGACTCTTCGTTACTTTGCTCGTCAGATTCAACTCCTTTGTCGGCAGTTCTTCGAGCTTTTGTTTCACGTTTAGCCCAATCAGCTTCAACTTCGTCGAAGAGTTTTTGTCGCTCGCTATGCGAAAGCGTATCGTAAGGTAACAAATATTTGCAGTAAATATCATCAAGCTTTGTGACACGGTCGTGAGCTGTCTTCGGAATGCACATATCTTCAGCGACCTTCGCCCATTTCTTCTTCTCGATAACTTCCTTCAAACCGCCAAGCTCTTGAACTGTGTGATACAAACGCGGTAAATCAACTTCAATGCCAGCAATCAACGGAGGACGTTGAAACACAATGCTCTGCGTTGCCAAATACTTTTTGATTGCTGAAAATTCTTTTGAGCTTGGACCCCAACGATGAAGCATCTTGTGAACATACTGATTGTAAGCGGTGAATCTCATTTCGTCACTGACTCTGCATTCGGGTTTGAAACTTTCTGGTGGAATAATTCGACAGATTCCGAAACGCGAAGCAATCGGAGTGATTCGTTCAATGTATTCGATTGGATCTTGGAATTCTTTCTCTGTTGGTCGGAAGATCGGAGCTTCTGTTAATGTTCCAATCTTTACTGCTTGAGAATTTCTTTGATTTCCCGATGACATTGAAGTGCTCGCTTCTGGTTGCAAGGGTTTTTCGACAGCTCCGTCATTCGACTTGAATCTTGGTTGAACAGTTGCACAGGGCACAGCCTTACTCGTTTCCTTACTCGCCATCAAACTTTTAACAAGTTCTTGAACGTTTGTCATTGACTCTGGTAATGGAGCTGCGTTTGCTCGAGGTTTTGTCACCAGCTTTGCATGCATAATAATTCTCTGGTTGGGACCTTCAGCTCCTTCTGTTCCTAGCTTGACAGCAACGCCTTGTATCGTCTTGCTTCCCGAAACATTCGACGCTTGCAGAGGAATATAAAACGTGTCACCTTCCGAGTCTGAATCGTTATCTCCATCCTTGTCTCTACTAGCATCCAAACTCAGAAGCTCCTTTCTCGATTCATCGTTTATTTCAACACTAATTGAAGCTGACTTCTTGTTATCTTCAGGACTCAAAGTAAGAGAAACGTGCGAAGGTTGCGTTGACTGTTTGCTTGGTGTCACCGCAGGTTTCGGGAAGATTTCGCTTTCCGTCTTCGAATTGCTTCTTCGAAATGGCGTCGTAGGAATTGGAACGTCTTCATCTTCCTTGTCGAAGGAGTAAATGCTGTGTTCGTTCTCTGGCGAAAAGGCACCGAAGCTTTTTGGCAACATCGGAGTTAACTTTGAATTGGGTTTATTATCAGTTTTGTAAACAGGAGTTCGACGCTGTTGCTGCTGTTGATAAACTGGAGTTTTCTTTTCAGCCACGCTGCTACTACTACTCGCAGTTGGTTTCGCTGTTGGCGTTGTTGGTTTGGATCCATTCGTTTTTTGGTCGTTTGGATTAACTTTCTTTGTGGGTTCTTCATTTTTCAGTGGGAAGTTGAACTTGATTTTATCATCGACTTTAGCTAGGAGCTTTGTAGTTATTGGAGATTCTGATTTAATTGGTTTAGCCTTGAGTGTCATTTCTTTGCCACTAGCCGAAGGTGAAGGTTGTTCGATCAATTTTTCTCTAATAAAGCTTGACGATTGCGAATCGTCTCCTGACTTGGAAAGGCCAACGCTTGAAGTTGAAGCCTTTGACGTTATCTTTAAGTCAAGTGTTTCAGTTTCATTGTCAGGAATCGGAGTCCACGACGCTTCTTCAAGCCACTTTTGAATCTGTTCTCTCGTCATGTTAACTTTACTCTTTCGACGATCTTTGGGCGAAAGACTTGCTCCGAGAGCTGATTCTGTCAACACAGTTGGAGAGTTCAAAGGCGGTTTGTGAACGTGAACAGATCCACATTTTCCTAGCGTGCACTTTGTGTCTAATGGGCCACAACTTTGAGCCAAGGTAACACTCGCGATGCCAAAGATCTTTTCAGATTCTTCTTTGCTCGGAAGCAAATTGATTGAAGGTTTAGCTGATGAAACAGGCTTCGACATTCCAGCGTCGAATCCTTTCACAAATTCATCGTCGTCTGTTTGAGAAACTTCCTTTTTTGGACCTGTGCGGTTTTGAGCGACGTCTGTTAAAGCTTTTGCAGTGCTTGCCAAGGTTTTTGTCGTCGAATCCTTCTGCACTGTCTTTTGCGTTACCGATGGCGATTGTTTCGAAGTGTTTGAAGACTTTTTTTGATCGCCAACGACTTTCTTTTGTTCTGCTTCTTCGGCTTTCTTCTTCTCCTCGAGTTGACGCGCAATCTCTGCCAACTCTACATTACTTTTCCTTCCTCTTTTCTTGGGAGCTGGTTTCACTGGTTGCTTTGTGACCTTTGTAGCTAAGGGCTCTTCATCTGAATCACTAAAACTTTTTTCTAGTTGCTTAGCCTTTTCATCTGAATCACTTTCACTCTCAATTATTTTTTCATCTTTTTCTATGACGCCGCGCTTTCCTATCAAGTTTTTTGAAGCTGAGCCTTCGGTTGGATTTATCTAAAATGTTATAAAAGTTGTTTTAGATTTAGTTTCAATGTAATTTATTCACTTACTTCTTTATTCCCTTGTTTTATCTTCTCAGCCTCAACCTCCTTAGCTTTTTCACAGTTTGCTTTAAGCTCATTCTCCAACAGCGTCACTCTTTTGAGATTCGGAGCTTCGAGACTATCAAGTGATGAATCGTTATCTGAAGAATCATGAAGAGTTAACTTTCGACCAATCAATTCCATGTAAATCGTTGCCGCTTCTTTTGTTTTCCTCATCGGCCTTCCTCGAGCTTCATTTTCACTCAAGTCAGTCTGAGAGTTGGCAATTTCCTGATCAACGTTCATTTTCTTCTTTCGACCAACTTTCTTTTTCTCCAGAGATGTGTCTCCTCCATCTTTTTCAACTGGCACCTTCTCTGGTTCTGATTGCACAAGAATCTTTTTCTTTCGTCCTCGATTTGACTTAACCGGAAGAGGTGAGTCGTTTGTGGAATTAAGTAATGAACTTTTGCTCGCAGAAAAGATCTCGGAATTATTCGCTGTTGACTTTGCAGTCGTGTCATTAAGTTTTGGTTTCTTATTTTTCGGCTCAGCCTTCACTAACGGTTCATCGTCGCCATCCGATGATGAGAAATATTTATCAAAGCTTGGAGACTTCGTTCCATTTCCCAATTTCTCTTTTGGAGTTGAAGATTCAGGAGTTTTGATTGCTGACAAACGAGTTCTTCGTTTATCATCTTCAAGCTTCGACACTTTCTTGTTAGGACCAACTTTATTCGATTTCTTTTCACTCGTCGATGAAACTTCTGTTGTTGGTGCTGGAGATTCGGAAGGTGTTTTTCTCTTATTAACTTTACTGTTACTACTTCGACTTTCAGTTGGAGTTTTCTCCTCAATCGGATTAGCTCTGGTTGTTCTTGGTCCATTTGACGTTTCACTATCATTAAGCTTTGCATCTGTTTTCGACTGTTGCTTTTTCTTTGTTACAGTTTGTATTTTCTTCTTATCGTTCTTTGCCGGATGAATTTCTGCTCGTTTCCTCACAGCGAAAGGCATGAAACCAGTTTTTGGATCCTTCTCTGGAAGTAACGACTTAGACTTTGCGACGTCTAATTCTTTCTCAGATGTAACAGTTTCATTCTTTTTTGTTCCGGCTTTCTTTTTCACTTCAACTTTGTCTTTCACTTTTTTCTCTGGTGATGACTTGGTAGCTTTACTTCCTGTTCCACTTGTAGACGGCTGATTGTTGGTGTTCTGGAAATCGAGCTCTTTTGGTAACGAATTTGTGCCACGAAAACATAAGAACGTCAAGAAGTCTTCCGTATTGGGTCGCAAATTCGGCAGCAATTCTCTTTCTTGGGACTTTTCTTTCACAGGCGTCTCGGTTCCAGATGTGAGATTCAAATAGACTGAAGAAGGCGGCTGCTGGCCTTGTGCAAACTTACGCTGAGCTTGAATTTTAGTTCTAAAAAAAGCAACGAAAATTTGACGAAGCCATTAGTGATTTTTCTCAAAAATCGATTTTCGCATTCTTCGCTTGCAACCGGTCGCTATTTTTTACCTTTTCAATTCTGGGGTCGGTGGAGCGGTCTCCTTATTATCCTTTTTCCGCTTTGAAACGACCATTATATTGTGATTGGGTTTTTATCGGCACCGAGTTAATAATTCCATGGGAAACTTTTATTTTCGAGGATGAACAAATCGTAAATAAATTTAATATTTGAACCCCTGCTTTTACCCCTCGTTGCACTACGCAAGGGACATTTACTTTTAATATCCCTTGCTTACAAATCAAATCACAAAACTCGGAAAGGAAATAATTACGAAAATGGGAGACGCTGGAAACTGGTGTTTGATTGAGAGTGATCCTGCTGTTTTCACGGAGTTGATAAGAGATTTCGGTAAGTGAATGAAATTGAATTTCGGTGAAATCATTTCGACGATGACTTTCAAAATAATTTTCATTGTTAATCAAACTATTCTTAGGAGTGAGCGGCTTGCAAGTAGAAGAATTGTGGAGTTTAGATGCTCAAGAGTTCAAAAACCTTGGGTAAGATCTCTCGTTGCGAATCATCAGAAAGTTTTGTTTACATGGAAATTTCTTTTTAGGTTCGTTCACGGTTTGATTTTCCTTTTCAAATGGGTAAAAGAAGAGGAAGCTGCCGGTGAAGTTGTTCAAGATAGCCGTTTGGATAACATTTTCTTCGCAAAGCAAGTGATTCAGAATGCTTGCGCGACACAAGCGATACTCAGTGTTTTGTTAAATGTCGATCATTCTGACATGAATCTTGGTAACTTTCCCTTTTCAATTTAGAATCTCATTAATAATGAATTCTTTTTAGGAGAGACTCTTGGAGACTTTAAGGAATTTACACAATCATTCGATGCATTCAACAAAGGCTTGGCTATGAGTAACGCAGCTCAAATTCGCACTGTTCACAACTCCTTTTCACGTCAAACTCTCTTTGAACTTGATAATTCCAAGAACAACAAGGACGAAGACGTTTTTCATTTCATCTCGTATTTGCCGATCAACGGACGATTGTATGAGCTCGATGGACTTAAAGAAGGTCCAATTGACTTGGGAGCAATCGGAGATAATCAGAGCTGGCTTGATGTTGTTCGCCCTGTGATTGAGAAACGTATTGCAAAATATAGCGAAGGAGAAATTCATTTCAATCTCATGGCCATTGGTAAGGACATTGACTCGCTAAGTTTTCATTAAAATGTCTTAAATGAATTCTTTAATTGATTAGTGTCTGATCGTCAAATGCTGTGCCAACGTCAACTTGATGTGTTGCTGACAGATGACGCAATGGAAACAGACTCGAAGCAAACGGAGATCGCCAAGTTAAGAGTTCAGATTGATGATGAAATTATGAAGAAGAAGCGATACAAGGTTCGAATGATAAAGCTTTTGATTTAAAGATTATTTTCTAATCAAAATATTTTTAGATTGAAAACATTCGTCGTAAACACAATTACTTGCCACTAATCGTGGAGATCTTGCGTATCCTCGGAGAGAAAGGTCAATTATCACCGCTTTACGAGAAAGCAAAGCAGCGAGCTATCGAACGTGAATCATCCAAGCAGAAGAAGTGAACGAGCCCATCCATATTTCGAAAAGCATTTTTGTAATCTTTTAATGAAACATCTCGTATCTATTCATCTTTTGAAGAAATCAAGAAAGAAATAAAACTTTCAATTAAATGGAGTTTTCATTTATTTTCTTTGTTATCAACAGGTTTCTCCTCAATCTTGTAGATAAGTTTGGATTCTGTTTCGTTGTACTGGTCTCCTATAAGATTCGCCAAATCAAGCAACTTATCGTTCTTTATCGCCTTTCGAATAGAATCGAAGAACTTGAGGTAATGATAAGTGTTGTGAATTGATAGAAGCATTGTCCCAAGAAGTTCGTGAGTTAGTAAAAGATGATTCGTGTACGCTCGAGTGTGTTTTTTGCAAGCGTAACACTCGCAACCTTCAACAAAGGGAGTGAAGTCGTCCTTAAACTTTGAGTCCATTAAGTCGATCTCAGGAAATAGCTTTTCGGATTTTTCTAAATCGAAATTGAAGACAAGCGCTCGATTTGCATTTGTCACAATCTGAGCAAATGATGTATCGAAGAGATCAACGCCGAGATCAACCAGCGATAACAAAACTTTCGGTGAATAAGCTCCAAGCATCATCTTCATCTTATCGCTTGGCAGAAGTAATAAAGTTTGATCGACAATCTCTTTAATTGCTGAAGTCGTAAGAGTCGTTGCTTCATGCCCATTTCTGTGAAGACCATCGATGAAGAATCCATCGATCTCTGATTCATATTCCTTGAGATAATCCACAGCTTTCTTTCTTTCGAACTCGTTGTATCCTCCTTCAACACTGGCAACAAAGAATGAACTTTTTGCGCTGGAAGTTTTCCTGCGTTCAAAGCATTCTTTGAAAAAATCATCTGATCTCTCGACGGCTTTCGGAGTTCTTTTGTTGGAAGACTCTTGATGAGTGTCACCTAAAAAAATTATGTTGAAGTAATATAGAAATATTATTTAGGAATTATTTTTACCGTCACAGAGGCTTGTGAAGAAATCAGGTTGGAATACATCGATCATGTTCATGTAACGTTCAGGGGCTATATTAATTTTTCCTCCTCTCTTGAAGATTGGCACGGATCCTGTTACATGAGAACCTGAAGGACAGAATTCACTGCTGTTCTTCAAAGTGACAAAGGTTAAAGCTTCAGGAAGTCCCACGAAATGCGAAAGACTTTTCTTCAGCGCTGATACCGGTCTTTCCATCTGAAAGAATTGTTGGATTTAAAAATAATTTGTTGGTCAATGAAAATGTTGATCTTACTTGCTCTACATTGAAAATTGGCAAAGATATTCCTTGACCGCTGATGTCAATCCCTGAGAGCTCTAAAACCTTTAAAATAAATCAATTATTCGCTATCTCTAAAAATTATTTTACAAATTACTTCACGCGACAGTTGCGGATTGTTGATTAGAGCGAATGGTGTTGGGAATGTTTTTCCTTGAAGCCTGTCTGTTGTGATCACTCCAAGCCGAGCTCGTCCTGAGCATTTACTTACTGATTCCAAAATGAATTTCATCGTAAAATTAATGTTTTGTTTTTAAAAAAAATTTACACGTTTGTTGTAGTTTTATCTCCTTCTTTCAACTCTGGCAACCCCAAGAAATTTTTTGTTGTGAAATATTCGATGAATTCTAAAAAGACTCAAGGCAATTTCAAGAAGAGAGCGCCGCCAAGAAACTTCACAAGAAAGAACGACGTTTACGTTACGAACAAGACTGACTTCCGTGCAACTTTGAAAAAGTGTCAGACACTTTTGAATTCAGAAGAAGGAGAGTGTTTTTTGCATTGTATCGGGAACGCAATCAATCGAGGAATTAATTTGGCACTGAAGCTTTCACAGGAGCACAACTATAAATTCGAGGCAAACACATCAACCATCAATCTCATCGGTAGAAACAAAATAACTTTTATTTTCATTTAATCTAACACAAATTCTTCTAATTCTCTTAGACGACCATCATCCATTGAACGATCAAGATGATTTCCTCGTTAGAAAGCGAATGAACTCTTGCTTGCACGTTCGTGTATATCGTCCATTTATGCTCCAAGCTGCTGTAGCTGAACCAGAAAAGTTTCTCAAAGCTTAAATATGTCAAACCACGAAGAAGTTCGAACATACTTTAAGATGACAGGTAAGATCCAAAATAATCATTTTGTAACTTTTTAAGTAAACCAATTCTTTTTCTTTTCAGAGATCAGTCGGTGGCTCGGAATTTCGCCTTTCGAAATCCTGATAAACCTCATTTCATTTTTCATCTTCTCAATATTTCTCACGTTGACTATTGACGGAAACATAGAATTCTTCACCATTCAGCAGATCCAGAGCAACATAACGGACCCACATGATGTTTATCGATCACCCGAACAAAAGCAACCTTCAATTAATTGGTTCAAATTGTTCTCTGTTCTGTATTGCGCTGATATTCTGAACGCCTACTTCTGTTTCATAGTTATCCTTCGAATGTTTTTACAAAATTTGCAGAGCACTCATAAACTGTTCTGGTCATTGAACTTCATTCTTCTCACAAGTCTCTTTAAATATTTGGTAGCATTAAAACTAACTAGCGGAGCAACTCTTGAATGGACAGAAGTTTGTTCTCCAGTTTTTGTTATGCTTCAACTTTTAGCTCTTAGAGCTTGTCAAATAAAAAACTCGTGAAATAAAAACATTCAAATTGAAATATTTAAAACATTTTTTATTAATTTATTTAAACATTTTCTTATTTTCTTTATCATGACGTGGTGAAGTAATACCCTAGTCCTGAGAGTTTTTACCAAATTCAAGTGAGACAAGATTGAAAGCGAGCGATGTGCAATCGAAACTCCGGCTGGAAAGTACTCCATCTGGTGGTGTTATCCGACACAAATTAAATCGAATAAACACAAATCAAATTCTCGAAATTTAAAAAGAAAGTAGAAACTGACATGCCTCCTAAAAGTGCTAAGAAAGAGCTGAAAACACTTTGGCATTCGTGTGACAAATGCGGAGTGAAAGTCATTCAAAGTAAACTGAAATCGCATGAAATTGTTTGTGAAACTTCAGAAAATGTGTGCGAAGGAGTTTTCAACGAAAAGTTTGTTGCTTCCTCATTAAATCATTGTCTTCCATCGGAGTTAGAATTGAAAGATGCTCCGAAGCTCTACATGCAACGTTATATTTTCATTCCTGAGACGATTTGCACGTTGTGCAATTTCCAAATGGGATCAAATGTGCTGATAGAGCTTAACGATAAGAAATACATCAGAAGCTCATGGACAATAAGCGACAAGCATCAAGATTCAATCTTTTCCACTTCCGATGGTAACTTATAAAAACTTCAATTATTTAACTTTTAATCTAACTTTTGTGTTTTAGAATTTATTCTGGAATCAAATCTATCAACAATCAACATTTCTAAACTGCCGAAAAGTAATAAAGTACGATCAGCTCGAAGAGTGTTGCTAGAATATCACGATGAGCTTAATGAAATCAATGATCTTGAACGATTACTTCGGGCAAAACTTAAAGATACAATCATCCACATTGGGAACTCAATCGTTGTCGAGTTTCTCAACAAAAAGTTTGTGTTCACATTAAAATCGATTGACACCGACAATGAGGAAGACATCGCTGAACAGTTGAACAATATGAAATTAGCCGAAGATTCGTTTTACGTCGTAGATGCTAACACAAGTCTCAAGATTGTCAGCAAGAATATCAATGAACCTGAGTTTAAATTAAAAGTCTCTTTGAATCAAATCGGTGGACTTGATGATATCATTGAAGATCTCAAGAGGACTATGAACTTAGCACTTGGCTACGTTGAATCCAATTCGTTTATGAAGATCTCAAGAGCAGTTCTTATTCATGGATTACCAGGAAGTGGCAAATCGATGATATGCGAGGCTCTCGCTGAAAGTTACTCAAATGCTCGAACAATACGAATCGACTCAGGAAAAATCTTCAGCAAGTTTTATGGCGAATCAGAAGCAAACTTAAGGAAATATTTCGATGAGGCCGCTAAATATTTTCCAACTCCTGCCATCATCATCATTGAAGATATCGCAAGCATTTGTCCCAAAAATGATAACTCAGATGCGATTCGAAGAATCTCCTCACTGGTCGCTTCATTGATTGACAGTCTTCATCTAAAACGTGACACAAGCAAAATTTTCGTTTTAGCAAACACCTCAAATCTTGATAACGTAGATCCAGCGATTCGACGAAGTGGACGTTTCGATCTTGAAATTGAAATTCCTGTGCCAACAACAGAAATGCGAGCAAAAATATTACAAAAAATGTTGGCGCCATATTCAATAACAAATTCTGATATCGACGAGATCGCTAAACATTCTCACGGTTTCGTTGCTGCAGACTTGGAAAATCTAATTTCAAAATCCATGAAGATCGAAGAGGATGAAAACGGAAAGTTTATTGCTTTTCTAACTTTCCAAAGCTTAATGGAAAATCTTTCAAACGTGAAGCCGAGTGCAATGAGAGAAGTTCTTGTCGAGAAGCCAAACGTGAAGTGGTCAGACATTGGAGGAATGAGCGACTTGAAGTTGAAATTAAAACAAATCGTCGAGTGGCCGATTAATCATCCAAAAACATTTGAGAGACTGGGAATCGCTCCTCCGAGAGGATTGCTGATGTTTGGACCACCAGGTTGCTCAAAAACAACAATCGCTAAAGCTTTAGCAACTGAAAGCAATTTAAATTTCATCTCCATCAAAGGATCAGATCTTTTCTCGATGTGGGTTGGAGAATCAGAGAAAGCAGTCAGAGATTTGTTTGTAAAAGCTCGTCAAATCTCTCCGTGCATTGTGTTTTTCGATGAAATCGATGCGATTGGTCGTGAGAGATCTGCTGAAAGTGGTTCATCAGTGAAAGAACGAGTTCTTGCACAAATTCTTACCGAGATCGATGGCGTAAATGTTCTTAAGAACGTTATCATTGTAGCAGCGACTAACAGACCTGATTTAATCGACAAAGCTTTAATGAGACCTGGACGATTAGATAGGATAGTTTATGTTCAACTTCCTGATGAAGAGACAAGAGCAGAAATCTTTCGAATTAAACTTCGGAAGATTCCGTTAAGCGAAGACGTGAAAATCAACGAACTTGCTGTGAAGTCTGAAGGATATTCTGGAGCTGAGATTGAAGCGATTTGTAAAGAAGCTGCGCTGAAAGCTCTCGAGGATTCGTTTGAAGCACAACAAATTTCAATGAAATACTTTCATCAGTCGTTTGAGCTTGTTAAGCCGCGAACGAGCTCAGAGCTTCTACAGCTTTACAGTGATTATGAAAATCGAAAATAAAAATTTCCGCAAAATATATTTTTTATTGAAATCACAATAAATTAAATAATTTTCATAAATACAGAAATTGTTCATATCTACTTTTTACGGTTCATTATTAACAAAATCTTTTAGATTATTTTCTTATTCATGACGATTTCCTTCATCTGGGACGTTTCCTTGTCGGAGTGGGTTGGACGATCTACGATGCCTCGGGAATCACTATCTGACTCTTACACAGAAATTATCATGCGAAACTATCATATTTCATTTTCGTTCAAGAAAACTTCCAAACGTAAGGGTCAGATAATGATCCCGAACTCTGAAACGAGAATGAAGCAAATAAATAAAAGGTCAGAAACAAAACCTTTGTATAGAGGAATAAATATTTTGGAATTGTAACCGAAACACTCAACCAAACTGGTCATTCAAACCCATTTTAAGCTGTGGCCAACGTTTCGTGATAATGTTGATATTTCTATCGTTCATCGTTCTTCCAGGACTTCAATATATGGCATAGCTAGTGTAATTGTGGTCCAATATCGTCGTGGGATTTTTACATTTTCGAAAGCTAAAAAGTTGAGAATGAATTTAAAACCAATTCTGCAAAAAAAAACTTTATATTCTGTCTTTTTAGTCATTTTCATAGACGATTTGACTTCTAGGAACGAAGTCTTCTGTCTAAGAAAACGCTGTCTGTAGGTTAGATCGGCCATTTTCTTTAATGGCATCTGCATTTTCCCTAAGTAACTTACCTTGAATTTTATTGCTCCAGAGCTTAAGAGCTCAAGAGCTTTCACTGTTGCAATATTGTCGTTTTTTCTTCTCCAAATGTTTTCACGTACAAATCTTTGATCGCGAGGAATGTTTCCGGATCTTAATTGATCGTGGCAAAGTCGAATAAATTTAGTCCATCAAAATAAAATCTTTTTCTTCGTCGGTTAGATCTTCACTTAGAAGTTTCCAGAAAGAAATTAAAACTTTTTTATTGCTCCAGGTTCAAAATTTCAGCCGGATTTAACTTTTTTAGTCCTTATAGGTGATAAACTTCAATTTTAAGACTAATCAGAATAATTTTAGAAAATTTTCACTCGTCTCCACATTTTGATTGCAGTTTCTAGTAAATTCCTCTTCTTGTTTCTTGCAGTTTACTTCTTCTTGTTTCTTGCAGTCTGACTCTGGCAACTCTGCTAGACAGTCAATCGGGCAACACGAAACAAAATATTTTGCAAATTTTTTATTTTTAATCAAAATGTCAAAGTCATTGATTCAAGACGACAAAAAAGGCGACATAATCCTCCTTAACAAACTTAGTGATGACTTCGCCAGTCTCTACCTCTCAAAGGATTACTCGGATATCACATTTTTGATTGGAAATGATTCCGATGATCAAATCGAAACGATATTTTGTAAAGCGCAATAAAAAGTTGACCAAAAAAATTTCAGCGCTAATCGTTATCATTTGCTCATTCTAGGTCACAAAGTCATTCTGGCAGCTCGAAGCGAATATTTCCGGGCTCTTCTGTATGGAGGACTCAGCGAAACAAACAAGAAAGAAGTCACACTCAAAGTTCCGAAAGAGGTAAAATTTTAAAAGGAAAATTAATGAAAGTGATGCGAGCTCCTTCTACTTTTAGGCATTCAAGATTATCCTCAAATATGTTTACACGGGGAAAATAAACTTACGAACGATGTTGACACCTCAAATGAACATAATTCTTGACACACTTGGTCTATCAAATCTTTTCGGCTACCTCGAATTAAAAGAAGAAATCTCAAACTTTCTTAAGAATTCTCTGCAGTTGAATAACGTCTGCAACATTCTCGATGCTTCTCGACTCTACGAACTTCACTCGTTGACAAATATTTGTTATACATTCATCGATAAGAATGCAGAGCAACTCTTAGAGCATGAATCGTTCAAGTTCCTTCATAAAAGTTCACTCATCATTCTTCTCGCGAGAGATTCGTTCTTTGTGCCAGAAATCAAAATATTCGAAGCAATAAAAGGATGGATCGAAAGTAACCGACAGGAAGTAACTCCAGCGGAAATCAAAGAAGTTGTTTCGCAAGTTCGCCTTCCTCTCATCAATCTCGAAGATTTATTAGAAATCGTGAGACCAACAAAGATTTTAGACGCAAACTATTTATTGGACGCCATTCATGTTAAAACACAATCACGGGTCAATCGTCTGCCTCATCGAGGACTTCTATGTCCAGAAGAAAATATTCTCAGTTCGAAGCTTGGATCGAAAGTTTGTCATGGAACTTGTGATGGATTTTCACTTCTCGATTCAAGCGATCACCCTTACGATATAGAGAAAGGTTACGCACGTCACGCAATCTCAGCGAAAAGTGAAGGAAATGGAATTATCGTTGAACTCGGAAACATCTACATAATCAACTACATCAAACTTTTGCTTTGGGATCTAGACAATCGATCTTACTCTTATGTGATCGATGTTTCCGTTGAAAAAGAATCTTGGGAGCGAGTCATTGATCATTCCAATTATCATTGCCGATCGTGGCAGTATTTACACTTTGAGAAACGAGCAGTAAAGTTCATCAGAATCACAGGAACGCACAACACAGTGAATCGAGTATTTCATCTCGTCGCCGTTGAAGCATTGTTTACCAACAACGTACCAAAGATCGTTGATGGGCTCATCGCACCAAAGCATAACGTCGCACGTACAGAAAAAAGTGCACATGTACTCGAAGGAGTTTCAAGAAATAAGAATTCTCTGCTAAACGGAAATGTGAAAGTAAGTCGATGATACCTCAAATCTCTTCCAATAATTTAAATATTTCTTTTAAATCCTCAGGACTACGACTGGGATTGTGGCTACACTTGTCATCAACTTGGAAGTGGAAACATTTGCATCCAACTTGGCCAACCTTATCTAATAAGCTCTTTCCGAATTCTTCTCTGGGACTGCGATGAAAGAACTTACAGCTTCTACATTGAAACCTCAGTAAACGAAATCGAATGGGAAATCGTTGTCGATAAAAGACACGAAAGACTTCAGTCATGGCAGTCGTTCTCGTTTGAACAACGTCCAGTCACTTACATCAGAATCGTCGGCACTTACAACTCAGCGAATGAAATTTTCCACATTGTTCACTTTGAATGTCCCAATCAAGAACAGGAAAAGTTGCCAAATGTCCAGTTAAGTTGCCAAACGTCCCAAAACTAATTTTTCAAAGACGCTTGATATTATTTTAATTATTTAATGCTTGAAAAGTAAAATTTGATCGTTGATAATAAAACTCCAGGAACTTTAACTAAAATTCTTTCGGTATCTCTTCAAACTCTTTTCAGCAAAGTCCGCTCGCTCTTCAGCATCCAACAAGTCATCTTGAAGGCGATGAATGTCGAACGTCGCTTTCTTAGATATTTTCTCCTAAGCAATAGAAAGAAGAGAAGTTATTTCTGTACAAGGTCACTGAAAGTTGTTTACTTACTTGTTCAGTAAGCTCTCGCTGGCACTTGTGAAGCTGAAGCTTTGTTCTCTTCAATTCCTGTTGAAGAACTTCGACAGTTGCCTCTGAGTTCTGATATTGATTGAAAGTATCGCGAAGCGAATGCTCGAGCTTTCTCAGGATTTCGTTGGTGCTTTGAAAGCTCAGCCTTTCATTTTCAAAGCCGCGATTCAAATAACGAATTATTTCCTTGAAGTTATCTGTTGTGCGCTTCAGCTTATCCTTGTTGTTCAACTTAGTTTTCTCGAGACAGAGACAAAGATTTCTAACTTCTCGTAACAAAGATGATTTGATATTGTTCACAATCGCGACTCGAGCTAACTTTTCTTCTATGTCTTCATCAGATCTTGCCAATCGAGCTTGATCTTTATTATTGTCGGTGTGAAGTTTTCTGTAATCTTCAAGAAGATCTTTGTACTCATTCACCCAAAGCTCAAGCTCAGTTTCAATTCTAGGAAGAGTCTCTGTCAAATAAACAGTTTCGACTTCTCTCTCAACTTTCGTGAGTTCCTTTTCAAACTCATGATCGAATTCGATTGAATCGTCAGGTTCATATTCACGGCGCGATCGAACAGTTGGCTTGAAATTTCTTTGCACTGCCGCGACTTCAACTGTGAGATTGTTAATTAAATCCTCGGATGATATCTTTTCAGTGTTCTTGAGAGTTTGAAGTGGAATTTTGTCCATTTTTCGTTTTAACTGACACAACAACTGATCGAGCTAAACAAATGAAAGTCTTTTGAGCTTCTGAATGAATTTATTTCCTGAAAACTTTTAATTCAACCGAGTTCTAAAATAAACTTTCGTTTCAATAATAACAACAACTTCAATACAAATAAGCTTGAGATCTCTCAAGTTTGAATTCGTCATAATCGAGTGATAAGTTTTGAATTTTATTTGAAAACAGATTTTGATTGAAACTTCTCGCGTTTCAATGTCGTTCGGTTCTATAAACTCGGCCAGACATTCGACTCAATCCAGTCCAAATAATAATAAACTTTTGTGTAGATTGCGGGGATTCCCACAGCTCCACAATAAACTGAACCAAACGAGGTTACTCCTACGATCGTGTACATGCAATCAACGTTAGGAGTGAAGATCTGAATTGGACCGCCTGAGTCTCCTCCGCACGTGTCTCCTGTTTTGTTTGTTGATCCAGCACAAATCATCTTCGGCCAATTAATTCCTTTTTCATTCAACTTTTCATCATCTTCGTAAACGTCATTGCATCGAGATTGATCGAAATACTCGATTGTTACTTTCATTAATTTTTCACTTGCGTCGTCGGCAAAGCCAGTTCTTCCCCATCCACTGGCAATTACTCTTTTTGTTGTTTGAGCGCCGGTTTGAGGGAGACAAATTGGAATCACGTAACTGTTAAACTTCACAGAGCTTTCAAGCTTAAACAACGCAATGTCGTCTTCAGCATGTCTTGAGTTATAACTTGGATGATTAATTCTCTGAATAATATTGTAAGTCCAAGTATTCAGATTGTCTCGATTTCGAACGACGCTACCAAGCTTAGCGAATTTCGCTGGTCCGTGAATTGTGTTTGAACAATGAGCTGCCGATAAAATCCAAATATCGCTTATCAAACTTCCTCCACATTGATAATCTGAGAAAAAGTAATTTTGAGAGCTTTTTCTTTACGAGAGCTTTTCATTTTTACCATCAGGAGCTCCATTGTTATAACCAATCAAGCACATGTGAGGAAACTCCCTCTCGCCAGCTTCTAATCCACCAACAATCAATTCAACAGTTTGATCATGTCCGCAAACATTTCTTGTTCGAGTGATTGGAGGTTCCCCGAAAACAGAATTTGGAATTGTGTAGTTTTCGTAAATGTTTTGACCAAACTCTCGACATTCTGGCGATTGGAATTTGATAAGATTTATGATGACAAACAATCTTAAATCGCTCACTTCTCTCACTAACTCTTCCAGGAGCTTTCGTTGTTGTCACTTGCTGAACCAATCTTGCTTGAGTTGGACAACAAACAGTTCGATATCTAGCATCGCAGATTGTCGGCATAACTCTCGTTCTCTGATATTCACTTTGAACTGCCGGACATTCACTCATGAACTTACATTCACCCGATTGACCTGTCGCCGCGACCGTACATGCTTTGGAAAGAAATAATTGTTGTAGGTCAATAAATCTTTCACTCACTTATCAGCAAAAAAATTACTTTCGGCCTTGACAAGATTCGTCGAGAATAAAAACACGAAAAAGATTGTCAAGCTTCTCTCCATTACGACGACAAATCTGTGACTGAGGAGTTAACTGATAGGCTCTCGTTTAATTTTATAAAACTTAAATAAGATGAGGATGGCCAAGAATCTGCTCTCCGAGTAATTTTTTTGAAAGAAAATATTTTCGAATTTTATTTCATACAAAACTTTATTTCTCATTTTTCATTTCTTGTGCAATTGTCGGTCGAGTTGATATTCCAAGTTTTCGATTTTTGATTGATTTCCAATGATTTCTGTTTCAAGTTGTCGATTGCGTCTTCTTAACTGTCGATCGTTGTCCTCAAATTGAATGCAAAGATTCTTAAATTCTTCGAGCAGTTCATCTTTGATTCCTTCGACTCGAATTATCTTGTCAACATTTTCTTTTGCTTTCTCGTCTGACTCTTCCACTTCGTGTTCAGTTTTCGGTAGAATCCTGTCCATTTCTCTCAGCTCGTCGATCAAAAGTCGATAGTCGTTGACCCAGAATGAAAGTTCCTTCTCCAATCTCGTCAGAATATCTTGAAATTCAATTGTTTTCACTTTCGGCGGTTCCTTCAAAATTTCCGGTGGCGGCATTTGCAAGAACATCGAAGTTGGATGCTCCTTCTTAATTATTTCTAACTCACTGGAAATTCTTCTGATCTGCTCACGAAGAGGAATCTTCTCCACTTTCCTATAAATCTGAAGAGTTTGCATCTTATTTGCTTGAATCATTGATTCCATTTCTACTTTCAAAGGAATTAACTTGTGAACGACGCTAAGTCTAAACGATCACTGAGTTTCCGATTTCTCTAATATTCAATCAAAGAGTGATGCAATCAAATGCAGTTCACAAAGTATCTGTAAATAATTCCCTTGACGAGTAGATAAAATTAAAATTAGAAAACTCTCCAAGGGCGAGAAGTGAATGAGAAGTTTTGTTTACTTTTTGAAGAAAATTTTATTAATAAACTCGTTTATTACATCGATTAAGTTGTTTGGATATTGATTGCTGATTCACTTCGGATCGTGAAGCGAAACTGGGTGAGAAAGCAAAGGGACGCTGGGTTGCCAAAAATTTGAGAGAGCTGCCAACCTCAAGAGATTCGTATCCTCCAAGATTTTCCTTTCAAATGACACTTTAGGCTTTTTGATATAAACAAAAAATAATTAATAAAAACTTTTAATTTTAAAATGTAACTTGTATGTGTGTGTTCGTTGATCTCGTGACATCGCCAAATTCAAATGTTTATTAAAAAATAATTCTTCTATTTTTCTGATGTATTTAAATAGACTTCCATTGATCAAAAATATATGCTTAAGACTTCTCCTTCCATCAATCTCCTTCTCTTGCTGCTGTTCCTTTCTTTGATGTTTTTGTGTAATTTGACGTGAAAAAAAAAGTTTTCGAGGCTTAGTTTCTTTCAACGGATGATCGGCGTGTGACAGTTTCTGAGACCATGTAGACTTGACCTCCGGGAACTGTTGATGTGGTGACGAAAGTGCGGTGCTTAGCACGAACCATGTTCAAGCTGCTTTCGGCGACATCAGCGCGTTCTTCAGCTGCTTCCAACTCGCGTTGAATTTTGCGTGCGCGTGAGACGGATTGGACTGAGAAACCCTCCTAGAAAATAATTAAAATTTGATTTGAGTAAAAGGTTCAATTAAAGTTTTTTAATTCGACAAACCTGTTCAGACAATTGACGTTTGTATTGGTTGAGTCTGGAGGTGGCTTTGTCTAATTGTTCTTGCAACAACAAAACATTCTTTTGATCTTCTTCACATTGGATGACAATTTCCTTGACGGTGCGTTCCTTCTTTCTCAAGATCTTGATGGTTTCAGAGTGGTTTCTCTTCTCCAAGTCCAATTCAGTTTCCATGTCACGGACACGAGATTCCAATTTGGAGATGGCACGACGAGCTCCAACAACGGCATTGGCTTCGACTTCTTCAAGACGGACAGAAAGATTCTGAGGAAGAGAATTTGTTAGAAAGAAAAGAAAAATATTTTTGATTTTATTTTTACCTTGACTTCGACTTCCAAAGACTTCTTGATGGCTTCGATCTTGACAATGCGTTCTTGTTCTTCGTGAAGAATTTCAACAGTTGATTTAAGCTCCACCTGTCAATCAAATTATTAATAAAAAAAATCTTTTCTAAATATTTTTTGAACTCACCTGAACTTTCTGGTAGCGCTCGTCGCTAAGACGCAATTCACGAGTAACTTCTTCGTAATCTGAGGCCAATGATGAGAGCTCAGCTTCGATCTTGGCACGCATATTTTGCAAGCTAATGTTGATGGTGTTCAATTCGCTGTTGCGAGTCTGTGATTCTTCATATTGAATTTCAACTGCACGCTTGGAGCGGAGAGATTGCTCGTAGTTCGAGCGCATCTCTTCCAATTCTCCGCACAAAGCTTGAACGCGACGTTGAGCAATGTTGTATTGGTCCATTGTGGTTTGCAATTGACGTTGGAGCTCTTCGTAGTGAGCAGTGATTTCGGTCAACTGCAAAGATTGCTTCTTGATGGTCTTCTGCAAATCAATGTTGGTCTTGTTGGCGACATCCAAAGACATTTCCAATTCAGTGATTTGAAGCTGGAACTTCTTCTTGATGCGTTGAACTTCGGTCTTCAATCTAGTTTCAGCTTCCATGACGCGAATATTGAGTTGTTCAATTTCAATGCTAGTCTGCTTGCTGTGGAATCGTAAAAGTCAAGTCATTAGTCGGAGAGTTGATGGAAGAAAGTGAATCTTCATTTTCTCAGTTTCATTCATTCAAGTTCATTCAAGTTTAAGGAAAAATTTTATTCAAAGAGAAACACAAAAAGCTTTTACAATAAATTTAATTATTTCTAAAAATTCGATCGATTTTAAATGTTTGAAATCTGTTGTCAGCAATGAAATCATCAGCAGCGATTGTCAGTGCGCTCATGTCGCCTCTCAATTTAGATAAATGACGACCGAAGGTTCTTTCAAAGCAATCGGATTCCGTTTCTTGTTTCTTGAATCTTTCCTGAAGCTGCTTCAACTGTTCAGCTCGAGTTTCACGGGAAGTTCGTCGACTTGACGAGCTTGCCTTTGCTTCGATTGAAGCTTCTTCGTCTTCATCTTTTTCTTCGACTTTCTCTGATTTGCATCCGCTCGACAAAAGTTTGTACTTTGCTCTGTGATTATGAGGATCTTCTCCCAATTTCGTTTCAATATCTTTCAGATTTTCCACTTTCGCATCCAAAATGATGTCTGAGTGAGTTTTCTCGAAACGATTCTTTGATCTTGGATTGTAAACTTTCTCTCTTGTGAAATCATATTTCGCAGCTTTTCTGTAATAATTATTTGCACTTTCACGAGCTTCGCGAATATCTTCGATTTTACTTTCAATTTCTTTCTTTGTTCGGAAATCTCTGGCACTTTCATAATTCGCTTTCTGCGCTGGATGGAAATCCTTCATGATATCTCTCGCTTTCATTTGAGATCGAATATTAATCTGAATCATATCTTCCTCGGTTAAATGCCGTGGAACGAAAGGACGAGAGCCTCTGCTCTTCTTGATGTGCTGAATCGGAACGAAAGGACGTTCAGCGATTCCAAGTCCAGGAATCTTCAAATCCAAATCATAAATCGGCTCGTAATACGCGAGCGTGTATCCATATCGACTGCTGTAAGTCGGAGAATCCAACACTCCATTGTACTTAGCGTACGCTGGCGTTCTCAAAACACTGAACTCTTCCATTTGAATAATTTTCCGATAATTTTATTTTGTGCTTAGCGTTCAAGTAAAAATTTGCGACTAACGACGCTAATATTTCTCGCTCCCAGCGTTTTCGTTTTTGGCCGTGAAAATTCATGAACATTTACTTTCCTACTCTCGCTCGGGATGAACTCAAGGATTTCGACATTAAAATAATGAGCGACTGACATAATACTCGTGTACTCAAGCTTGACGATTGCGTCTTAAAATTTATTCATCACTGCAATCAAAAAATTTATTTCTGAACCGGATGACGCCCTCTAATGTCACTCGTGCCAAAAAGTTTAATAATTAATTAATTAGCGATTAGTAAGGGAAAACAATTTTCTCCGTACAGCGACGTTTGAGGTACATGAGTTCATTTTGAACTGAATTAAATTCTCTGACAAACATTCGATGGTGCACCTCAGATTGCGGAACTTTCTTCAGAATCTTCTCAACCTTCGTAAAGATTTTTGGTTGATCTGGAACTTCCGGATCAGGAATTGAAGTGACTGGATCGACTCGACGAGGTTTCTTATTGAAGTCAATGGACTTTGGATGATGAATAGCTTTCGTATGATTGAGCACATCATTGACGAGGATATCACAGATTTCATCAGCTGACTTTCCTTTGATTTGTTGTAGCACTCGGAAATTAAAAATGTCCCTGTGTCTTAAATCCCCTCTCTCGACTTCAGAGTACAAGTCGTGAACCTTCTCACAGATTTTCCTCAATTCCTTGTCAGCGTCTTCACGTTGACGACGTCGAACCATCGCCTCGATTTCCGCGTAAAACTCTTCATCTCTATCATCGTCAGGTCTGTTAATGATTCGATGTCTGTCGTGCTCGCATGGCTCAGGCTTTTCATTGCGATCGAAACTTGGTTGATAATAACAAATCGCATAGCCTAACAAGTCGTTGTAAATAATTTTCTTTACATTTCTCTGATTGTAATATTTCTCCGCTTGATCTTCCATTTTGTTCTTCTTTGTTTTAATTTTGATAATGAACTGAAGATTCAGTGAGATCGTCAAGCTTTTTCATTCCAATTTTAAATTTGATGACACGTGTGGAAATTATTGTGAAGCTAAAATAAGATGGAAGAAGCTTTTAAAGCTTCGCACAATTAAAATGAATATTTATTGAGAGTTCTGGCGACGACGTGAGTTCGATATCTCGTCGTGCCCACGATTTCTGTTGACAAAATCACTTTGCTTGGAAGCTCTCTGCGAATTTCTTTACACGAAGTTTGCTCAAAGATTTCCGGATGATTTTTCCTTTTAATCTCATCCAAACTCGCTTCGTAGATTTTCTTCATTTCTGGTTTCTCATAAACAACTTTCGGAGCTTTCGGTTTTGTTCTGTCTTGAATGTGAGTTAGTGGAACGTAACGAAGACTTCTCTCCGCGAAGCCAAAGCCAGTCGCTCGATAAGGAGTTAAGTCGTAATAAGGTTTTTCATGGAGGACTCCATAGCAATGATATTTGCAGCGATTGTAAAGGATTCTCCCAGTCATTCCCCGACTGTAAGTTGGATGATTTGGCTTTTCGTATTTGATCGTGTCCCATGTTTCAGGAATTTCAATTTCTTTCGCTTGAACTTGGGCCATGTTTGAGAACTAAAGGGAAACTAAGAACTGCCAGTTCGAGGCAATTTTTCTTCTACTTGAAGATAAATTGAAGAATTATTTTTAGAATCGTTTGACGTTGCAAGGAAATTGCAAACTATCTTAGCCTTCGAATGATTTTTAAAACAAAGTCTCATCGAGAGAAATAATTTATTGCTAATCAAACAAAAAAGTTTTTATTATTTCAAATTATTTTTATTCATCGTCGTCGTCTTTCTCTTCCTTGAAAGCTTTCGAAAGTTTATTGATGCGTTCGTAGATCTTATCAATCGAATCGCAATAACTTTTTATGTCGTGCATCGCATCCTCACGACGCTTCGTAATTTTATGTTCGCATGTTCGATGAATGTCTGTGATAACTGATCCAGATTGTGGAATCTTTTCCTCCGAAGTTTCTGGCTCATCACATTCCTCTTTCTTTGGCCGGGACTTATTCAAATATTTCTCGTAAATGTAATTTACATTCTCAATCGTCTCGTCGACAGTCTTGCCATGAATTGTGTTTTTATATCTCGGGAAGAGCATCTCGTGGCGATTGTAATCGAAGTCTCTTGCTTTCTTGAATAAATCTTTGGCTTTCTCACAAGTGTCGTGGATTGTGTCAATTTTCCTTTCTAAATCTTTCCGTTTGATGAATTCGCTGGGCGTTTCTCTGAGTTTCCAGAGTCGCGTGGGTTCTGGTTTGAATTTTCTCGTTTTCGGTAAATTAATTTTCTTTGACCTCTCGATGATCTCCAAAGCTGGATCACGCATCAAAGGCGTGTAATATGCAACAGCATAACCAAACCGATCGTTGTAGATAACGTTTGAAATCTCTTTTCTATTTTCCGACATCTCTGTTTGACTTTATTATGAAAACTGTTTTGACGCGAGCACAAAAATAAACTCAAATTGGCTATCGACTCGAGTGAAACAAACAAAACTCATCTCGCACGAGTATCGATGGAAAATCAATGCACACAAGTAACAAATGGAAACTTCTTCAATCGAGTTTAGTATGAGGAAGCTATTCTCGTATCTATCGTGGCCTTGAAAGTCTTTATTTTCATTTCTCTTTCATTACATTCAATCGTTTCGTTAATCGTTTCGCAATTTAATTTTATTTTACGAGTAAGTTTCCTTCAACCTTCTAATTTCGTTTCTCATTCGTCTCAGCATTCGTCCGTATGTCATTTCAAAGAGAAGTGAATCGGCCGCACGTTGACTCATCACTTCCATGTGTCGTCGTTTCTGTGCCGAATAGTTCTGTAAGCCACATCGAGGTGGAGACGGATAAAGATTCTTTTCGTAAGGAATGTCAGCAAATTTACTCTCTGAACATTCTAATTTCTTTCTCAGCTCAGCATTTTCAGCTCTAACATTGCTTTCTATCGTTTCTTGCGTTGTTTCTTCTTTGAGAACAGGTAAAGTCAATTCCGGAACGTGAATTTTTTCGATTGGCTTAGGAGCTTTCGCTGCTCGTCTTAAAGCAGCCAAAGCGAGTTTTCTTTGCGTTTTCCCCTTTTCTTCGAGATCTTTCTCGTACACATAATCGACATTTTGCATTACATCATCGACTAATACATCGCAGATCTCGTCAGCAGACTTTCCACGTAATTTACTTTTAACTCGAGGCGACAGAACCTCACGTCGCTTCATGTCAAACTTTTCTGCTTTCTTATAGCATTGGCGGATATTGAAAAAAGCTTCTTTGACTTCGTCCATCTTTCTCTCGATGGTCTTTCTACGAATGAAATCTTGAGCAGCTTCATAATCCCCAGGAACATTTGGTCTTCTAACTTCTTCGGTTGGTCCGACAGGTTTCCCCGCAGCTTTCAACGTTCGAAGACTTTTTCTCTGAAGTGGAATTGTGTACGGCAAGTCCGCCATTCTCAAAGGCGGAATCTGCGTATCCAAATCATAGATTGGATCGTAATAAATGATCGCGTAGCCACAGCGGTCGTTGTAAATAACATTGTTAACTTTCCCCCGACTGTACGTTCTACTAATCGACATTTTCAATCAGGATTTCTGATCAACCTTTAACGTTAAACGTTTAATTGTTCACTGAAGGTTTTGTCTTTGAATTCGGGATATTTATTAATTACTTCGGCCCCTAATAATAGTTTTTAAGTTCTCTCAACCGGAAATATACAAAGTTTGAATGAGTTCTGTCAGTTTGAATGTTTTCTTGGCTTGTGAATCATTAAAATTCTTTATTCGAGAGTAAATTTTCTCTTCGCATCGCTTTCCATTTCTTATAAGTAAATTCTTGCTTTCGTAAATCACGATTCATTGATTCTAATCTGTACCTGGTATCGCTGAGGAACTCCTCAGTCTTGTCAGTAAAACTGTTCAACTCCTTTTTCACATTCTGCAAAGTGTTCGTCACATTTTGATTCACAGCTTGCATGACGTCAAAGTTTTTCGGTCGATTTTCACTCAAAGAACGAGCATGACGTTTGGTCTGAGCCATCGCGTAGCATTGACGGAAGACACGAGCATCCTCGTCAGTCGATTCTTTAATCTTTTTCATGCTGTCAGCGAGCAGAATATTTCGAATTTGATTCGCTGACTTTCCTTTGATTGCACGTTTGAGTTCAATTGGGAAACTTTCGCGTTCGTCTTCGAGCAAGCGACGTTCACCTTCTTTGTATCGATAGTAAGCTTCCATTTCAAGATCTTTCACGTCTTGTAAAATTTTATTCACGTCTTTTCTGTAAACTGCTTCAAGAGCACTGCTTCGTGGAAAATTTCTTAAAAGTTTCGTTGCGTCAGCAGTTGGAATTGCACCAAAGTAAGAACGTTTCACGTCAAAGTTATTGATATTTCGCAACGCGGCTTCTTGACCTTTCTTAGCAAGTCTTAACGATTCTTCAGAATTGTATAACTTGATCGGTTTTTTCGGTTCGTATTCACGGATGTAACGCTCGTTAGTCCAAGGCAAATGCGGTAACTGAAGATTTTCTTCCTTTGCATCGCGTTTATCCAAATAATCGAGCATTGGCTGGTAGTAGTTCATCGAATAGCCGTAAGTGTAATCATAAATTCTCGAGTGGGGATGAGCGGGCTTGTATACGATCTTCGCCCTATGTAGATCCGAAGGAGTGATGTGTATATGCGCCATCGCTTCTCTTCTCGAATTTCCCCTCCAACGACTAAATTTAGCTTTCGTAGACTTTAATCACAAGAAAATAAATCACCGAAAACTCAATTGATTTTCATCGGTTTGTAAACGAGGAAACTAGTTTGCAATAGCAATCAATCGAATGTAATGAGTCAGTTGCATCGAACGAGTTTCATTTAAGCAAAAACTTTTCGGGGCCTTTGAGTGTGACCAACCTTGAAAGTTTCAATGAGAGATATTTGTTCTTGATATCTTGAGAAATTTGATTGCATTTCTAGTCGGTCAACGACTTTTTGCGTTTAGCTTTCGTCCTGAGATTCATTCATTCATTCATGCTTTGAAAAGAGAGAGGGACTCACCGAATAGCTTCAATTTCTTCTTCCTTGATGGCAATACTACGTTCAGCATCATGACGGAATTGTCCGTATTCAGAAGCCAAGGCTTGGGCACGCTTTTCTTCAGCTTTGCGTCCCTAAAAGAAAAACAATAAACTTTTCAGCTCAAATGACTTTTTGTGAGAAGATTTCACAACTTACAGCTTCTGCTTCCTTGTACGCGGCAGTGATTTCTTCACGCTCGTTCTCAAGGCGACGAATTTCAAGCTCGTATTCGTGAAGACGACGAGTCAATTCGCTGATGGTAGACTTTGAGTCACGGAGTTCATCTAAAAGATAAAATTTGTTAATCTTTTATCAGAAATATTTAATAAATTTTTTTTTCTTACCTCCCAACTTCTTGTTGTCACGAGCAAAAGCATCCTTTTGTTCGCGAGTTTTGTCCAACTCAACAGTCAAACGTTGAACTTCAACTTGTTTGTTTCTGAGATCACGTTGAGTGTTCTCGTACAAGAGGACAGTTTCTTCCAAACGCGACTTCAATTCAATGTTGGTACGTTCGAGGATTTCAACTCTCTTTTGGAGATCGCGAGCGATGCCGTTGGCCTTCTCCAAATCGATGATGAGAACTTCGATTTCAGTAGTCAACTTGGTCTTGAGCTTCTCCAAGCTGTTGATCTTAACAATCAAAGATTCGATGTGTTCCTCTTGTTCATTGATGCGAATAGTGAACTTGCGACGAGTCTCTTCGACTTCTTCAACGCGAGCGTGAGCTTCGGTTTCGTATTTGTTCTTGTACAAAGCAACGTTGCCGTTGGCGTTCAACAATTGACGCTCGAGGTCCAAGCGAGCTTCAGATTCTTCTTCCAATTGGAGACGAACTGATTCCAAGTCGACTTCGACTTGACGCAAAGTTGCTTCCAAAGTGGAGCGACGACGTTCATCCTCTTCCAAACGACGTCTGCAATCTTCCAATTGTGTGATGACTTGGGAACGAGAGTAAGAGACATTTTCGATGTTGATCTTGAGATCTTGGACCTCCTTGATCAAGTCGAGGTTTTCTTGAGAGATGCGCTGCTTAATCGAGGTAATATCCAAGATTGTGCGGTTCAACTCTTCAATTTTGATGTTAAGCTCGGAGACTGAGATTTCGAGTCTTTCGATGTGTTTAACGTGGATGATCTTTTCCTTGTTGGATGACTCAACAGTGGCTAAGAGTTCATAGATCTCAGCTTGGAACTTGGCCTTTTCCTTCTCAGCTCTAAAAGCAAACACGAAAAATAGAAAAATAGGTCAATGTTGTTCTCTCTCGTGTTTGGATAATAAAAAATGTTTTTTTGGAGTCTCAATATTTTTCCGAGTTGCATGAACCTGTATCAAGTTTCTCTCGTGATTTTCAATTTCCCTGCATGACTTCACGCAGATTACTCGTCTACTTTACTTGTAATTTTATGTAAGAAAAGAAAAAACACATTGAGCGGTTCATATTTGGCCCGGAGTTGGATCGAGAGCAAAAATAAAAATCTAAAAATAACTCCACACTTTGAACATTTGAAAAATTTTTCGGCTCAAGTATTCAACAGTTGAGAGAAAAATTAATTCATAAGTAACTTGTGAATGTTATGCTAAATTTAAATGCAAATTCTGTTCCTGGATAAAGTTTCTTCGAAGAGGAAATTAAATTTAATTGAAGATTCGCAGGAAATGAAAAAATTAATTTTATGAAGAAAATTGAGGAAAAATTATTTTCTCTCTCTCCAGAGTTGATCAAACTAAAAACAATTAAAGTTAGTTTGTCGACTAAACTTGAAAATGTTAACAGAGGATTTGCGATTTATTTTCATGTCGACCATTAATCATGGAAAAGTTTGTTTTCATGCGAAAATATAATTTGACCTAAATCGCCGACTCGGAAAAGCTTAAAAAGTGAAAATTTCGCAATGAATTTTTAGTTTTTACCTATTTTTAGTTTTAGAGAGCATTTCAATTTGTTCATTGAAGTCAACAACAATTTCTTGATGTTTCTTCTTCAACAAATGAGCAGTTTCTTCGGATTCCAAGTGGACGTCTTCAAGGAGCTTACGCATCTTGCTCAATTCAGTGTCGCGCTTGCGGTTCGTTTCGAATTGACTCTCAGCACCTCCCTCGGCTTCTTCCAAACGTTCCGACATCGAGATGACTTGAACGCTCAAATCGGCTTTTTCGCGTTCGATCTGTAAATTAATTTCAGGAAATTAGCAAACACATTTCAAGATCATCATTGGAGCTCTTTCTCATTACACTCATCGATCATCGCTAGACGAGGAGATTTATCATTTTTCAAAAGGGGAAACTGTTTATCAACGACATCGAGACGCTTGCGAAAAGAGAAAAAACTGAATTTGCAGCTTGATTACTCATCTCGAGAGGAGGAACACAAGTTAGTAACGTGAGGTAACGTCTTCTATATTTAACGCTCGATAAAATAAATTCTTCTACTTTCCAACCGTGAGAGTGAAGAAAAAAAAGTTTTCTCGATATTATTTTAACCAACACAATATGACTCGAAACCAATACACGATCGTAACAGTTTTTCCTCCCGAGCGAAAAAGATTTGAAGAATTTCCGTGAATTTTCTCGCAATTTTTAGGCTATGAATAATGTTTTGCCACCTCAGCGTGTCTCGAAAATTTATAAATCATGAAGAGGAGACAGAGGCTCAGAGGTGCATGAGAAACATTGCCCTCTGGCCACTCCTTCAAGTTTTATTGGGAAAATGCGTGGGCCCACTTCTCACTCACATCTCTCTAAATTGCTTTCATCAGTCGGCAATGTTAGAGGATCACTCAAAGAAAAGCTAAGCGCTGTCGCCCACGCGAAACATTCCACACGTTTCAAAAATAAATACGATTACCTATAAAAGTTTTCAGTGCATGTTTCGCAGAACGAGGATGATGAAAAGTAAGTGGACAGGTAAGCGCGATCATTCCAAATGTTTCATAACTGAAATATTTTTAGAGTTTCTCGTCATATTATCGATGGACAACGTCAGACAGAGACGAAACAAAGACATTCGAGATTGATTTGTTGATGAAGCAATTGTTGTTCACGTGAGAACTGCGTTGAGAAGTTTTATAAATAAATCCTTAAACAATCTAAAATGGGAAGATTGTTTATCCCTCAAGATTCTTTAAATTCTTAGCGCAAAGCGTGCGAGTTCTATTTCAAGTCGATCACTCTCATTATTCCTTGTCTTGTATGTTGGAAAATAGATTAATGAACTGAGATTGATCGAAGGAAGTCGAAGAAGATTTAAGATTAGCGGAAGTTTCTCCGCTAACTCTGTTCACGCATCGTGCAATTTTGGAAACTACGTGGAGCGGCTCAGCTTCACCCAAAAGACATTTCTTCACAGAGAAATGTGTGAAAACGTCTCGAAGGCGAAGAAATCTGGGGAGAAAACAGTGCGAATGCGGAGTTTATTTTTAGAAAATGGTTATTTTTCGTCTTTAAAGTTTCGGTTCATAAGTGATGTGACGAAGATATTTCAGTTGGCTTCCAAGATTAACTTTACAGATTTTTCGCAATCAAGTCGTCCGTCAATTTCCGCTCTAATCGATTTTTTTTGCTGTTCAGAAGAAATCTTAAAATCTTCAGCCTTTGACTTTTCGTCAAAGTTTTTTAATAGAAATTCTCGAAAGAAAATTTTCACGTCTAGCAGATGATGTAATTATGAGTGAGAAATATCTTATGAAGCGCCTTAAAACTATTTTCGTTCACTTACTCTTTGGCGAATTTCGCGTTCAGCCTCCAAATCATCTTGGAGGAGACGGATTTTATCCTGAAATGGTTGAAACACTTTTTAATTAATTTCCTTTTTTTTTCACATTAAATTTTTCACTTTTTTCTAAAAATTTCAATTGCTTATTTAAGAATTTTCTTCGTTTCTTTTGCACACCGCACATTTATTTCAATTACGAACTTTTTTCTTCTCTTTTGAACTTTTATCTCATTCATAATTTTCTTATTCCATTCGTCGATTGATTGATTGCTTACCTCCAATCTTGAGAGGGCACTCAAGTCAGCACTATATTCAATGCTGACATCGGCATTACCTCCAACACCGGATCGGTATGTATAGGTTTTTGTCGTTTTTGTAGCTGAGGACATTTTATCTTAAGTTTGTTTTTTTTTTTGTAAAAAAATCACTAAATTTTCACTGCAAATCCTTTTTTCACCGATTTTTTTATGCCACGAACGAGTGAAAATAAATTTACTCTGAAAAAATAATGTCGGGAGCCAAGGCTGGTGATCTACTGAATCGTCAGACCTCAGTCGTTCGAATGCTAAAACCGAAATGTGAATGTAAAACGTTCGCAACTGAAGAAAATCCGTTTTTCTTGGGAAATTTTTTGTGTGAAAGTGAAGAGTGTCTACACGACCATGGAGAGCTCCGAAGAAGAAACGATCGCGAAAAAAGAAAACAATTTTCCAATGAACGATCGTTGTGTTGGTGATTGTGGGAAAATAGGAAAATGCCTACATGTTGATGTTCGCCTCCACGCAGGTGGATTTATTTAAAATTAGGAAAGAAGTGTTAAAAGAAAAATAAGTTTCATACTCAAGATCTCGATGAGAAGAACTCATCGCTCCAACACATCAAAACGTGGAACGTTTTGTTTACGAAAATTGTTTAAAAATAGATTTGATGAAGCATCATAAACTCTAAGGTGTAACAAAGTATATAAAATGGACTTCTCCTTAACCTGTGGAGACGTCTTCGTTTATGTTTAGCGAAATTTTTTATGTCGAATGAAAAAAATTCGCGAATCTCGATTCTCCCCCGTGGACGATAAATTTCTGTTTTTATTAAAAGACACGAGTTCAAACACATCAAGCGACGATCTTAAAGTCTTTAGCCGATTAATTGTAAATAAAAGAAAGGAATTTTGTTATTTACAAAGCAATTGAGTCAATTTGACAATTTTAAAGAAATTCGTAAGCGGAAAGTCTTGGCGATGAGAATGAAAAATTTTCTGGAAAATTATTGTTGAGCTTTCAAAAATGTTTATTTACTTTGACTTTTATTGAATGGAAAACAAGTAACATCGATTTATTTTCAATTTAATTCCCAAAGGAGCCAACGAACAAATTACTTTTCACAAGTTGTACTAGACTCAATTTTCCGAGTTTCATTTTCAAATTTTCTTGATTTCGTTTTCATTTTCTTTTCATCCTCGAAAAAAGTTTTCTTCAAAATGTTTGAAGTTCTTAAATTTAAGAACTTTTAGAGTTTATTTGTTTGTGGATTTAGAAAACCCAAAAGTTTCCTTCTAACTTGACCCAAATAAATTTCAAGACTGGGCTGAGATATGAGCTTCCAGATTGTACATAAAAGCTCTTTACGAGTTAAAACTTTTCTTAAAGTTTGGTTCTCCGCAAACGATTTTATTAAATTTCTCTTGAGAACAATTGCGGCAATCGATGAAAGAAAATTTCAACCTTCGGTTCTTGCTTCTATTTCAAGAAAAGTTCTCGTGGACTTTAAACCGTCAAATCGTTCTAAGTTAGCGAATTTTTCTTATCTCCACTGATAGATCGATTCAAAACAAAACGACTTTTCTAAGTCGAAATTTATGCTCACGCTTTTCTTCGACTTTATTTTTAAAATTGTGTGCTGAGCTAATTCACTCTCTTTTCACAGAACCGACGGGATTGCTCGTGGAAGAAAAATTTGTAAAGTCAGTTGCTTGCGTGAAGTTGATCTAAAATCATCGTGAACTTCAATTTAAAAGAAAGAAAAAGTGGAAGAAAAAGCAAGAATTGGCCCAAGATTAAGTTTCGACACTAGAAAATGCATATCAAGGGAGATAATGTAATTGAAGTCAAATGGAAATCTTTAATGAGTTTGATTAGAAGTTTGAGATTGAGATAGAGTTCGTTGAATTAAGGATTTCAATTCCATTTGAAGTTTAGGTCAAAGTTGAAAAAGTCTAAAAATATTTTTCTTTTAATTAATTCAGTTGCGCAAATAACGTTTGATAACACTTGATCGCAATTGCTTATTTTAAGAAGTAAACCCGGAAAGAAAAGATTTATCTTTGAAAACGAAGACTTTCCTCGAGAGTTTTCACATTTTCCTCTCGACCCGAGACGAATCGTTTAACTCACGCGGCGTTGCCATTTTTTTGTCAAGTTTCTGAAACAAAATAAATTTCTCGGTCGAATATCAATGTTTGACGCTTTGCATCATGAATAAAAAGTCCTACGGAGAAACAAGCGTGACGATTGTTTGAGTATCGCAATTAAGTTCGAAACGAGAAGTGAAACCAAAATATTTAAAATTTTCGAAAAGAAAATCCTCTGAGAGACTTAAGCGAAAATAGCGAAAAATAATTCAGTTTGAGTGCGGATTGCCGAATGTTGAGATTAATATTTTCTCATCGCGAAGTGACGAGTTTGCCTCTTAGGACTAGAAACCGATCGATCGAAGTGCTTTTAATCTCTTATCTAAGAATCTAATTAATAAAGAAATCTCAAGGGATCTAAAGGAAATTTTGATTTTAAACCCAAAAGTAAAGTTCAAGCTCGTTCAACATTAATCAGTTATCGACGTCATTAATCAGATTCTTAACTGATTCATAATTTTTTCCTTAGAGAGAGAGAAAGGCGAAACGAAATCGCAGTGAAAATTGAAGAAAATCTGGCGATGATCTCTGGTGTGTGTGCGTCGAAATGTGTGGCGGAAAAATCTCTTTTGAGATGTAAAAACAATATAGCAAAGAGTAAAGACAAAGTCTCATGTGTGATGCGATATTTTTAGAGATGGAAAAAGAAATCTTTACATAGAAAAAAAACTCGTTTAAGAATTTTCTCATAGAGTGAAATAGAATTAGAGCAGAGATTAACGGTCGTGATTGCACCAGAGACTATCCCAAGTTAATGAACTTTCCCCGCGAATGCCGAAAGCGATCGAAATTATTTTTAATGTGCGGGCTTGAGTCGTGTAAACAGGATACGTTGATGATTTTCTTTTATTCTCTCCAGATTTCAGTTAGATAAACGAAGTTTTGTAAATTTATTACGATCAGACACGCGAAAAAAAAGTAATTTGCCGAGTTCTACTAACACATTTTAGAAGGAGAAAAACTTTGTTCAAAGCAAATTGATTTATGAATTCACTAAAGGACGCAACAAGTGTTTGATTCAGTTGTTCAAATCATGTCTTCATATCGAAGTTATGTAAGTTACGCTGTTCTCTGTAACTCAATGTTTGTAAATGATCCGAGTAATTATGAAGTTGTTGGAAAATCAAAGAGAAAACTTCTAGTGAATGAAAAGAGTGAAAAATAAATAAGAAAAGAAAGAAGAAAAAGAAGTTTTCGTGAGAAAACTGAGGAAATAAAAGAAAAACACTTTATGTGAAAATTTATTTAGGTCAAAACAAAAAGGCAAAAAAAAGTTTTTATGTGAAGCAGAAATCGGGAAACGAGAGTTTTGAACTGTTAGTCAGTGAATGGCCTTTCATGTTCGCTAAAATTTAAAATCTGCATCTGGTTTAGTTTTGTGGGTGGAGAACATTTAATTGCGAATCTTTTTAATTGAGTTAAATTCAAATTGAAGCTCTCGACTGGACTCGTCAATCCGCTTTTGTTATCTACGAATCAGAGTTCTATCAAACTTTAGCATGAGAACAATGAAAGCAGCTTAGAAAGAAAAAGTTTAGTTTTCGTGAAATTATTCAAGCACTGTCTTTGAAAAAGAATTGAGAAAGCTTTTTGAGTTCAGAACTTGAATATAAATTATTTCGATAATTCTGAACTCGTGTCTCTCGTTTGCCGGCGCCGATAAATTTTGACATTAATTCTCTAATTTGAACAATTCAATTTCATTTTCAATAATTTATGAGGATTTCGCGATCTAGTTAGAGCTGTAACTATTTTGTTTCTTGTAAATATTTGGCTTTTGTTTCACAAAATCTTTTTGTTATTTTGTTTTTTTGGGTATCGAAATAATTTTTTGAATTTTGCAGCGACCATGGAGCTCTAGTCAATCAAGCTACTCATCGTCAAGCAATTACAGGAGTCGCGTATGTAAAACTCGTCTAGACTAGAAAGAATTGGATCCTTAGTTTGATTTGGCGTAGCATTTGTCTCAAAATTTCTTTTAAAACTTTTTTATTTCAGCAAAGTTTCTGTCTCTTCGATTTTAATTTGTTCAATTTCTTTCTTGTAGTATGGTTCAGATGGGACAACTTCAGCAAGCACTTCAGCAGCTTCCAAGTTTAGCTCGATAACGCCATCATCCTATCGTCCGTCTTACTCTTCGACTTCTGGCACATATCGAGCATCACGAGCGCCTCCCATTTCATCAACAATTCCCAAAGTGACGCCAACATACACGAGAACTTACTCAAGTCTTGGAAAGCCAGCTGAAGAGGAAAGCAAATCAAAAAGTTACACGAGAACTTATACGACCTTAGGACGTGACAAGCCCAGCGAGGATGAGAAGGATAAGCCAAAAAGTTACACAAGGTCGTACACAACTCTGGGAAGGACGAAAGTGAGTGATGAGAAAGAGCCTGAGAAGAAAGAGCCATCGCCTCCAAAGCGAACCACATCACGATTTGGATCAACTAAAGATTTAACTACAGAGACAAGAAATCGCTTGACAAGTTCCTACACGCCAGCGAAAAAGGAAGAAAAGGGACCGCCAATAACTTTCAACACTCGCTACAAAGTAACTCCGACAACACGAGGTCGTTCAAGAGATCCGAGTCCCACAACTGATAACAGCACAAGCAGTCAACCACAAACCGCTTTGCAACGACTCACAGCAAAGCGAGAACTGTCAAGAGAACGAAGTCCATCAAATAAAACTATTTCAGCTGTAACGAGACTCACAGCAACCAGATCAAGAGATCCAAGTCCAGTTGCGACGAGTTACACCGACAGTGCATTAGATAAATATGGATCAAGTCGTTCGTACTCAAGCAGCACCTTGAGACCGAAACCCAAAACCAGTGAAGCATTAAAAGAGCCGACGAAATCAAGTTCAGGGACTGGTTTGAGTTACACTGATAGATTATCGACGAGGGAGAAGTCATACGATCAAAACTCAAGTCTCTCTAGGAGACCTTCAATCACATCATTAACATCAACTTTATCACGGTCAAGAGACCCGAGCCCGGTTGACAGTAAATATAATTCGTTGTCGTCATATCGCATTTCGAATGGAGCGGAAAAGTCGAGAGAGCCAAGTCCATCGATTACGTTGAGCAGAGCAAAGCTTCGAGAGTCGAGTCCAGTTTCAGCTTATCGCAGACCATCGAGAGAGCCAAGTCCATCAGAATCTCTGAGTAAATATGGATCAGGATCATCAGGATTCATGTCAGCAGCGACAAGCAAAACTTATGGCGGAAAAACGTCATTGTCGTCTTATTCAACTCCGAAAGCTCCCGACATTTCTGTTTCTTACATGTCGACAAGTGAAGCCAACACGAGACCGTCGAGAATCAGCTACATCAACAGACACTCACCGCAGAAGGATAAAGTCACGACTGCGTCACAGATTCCTCTGAGAAATGAGTCACCGAAAGCGCCAGTTCCTGTATCCGTGAAAACGCAAAAAGAAAGTGAATCAGAATCATCCGAAGAAGAAACGACTTCGTCCGAAGAAGATGAATCTGATGAGTCAGCTGAGAAAGCCGCACCTCCTGCGACTAAAATCATGATTCAAGTAACGACAATTACACGAAGTACGTCACCAACTCCGCCGAGTTCAAGTTCGTCGCGAATTCGTCGCAATGAGATCGCCAAGATGATTGAGAAAGTTCGACAGCGACCGCTTCAAGGTCCACCGACGTCAGATCAAAGCACACAATCAGATCGAATGGATGATTCGACAAGATATTCTCGATTCGGAAGTTTGGCTACGACAAGTCACGTGTCGTACAGTCCAAGTCCGACGAGTTATTCGTCGCGTTATAAATCAGATTTGAGTACTTCAAGATATACTCGCGAGTCAAGTGAAAATCCTTCAGTCGCAAGCACGGAAAAGTCAGAATCGAGTGAGAAGAGTTCTCAAAAATCCGACAAAGCAAATTTCTTGTTGCCCAACAGTGAGCCAACTACGAATAAGTCAAGCTCAAGTGTCAGCAGCAGCAGCAGAACAACAACAGCTTCGTCATCAACAAACGATTCACTCTCTTCAAGAATTTCAATCAGCAAAGAGAGAGCGAAGCTTTCCAGCTCAAAATCGAAAACATCGGAAAGCGAAAAATCTCTGCCACCTCAATCACCAACGAAAAGTGATTCGCCAAAAGTCACTCCAAAGGTTTCCAACAAAGATTTCAGAAAGTCAGCTTTGAACATGGGACCAACTGATCGAGTAAGAAGATCCAAGTCATCGTCGTCAGAAAACTCATCTCCGACTGTCGAGAAAACGCGTTTACAATTCCAACAATTGCTCAATGGCGCGAACAAGCCAGAAACAACAATTGAGAGATCATCGAGCGTTGAATCAGAAAGCAGCACCGAGAGCTTGGAAGTTGAATCGCAAATCGAGCAGAAACATCCGGAGCCGACAAAGGAGGAAATTATTTCTCACAAAATTGAAGAAGCGAAATCATTTTTATTGAAAACTTTGGGAAATCCTGCAGCGCACAGTTCAATGAAAAGTCCAAGTCCGTTGAGCGAGTTACACGAAGAAAGTTTAAGTCAAACATTAAACACTGAGCCACTCAATTCACAGCAAACAACGAGCAAAAGCTTGGGATTGGATTTCAGCAAGCTCGAAAAAGCTGTCTCGGGTGAACGAGCGTGGTGGATGGAAGATAGCAAGAGCGAGAGTCGTGGATCAACAAAGAACTGCTCCCCAGATAATCGTTCGAGTGAGAAATCAAACAACAACGGAACCGTCACTTTGCAAGAAGACGAAAGCAAGTTGACGAATGGTTTCTCCGAAATGACACTCAAGACGACCCAAGCCGACTCGAAGAAGTATTCTTGGCTAAATGGCAATCCAATTAATTTAAAGCTCGAAAGGGTCGCTTCTGGTGAAAAGGCTTGGTGGTGCAAGAGCCCAGAAAATAAAACGACATCAGACAATCAAACATTTGCTCAGAATGTTGACAATACGCGAAACAACAACATGTGGGAGCAAGAGACTCAAGCAGACATTTCCGAAATTCAACAAGATGATGAATATCCCGGAAGTAATTACCGCTTGAGTCCCATGCCGATTAAAGTTGAAGCTCCGCTAGGCGATAGAGCTGAGCCCGAAGGCTTAGAGTCGAACTTAATTGATAGAAAGTCGGATTACGATAACGCCAATGGCGGCAATTATCAGAAAGATAAATTGCAAGACTTTAACGCACGTCCCAGGCTGTTCATCTCGAGGCACACAAATATTGATGATTTATTAGGTAAAAGCTTGTAGATTACGACAACAAACAACCGACACTAAGGAAGATTTTTCTTAACAATTCAACAGGTGGCTCATCAGTATTCAAGCAAACTGCTTACGACTTTGAACTTATAACTCCCGACGCTGTTAAAATTCATGACTCGAACTCGCCTCCGAAGATTGTTAAAACTATAAAGAGGTAAGGAGAGAAAGAATTTAAAATGAATTAGATCGCGTTTGCTTTTTATGCTTAGCAAGAGATGGAGACTGTTTGTCTAAGTTGTAAGCGAGAGATTCTGCTGATTTATTGTGTTTGCTTTACATTTTGCAGTGTTGACAACGGAAATCACAACATGAATGGATCTAAACAAGTAAGTCTCGTTACTCGTTGTTAGTTTAAAAAGCGACGTATGCTCAGCAGCTTGAGCAAACAAGAAGAAAACTTTTTCTTTAATGAGACTTTTAATTTCGTGGGCTGGTTTCGGTCAGTTTATTATTTTATGAAAATCAGGACAAAAAAATTATCTTAAAAAGTTGCCAAGCGTCAACTGCCAAGTTTTCTATTAAAAACAGTCTTTCTAAGATGACTAACTGATCAAACTGTGAGCTCAGTGTGTGCATTCAACAAAAGATAGGCTCGACAAAATTATTTCGAGGAAATTTCTTCGAATCTCAGTCGCAACAAAACACAAACCGGGTCAGACACGGCAAAAAATAAATAACACGCTGTGCGTCAATAACGAAATAATATCAAAATATTCAGTTTCAAACATTAAACAAGAAGTTTCTACTCGTGAGATTGAAAACGTCACTCGACACTTTGGTTTGCTTAATTATTTCACGCATTTGCCCCAAAAAATTAATTAGCAACTCGTCTGAGTCAAACCGGCTGAGTCAGAGAATTTATTTTTAAAACATTTCATTCTCACTTTTCAATTATAAACATCCACGACTTTTAAATCTTCATCGTGTCACCTGTGGGAGCGCCAATTAATGTGCGATCGGATTGAAATTACACGACGAGACTTTCTTGTGCGAGACTTCAATCAAAAAGCCAGCAAAAGAATATTTCGTTGCGAGAGCGAATTTAAAATTCAGATTGAGACTGGACATTTAAATTCAGCTTGTTCAGGTCTCAACTCATTGAAACATTTCATCGCCTGTTGATGAATAAATAAAAGAGCGCTACAAGAAAATTCCGGCACGGATAAAAGCAAAGCACATTCAATTTCTTGTTTGAAATTGTTTTTCTTGCGACACTGCCCTCCGTGTGCCCGCATCCAAACAGCGAAGAGAAAGACAGAGAAACCTTGAAAGAAAACAAAACTCTCTGGTGAAGTCCAGAAGCAAACTAACTCCTGCAAGTAAATAAATCGAAATCAACAAGCAAATCAGACAATGAGCATTGCAGTTCTACATTGTAATTGATTGTGCTGATGTTGAATGGAGCGCGAATGCAATCAAAGTCGAATTAAAGGATTACTTAGTATCCCTTCCATAATTTATGTCTGTCGATGGATTTGTTCGTGTGCAATGAATTGAAATTTAATTCGCTGAAAGCGCTTTTTGATACTTTGACAAGATCGTTTAGTTTACGAGAACTAAATCGAATAATTAGCATAAGAAAATCTTTAAGCTGATCAGAAACTTTCCTCGAACACAAACTTCAAACTTCGAGAACTATGCTCAAGACTCTTTCTCTCTCTCAAGTGTTAGTGTTTCACTTCGAAATTTTTCTTTGCACATTTCGTTGCACAAACCTCTAATACATGCAAAAGTCTAATTCACACAGCTGAAGTTTGAGCTTTAAGAATTTTGAAAAACTTCTTCTTCGTTCCGAGTTTTTTTACGAGTCGATGTCGAGTGAATTTCTCAAGGTATTACTTTAGAGTCAGTTGCTCTCGAGCGGTCGTTCATGCTGTTGTTTCAACTTCGCTGATTTCTCTGCCTTTACTTCCTACCCACGCCGATGGTGGAAAGAAAACAAAGAGAATAAAAAATCTTAAATAGCAGTTTGTACATTCGGGAGAAAAAAAAATTATTAGATTCATAGTTGACTTTGTTAAAATAAATCGATCGACTCATTTGCCGAAGATTTAATCGCTCATTGTTATTTCACCGCGATCAGATATCCATCACAAAAGAGAGAAGAATTGAATGTGAACAGTTAAAAACACAAAAAAAAAGTCTTTATGACGAAGAACGGTTTGAACGCAACTTTTTTTTTTATCAATGAACGAATAATTCAATCTCCAATCGGCCACGTGCGAGTGGATGTATTTCGCCAGTGTCTGAGTTCTCACATGTAACAGGTTTTGTTGTGTGTCTCGCTTTAAACTGAACACTGAAACAAAACAATAAAAAAAAAGTTTTGCAAAGCATGAAAATCGATTTTCGAGCAATATTAGTCTTGTCAGAAAATTGCTCGAATTGAACGTTCTTTAAGTTTGTTCTTGACGTTTTCAACCGAAAGTGAACAGCAAATTTGTGTCTTCCGTCATTTGTTCGCTTTCTGTGTCATTTGGTAGCAGTGCTCGGACATAACACTTGATTGAACTCGAAAATTGCCCTAAGTGAACAGCTGTTGAAAGTTCGTCGTCGCAGCATCTGCGGAAAAGAAGTTGAGTGCAACGAATAAAAAATTGAAATGAGTGGCGAGTTGATTGCATTGCGTGTTCAGTATCTGGTGGACGTGGATCCATTCAGCAGCTTGAGTTCATATCCAGTTCCGTCAAGGGCGCCGATCCATTCTTTCCTTCTAACTGTGCCACTTGCAAACCAACTCGGAGCATTATTGAAATCATTGGGCGCTCCGCAAAGGGTAAGAGTGAACTTTCAAATGATTTTACGACTCGTTGCATTTGCTGGTCGAGAAAGATTATCTCTCGTATCTAAAAATAAACTTGTCGCAGGCTTGGCTGCTTCGATATTGATTTCTCTCCCACATCATAATTAGGTTAAGACCAATTATGACGAAAATATCATTGCTATTGTCAAACGCGGGCTTGCGCCTTCAATTTTACAACGAGACTGGAGTCGGTTCTATTCTAAACCCTCTCTCTCTCAATTGATTGAATTGCTAAGACTCTTATAAGTACATGCAGATCTTACCCAAAAGACATTCCCACCAATGTTTATATTTTGTCTCGCATTAGCAAGCTCCGGGTAGCTTAAACCGACAGAAAAAACGAAGCGAATTTGCATATTTCGTATTGAAAGCCGGGAAATCCTCTTTATGAAATCTATTTATACAAAGCGAGTATGAGGGGAAACTCATGAAGTGAAAACACGAGATGAAAATAAACGCAGCAGCTTTGAAGGAGAATTTTTTTTGATGTGAAGAAATAAAAAGTCTCAACCGCACGTTTATCTTCAAGATTCTCAAACTGTTTGTTGTGAAATTCGCTTGCAGCAATCTTTAGATTTGTTTGCCTTTGTTTCTAACTCTTTCGCTTTTAATTCTCTCGTGAACTTCTAGATTGATGATGCTGCGATTCAAGTCTATCGAGATGGCGATCTGGGCGCATATCTTGACCTGGAATCGTCTCTTGCAGAACAGTCTGATGACATCGAGGGACTTAACGCTTGGTAATATCACTTTAAAATAGTTTAAACAAACAACAAGAGTCGTCTTCGTCTTTCTGGTCAAACAATAAACTTCATCATGAACTGTAAAGATAATTTATGCAACTGAATGTTCATGAACTTTTTTCTCTATTTCTCTCATTTGCTATTGACGAAGACATCAAACGAGGTCTTCGACTGAATTTGTTCCAATTTGGATCAGCTGAGCTTGATGATAATGAAACTTTGGCCAATGACACTTGGTCGAGAACTCTTGTTCTCATTTCGTGACTGATCTCGGTTATGTCTTTTCTGATTCAGCAAATTGAAATCGCAGTTTGTTTTCTAATTTTCAAGAGAGAGATCAATTCATTCACGAAGGCAGAACACGCTTTGTGTATCAGTGTCGAAAAGCAAAATTAGAACAGTCATCATCGAGGTGAAGATGCAAGTTTTAAGAAAGCAAGCAAAGCGAAGAACCTTCTTTGAACATCATAAAAAAAAGTCGAAGATTCTGCAACGGAAAGCCTCATAACTTTAATTTTTTTTTTCTTCCTCTTTTGTTCTCTTCTTCATGTTTCAGTCGTAAAAATGCTCTCGTTGTTCGTACCCAACTCAGTGTAAGAGTTCATTCGATAATCGGTAAGAAGAAATAATTTATTTTAAACCATTGCAATTATGATTTGTCATACTAACACTCAGATTATAGAACTAAGCTTACACTTGAATAATTTTCACAACTCAAGCAGAACAAGCGACTTTAGTAAATTGCAAATGTTGATAAGGAAACGTCATCTTGACCAATTCGTTGAGGTTTCGATTTAATATTTGCAATGAGAGATGAAGTTGAATTATATTCGGTTTGTTTCTGATGTTTGATAAGAGAAAATATTATGCAAAGGCCATAAACAAACTACGAGAGCCATTACAATCTTAAGATTGGTTTTCATGAGAGGTTTCCACAAATTTCGTCTTAAGAGCTAGATGAGTTATCTCTTGAGATCTCAACGTTATTAACGAACGTCTCCGAGAGCAAGTAATCACATAAGAAAATATTTTCATGCCATTCATCAACAGCTTAGCATCGAAGAAGAATTATGTGCGATTACGAAATGTTGCGGGCTTTCAACGGATGCTGAGATGAGTGGTTTGCTTATGCTCAATCCATTTCAAGATATTATCATTTTCATAATTGAGTTCTGAGCTGACGAAATGAAACTTTTCTTATGAAAAATTAATTTCTTTGTTGTTCGCGAAGAAGAGAAAAAAGTTTTCTCGTTCAAGTCAATTTCAAGAGGATCAACCTAAAAAAAAGAAACGAACAAAACAGATCTTCCAATTTATTCTAAGCGAAATATTTCGAAACAGCGACAGCTTTTTATGATTTTGATAGATTACAGACTAAACCGAATAAATTTTATCATCAATTCTCTCACCACATCCCCAGCGAAGCCAGGTGTTCATGTTTGCCATTAGAGAATTGAAAATATGACAGTTTTGAAAATTAACAGAGCTGTTCATGAAGTGTTTCAATTAATCAGCGTGATGCTCTTTCATCCAGATTTTCTGTTAATTCAATGAAAAGTGACTAGTTGACATGAACAGCAGGAACACTCAGTTTACATTCGTTGCACAAAGCCTAATGATCATGATGATTTATTGCATTTTATATTATTTGAAAGATAAACTGTTAACCTCGGACGGACGAGAACTTCGCAGAGCTTTATTCTCACTGAAGCAAATTTTCCAAGAAGACAAAGATCTCGTTCATGGATTCGTTGCACTTGGGGGATTGAATTGCCTTGTACAAATTGGCAATGAAGCAGACCAAAACTATCAGAATTACATTCTCCGAGCATTGGGACAGGTAAATATTCTCCTCAAGCAAATATTTAAATCAAATCATTTGACAAACACAACTTTGCCTCCTCTTCTTAAATTTATTCAGGTGATGCTCTACGTCGATGGAATGAATGGCGTAATGAACAATACGCAGACCATTCAATGGCTGTACACTTTAATCGCATCAAAGTACCGACTAGTTGTGAAGACTGCCCTGAAGCTCCTTCTCGTGTTTGTCGAGTATTGTGAAAACAATTGCTATCTGTTGGTCAATGCAATCAGAACTGTAGATAACTCTCGGGGAACTCTGCCATGGACAAACATTATGAAGTACGTTCTCCTCTCGCTTCCGATTATATTTGCCAAACTAAAATCTAAATATCCAAGCTGCTACGTCACAAACATTTGAACTCTCTCTCTCCTTTGAAATTCTCTGATTCGAAATCTGTTCCCAGATATACATTTGATTGAAAATTCGACTTCACATGATTCATCGGTTTTTATTGAATTCGCTTTTCCATCTGCAAGTACAAATTTTCTTGTTTTCAAACCGAAGCCAGTTTTTTCGGAATAAATTTCGGATTCAGAGGAGCTTAAAGGAGCAGAAAAAGAAGAAAAAGAAATATTTTTCATTCGCCCTCGCTTCAGCTATTGATAAAAATCTCGTTTTTCCCACAGACTTTTGCGAGATTACGAAAACGCTGATACGGAGCTCTTGATATACGCAGCGTCATTAATCAATAAAACGTTATCAGGCCTCAATGATCAAGATAGTTTCTATGACGAGACTGACTATTTAGAAGAACAGGGAATGGAGAGTATAATTCAACGATACATGTCACGAGCTGACACTGATTTAGATTTATTGGACCAATTTCAACTTTACGATGCGGCCCTGCGTTTCGAAGATGGTGTCTCCGATGATATTATTCATTATCCTGATAATGTGATGAGGAAAACCTTGAGATATTGTTCGAGCGAGACAGTTGAGAAGAGGAAGTCACGACGTCAGAGCACAACCGCTCCCCCGCCAATTCCGCCGCCTTTGCCTTCTTATCAAATCATCCCTCCCATCGTGCCACCGTTGCCTTTGAGTTACATGCTCAAGCAGAATCATCAGAATGCAGAAAATGATTCCTCGAGCTCTGGAGGCGATCTGAATGGCTTCAATGACTGTAAGGTTCGAGAGGGCGGAGCAGGTGTGACTCCTGGACTTCGACGACGTCGTGAACGAGCCGAACGGCAGAAAAGTTTCCAAAGAGAGCAAGAAAGCTTTGCTAACGGCCTAAAGCAAAAAGAGGATAACAATGATGATGGTGAGTAATGGTTTCGCTTTGTTTTTCGTGTAGAAATCGACATGTCATGGCTTCACTGACATTATTTTAGTGTTTTCACTCTCAGACCGTTAATCCCTTTTTTCGTTCTTTGAACTTTGCTGCTAATTAATTGTGTGTGTTGCAGGAGGAAAAAGGATCGAAGAAAGAATCGAGAATCATCAACAGTTCATAATAAGTTCATCTTTGTGTAGTAGTGACGATAAATCTAACCGAAAAAGCTCATTGAACAATAATAATAAAAGTGATTTTCATGAAGTGACTAATAATGCTGTCATTTATCATCATAACTCGGCAAACTCATTCAATCAGAAAGTTCTGCCAAATCAGCTACTTGAGCGACTAGCGAAAGAATCCATTGAACATAGAAACAATAAAAACATTATTGCGAATCATGAAGCAGATGTAAACGACAAGCATCATCATCAAAAGAACTTCAAAGATATCATTAAGCTTAAAAACATTTTTAATGCGAAGCGATTCATCATCACAAACTCGACGGAGAACTTAAACAACTTCCGAAACATAAAATTACGAATTGAGAAATCTCAGGATGGTGTTGACGAGACAGATGAATGTTTAACACGAACACGCTACAAGCTCATTGAGCCAAATGGAAACGAGAATGCGACCCAGGATGAGTCTTCAAACCTTGCTTTTGAAAGCAATCCTTTCAACACGAATGCTAACGGGTGTTTGAAATCTCATCGAGGAGACCGACGGAAGAGCTTTCAGAAAGCCTATTCAACTCGTGAGAGCTCTAACGATGTTAGCGCCATTAAAATTAAATATGTCTCACAGCAAATTCGTGGTTTGACGGATGGGTGCGTGAATTCTAATAGTCATGCCACAGTCGAAAACTGTTTGCGTAACCTCGCTGGTGTGCATGAAAAGTCCTCGGTCATCACTAACACTTACAGCATTCCTAACATAATGATAAATGGAAATGTCACTGACTTGACTGATCAAACCGCCGGTGAAGCGTTTGGAACTTCTACGGGTAAGTGTCTTGCTTCGTGTTTGACTTTGGCCTATGTAACTTAACAAAAAAAAAGTCGCTCCCAAGTCGATTTGCTTCTTGTCGCCAAAATCATTAAACAAAATCATGAAGAACATTAAACATTTTTTCTTATCTGATTCCAATTTTTTTAATTGAAATTATTTTTCGTTCAGATATAGAGAACGATGACGCAAAAGTTCTGTTGCATTTGAAACGCGAGCAAACCGTCAAAGACTTGACCCAAAAGCTAAGCAATTTACCATTGAGCCCTCAAGAAGAGAAACCAAACCGTGTCGGCGATTTGTCGGGATTGATATCGAAAGCCAAAGAAGAATTAGCGAAGAGCAAAAGCAAAGGCGATGTAAAGACATCGATTGAGAATGAATTGAAGAAGCCAGAGACAAAGAAATCTGAGATTGAAATGCATTGGGAGGAGCTGATAAAGAATATGGATCGTGATTTGACGCTCTGCGATTTAGACTTCAGAGATTTAACCGAGGAGGATGAAATAAACGTCTTAATGCCACGGGGACTCATTGGATCGTCTATTCCGCCGCCGCCTCCTCCAAATGGAATGATGCAAAATGGTCCGCCACCCCCGATAAGGCTTCCGCCAACTCAAACGAATGGCGACTCAAACAGAAAAACTTCCAACGAAGATTTAAACAAGAAAACTAAGAAGACGGTAAGCTGATGAAATGTTGCGAAATGAAATTGAAAATCTTGATTGCGATGGAGATCTTTACAGGTGAAATTGTTCTGGAAGGAAGTCCGTGAAGACATGATTCCATCAACAGTCGAGCGAACAATTTGGGATGAGTTGCCCACGGCAAACGTTGACACGACAAAACTCGAGCATTTGTTTGAATCTCGAGCCAAGGACATGCTGACGAAGGTTCGTAGTCATTTCTCAAGTTGCGTAATAAGACATTAAAGGTTCTTATCTTGAGCATTTTCGCAAGCTTTTATTTGCTTCGTTTAATGTCTTGTTTAATTTTTCAAGAGCGAGAGAGGGTTACTTCCTAAACCCTAAAAAAAGTTTGAATTTTTTATCGTCATCTCTCCTCTTTGTCGAGGCTAAAGAGAAAATATTTGCTCGTTAACAAAGATTAGAGGATGGTCACTCTTTTTTTTGTGTCTCACTTCCCTCACTTCACTGGAGGGCAATTATCGAAAAATATTTGTCATGTCTCAGTAAATGATTTTAATCTTCAATTTATGGACTTTTCCTCCTTTCATTTCATTATTCAACACGAATTAAATCTGAACATGATAATCCTCAAAATAATGGCTTCTGTCTAAACAAAACTCGCTGCTGTGTTGTTGAACTGTTTTCCGCTTCTGCAGGAGGTGAGTGGCTCTTTTTCATGCTGCGCGAGCAAGCAACGCCATTTCTAATTAAAGCTTTCGCTTTAAAGCTTTGGCTCTTGTTTGGCAATATCGCGAAGCGCTTTTTCTAGAACAAACGACGACGAGTCATAAAAAATTCTCTTTTTAAATAGAAACAACAAGAACTTAACAAAAGCAAGGAAATAATCGTTCTCGATCATAAACGTTCAAATGCTATCAACATTGCAATGACGAAGCTTCCACCGCCTCGAGCCATCAAAGCAGCGATTTTGAAAATGGATTCAACGGTTGTAACTCGAGAGGGAATTGAAAAGCTATTGAACATGCTGCCAACTGATGAGGAGCGTGGCAAAATTCTGGAAGCTCAAATGCAATATGGAAATGAATTGCCACTCGGGAGTGCTGAACAATTTCTACTCACGCTATCATCCATTAGCGAATTGACAGCTCGCTTGCAGTTATGGGCATTTAGACTCGACTTTGAGAATATTGAAAAGGAAATCGCGGAGCCACTAATGGATTTAAAGCAAGGAGTTGAACTCTTGAAAGCGAATCTCACGTTCAAATGCATTCTCTCGCATTTGTTAACAGTTGGTTGCTTCTTGAATGGCCAACCAGTCAAAGGTTTTCAAATTGAATATCTCTCAAAGGTTCCTGAAGTCAAAGACACAGTTCACAAGCACTCGTTGCTTCATCATCTCTGTCATTGGGTTATGGAATCATCTCCGAACACAACTGATTTGTATTCAGAGATCGGGCCAATCACTCGAGCTTCGAAAGCAGATTTCAATGAGCTTGCGGTGAATATTAAGTACTTAGAGACTGAGTGCAAAGCGTCGTGGGATCGACTGAAATTAATAAGCAAACACGATACATCACAACAGTTGAAACAGAAGCTTATTGACTTTCTCGCTGACTGTGCCGAACGAATAATCATTCTTGAAATTGTGCACAGACGTGTTATCAATCGCTACAATAAATTTCTTTTGTGGCTCGGCGCTCCACCCCATCGCATTACTGAAACCCGACCCAACGAGTTTTGCCGCATTTTGTCGGAGTTTGCTTTGGAATACCGCACCACGCGCGAGCGAGTTCATCAACAAATTGAAAAGAAGACGAATCATCGCGAGAGAAACAAAACTCGCGGAAAACTCATTGTTGATGTCGGAAAATTCAAAACTGGAGGTTCAACTAACGTTGTCAGCAAGGAAGAGAAGAAAGATGCTGAGCTAAGGTGAGATTTCAATTTCTCTCGCATTCATACGAAAATAAAGGTTTTATGTTTCAATTTAGACAATTGCTTGGAAGCGCCGACATTCAAGATCCCGAAATGAATGGAACATTTACATTTAGACGTAGGACTCGACCTGACATTCGCTCTCCGAGCATCATTTCCAATCGAGATGACTCAAACTTGACTGATGGAGACGATGAAATATTGGAGTCCCTTGTCAAAGCAACAAAACAAACGACGCCTCGCCCTGTTCAAAGAGAACGAAAGCGAACACGTCACGCCGATAGAAAATCATGTGAGTTGCGAAAAAAATTCTTCGAAACGACATAAAATTAATTTTATGGTTCATAAACAAATCGGTGATTGGATTTTTTATAGTTAAAAGATCAAGAACACGAGAAGGTTTTGCGGCACAAAGGTCTCCGTCTCCCGTTTAGGTCTAAGCTGTAGGAAAAAACAGTTTTATTACGAAATGTATTTTTGTTTTTGCTTTTTCCCAATCATAAAACTAACTCTTTAATACATTAAATCAAAGCAAAACAAAATATTTTAACCAATTTCCTGACCAATTGATGTTTGTTGTGTGCTTTTAAAAATGAAACCGCTTTCCGACCTTTAAACAAACCGAAAGAGAAATATTTTTGTTTCTCTTTTTTTACGCATCGTGTGAAGCTTTAAAACAATAAAGCAATATCCTCGATGATGATTTTCTGATATGTTATTCATTATTTCAGTACGTCGCACTCTGAAAAATGGCTTAACTGATGAGGAAAAGCATCGGATTCAGCAATCAATTATTGGATGCTGAGGTTATTCAATGGAGAGGAGGAATGCAAAGCTCTCATCTGCAGGAATCTCTGAATCACTCTGGACACTTTTTTGCGATTTCTGTTTTCATTTCAATTTTATTTCAATGTAGATACAGATCCGACATTTGAATGAGACTCTCAACGTTTATTCTATCGAAAGGAATTTTATTTCACGATTACGCTAACATTTCTCTTTTGTTTTTCTTTTGGTCAAAAAAAAATGTTTTTTAAAAGAATTAAAATATCGAGAAACATTCAAGGAATGTAAAGTCAAATTTCAGTGCTAAGTAGACCGACAACGATTGTGATACGAATAAAATGAGCAAGGGCTTCGAATGATGAGAATTTTTTTGGATTTTCCAAATGTCAAGAAAGTGATTGATTTGTTGAAAAAGAAAAATTTGTAGAAATCATTAAATTTTGAGTGAATTTTTGGAATAAAAAAAAACTTAACTAGAAATGAAAAGTCTTTTGAAAAACGAATCTTGATCTCAATTTAATTGAATTTTCCGCGACGCTTCGTTCGAAAGTGAAAAGTGTAATTCGAGTGAGAGAAATATTGTTAACAACGTAGTCGCTTATGTCAACTCATTATAAAGCTTCATGCTCTAGTAATTCTCAAGCTCTACACTATCGCGTCTCTCGCGAGAATCAGTGAGATTGCTTTTACAGATTTTTGTTTACAGATACTAATGTCATCAAGCTCTGCAGGATGCAAGGAAGCGAATATTGCAAACTAAGTAATTAAATTCCCTTGAGAAATCAAAGGAGAAGAGCCAAACTTTTTTCCCTTTCCCTCTACTTCCACTCAAAGCAATCGAGTAAATTTGTAATCATCAAAAAAAAATTGTTTCCGCTCAAGAAAAATGCTTCAATTTCGTTCCGGAATGCTCGAAGACTCTCAATTCTAGGTTATCATATGAAGAAGATCTCAACATCACGTTTCAAGTGATTGTCACATCTTGTCCCCCTAAACATCTTTCGAAGAAAAAAAGCTTTCGACCTTTTCCATGTCTTTTCACTCCGCTCAACTGCTCCGAGTGTGTTGCTGCCATAAAAACGTTTTGAAAAGCGCTATTTGATGTCTAAATTTTCACGAACGTGAACGAAAATTCTGATTCGGGAATAAAAAAGTGTCGCAGTTTTGATTAACATTTAAAAAAGTGATCACAAACGCAAACAGAAACATCGCATGAATTTTTTCGAAAGCCATTGCATGTGACAATAAAAATCATCAGACACAGAAGAGAGAAAAAAAAAGAAAAAGCGGAGGAAAATAAAAGCGACGATTATAAATTCAAAGCGAAAAAACCATTGAAAATTATTCTTTTGCAGTCAGTGGTGCTATCAACACGTGTAGACAGTTTGGCTTAACAGTGGAAAGGAAAAATAATTTATTCATAATATTTCGTTGAGAGGAAGCTTTAAAAAAACGAGGAAAAAAAATCAGAAAATGTGGTCGAGAGCTTTTATTCTTATCAACACATTAATTCTATCGAACTGCCAAATTCCGGGATTGTCGAGCATGTTTCAAAGTCTGAGTAGTTCATTGAGCAGCCGCAACACAAGAGACAGTCGATGTGAGCCATCAATCAACTTCAGAATCATTATAAGAAATCTTGGATGAGTGAGAGAAGTAAATGGAACAGTGAATGGGATGTGATGTGAATGATTTGTCTCTAATGCAAGAAGAGATGATGAGATAACAAATGTGGAGTCGCTCAGGCTTCTGCTCTATCAAAAAAAATCATTCGCAAAATTAATCAGTTGATCGCATTAGACGAAAAGCGATTTGTATTATTTGAGCCTTTATTTTATTACTCTCAGAAAGAACTGAAACTTTCGATTTAAATTTAACGCTTCGAAATTTCACAGACGAGGACGCTTTCCGTTCCACGTTCGCACATTTTAACGAAGCTTCAGGAACAAAAGTTAATAATTCATGAAGATAGCATATGGAACGAATCTCATCGCTATACATTCAACTCCGCTTTTAGAATCACATTCGAAGTTTCATAACTTAATTTGTAGAAGTTGAAATTATATAGAGAACAACTAAAATTGAGTTTTGGGCTTGCTATCTATTTCGTAATTCGTCGCTCGCTCTGAATTCAGTTCTCGGTCAAAAAATGACCTCCGACAGAGGCCAATTCCATTTTCGACGACGATACATGTTCGTTGTTAATCTGATTTGCAAAGAGCTGTGATATCAAAGACCGCACAACGGAAAACGCTTTTTTGTTGAAGAGGGAAAAAGGGAAAACTAGGAAATCCGTAAAATCACGAAACCAAAAAAGAAAGTAAATTTACTTTGCGTGGAAAAAGTCGTTCACGTCTTTCATTGTTTGAGATTATGATTGTTTACTATTGAATCCTGCTTAGGGTTGCGGAAATGTTTGTGAAAGCGTCGCAGTTTCAGTTTCTAGCGAACAACAATGCGAAAGCTTTTTGCTCATGCCGTGAGAGAAGAGAAAAGTGTGAACGCAGTCGAGTGTTGAGCGCACACTCCATTATCATCATTGCGGAATTATGTATCATATCAGAGTTAATTATTAAGGTTTCGCAATTCTTTCGCAGTTCTGCCTCTTGTCACTTTAGTTAAATGGAATGCGGGAAGTTGCAGTGCGCCCAGTGGCGAAACGGGAAACTGCTTACATGCCAACGAGTGTCAAAGTATTTTTCCTCATATTTCTGTGTTTGTGCAATCAATTAAAACTTTCCCCATTTCAGTTCGTGGTGGTATCTCGGCTGGGCAGTGTGCAGGCGGTAAAATTATTATTCTCTAAATTCTCTTTCGAGGAAAACACTTCAAGTTCATTTTATTTTATCATCCAAAAATAGGCTACGGAATCTGCTGTGTCTTCATGGGTAATAACAAACATTTAAAGCTCGACAACAACATTTTTGTTTATATTCTCGTTAACATTCATCAGCAAGCTGCGGAGGCGTAGCTCGAGAGAATGGAACATATTTCGTAAATCCAAACCATCCGGAAACTACTGGTAGGCGTCGGAAAGAGATAAAGATTTTTTAAAAACTTGTTGAGAGCTTGTAAATTGCCTTACTCAAATTATTCTCCTCGAAACAGACGGAACCGGCAGTTGTCAACTTACGATTCTTAAATTGCATCCTGAAATTTGTCAGATTCGTTTGGACTTTGAGCAATTTGCATTTGCGGGTGAGCTAGTGAAAAGTCAGAAGTTCAAGGAAAATATTTTTTTATTCTCTCTTTTGCTTCTCAGGGCCGGATATTCAAAACCACATTTGCAATTCAGATCAATTCCTCGTATCGGGAGGTTCTATAGTTCCCGTTCTATGCGGCACTTCGAATGGCGACCATTGTATAAATCAACTCTCTCTTATGAATTATTGATTTAAACGATTTATTTGTCTCTCGTAATTTTCAGTGTACATCGATGCAGGGCTCGGCCAGTCGAAGTATGTTATCATCATTTTTTGTATTTGAACAATTAAAACTTTCCCCTTTCAGTCCAATTATTTTAACAGCATTGACTTCCGGACCGAAGTTCCCTCGAAGCTGGCGCATTCGAATTTCGCAAATTCATTGCGGAAGTATTTACAAAGCTGATCAAGGATGTTTGCAATATTTCACCGGCGTCAGTGGCCGCGTTAGAAGCTTTAATTTCGATGCCAGTTCGGGACGGCAGCTTTCTAACCAAGACTACAGCATTTGCTTGAGAACCGAGAGAAACTTTTGCTCTGTTCAATACACGATTTGTCCTGACCCCTCTGGGTCTAATCGAAGCCGCTCCTTTACCCTATCCGGAAACAGCAATACTGGTTAGTCAAATGAAACTTGTAATTTCCAAACATGATAAATAAATTATCTCACGTTTCGTTCATTTGCAGCTGTTATGGCGATGGTCGGAGGTGAAATCCAATTGCCGAATGTGCTTATAAATCAATAACAATAAAGTTCCATTTCCTCTCCATTTCTATCTCAGGCGGAACACAAGGTCAACCGAATTCATGTCCAAATGATTGGCTGATGATTCCTTGCGCGAAAGTTGCTGGTAAGGTTTTTTTTATGCTGCTCACGTTATGTCCAGAAAATTGTTTTCAACTTGACATATTAAGCTCCGAGCGTCATGAATGATTTATCGAGTTTTCATCAACTTTTTCCTTTACTTCCCACGATTAATTAGATCGCGTGCCATCGACTATGCAATGTGAAGACAAGATATGCGGTAGGAAGAATCAAAGTTGCGATCAACAAAACTTTTCCCACTTTAATATTTCATTTGTTCACTTAGGAGGAGCTTTCAATGCTGAAGTGTCAGCTGTCGATCGAACAGTTTCCAGTAACATTCGACCCTTCCGCTTAGCCTTCCACACTGACTCCGTTGAAGCACCTAACGACGTTGACAACCGGGGATTCTGCTTGGATTATATTCAACAACCCTGCACGAATGGCTAAGCAAAGTCTTCAGTTACTTAGCTCTCCATTAAGAAGTTTACATTGAAACAAAAAGTTGAATAAACATTTTTAGTTTTATTGGACAGTCAACAATTTATTATTAATATTTTATTTCAAACATGAGGAAGTGGCTTTGGACTGGTGTGTTCATCATAAGAATTATGTTTGGTTTCAATAAAACAGTTTCATTAACGACGGTTCAAGAACTCTTTAGAAATGTCAAGAGAGAAAAAGCTTTTTGAAAGTTAATCATCAATCTATGTATATCGGAACAATAAAAAGAGTTTCAAGAGTCGAAGGTTAACGTAGCTCAAGAGAAGGTGGAGGAGAAAGGGGCACAAAGATTTGCTCTAACGCTTTCATGTCAAGCGTTCAATTAAAAATTGTTTACGTCATCTGTCGTACACGAATGTTTAAATTTAATCGATTAAATGTTAGGAGAGGAATTTTCAAGAGGCACCAGTTTGATATTAAACGGGAAAACTTGTTACCCAAATATAATTTTGCGATAGCAACATTTAAAATTTTTCTCTAATAATTGTCATCTAACGATTTTTTAATTTTCTTCTTTGTTAACCATAAATCAACTTCACGGCATTTGACTATCTAACCACCAATTATTTAATTCGGCCCTGCGCGTTATGAAAACATTAAAAAATTCTTATTTACGTCGAAATAGCTTTTTGGTCTTTTCGGCCATAAAAATATTTATATTGAGTTTTTCATTGTTGTTTTCCTGTGGTTTATGTTGGATTTTCATCAGTTTTGAGTTTAATGTTTTTGTGTGTTCAATCTCGCACAACAGGACGATGAAACTCATGTTGTGATTAAAATTTTTTGGCCATGACTACGTTCTTTAAATGAAAGAATACTTTTGGTTAAATATATTTGAAATCTGTTCTGTAGTGTCCACATGAACTGATGCGACATTGCTCGATGCGACATTTCTCGTGACATTAAATTTTATAAGCCAATTATTTCTTGTTCAGGCCTGAACTCATGCCGTTCAGTTGAATCTGCAGCTTTGAGTGATTATCAATGATTACCAATAAGAACACACGATTCGATTTGCTTTGAATTGTTACGCTCAAACAGAACTTAATTGAAGGGATTTTGATCTAAGCCTTTCGTATACATGAAAGTGTTTGTTGTCGTAAGAGACTGTAGAATAAAATAAATTACTTTTCTTAATCAGGATCCTCTGAATCGTCTTCTCTATGTTTTTTGGATACTTGGTCAATAGTTTGTATTAGGTCAATGACTGTTTTCATCATCAACGGCGCCGCGGATTATTCAGATTTGTCCGCCTTCTTCATGAAGAACGTGAGAAAGTCGATTGGCAGAGGGAACACGATTGTTGAATTCTTTTCCGCCGAAATCGTATTCAGAGTCTAAATTGAATGAGATTTTAAAAGATAAAATCGTTGTGCCACTAATTAATGTTCTACCTGAAGATATCTGAGTTGAAGAGCAGCTGGCGAGTCCCCAATAATCTCCGAGGCTTCTCTCAACGCTCGAGATGCTTTTTGTTCACCTATGTTTGAAATGAAGGAAGAGTTTTATGCCTTAATATAATTTTGGGCGTTGTATAACAACCTTCCGAAGCGATGATTTTGGCTCGAGCTTCACGAGACGCTTCCGCCTATTCAAAAATAAATCACGGATTTCGAGGAAATTGAAAATCAATACAGAAATTTCTCTTACTTCGGCAGCCATCGCTCTCTGCAATTGTACAGGTAGTCGGACGTCTTTACTGCATAGAAAATTATCGGAGGGGGATGTAAGAAGGGAATGTCTCATTAGAATAAAGTTTTATGTAAGCAAGTCTCGTGAGCAATGATTTTAAAATTTATTCTTAAAGCGAGAAAGCTCCTTACACTTCAACACGTTCAACTTTAATTCCCCATGCTTCTGTTGCCTCATCTAGCACTGTCTATTGAAATAATAAATGTATTTACATTTTCGACACGAGCAGTAATTGCTTCAAATTCTCCTGGCTTTTCCCTTTTTCCTACCTGCATGCTTCCGGAGATTGTCATTCGCTCGCTGAGAATCTCGTGTAATTGTCGGGTGCCCATCGTATTGCGGAGAGTGGTTTGCGCTAGTAACCGTGTCGATTGATGAGCGTTCTCGACATTTGCAACGGAAACCGTGGCGTTAGAGACGCGATAGTAAACGACAGCATCCACTGAGACTGTAACGCTGTCCTTAGTTAGAACCTGATGTGTGGAAAGTAAAGAATTAATCTTCATTCGACAGGAAATAAATTCATCGTTGGTTGGTTTCGATACTTAATTCTTGTGGTGGAACGTCGTAGGTTCGTGTTCGCAAATCGACGCGAGCGTAAACATCAATGCAAGGGAGAATGAAAAACATTCCTGGAGAAGCAAACACAGAAGAAAGGAATAAAAACATTTCATTTCAGTTACAACACAAATTTCGTTTTTCGTGAAAAACGTGCACAAAAAAGTTTCACAGCACCTGGTCCCTTTGCACCGCCCTTCACGAGTCGACCTAAGCGGAAAATAACAGCACGTTCGTATTCTTGAACAACCTTGAAAGAGATTGAATCATATGAAAGTTGTGATACGAAGCTCTCGCTTTAACTCACCTTAAAGCAAACGATAAAGCTGAAAGGCATCGTCAGTACTACGAGCACCCATGAGAGGAAAATCAAAACTTTTCCGCAAGCCGACGCATCCCCGTTGTTTTCTACATCGTCAGCTTAAATTTTTCAATTCGAAAGGATTCAAGTCAGTAAATAAATCATCGAGAGGAAGAGAGAGAGAGAAAAGAGTTTCTAGATAAAATTCAATAAAAGCAATCAAGCAAGAAAGTAAGTGAAACTTTCAAGGACTTGTCACTTTAATGACTTTTGACTTTGCTGCTGCTTGCTTCTCTTGCATCATGTGAGCTTGAAAGCACTTAAGCAACAGAGCCCTAAAGCGAAGGGAGAGAAAATTGTGTTGACAATAAATCACATCGAACATTTGAACTTTTAAAGGGATCGCAAGCTTGAGTTATTGAGCCTTGTAAAGTAAGACTCATGATGCCGCCTCTTTAAGGAGAATTAATGTTCTTCACGACGTTCTCAGCATGCTCAGCTTTTGTCGTTTGGGCTTTTTGTATTGATCTTAATGTTTATCTCCTCAGATTCACTTCGATTCGAAAGTAAGAAAGTGAAGGAATTACCTGTTTGGAAAACGAGAAATGTCTGTTTCATAATGGAGAAGTTTCTTTACGTTCACTGCAGCACTAGAATTTATGCTTCGCCTGTCATTTATTCACATTTTTTCCTTCTTCAGATTGTTTCTTTTATTTATCCGAAAGCATTCTGCTATCGTTAAACTTTTATGCATTCAGCTCCTGGAATATCATCACTTACAGCTCTCACACTCTCGTGCTCATTATTATGGGATTTAAAATATAAAATTCAAAGCTTTTACAGTAATTAACATGAGATGGGTTGAACGTTGAACACAATGTACATCATTTAAAGAGTCAAACAAGTTGAGTCAGTAAGTACTCGACAAACAAATGCAACCACGGTTCGTGACGCCTACGAGGAAGTTTTTTATGCGACACGCTCATTTAATGTTACATCAAAAGCTCATTACAAAATTGACAATCATCATACGTTTGTCCGACATTGAACAACAACGCGCTTCTATAAAAGTTGGTGAGAACTAGTTCACAATGATGCAGCAGTTCCCGTCAGAAATTGCATGAAATGTTATTAATTTCTAACGAAGACCACGTCAACCCATTTGGACTTTTCATTGTTCGGAATACAAAAGTTCACGCGAATAGTCGTTTAAACGGGTAGATCTGATATTGATTCGATGATTAAGTTATGTTTCCAACTAGCGCGCGTTCATTCTTTATTCAGGATGGGAACTCTGACATTCGTCATATTTGAATTGTGTCAAAGTAGAAGAGAGAACTGTTTAGAGAATTTACATTGTTCGTGTCTGGCGAGGATTCGAGAGCGTGAAAATTGAAATTGAAATTTTGAATAATTCAATTTGACGTCTTCAGAGGAAATCCTTAGACTAATTGATAATTAATGAACCGCTACGCCGAAGGTTTCAAGGAGTTTTAAATTAATCGCTGCAGTGAGAAAGTTTCAATGTCGGAAACTGGGAGGAGACTCCTCGAGAAACCAGCATAAAACTATCAGCATGAACATTAAAGCGGTAACCACTAGAAAACTTTTCCCTCTCGTGACATGAAAGTTTGGAAAATTTGAAGAAATACTTTTACAACTTTAGCTAAATATTTGCTTAGAGAGAATGAGATGAGAGTCTTGCTAGGTCATTGTGGTTTTAAGTTGAGACGTGATAGTTTAACTCGCTGACAAGCTTGTTGAACAAATAAACATAAATCGTTCTCACAAAAGGTTTTCGATTACACAAAACTCCAAATAAGCGAAACGGAGATTCTAAGGTTTGAATCCTAAAACAATTCCTAACCACAACAGATTCACCTTGGAACTTGACAAGGGTTTGCTCATGATCTTCTTGCACGAGCCAAGTAATCAAAGATCTAGTGCTGTTCGTTTTAAGAAGTGTGACGGAAACTAAGTGCAAATTTGCGACACACTTTACAACACTTTCACAAATTTATTTTCCCATCTAAAGGCCTTTACCTTCAACAATTACGGTATGACCGTCTTCAGACATTTCAAAATAAAATTTCTTTCAAAAATCAAAGAAATTTATTTATTCAAAGAAATATTTGCATTTTTAAAATGCGAATCACTGAATTAATCACTCACGAGGTCACTTCGTTTGCTATTTTCGAGGAAAACTTATGAATCATGTGCTTCGTTATCGAGTAAAAGTTCACAATGAATGAAAGAATACTTGGAATATGTGTTAGGAAAATAATTTACTTGTACAAAAAAATTCAGTAGCAACAACACAGCGCTGCCGACGATATTTTCTCTCTTCGCGCTCTCCCACATTCTGTAGTTTTCATAGAGAGCTTTTTCCGAGGGAAAGCGAAGCCGAGAGAAAAGTCGTAACATTTGACTTGTCGCATAATGAAAACTCTTCAAACTTAATTGGTTCGGGCAGCGTAAAGAGTTGTCCAGGAAAAATCGATTGAACGATTTGTAATTAATTCGATGATACAAAAAAAGACTTGTCGTCGTTACTACGAAAAATAAAAAAGGATTCTGATCTAATTCCAGTGTTGATATCATAAAATGCTTAACGATAAACAGAAACCTAATTATTATCCATTTTCTTCGTGGGAGTTTCCTCCTCTCATCCAAATAATGTAATCGAGCAAGTTCCTTTGACAATTTACTCGTTCTCTTCCTCTTCAACAAATCTGTGTTTATTTAAATAAATAAAGTTTAAACCTCCACTTTATTTTAATGATGATGATGAACTCATCATTTTGTTGAGAAATGAGGTTATCGGAGGTGGAAGAAGGAAATTTCCTTTGAATTCTCTTTTGCGGTTGGAGTGGGAAGCCAACAATTGTTCAACGCACGACCACAAACATGAAAACGTCTATAATTTGTTGATTCATAACAATAAATCATTTAGTTTTCTGTTCTTTTTTTTGACGAACGGCTCGAATAAATCAATTGTGGCAGCGCCGTCACCAGGGGGAGAAATATTCGAATGTTCGCGCTCCTCATTCTTATCGGTTTTGTGGAAGATTGAGATGCCTTTGAATGCTTGATGACGCTTCAATGGTTTCAAGACGATATTGCCAATTTGATGAGAGAGAGAACGTTTATAAATAACGAAAGGCAGTTGAGGAGTCCTTGACTTTCTTAGAGTGCTTCTTCGTAAGAGAAATAAAAACGATCCTAGCGCATCTAAGCCAAGAAATTTGTCTGGCGCCATGAATATTCGTTCTTCAAGAAGTTCTTGCATTTTTTAAGAAATGCATGGCGAATAATTGAACTCACCATTACTGCAAATTGAGATTGTCGATGAGGTCGCTCGATTATTTCTGCGATGAGAATCTTCAACTCTTGTCATCTTGCTTGTGTGGTGATTTTAAACAACTTGTGCCATTCGCTTTGGAATTAAATTAAATTAAATCACTAGGAACGTCCCGTCACCACGAATTTCCACTGTAAACTGCTCCTCTTTGACTTTCCTAGCGACGATGCCAGTGAAATCGAAAACAAACCGAGTGAAACATTAAAACTTATCTTGTTGTCTTGGGGCTTTGTTCACAAGTTTGAGCTTTCGGGGAGAGTCAAGAGAAATGATTGATTGTTGATTCTAAGTCAACTCAAGGAAATGAAATTAAATTCATTCATGTCTCGGATCTCTTTCAAGCTTGACGAAGTTTAAACAAGAAGTCGACGTTCTTTCAGCGCTTCCACACAAATTCCTAAAGTCAACAAACTCTTGTCTCCTTTTACATCACTTTCCGACGCTTTCTTTTAATTGCTTGTACACATGAATTTAATGAGGAATGAGAATAATAATGCGACACTTTGTGTGACAAGCCATGCGAGCAGCAACGATATCGTTCAAAGCCACAGGCAGTTCTCTTCCTTTTCTATATAATTACAATCAAATCTTCTGACGTAGTCAACTGTGACGAGAGCTTTTTCCCTTTTCTGTCGTATTTCGCAAAATGGTGTCTAACACTAAAGCCTCAAAAGAATCTTCTCAGCGTGATTTACTCCTTGAATGACATTCACGCACATTCTTTCTTGACTGACACACGAAAGTTCATTTTGATTCTTTTTAAAGTGACGCTAGAAGTTCTTGAGTTGATGGGCGGACGAAGTTTCATAAAAATGCCAACTTGAACTTTTTAAAATCGTCTCTTCACCTTTCAACTCTTGGCCAACATCCAAAAGACATAAATTTCTTTTTGTCATAAAGTTTCTTAATGATTTTTTTTCCTTCTGTGCATTTCACATGTGAAAAAACATTGAAAAGCTTCAAATACTCCAGAGAAGCTTTAATTTTCCTTATTCATCCTTAGTCGTTAGGGATGAATTGTCATTGAGAGAGTGAGCAAGAGAGAGAGAGAGAGAATTTTATTCACTCTAAGCTCCCTCAAATCCCTTCACCCTTTTAAGCATCATTGAGGCGTCTGTCGCTTCAGCATTTCTTTTCTCATTGAGTAAACATTGTTTACGACTGGTCGAACGGCTTAATCTTGTACTGAGACTGCGATATTATCTGTGACATGATTTGTTTTCAAAGCATCTGCGATACAAAAGCATAAAACGTTTTGCTGCAATAGTTGTCAAATGGAAAATTCTCATTCCATTGCGGAATGAAAGAAAGCTCTTAAAATGAGCTTTAACTGTTAAGCTGCTGGCTCAGATTGCGATATAACGCGTCAAGCACAAGAAACGAAGAAAAAGGAACGAGCAGATTTATTTATTCATTAATCCTGACAGTTACACAAAACTTTATAGTGCTCGAAATCTCAACACCCATGGAATACGAATAACATAACAGCAGCTTCTGAAAGCGATACGAATGGGGTCGACGCATATTACACATTCAAAGGAAGTTTCATTGTTTCGCCTCGTTCGTTCATCTCGTTTGCAAAGTTTTGTTGGAACGCCACGTTCTCAAAGATTGTGTCGAGTGTGACAACTTACAATCGCCAGAAATTTCTTCTTTCCAATCTCAAAATTTAATCTTGCTGAAGCAGCACAAGAGAGAGAGCGAAGAATGTTTAATCTTGCAGGACAATTTCAAAATTGATAACAAAAGTGCCCGAGAATAATAATCAGAGAAGAAATTCTTCTTCTCTGAGAAGAATAAAATATCATTCCAGTCGAAAATTTTCCTTCTTACCCAAGCACCGAACAATGTTGCAACGGCAAAACGTTCAGAGAATAAAGAGAATAAACGCAAGCGCGTTATCAGCAACAAAAACTCTGCGGACAGAAAAAGAGACAAAACTCAGATTCCCAAACCATTGCTCAGACGGCAGCATAATAAAATTGAAGTAATTTTTGTTCGTTCGTGAGTGAAAAAAGAATAAAAAATATTTAAAATGCTTTTACAATAGTTTTTTTCTGCTTCAAGTGCGTGCCATTCATTCCATGTCGAGAATATAAAGTGATCCTTTATCGTATGTCGCTACACAAAATACTTTTTGTGACTCGAATCGAAAGCTTTTCAACTCAGAACAAAAGCTTCGACGGTTGTATAATGGTCTCGAACGAATATATTTCCTCATGAAAAACTATAAAGTTTAATAAACTGGCAGCCGAGAGAAGGAAAGATTAAAAGTGCACCGAGAGGAGGAAAGATCGTTGAACTTGTCGGATACGAAAATTTGTGAAAATTTTGAACTGAAATGGCGTCAAGATATCAAGAGCAATCCTTGCCGATAAAGTTAATGACAATTTCGAATGCTGAAGATGTTCGTCGAAACTCTAACCGTCATCCACCCGTCTCAGCTACTCATAGCAATCCTCATTCGATGTACGGCGGAAGTAACGGTGAGTCGTCTAGTCAAGAAAGTGGGTAACGATTAACATTAAAAAAATGAGATGGGGAAAAAATCTGGCTTGCTTCTCTATTTAAAAATAATTTTCTTCTTTTCGGGGAAATTTCGATATTTTATTGATACTTCTTATGCTGGCGCCACTCGAGAACTGCCGCTTCAAATGGGAAAATTTTGTTTTAATTTATGTCATGCTGGTTTGAGTTAGATCTTCAGCATAATTTATTATTTCATTCCACTCGAATTAAACTGCCACTGGATTTATAAACTCAGCCTCATTACTTTATTGCTTCTTAAGTCGTCATTAGTCGTATATTTTAAATTCTGCTGTCCTTGCTTTATATTTTTATTATTTGTCGTCTGTTTCTTTTTTATTTGTTGAAAAACGAGCTGAAAATCGATACGAGCCATTAAGAGTCGAGGCAGAACAACAAAAACTGGGAGTCGATTATTTGTATGCCATTATTTACGCTTATTAGAGCAGACGAGGGCAGTAAAATTATGATTGAGCGCTAATGTGAGATGATAGCTTGGCCCCATTTGCCAAAAATATTTTCTCATCTGCAACATGTAAAAAGCATAAAAGAGAAGCTTTTCTCTAGCTAACAATAACGCAATGAATAATCTATTCGATACATCAAGCACACGCAGCGATATTTCAAGGTGTGCAAAGTCATTAATTTAATGTGTTTCGCTTTTATTTTATTTTTCTCTTTATTTTCCATAATTTTCTCTGAAAATGAATTTAAAGGAAACATAAAGGATGACGAAAGCGAAGCGTTCGTAAGATGAAGGAAAAAGTAGACAAAAAGGAGCTTTTCAGATAACAGAACAATTGCGAATTCAACGTGTAACGTTTGAGAATATTCTTCTTGGGTTTCATTGTTTGTTTGCTGAGCGTGTCAACTTACACAATTTCAGTCATTTCAACGGGAAATTAATCGTGTTTCAAGTTGCGTGCTTAAAACTATGGAGCACCTGTTGAAAGAGTTTCTTTCTTTTCCGCTTTTCCTTAATTGACCTTTTCGTCTCGTCATCGCCATCTTCGCTTCCTTTTCTAAGCTGATCAAGTTTCCTTCCAAAGGATTGATTAAACTTTCCTGATTAAATAAATAAATTCCAAAGCCAAATGAATATTCATCGAAATGTTAGGAAACTTAAACTTTTTTCAACGCAAATTGAACGAGAGAGAGTCGAGAAAGTTTTTTAAGCTTCACAGCATCAATTTAGATTTTTCATAAGCTCGACTCCTGTGGCCTTCCAAAGGCTTTTTCTTTCATTTAGGTGAATAATAAGCTGAGGGAAAAAATAAAGTCCCTAATTTCCCAAACAATTTTCCACTTTGTTCATTCAAGAATTAATGTCTCTCATTTGAGTGAGCTTCAATGTTTCTCTCATTCACGTTCACCCCCTCGCTCACTCGTATCTCATTCCTCTCTCTCATTTCACATTCGGAAAACTCGTCGGAAAATTCATCCACAAGATCAGGAGCGAGAGACGAAGAGAGAGAGAGAGTGCGGGAGTGAGAGAACTTTACATGGAGCTCAAAAAAGACGTCAATTCTTTTTTTCTTCACATTTTCATTCTGCAATGAAAAACGAAAAGTTTCCCTTCGACTTGGTACATTTTTTTCCGTCAAGCACATACGCAGTCGTTTTTTCAAACTCAACGGTATCGGTTCGGAATCCAAAAAAGCTCTAAAGTCAATCAAAAAAAAAAGAAAGAAAAGTCAAACCAGAAGTCAAGAGAACTTCACATAAAAAAGTTTTAAAAAAGTGAGAAGAAAGCTTCGGAAATAAATTTCTTTTACGTTTCCTAAAATTGATTGCCATTCACTTACAACGAAGTCACTTTCTTTCGATCATCTGCATTAGTCAACGCCATTCATCATTTATTGCTATCGCGCAATTAAATTCGGATAAACGAGCGGTCACTGAAATTGATGACAATTTCCCGGAATTAAGAGAAAATGATTGGGCCAGAAGGTAAAATACTCAAGAGCGAGAAAGCTAAATTGATCTAAGCACAAAACGACACGAAGTGAAAAGCTTTAATAGGATAATGTGTGTGTCTCTTCTTCCTTCTTCTACGATGGATGAAGAGAAGAACAAACTTTGCTTGGCAAGAGATTAATTTGCTCTCCTAATCAAGTGATTACAATTTGCTTTGCGGATATGTTTTTTGAAAATATTTTTTCTTCCTCGTCGAGTCTCGCGCTGCGAGGCAAATTATCAGAATAAATTATGCAGCATAATTAATAAACTCGTAGAGAGGCGTTGGATCAGATACGATAATTTTTCGAAGGCAAAGGCAATAAGCATTTTACTCGATCAAACGAATCTCAAGTGGCAACGTTTGCGGAAATTATTTGAAGTTTCGTTTCTTTTTCCACTTTTAAAAAAACATTTCCCAATGAGAAAATGTGCTCGAGCTCGTTATCCAACGAAACGTTTCCAGAATCTCAACAATTTAATTTTGCTGTACTACGGCAGTGACAAATTTCGACGCTTCTCCAGATTCAATTCCCATCGGAAACGAAACAAGGATTCGAGAAATAAATTCTTCTTGCCCCGACACACGAAAATGGATTTCAAACAAGCTTTTATCTTCAGAGCTTATCAGAATATAAGTGGAAATTTATAGGCAAAAAGCGTTTTGTGTTTAAAAGTTTTTGTTTTAAAAATTTACTGCGGGCTTTATCCTTTTCAAATGATTTTCGTTGTTAGCCAATTCAGAGAGAAAGAGCAGAGACCCTTTTCCTCTAAATTCATTCCGCACCGATTGCGATCTAACTTTATCTATTATGATTTGAACTGAACGCAACAAATCTAATTGACTTTTCCGGCAATCTCATTGTGAGATTGTTTCAAAATTTAACAAAGTTTATGGCACTGCATACGACTACCGCAGTATAAAGTGACGTCAGACGCTTCTTTTTTTTTGGGAAGACGACGACGAGATGAGTTTCTTACGGAAGCATAAAGAAGACGACGACTTCGTGGAAGAGAAAAAAAAATCCAAATCCCTTTCATTTCGTCTGTGCACAATATTCATGATCATAAATTCATAATTCAACGAGTTGCAGTTATGGCCTGTGAAAGCATAAAAGATCGCACCAGCAGCGTCAGGCAGATTGTAAGAAGCAGAGAGAAATTGTCACTGAATTGATATTCTCAGGAAGTGTCGTGATGGCTTAAAACGAGAATGGGCATTAAATTTTATTTTATTTCCTTTGTAATGCCACTCTAGGTTTAAGGCCTACCCAAGCCATAAATCAATGTGGTTACGCTAAAGTGCTCACACACAAAAATTTGTCATGAAAGCAAATGCTCGAAGATTTTTTTACGGCCGAGACCGCCTCCGGCTCATGTGACTGCCCCATTCCGATGTTTAAAGCTTTAATTGTCTGTTTGAGGAAAACTGAAAGTTGAAGATTGTGTTTTTTGTGATGTTTTAAGTTCTTGGGTTGCTCGGGCCAAAAGCCAAAGATAAATGACGGTGCAGACCAACTTAAGTGAGTGGTAAAAAAAAGCAATGAAACTAAGTAAAAAGTTTTAAAGAGAAACGTGCAGACGTTACATCATCCTCTGTCTCTCAATTGGGTCAGGACATCGCTCGTTCATGTTTATTTGATAACACGACTCGTCCAAATCAATTTATCCTGAAGTAAACTGATTAAGGTTGTAATTAACTTGAAAACATGTTCGAAAACTCACAAAGCTAAAAACGAGGGAACAACTAAGGACGGCATGGGTCGTTTATCCAAATACTTGGAATGCTCGGATCGTTTCATTTTATTGCTAACAACTTAATGAAGCTTCAGTATTTGTACATGAGAAAATTAGAGGCCGCGCAACCTTTCTCTCTCGTTGTCGTCGGTTCATGAATCATCTTGTGCTCATCCTCCTCTCAAACGACAATTCTTGTCATTTTGCTCGTTTACGTAAATTTTAAATTAGTTTTCCTCCTTCTCTTCCTAGTACACTTAGAAATATTTTCCTAATTTTTTTTATTAAAGTCTTAACATAGTGATTTGAGATTTTGCTAATAATCGTTCGGCTCATTTATCAATTTATTATTACGAGACATAAATCACAGCTCAGACTATAAGTAAGTTGAAGACAAATGACTTCGTTAATATATGAAATAAGCTTTTGTTTAATGAACAATGGAGTTGATAAGCAGAGAGAGACTTCATTTCAACATAAAAACTGCTTGATTTGCATTAATAGCGGCGACAAAAACTAAATTTGGGTCACCAAAAAGGCAAACGAGATGATTTATTTTTATTTATTGTGTTTCGTTTTTCTTTTTGCCTTTGGGGGGAGAACTCTTAGAAAAATCTTCTGTGGCTTCTTTTCTTCTCGGATTTGACGTTGACTTGTTTCTTATTAAGTGTTGTGTATCAGATTTTTTTGTTTTGTTTATCTATGAAAGCCAGCAAACCTTAAAAAAATAAAATCTAAACAATGAAAAATCAATTGAGCTTTTCCCACTTGATGAGATAAAAAGAAAATATTTAAAAGACAAAAAAAGTTTCGTGGAAAGTAAAATCAGTTTCTAATTTGTCCTTGAGGATTCTCTCATTTCTCACAATCCATTCTCATTGAACGAAAAATCGCTTAGCAGACAGAAACATGAACAAAGCCAGTTTTCTCGTCTTCCAACAAGGTAATGTCAATCCCTCTCAAGATGCTCCTTCTCTTTCTTGTTTTTATCTTGAATCTTGGACTGAAGTAAAAAAGCTTTTTTTCAAAACTTGGCAATTGCATTCCTTTTACTCTCAATTCACATTTCTCGTCAATAGTTGAATTATTTTAACATTTATTTAATTGCTCGTAGCTCGTAGGATTTTTGCGATACTTATCAAATATTTATGGATTCATTTTATGCACAGTTTACTTTTCATTAAAACTTAATCTAGTTGAGTATTTGCCTTGAAGCAATAAGTTTAAATCTCTGCACAATACGCTTCTGATCTTGCTGATGATGAAAATATGGCAAATTTCCTATTGTTCTTGATTTTCCATTGACAGATATTTAAAGAGGGTTATGGAAAACATTGTAAGGATCAGAAAAAGGTTTCTTAATCCTTTTGCTGTCATCAACAGAATTAATTTCTTTTTGTATTCGCATTTCGATTAAAGTTTTTTTCTCCTTTTTTTGTCTGATTCACGAAAATCATTTTTACTTTAACATTTTCAAATGATTTTCATGAAGACTTTCAGTTTCTTTAAAGGGTTGTGTTTGCATGTTTAACAAGGAAATTGGCTGAAAATTGCTTGCCCGAAAGAGCAAACAATAACGAAACGCTGTAAATTTCCCCTAATTGGTATTGCTTCTAATTGATTAGGCTCGTCAAAATCTTCAATAATTTTTAACCAATCAAACTTCCATAGAACTGAACAATAATTGTTGCTAATTCTTCCAGCTGAAGACACAGACAACGCTGAAGCATCAACATGTGGAAAAATCTTGATTTTCCTCTCGTGGGTTCTAGTCTTTCTAACGATGCCAATCAGCTTGTTAGTTTGCTTCAAGGTGAGTGCTCCTTTTAATTAAATTCATAATTACTGTGATGTCTATAACAAAGCAAAACAATAATTATTTATGCATCGCATTTCGTTCCAATCGTGTGTGTCTGTGTGAGCTTCCTTCCGCCTTCGAGCGATTTTTCTCATCTCAACGAAAAAATATTTCATTTCAAAGCGTTTGTTGTGATAGGAGAGAAATGAATAAACATGTCAAGCGTCTGTCCATCAAAATGATAAAGCTCTTTGAACCATCGTCGAGGTAGATTCTTCTTCGTCGAGTGCGGAAGGTCTCAATTTATATTTGAGATAGTTCTCAAAGTTTCTTTCGCTTCAATAAGAAATTTAAATTTACGAGGCTCCATAATTTTCCATTCAAGACTACTTTGACGTTTCGGAGCATATTTGCAAGGAAATTTATGAATCAGAAGAGTTTTGACGATTTTTTGTCCTTTATGTGAGAAAATTATTCAAAGGCTCCGATAAAAATGATATTATGCTGATGACACTGGAAATTTATCTCTAACACGACCATTTTATTCATGGGGAAGCTTTATCTAGTCTTCGATCAGAAACTTTTCGTCGGTTAAAGAAGAAGAGTCGGGCTCGAAAGTGTTCTGGAAGTGTCGTTTTATTATCAAATTGATACTTCTTTCGATACTCATAAATTATGTTATTGTTTACTAGGGCGTAGTGAGATGGGAAGGAAAACAGACGAAGACGACGATGAGATGATGAAATGAAAATATTTGCAGAAGGCGACGGAAGCACATTAAAACTTTTTCTCTGAAACGAAATTGAGGGAAAACCACAAAAGTTTTTCGTAAAACTTTTCGGCTTAATATTTCATGGCTCGATCATTCGAAGATTTCGAGAAGCTTTAAGCTCTCCCCACTCTCTCTTGGTAAATAATTAATTTCCACTATCTCACATCTTCAGGTTGTTCAAGAATATGAGCGCGCTGTGATTTTTCGCCTGGGAAGATTGATGCAGGGCGGTGCCAAAGGACCAGGTAAGACTTCACTTCATACACGAGAAGTAGAAAGAGCGAGATTACAAACTCACTCGTGAAGCTAAATAATAATTCATTAGAAGAGCTTTCAAGCCACTACACGAAGCAAAAGGAAATCTCAACAAAAAGTTTCTCTTTCTAGGAATATTTTTCATTCTGCCTTGTATTGACGCATATGCTCGTGTCGATTTACGAACTAGAACCTATGACGTACCACCACAAGAATTAAGTATCCTCCACAGAGTTTTAGTACATTCACTTTGATATTTAGCTGCACAAACGAAAGAGAATTATAAAAAAACTAATGAAATTGTGGAAGCCAAAAAACCGACAATGAAACTCGAGCGTTTCCTGAAACGATGCCATAACTTTACAAGCATCCAAAGTTTATCGGTTTCTGCTAATTATTCTATTTAATTAATTAATTTTGTGATCCCTTTTTATATGAGAGAGGAAAAAAAACTATTACTCTTGCTAATTACTTTTTAATAGCGCTAATTAAAAGAAATCTGTTTCTTTCTTAAGTAGAATTTAATGCTTACGACTTTACGTCTCCTTGAACCGAACACTGATTAATATTTATTTTATTATTTTTGAGTTCGAGACAAAGCACTTTTCAGTTTTCGATTATTAACAACAAATTAAAAAAAACATTCTTTTAACCCCTTGTGAAATTTTAAGGAAGTTTACATCAAACTCGACTAAAATTTCCGCTCTAATTAATCTCAATGGTCTATTCGCATCCCTCCAGGTTCTGACTAAAGACAGCGTAACAGTATCGGTAGATGCCGTTGTTTACTATCGTGTTAATAATGCCACAATTTCTATCGCGAATGTTGAAAATGCCCATCATTCGACACGGCTTCTGGCGCAAACCACTCTCCGTAACACGATGGGCACACGGCATTTGCATGAGATTCTCAGCGAACGAATGACAATCTCTGGAAGTATGCAGGTGAGTGGACCATTGCGAGTTAATTACGGCGATTATGGAGTTCAGATATAATCAGGGGACGTCTCTACATTCTAAGTGACGTAGTTGTCGGAAGATGGTGCATTGGAGATAACGAACGCTTCCAGTTAGATGAAGCGCAAATGTGTCGCAACATTCTCATCTCCAGCTTTCACCTTCCACCCTACATCACTGACACAGAAAACACACTTCTCCTTCCTTTCCAAAAGAATGGTTTTTATTCAAATGAATTATTATTTTCCTGACTCGGTTTACACAACAGACATAAAAAATGAAACGAGAGAAATATTTTAAATTTCTGTTTTTAACGAACCAAAACGATGCGACATCCATTAATTGGATCCAGCGATCGAACATTAATTAGGTTCATGTGTACACTTCCCTGCAACTACCCCCAACTTCGTTTAAGTAATTAAAGGAGAGTCCCAAAATTAAAATTTTCAAAAAGTCCAAAACCGAAAAATTATTCCACATCGCATCTACGAGCGTGATCCAGTTCATCATCCATCAACATCCTGCGTGGGAAAATGGGAATTTCATCCGAATTCCATCTTTGCAAATCCCGCTCGTTTGTTCGCCTTGAGTAACGCAATTAAACTTTTATTTCTCTTTCCCCTTCGAACCAAAAAAAAAATTTAATTCCTCGTCGACGATTAAAGCTTTCGCTTGATGAAGCAACGGACGCTTGGGGAATCAAAGTGGAGCGCGTGGAAATGTAAGTTCCCACAAAAATTTATGGTAATTTGTAAATGTCGCGAGAAGAATTGATGAAGGTTGTCGCAATGACAGTTTTTGCGTTGTTATAAGAAGATTAAAGAGAATTTCTTTGAAACGCTGCAACGACGAGAAATGAATTAATTATCAAGTTTTGCCTCACCTCAAACTCCGAATATCAGAACATAAAAAACTTTTTGATGTTCTCATTGCGAAACTTTGTTATAAATACTGATCAACAAATTATGTTTCTCATTTGGCCTTAAATGAAATTAATGTTCCTTCCAAAACACAGCAAAGACGTTCGTTTGCCCGTCCAACTTCAAAGGGCCATGGCGGCCGAGGCAAGTTTGAACTCAAATGCTTAAAAATCAATAGAGCACTTCGACAAATATTATTTTTTACAGGCTGAAGCATCCCGTGAAGCCAGGGCCAAAGTTATCGCTGCAGAGTAATTATTGAAATAAAGAATCCAACTTCGAGAAGAGGGAAAAATATATTTTTTTCCATCTTTAGGGGAGAACAGAAAGCATCACGGGCTCTGAGGGAGGCATCGGAGATTATTGGTGATTCGCCAGCTGCTCTTCAACTCAGATATCTTCAGGTGAACGTTATGGTTATTGTCATATTTCTTTCATTTCATCGTCGAAAAAAACTTTCTCAATTTAGACTCTGAACACAATCTCATCGGAGAAGAACTCAACAATCGTGTTCCCTCTGCCAATCGATCTGCTCACTTTTTTTATGAAAAAGGCGGACCCCCAATAGAAGATTGAGGATTTAATTTCAATGAAATTTTTCGAGTACACGGGGCGAAAAGTTGTTAACGAAAAGCTCACTTAATTGCCACATGAACGTTTTGTTTTATATCAAAGTCATGTTGATTGCCCACGCCCCGCAGCAACAACAAAAACAACAAACCACACACAACGACAAGAACAAGAAACCCTTTTTCAAAATCAAAAAAGAAAATGTGAAATTTTAAATTATTTGGGTGTCGTCAATCATTCGTCTCATTCGCTGTTCTCATTTATCAGCGAAGAAAATCTCTCGATAAAGAAAAAACATTTTTTGATGTGAAACAAAGCTGCGTAAGTTGAAAAACTTCTTAAAATAGTGCAAATTTTGTCTAGAAACACACGACAAAACGTCTTTTCTTTCACATCCTACCATCGAGAATCTATTTGAAGCATTTATGGAAGAAAAATTGATAAATTTATTAAGTAATCGTCTCATTCTGTGTCAGCAATGGACGTTGTGAAGGACTCTTTGATAGAACGAATGAAATTCAAAAAGAAAATTGAAAGTTAAAAGCATTTTGAGAGATGAGAAGTAAAATGTTGAATCATAAAATTGATGGATTTTCGAATCGAGCGAGAAAGGAAGAAAGAATTAATTTTTGCTGATCTTCGCCTTTTCAATTTTTTCCCATCCATCCTGATCCCTTTTTCCGCTACAAAAAGTTTTAATTCAACTGCTAAGATTGAGAGAAGTCTCGAAGGAAAGGAAAATCATTTTTAAATTATTATCTACGATGAAAGAATCTTTACTAATGTTACGAAATGTTAAAGAAGCTTCTTCTTTTCTCAAAGAATGAATCAAAAGATAGAAAAAAGTTTAAAAATATTACGTTTTCAAATTATTACGACTTACCTAGGACGAAAACACTTTTCGAAGTCAATATGTAAGAAGGAGAAGAAGAAGAAGGTCGCGAATGAGCAAAACTTCAATTTGAATTCTCAAGATCATTGCAATTTTGCGCGTTACTTAAGTAAGATAAGAATGAAAAGAAATCAAACTTTGAATTTCTGGTTTGAATTTTATTTTTCTTTGTCAGAATAAAAAATATAATTGTCTTTTGCCTCTTTCTTGATGAAGTCTTAATAAAAGAACGAAATTCGAAAACTCTTCTTAGTTTTAATTAAAAGGCTTTGGAGAACGAACTTTTCGTGTAAGACACTCAAAAACTTGAGTTGGCTCTTAACTGGAGATCGACGCTGTGTCTTAATTAATTTAATTTTGTTCCACTTAGCAAATTGATTTGATTTCAGCCAAATCGTTTCTTCACCGAAACGTAAAATATTAAATGAAAGCGAACTTTTCTCGTCTTGTAATTTAATCGGAAAAGTCGATAAATTTTGGTTTGTGGTTGTAAAATATTTCTCATTTCAGTCGACTCGATTGTTCAGTCTCTCTATTTGGTTTTCTAAGTTCATAAAGCTTTTGCGACTGACAATCAGGTTTCACACGATTTTAATAAAGATTCAAAAATCTTCACCAAGTTATCGATTGCATGCAAATAATTGGAATCCAGACCAGTCGCTTGCTTCTCCGAGAGTTCGCTGTTGTTGAAAGTATGAGCGAAATCAATCATTTTAACATGAATCCATTCTTTGTTTTCATCGTAAGTACCGACGAGGTTGTCAAGCATTTGTTGATAGTTTGTCTTGATGTCTCGCATTTCCTAAAGCATTTTAACGTTTGAATTTGTCTTCCATTTGTATCTAATGTCAACTCACTTGGTCGTAATTATTGTTCGACGAATGTGTACGTTGAAGCTTTTTGTAAACTGAAATGGGAGCTGACTTGACACTGTCACTGTCTCCATTTGACAAATCCTCGCTGCTCGGACTTAAACTTGCACTCTTCACTTCCAATGAAAGAGACGAAGATTTTCGCTTCTGTGCGTCCAAAACTTGACGAAGCTTTCTCGCATCGTACACAATCAGAATGGAGCTCGAGTAGAACTGGAAAGTTTTCTGTGACTGCATCCATTTCTGAATAGCCCACAACGTCGTCAGGATAGAAGTAATCAACTGACGATTCAACCCGGAATCAGCATTCAGAAAGAGTTTTAATGCTGCAATAGAAAAAGAAATTTTTTGATTTCCCTTCAGCATCCAAAGAAAAGGAAAACTTTTACCTTCAACAATTGAGTTCTCGTCAAGTTTCTTTCCGTACTCTTTTCCGAACTTTTTGTAGTTTCCGCTCGCAAGATGGAAAGTTTGAAAGCCCGGGATGCAAAAGCCAACACTCTGCTTACAATTGACGTATTTTCCTGAAAAAGTTTAATAAGAAATTAAATAAAAACAAAATTTCAATTGAGCGTGGGTGGTTCAACTTACCGTCTTCTGTTTGTTTCTTTTCTTCTGTTGCCATTGGATCCCAAGTACGTCGGCCCATTTTAAGATCAATGATGCACGGCTCACGCATATCATGCGTTAAGTCCTTCAATTTGATAAAGCGAACGGTTTTGTTTCCAACATTTAATACTTTCGTACCACGGAATTCTGACGTGAATTCCTTCAGGGCTTGCAAATTAGGATCTGTTGTTGTTTCCAGTTGTTCGTAGAATTTAATTTCCCTCGCTGCGCACATTGGTGAACCACCAGGTTTCAAAACACTATCATCCTCGTCACTTTTTAACATGCCGATCTGGTCCGTGCCGACCTGAAAAATGTGGCCTGCGACTTGATGGTTCATCATTGTGTACCCAGTTGGGATTTTATCGCACGACGCCATTGGAATATTGTTGAGAGAAATCGTGGGCGTTGAGACAATAAGTTGGAAACAAGACGTGAACGTTGATGCTGGAGATAGCTTCGAATCAACTGCTGATGATGATGATATCCCAGTGTAGCTTCTACGCTGAGCTCTCTGATACGGAGGAAGCTTTAAGTTGCTCATCTGGAAGAAATGATTTATTTAAAATGTCTTGTGCTCACGTAGCGAGTAACCTTAGAAGTCAAATGATTTTAGCAAAAGTCTTCGTATCAAAATGACAAAATCTTATCGCGGAAGGAATCGGATTTCAGTTTTTTCAAGGTTGATAAGAGATAACAAATCGTTGTCTGTTGTGGATATCAGAATAAGAATGAAGATGATTAACAAATTATTTTTTATCGTCTTCCCAGAACCAGTCAAAATGTTTATTTTTTCAATATCAAAAAATGAATCTCATAAGAAAGAAAGAATTTAGAGAGGAAAAATTATTTCCCGTATTTGTAAAATCCTTCGCCAGTCTTAACTCCTAATTTTCCCTCAGCGACCAATTTACTGAGAATTGGAATTGGCTTATAAAGTGGATTGTCTGGTTCGTAACGATGATGAGTTTCGACCACGTTCAACTGAGTGTCAAGCCCAACGAAATCTGCAAGCTCAAATGGACCCATCGGATAACCAGCTCCCAATTTCATTGCAGTGTCAATGTCGTTAGCAGTTGCATCGCCACGCTACGAGCAAAAAAAAAGTTTTAATGAATCTTTGAACAAAGTAATTTCACTAGGAAAACTCACATCCAGCATTCTAAAAGCCTCAAGCATATACGGACCTAGCAATCGATTAACCACAAACCCGGGAGTGTCTTTACAAGTGACGCAAGTCTTTCCCACAAGTTTCCCGAACTCCATTACAATTGCATGAGTCGCATCACTTGTCTCGGGAATTCTGATGACTTCCAACAGTTTCATTACTGGGACTGGATTGAAAAAGTGGAGACCACAGAATCGATCCAAGCGTTTGCTGGTTTTGGCTATTTCTCCAATGGGAATCGATGATGTGTTGCTCGCAAAGATTGTCGATGGCTTTGCGATCTAAAATGATTTTGAATTAGAGAAAATTCCAACTTGTTGCTTCACTTACTCCATCGATTGAGGAAAATAGCTTTTGCTTTGCTATAACGTTCTCAACAATAGCTTCGATAACGAGATCGGTATTTTTCACAGTTTCATTCAGGTTTGTAGATCCGACAACTCGGGCAAGTCCAGTCTCAATGAAGTGAGAAATTTTCAATTTATCATCATTAAATCTCCTTCTTGCTACACGTTCCAAGTTCTTTGCAATTTTCTCTCTCGCTTTTTCGAGGAGCTTCGAGTCCAAGTCAACCAACGTTACATTAAATCCATTTTGTGCCGATACCTTCCGACATTATCGATTAGAAATTGCATTAAAGTTTAATAAAGTGGAGAGATACCTGAGCAATTCCAGATCCCATCAAACCGGCGCCTACAACCGTAACGTGTTTGATTACGAAACCTGAGGACATTTCGCTACAGTTATTAAAAAGTATTTAGGGCAATTTAGAGGTAAACGAAGGCGTATCAGATAATAAACCTTCAACACTTCAAAAGACGACCGATGTACTCAGATTAATGTTCGCATTGTACAATAAGAATAATCAAAAATTGCCATATGCGATAAGACTCTGTCATTTAAGATACGACGATTGCTTTAAATAATTTTGACTCAACTGATAAGACAGAATCGCAAAGAATTATTTGCTTTACTCACTCATTTTCGGTAATTTTTTGTACTTTGAAATCTATTAAAACAAATATGTGATGACAACTGAGTCACTTGTGGGCGACTCTTGATGAATGATCTTATACAACTCGATGGCACAAAGCACGATATTCGATTAATTCACTTTAACTTTTATAGAAATTTTACAAATTCTTTTTTATCAAATTTTCTTTTCACGCTTCGATAAGATTTATCACTAAAGTTTGAGTTCACGTCAGTTGTAGCACAGCGTTAGTTAAGCTCTTGATAACGTCTGAAGATACGCTCGTGTTGATAGCTAAATATTAAGCGGCAATTGAACTTCGTTTTGTTTTCTTTTTGTGATCAGTGACTTCAAGAGTTCAAAGGTTGGAAAGATAAAAAGTTGAATGAAGATAAAGATTTTAATGACATTATTGAGATTCTGTGAGTTTGAATTAAGCTTTCTTTCGAATCTTGACAGTATAAGAGCTATAATCAAGTAAACTTTGTTTTCTAGAAGACACTGCAAGTTCAAAAATTTTAAAATCCAAAACCTTACATCAGAACCTTACAATTTAACGATTGTTTCTTATTCCAAAAGCTTTTTCATAATTAAAATTTTACTTTGACCACAATGACATTGATGAATCATCTACATCATAGATTGACGATTGACACTGTGAATGTCGCTACTTATAATTACGAGGAGTTAAATAAATAAACTCATAATCTCAAGTTCAAACATTATCGGATTTCTCATGAATTAATAAATCATTTTCTTTTTTATTATTCAAATAGATCATGGAACAGCAACAAGCTGTGATTACAAAAGCAAAAGTTTACAGAAATTATGTTTGTCAATTAAGCCACCAGTCCCGTTCATACAACCAGACTAGCAAAAGTTATAAGAACTTAAGTAAATAAATTTCGATGACGTTTTTTTTATTAATTTTTTTGTTATTCTTCGAAACTTTATTAACACCTTTCACACTCATCCAGCAAACGATGCGAAAGCGTAATATTTCCTATCAATATTCACTGATGTTCCTTGTCAAAATTCACGAAGATCATCGATGCTGGAGAATGTCGTCTTATCACAAAAAGAATTTTTAATTAAGTACATAACTAATTGATGCATCTTCCTGCTGAATTTTAAAACGAAGCTTACAGAAATAATAACGACAATGAATTGTTCGCAAACAATATGATACCAACAATAATTGTTTAATGACTGACATTCAGATTTCTTAGATTTTTTTTTTCATTAGTCTTAGGTAGATTTTTCTTCTTTCGTTTTAAACAACAAGTGCATACTTTGTCATTTTTATCTTCGCAGTTTGTCGTATCAGATCTTTCATTTCGGATGGACTCGACCATGAGTAGATATTTGTTGGAAAATTTGATTAACAATTAATTAATTGGCACGGGCGAAGTTCCTTCAAAATATTTTTTGTAAATATTGACTAATTTAAACTCTCAACGTAGCCAACGAAAAATATTTCTAACCGCAATTTTCCACTAAAGCTGTTGAACTTAAGATATGAATGGTGCAGAGTTCTTTAGGTACCGAGAGATGGATTTTTTAAAAATATTTTGTTTTCGAAGAGTGAAAATAGAGATTCTCTTAATGAATCACTGATTTATCGCTTGATTTATGCTCAAGCTTTTGTATTTTTTGTTGTGACTATTAATATCAAATTTAGTCGTTTCTATTCGTCGTGTTACTCCGCTCAATTACTTCTTTTCATGGGCCCAATTTTTTCTATGTAAAGATTGTTTATCAGCGTTAATGCTTTTCAAGGGTGGACATTACAACTGAACGATTAACAGTTACAGAATAAATATTTGTTAATCACAAATCGACACTGATCTTTCATGTTCATCGAGCCCTAATAATTTTTTTCTTACTAAATGTAAATTTTTCTAGAGATTTCTGATTGCTGCTAACAATTTGGGATTGAGACAAAAGATTTTTAAATTTTTCTCAAAGCCATTTCAATCGAAAAAGTTCTGTTTTTAAAGTCTTCAAGTCATCAATGACTTTCTATTAAGATCTTTGATTATTTTGATTTAAGTTCAATTAAGAGATTTGAGCTATAAGAATTCACATTTTTTAGCAGTCATTTAAGAGAACTATTAGTTTTTTTTTGTCTAATATAACTTTACTTCATTGCTGTTGACAGCATTGTGCGACCAACCTTTGCTTGTGCCGACCAGAAACCACAACAAACGAATTTCCGGCTCCGATAAATTTGGTTGCGCGAAGAAAAATTGAATGTTCTCCGGGCTGAGACGAAAGTTGAGCAAATCATTTTGCTGCGTTTTGTTCAGGAAAAGGCCATTCGTCGGCGCAATTGAAATGTTGAGCTTTGAAGCCACGGTTCCTGTTATGTGCACATCATCGATCCAAAAGTAAGGAAGAGTCTGAGCTTTCTGATAGAGCTGAAGTACAACATCCGCTGAATACAAAATAGCATATCCCGGACAGTGCTTTGGAAAGTATTTCTCGAGGTATTCGTCATACGAAACTCGCCATTTCGATCGAAAAGTTCGTTTTACTTTGGCACGTGAAATTTCACTGCAGAACATAATTCCTCCATGATGGAATTGCTTTGATGGCTCTGAAGGCTCCTCCAGGTAATCATACATTAGAGGCGTGTTTACGAAAATATCGTCATCAGTCTTTAGAAGGAACCGAGCGTCAGGGCAGTTGTAAACAAACCATTTCAATCCGCTCATATGTTTGTATGTCATATTGCGGTAAGCGTCTTGGAAATTGCCCTGCAAAATGTCTCCATGCGTCTTACTCTCTGCATTCAGCTTCTCTTGCATGTTTGTTGAATTCACAGCACCGATTAGGAAAATCAGTAACGACCTCGCGTCTTTAATTCCCCAAGTGTCTCGAATGATTGCACGTTTGTCGAAGTTATTCGGCGCTGAGTGAACAATAATGACAACTTCTTGTTCATCTTTCTTGCACCCCTGATGATTTATTATAAACTCGAAGTCCTCTAAATCTATTAACTGATTAAAGTCACTCTTTGGCAATCCTTCGAGTCCAACAGTTGACGAAATGAATGGCAGCGATGAAACGATGGATTCGTTTGCAGAGTTAAGTGATAGCGTCGGCTCGAAAAATTGTTCTTGTTGCTGTTGTAACATAATGTGCCATACTGAGATGCAGAGCGTGACTCCAACAAGAAGACTTAACAAAGATTTCCGCTCGTTCATGACACCTGACTTCTTCGTTTAATTTTTCGTTGGGACGCTTGGGATTGGACAACCAACATTTGATGGTTATCGTGCTTGGGTTGTTGCTTGATGTGCTGTGCGAGAGTTTTCTGTTGAATAAAAATAACAAGCTAGCTTTAATAATGCGTCGAAAAATATTTCGGTGACTTTCACAGCTCGTGAACATAACAGCGCGACCGCGAGAGTTAATCAAGGCATTTAGATGTATCGATAAAAACGCGTGACTCCTCTAATACACGCGCTAGCGGTTCGATAACGACGCATTCAAACTAGAGCATGAAATTATTCAATGCATTTGAACACTCGTAGTCTGGCAGTTTTTGTTGCATGCCGCGAAAAATCGATGACATTAAAGTTTACTCACCTCTTTGTGCAAGTTGCAGTGTATTTTCTTAACTATTTTTAATCCATGCAAGGCGTACAGGTGATAGTGCAGCTCACATGACCAAACGTCAGCGTTTACAAACTCTCGTCGTATTTCTTTCAAAGACTTTCTTTCGTTGAGGTTTTTATCGCCGCAAACAATGGGTCATCTTAGTCTTCATATCTTCTACACGTGTCTATTGAAAGAATGAGAATATAAATAAAGTTTAAAGTTGAAACAGTTTTTAAAAACAAATGTCTTCATCGAAGTATTTATTTCCGAAGCAACTCATACTGCTGTAAACTCCACATTGCGAATTCTTCAAGTTCGTTCGTATTTCTATTTATATCATCTAATTAAAAAGTAATCCAATGCCTCTATCTCACTTCACGAAACATCCATCACGAACGATGTATAAACAATTGATGGAAAAGCCGAGAAAGTTGAAAAGTAAAAATTAATTTCAGGGAATCTTTCAAAAATGTGAAAATATTCCGAAAGTATCACGTAAATTTTGCTGACTGTTATGATTATCATAGGAAACGTGAGAAACGTTTGAAGAAGAAGAAAAACATAAAATTTGATGCTGCTGTTTATCGATTTTTCTTGCAATTTTAATTTTCAGTTTGGTCACCTTCGACGAGAAATTTTTAAGTATTCGAGGCACACGAGGACTTTGAGCATTTCTGTTTAAACACAATATTCTCGTGACTCAAATTTCCGCAGAAATTCACATTCACATTGAAAGCTTTCTTTGCAATTTGGAGAAAACAATCGTCTCAAGAAAATATTTCGGGCGTATTTTGTTTAAAAGTATTTTTTTTGCAAAACTGAATCACTTTGCAAAGTTGCGGACGAACTTACGAGATCAATGTTGTGTTGTTTTTAATTCAGTGCTACAGACTCAATTAAGCTTGCTCTAATATCACTTAATAATTTAAAAAACTTCAAATCGGCGTTCTTGTGTTCGAACAGAGTTTTTACTGACGTTTTCAATTGACCAAATAAGTTGAACTTTCCGTTAAGAGAAAATCAATTTGAACTTCGTTTGTTTTCAAATTTAAAAGATTCGTTTATTACAAAAGTTTCTTATTCAAACAGCGAGTCACAAGCTCAGTTAATCAAATATTAAAGGCTTTAAAGAGCCATTGAAAGTAGTTAAAAGGAAATGTCATGTTATCAGCGAATAGGCTGATAGTTTAAAATCTTTTCTTAAGTTCTTTTGCTTATTTTCTAGATGATGATCATTTATGGTTGACGAAGCTTTGAGTACAGATTTGGTTCTGCGTAAATGATTGGTTGCTGTTTCATAGAAAGTCTAGAAGATGAACGACGAGTCTTGTATGGAACTTCTGGTGATTTTGGAGTCAAATCAATCTTCTGATTATCTGATTCAACAGTTTGTGCATCCGAAGAAATATTTTCTGAACTTCTTTTCTTTGAATCCTTCTGTTTGGTGGCAAATAAAGAACGCTTTGCTTTCGATTCCTTTTCTTGTACGTCTTTGTGAGATTGAGTTTCAGCTGTGACATCAGAAAGAATAACGCTGTCTTCTTTAATTTGCTTCTCTTTTTTCAAAGGCGAGTGCTTATCGTTAGGTCCATCATGGATCTTTGCTGGCGACTTCTCCTCTTTATCTACTTTTACAATTGGCGATGAGATATGTCGTTTCATCTTGCGTCTCTCATTGTAATTAGGCATCTGAGTGCAGATTGCAGTAACATTCAAAGGATCGCTAGTAGCTTCATCAGCATTTGAATTGTCTTCCTCGCCAATAGTTTCAAGTCCACTCTCAGTTTTCTTTTTTTTCTTACCAAAAGCTGATAGTTTTGGAATTTTAAAGCTTGGTGACTTATTCTGAATAGAAGCGGCATCGATTCCAGGCGACTTCGACTTAGGTTTGGTGACATATTTCTTCAGGATTGAGGTTACGTTTTCGTTACTTGAAGAAACTTGCTCATAAATGTAGTTAATCGTATTCTGCAAAGTAGACGACTTTTGCTGCTCAACAAACAACTTATTTTGAAGCTTCAAATTATCCTGAGTTGCTCTTTTAAGACGATTCGTGATCAACTTATTTTGCTTTGTGAATTCCAAATTCAAGCTTTTGTAATCTTTAAGATGCTTGTTTTCTAGAAGCTTATGTTGATTGAACTTTTGTTGCTCTTCAAACAACTTATTTTGAAGCTTCAAGTTATCCTGGTTTTCCTCTTGAAGACGTTTTTTGAGCAAGTCATTTTGTTTTGTGAATTCCAAATTTAAAATTTTGTAATCTTTAAGATGCTCGTTTGCTTTGAGCTTACATTCGCAACCTGGTTGTCCTGTAGCCATGTTTACTGTTAAACAACTATAATTTCTTGAATGATTCGTTCGTCTTCTGAATTAAAAATTAAATTTTGTGTGAGCAGATTGAATTTTGTCAATTGAACTTTCCGTTAGAACTTTACAGGAGCGGGAAAATTCTCAAAAGTCATTGAACTTTGTTTTTGAGCTTCGTTTTCAAAAAAATTATTTAACGATCGTTTCAAAGGTTTTTAATTATTAAAGTTTATTCTCTGGATTTCAATCTATCACAAATTTATTTAGTATCCATTAACGTCAAACCAAGAAGTTGACATTGATTCATAGTTTTTTATGGTCGACGAAGCTTAGAGTGCAGATTGGGTTCAGCGTAATTTGGTTTCTGATTCTTGCTCGAAGAGAGGCGAACAGATGAACGACGTGTCTTTATCTTGTAGGAAACCTTTGGTGATTTTTGAGCCAAATCGATTCTTGATGCGGCTGCGATAGAAGATTCCCCGGAATTAATTTCATTTTCATTCTCCACATTGAAAAGATTTTTCATTTTGTCGACTACTTCTGAAGCTTTAGAATCTACAGAAAATTTTCTCTGCTGGACCATTTTAACTGGCGTGTTTGTGACATCACGGAAGGAGGAACGTCTTGCTATCGGCTTCTTCAATTTATCGACTTCAATGACTTGTGCATCAGTCTCTCCTGAGAACTGAACTTTTTTCTTTGAAGGAGTCTTCTGTTTGATGACGTCAGAAACCATATTCCAATCTTGTTGTCTGCGATCATTATCAGAAATTCTTTCATCTTCTGGACTTTGTTTCTTTTTTTCTTCAAGTCCTTCGCGAGAGAGATTCATTTTTGCTTTCAACTTTTCCTTTTCATCTTCAGAAGCTGACGGAATTGGCGTTACAACAATCGTCGGAACAAAAATCTGGCGTAAGTGAAGTTTTTTCATCTTGTTGTTCTCATTGCATTCGATCAACTTATCAGTGCTAGCTCGCTTAAGAGTACCAAACACAAAATCCTTAGTTGCATGATCAACATTTGAAATGTCTTCCTCGCAAATTGTGTGAAGAAGGTTGTTGGCTCCACTATCAGGAGGTGCAGTCTTTTGTTTCTTAGGTGATCGTGGCTGCTCGATTTCGATTTCCGGCAAAGTTAAGTTCAACTTATTTTTGTCAGCACAATTCTTCAAGATCGCGGATAAACTTTTGCTATTCGATGACACTTGCTTGTAGACATCGGTGATCGTATTTTGAAGGTTCGACGATTTCTGTTTCTCTTGAAACAACTCACTTTGAAGCTTGAGAATGTCGAGGTTGGCTTTGCGAAGGCGACTCTTCAGTAAATTGTTTTGATGGATGAATTCTGCATTCAATTTCTTGTAACCGGCGAGACGATCCTCTTGAGTATACTTCTTCTTTTCCCATCCTGATCTTAATGTTGACATGTTTACTGTAGAAACAAACTCTAAAATAATAAAATTAAAATTTCCGATCAGTTTTGAACTTTGCTTTGAACTTTAAAAATTCAAAAAATCGAAGCAACTGAAAAAAATAATGAAAACTCAAATTAAGTTTTTCTTTAAATATTTAATTACGCTTTTCATTTCAATTGTTTACATACACTTTTTTCTACGAACAAAAATATGCCCGTGATGTTTTTTTCTTCTTCTTAACAACTATCGAATTGAAAATAAAACTATTTTAGCTTTTAATTTAACTCTTCATACGTTATCTCAATAAACTGTGGTGGTTCACAAGAATCTCTTTTTGTTTTTAACATTTCTCCAATCATGACTTAAATTGTAAAAAAATTTATTGCAGTTTTCATTGTAAATATTTTATTTTTCTTAAAAACCTTTTGGAAGAAGAGCATCAAGAATTGTGAACGTCTACTCTTCTCATCATTATCTAATGGTGGCTTTAAATCGTGCAAAGTATCCGGTACGTGAGGAGTGGAAAAATCATTGGTTCGTTTAGATCAATAAGAAAGCGAGAATCTTGAAGATTTTTTGGTGCTTTCTTTTTCATAAGGAAATGAATGTGAAAATGTAAATTTGAATTAATTCCAAGAAAATATTTTTTTTTTGTTACTTCCACAAATATTTCTTCAAACGTCGTATCATTGAAAATCTTCTCAAATAACATTTTGAATTGTTCGGGTAACTTAGTTTGCAACCATTTAAATCAACAACGAAAGAAGGTTCAATAATGTTCTTTGCATCACATAATAACTACGACTAAATTTATTTGTTCATCTCTGTATCGTACAAGTTTTTCCGCGTTTTTCTTTATCTTGGAATTCATCTAGTAAACTTAGATATATTTACAGTTTTTCATTTCATTTCATTTTTTTCGTGAGAATCCTAATATAAATTTGCCATTCTCGTACGACTGACTCTCCTATTGTTGAGCATATCATTTGAAATTTAACATTGACTCTTCTGATGGTGTCTCAAACAACAGAACATTTGATCTCTTCAACCATTCACGGCGAGAGAGATTAAATATAACAAAAAGCTTTAAAGTTTTGTGCTTCTCCTTCATCTTCATGTGATTTCTTTTTTTTTCATTCCCGTAGGCCTTTCATTAAAATTAGTTCGACAGGTTAAAAACGATTGCTGGAAAGTTGTCTTGAGAGTTTGATTGTTTAAGTTAAAATTAACTGAAGAGTTTAAGCCTTTTCTTTAAGATAATCTCGGAACTGTTTTATAAACTTGAATTTCATAATTGCTGAAGAAAAGCTCTTTCCGACTGCGTTGAATTTTCTTTTAAATGGATTTTCGCCTTCAACGAACTAATCTCGTTGAAGTGTTTTTTTTTTCTTTTTTTTTCATTTTCGTTCTTAAAGTATTTTCTCAGGACAAAAATCAGTATAAAACTGTATTTAAGGTCAAATTTCTGGACAATTAATCTAAATAGTCTGAAACTAAACCTTCAATCAATTGAAAGCGAACACGAAAGTAGTTTCACAAGAGAAATATTCTCTCTCGTGATCTGCTATCGTTTCGCTTTCAAGATTTGTTTTCTTCTTTTGTGACGACTGTAGGCCTGAAGTTCTCACTATTTTAAAGTGATTCTTGTGCTGGGGTTGAGTAATTTTCCTTTTCATCATCATCATCATAAATTACAGGTTTCTTCAGATTTTTCTCATGAATTTACAAGCTATCAACATTAATGTACGTTTAACTCATTCGGGACTTTCAGCATTTGATGCCGTTGAGCCTTCTGATATTTGTGCCAATGTTTTGAACAGTGGGGAATTTATGAACCTGAGCGAAAAAAAAGAGAAAAACAAAAGGTTAAATCAATATCTACGCTGATTGCGTTGTGTCAGTGTTTTCACCTTGGATACGAATCTCTATGCATTAATGTATAAATTTGTAGTTGTGCTTCATCAAACGTGTTTGGTGTTGGTTCGACCATATTTCTATTTACTATTTCTCTAACTCGAGAATCCAGCGATACCTAGAAAACAGATTTTTTATTTTGAATTGAGCTTTTAAGTTTGACGGAAGGAGCTTTTAAGTATTTACCTCTTTCGGTGACAGTATTGAGATGTAGTCCTCGTAGATGTATCTAGCCTTCTCTTCTATAGCCTCTGGATTAGTTTCTTGCTTCAGCTCTTCACACGCCAACCAAAACAGAATATTTTCTTCGCTATATTCGCAGCGTAGAAAGTCTCGGAAAATTTTTCGGCCACCTGTTTAACAAGAGCGAAGCATGAGAAGATTTCTAATTATTTGACTTACATTACTAAAAACAAATATTGATCGATAAAAGAGTCAGGAAGCCTCTCTCTCTTTTCGATCGGATATTTGATATCCGTATCGAGTTGAAAACTTAAAAAAAACTTTACCTGAACTTCTCATTAATTTATCGAAGCTTTTAGACCAGCTTCTGATTTCTTCAACCGAAGGCCTAGAAGTCGAGGGAATAATTCATTGATTGATGGGGAAGACCTTTGATCACTCGACTCGATACTCACTGTTCTCCATCGTTTAACAAATCAGAACCAGCAGGGTCTTTTTTCGTTGTTCCATTATCTTCCGTATTTTTTATTGCCAGACTTGATTTTTGCCAATGAGCGAGAGAAGAAGAAGAAAAGGAAAGAGTTTAACGACAATTGTTCTTCAAGCGACTTCCGCTCGATCTTATCGTTGAATCAACTCACCACGAACATTTACAGCAACAACACCAACAAAAATAACAGGGCTTTGGCGGCCGCTGCAATGCAACATTGGGCGAATCTTGACCAGTTAAAGATTTATTGAGTGAACCCATTCCACGAAGTCGACACCCGGTGGGTATCTCGGATACACTACAAGACATTCTATTTGAACAGGCGGGAGGGTAGAGAATTGAAAAGGAAGGAGAATGAGAAAAACATGATGAAGCAAAGTGAAATCGCGACTGCTGTCAGTTGGCGTGTATCGTACCCACAAAATCAATGATATCTTGCCAGAAATCCGTTTTGCCTTCTTCAGATAAAGCTCCCCAACTCGTTTGCTTAGTTAATTTTCCTAATGTCTTCTTCTTCTTTCGAAATGTATAAGGTTTCAAGGAAATGTTTGATTTCTTCTATGCTTAGCGTTAACCTGATGTAGACACTATCAGGTGTGAGCAGTTCATCATCGTCGCGTTGTAATCATATTATTATCGATAGAGATTTTTCATTTTCCTGTAATTATAAAATGAAAATTGAATGTGTAATGGAGATAAGCGAAGTTTGAATGAGAAGAAAAAGAAATTATTTAACTCCACATGGATTTCGAGCTTCGAAGATGTTTTCTCGTTCAAGTTCAGAAGAATTTCCCAACTTGGTGGTTTTCCTTCTCTCCCTCTCACTCTTTCTCGTGACTGGAAAACCGTGGGAAAATCATGAAATATTTGAGTGAAACGAACAATCAATGGAAATTAAAAGTTGATAAGTCTTTTTTTTTTGAAATTTCATTCGACAGACTTTTAAATGAAATGTTCAGTTCACATGGAAGTTTTTTTTTTCATGAAATTTTCCTCGCATTGAGAATATTTAAGATTTGAGTGAGATTTTTCTTTCCCGCACACTCAAACCCACACAAAGAAAAGAAACCCTCTCCAATCGCTGCTTTCTCGTGAGAATGTGGAGAGAGAAGATTTTTCACAAGAAGGAATTTTCACTTCACAATAATATTCCATTTAAAGTAAGAAGGGAAAGCTTCCTTAGGGACTTTCATTGCCATCCCAATTCTTATTTTTATGACACGACATGAACAAGGCTCCAATTTGCCATCGACGCCTTTCCCTTACATCTCCGTGTCATTAATCTTTTGAGCTTTAATCCCTCGCACATTTTTCGATCAATTTTCAACGGAACATGGAACACACCTTTTGTGAAAACTCACTCTTCCGAAGGATCTTGTGATTTTTTTTTAAATTTCTAATTTTGTTGAACACATTGCTTTACTTTAACTATTTCTATTATGTTTTCACCAACTCTTTTTAAGTCCTCCTTGGCGTTGAACAAATAACTTTTGTTTACGCACTCGTTCTGAACTTTGACGAAAGTCAACAAAGCTTAGTTTCGGGACATAATTTTATTTTTCCTTCCAGCGATTGCACCTTCTCATACTCAAGGGAGTTTTCACGAGCTATGATACTTTGTTCAGTTGACAGGAGCAGAATGTTCATTGACTCAAAGCAAATAAAAGTTTTTGTACCCGAATATTGCGACAACAAATTTTCTTTCTTTCTCTCTTCTCTTGAGGGAAAATATTTTTTCTTTTTTTTGCAAGTTAGATTTTCACGAATTCTTCTTTTGTTTCCTCGAGCTCACATCGACTGTCAAGTTTAGCTTCAGCTTTTCACTACCAAACAAACTAAAAACTTAAAATTACTTGTAATTCAGATAAATTTTAACTTTTCAGTTCTTAATTTTCTTTTTCAACCACTAGCAAATTTTTTTTTCGTTTTCTGCCTTCCAAGCTACAGAAATCGGATCGGAAAACTCAACAACATGGCGCCTAAGATATGAATTTTCCACTCTCTCTCTCTTCAAACTTTCCAATCGTTGACCGAGCTTTTCACATTTTCTCTCCTCAGATGTTTTTACTTTGTAAGTAAATTTACTGGAAGTAAAATAAAGTTCATTTACAATTTAAATGATTTAAGGAAAGAAAATGAGATTTGAATTAGAAAATAAATTAGTTAAATTAACAAATTATTTTGTTTTAACGATTTATAGTTCATGTTGAAGGCTATACCTTTTAATAAAATGATTATCGATAGATTTCTTCTTAGTTATTGACAGCTTAAAAACTTAACTTTGGCTAGAAGTCATAATTAAGCTTAACTAAGATTTTATTTTAAAAAATTCAAAAACCGTGGAAAAAATTCAAATTTTTGGTTTACTAAACGCACCAAGTGCGTTCAATCACTCTAAATCGTCTTGTGGATTTGAGTAACACGGTTTGAACTAAAAAATTGATTAATATCTATCGAAATGGCATCTGCAGAAGTCCAAGTAAGTACTAATCTCATTGACAACCAATTGAACAATCGAGTAGAATCAAATTCGAAGCGTCGTAGTTCGTGGATTCGATAATTTTGGAAAGTCGGTCGAATTTCATTTTCTGACGAGTCAAAAACAATAGAAATCGTTCGCACATTCACTTGCACTTTCAAACAAGATACACGTGCATTGGTATCTACGTTTTACGATGAGTCCTTCAGCTTCTATCACAAGATTTGTTGATATTTCATAAAATTTGTAATATAATTAACTTCGCAAACTATTCATGAGATTACGATGCACTTTCTATTGAACCGAAACCAGCCATTTCATTCGAATCCTTTTATTCTTCCATTGCGTCTCTAGCAAAACACCGGAGAGCTTAACAAGGAAGCTCACTCGACACACGTTGAACTTGTGAAGCATCCGTTGCAGCACTCGTGGACTTTGTGGTACTATGAGCCAGATCGTAACAGGTCATGGGAGGATAATCAGAATCAAGTGTCGACGTTCAACTCAGTTGAAGACTTTTGGAGTCTTTTCACTCACATCAAACAGCCAAGTGAGGTGAAGATTGGGAGCGATTACTCGCTTTTCAAGGAGAGCATCAGACCGATGTGGGAAGATAAAGCAAACAAGAATGGTGGACGTTGGATGATTACTTTGACTCGCACCCAACGTCCAGAGCTCGACCGCTACTGGATTGATACTGTAAGTTATGCAAATAACAAACAATCAACAAGAGATTAATATTTTTACTAATTTAGGTTCTCTGCTTGATTGGTGAGGCTTTTGATAGCTTTGATGACATTTGCGGTGCTGTCGTCAATATTCGGGCCAAAGGCGATAAGATTGGTTTGTTAACCCCATTTGAATATCTCGTTCTTCAAATATCTCAAAATGTCAATTCTATTTTCAGCAATCTGGACGAGCAACAGCAACAACAAAGATGCTGTCATGGAGATCGGTCGTAAGTTGAAAGAAGGCCTTAATCTCCCTGATCGCGTCAAGATCCAATACCAAACCCACTCTGATTCGATGGTGAAGAACTCGTCCAGCGTTAAGTCGCTCTATGAAATTTAAGTTTAAGAGAAAGCTTCAGTGGGATTCGAAGGCGCTGTATCCATTTCCTCCCGCTCTGCAAAAACTTATGAAAAACATTTGATTTCTTATTCTAACAAACTCAATTCTCTTGGAAATTCGTCGTCGTAATGTTGCTTCCCGAATGAACAAGAAATAATTTTCCGCTTGTCAATGTAAACAAGATAATTAATGAATTATCCAGGATTTAATATTTATCCTTTAAAAATTATCTTCAAATAAATAAATTTATGTTTGAAACAAGAAACAATTTCGTTTTTAATATTTATTAATGTTAAAGAGACGAACTCGATGAAAACTTGGTAGCTTAGGAGCTAAGACAACGACTAATGATATCAAATTAGCAAGAAAATGGACTTCGGAGTTCTGTGTGTAAAGGCAAGTCAGCAGAAACAAAACTATCGGGAAGATGGTCAGGAATTTCTTCTGGGAAGTCCAAGGCTTTCCATGATCCAGTTGTTCAAAGTGTGTATCACGTTTACAGTCTGCAATTGGTGTCGTCCAGGGCGTCCCTTTTATGATGTGAAGGAAGAAGAGATTCGCCTGGAAAAGAAAGTTTTCGTTTATTTCTTGAAGGATTAAAAGCATAATTATTCTTACCACATTATGAGAAATGTTCGTGATCGTCCATGCCATTTTTACATCGAGAAATGGAAGAGACAGGAGAATCAGATGAAATATCGCGATGAAGAGCAGATAAAACAAATAAAATCCTCGAGACTGAAGATAGTTTTCATTCGGATTGTCCGTTCCATGTCCGCCGGCGATCATCTTGTTATTTGAGCATTCACTTAGACTTGGCAAGAATTGTTTTTGATAAAAAAATTGTTTTTCGTTCAATTGTTTTTGTTGGAATGTGCAAATTGAAACACCTCGACAAGTTCAAAAAATTCCTGCGAAGTCGAAGTGGTAATAACAAATTTTAAAACTCGATCAAACAAATAATTCTGCTAACTTAAACAATTAAGCAATGTGAATAAGTGAGAGGAAGCTCAGAGCTATAATTTAGTTCGGTTTATGCTTCGGAGAGTTCAAATTATGCGAGATATTGGCGAATGAAAAAAAAACTCAAATCTAGACACAAAAAAAAGAAAAAATTGTTGCTAAAGCCAAAGAAAACAAAAAAGTTGTTTTAGTTTCGGAGTTTTGTTAGAGGCATTAACATGGCTGGAAGTAGAAAGTCACGGGGTAGCATCGAAAATTTAGAGTTCAGGTGAGAATTTGGCATACAAAAGTGTTTGAAAGGGGTTTGACGCCGTTTCAAGTGTTTTCTTATCAGCAAAACATTCTTATTGAACCATCCATCGATAACAAAGTAATTCTGATTCTTCTGCTTGTTATACGAGGAAACTCAATTGGAACTCTCTTCAAAATAATTTTTTTCTTCTCTCAAAAATCGATTAGACTAAAAAATCAATCAAATCTCATTTTAGATTCGGATCGAGCTCTAGTCAGACAAGTCAAAATAGTGGCGACTTCTGTAGGATTTGTCATGAATCCGACAGCATCAGTCCTTTGTTGACGCCTTGTAGATGCAGCGGGAGTCTACGTTATGTTCACGAGATGTGCTTAATTCAGTGGCTCACAGCTTCTGAGACGAATTCATGCGAGTTGTGCAAGTTTCCGTTCATCATGCAGTCCAAAATCAAGCCGTTCAATGAGGTAGGTGTCTAATTCCCTAAGCAAAGTTTCGTTCTAAGTGAAGAAGAAGTTTGTGAACGTCTACGAATTTGACATTCACCTCGACTTCCTCGTGTTTCACTGTCAATGATAATCGGAAGAAACTCTTCTCTGACCATCTCTCTCAATGTAAAACGTGATAACCGGTATCAATTTGCGTTCATTCAAAAATGCAAATTAGCTTTTAAAATGTAAACAAACAGGCGAACGTCGTCAATAAGCAAACCCGCAAGATATTTCTCTCTTGCAAGGCCGTAAATACTGCGATGCAAATCTCTTCACATTCATTTTCTCCACGCGTCTTAAAATTCTAACTCATTTGTTTATTTTTCTTCTATCTTTAGTGGCGAAGTCTTGACATGAGCGGCGTTGAACGGAGGCGGCTCTTTTGTGCTGTTTTATTCCATTTAGCGGCGGCTCTTTGTGTTATTTGGAGCTTGTGTGTGCTTATTGAACGATCTGCGGAAGAAGTTCGAAGTGATAAACTTGGCTGGTGAGAAAAATATTTTCAATCGAAAAAGAAGAAAAATTTATTTATTTTCCCTCGTAGGCCATTCTGGACAAAACTTGTTGTTGTAAGTAAAGATATTTTCTTTTGAAGAAGAAGTAAAATTATTTATTTATTTTTCTCGTAGGTCACAGTAGGTTTGACTGGAGGCATTGTTTTCATGTATATACAATGCAAGCAGTACTTAAATTTGTGCTCAAGATGGAGAGCAAGGAATCGGTAAGAGCAAATAAAACAATTAATCGATCTTTTGTTAAATAATTTATCTTCATTTTAGAATTCTTTTGATCAGTAATGCTCCAGAGAAAATCCCAAAGAACATAGCGCAGTCACCTCTTGCTCTACAACGCTCTCAACATTCGTCAAATGCAACTCTCAACCAGAACAACAGCTCAATTCTTGTGATAACCGCTCCATTAAATATTGGTACGCACGTTGATCAAAACGATTTAATCCGTGCGCAAGGTCAATTACATCAGCAGTCTCAGATAATTGCAAATATTGAAAACAATTCTGTCAATTTTGAATTAGACGACGACGGCTACAGTCAAATTTCATTTAAGCAACATCTTCGACAAGAGGAAGGAAATTCTTCAAGGGGTAGCTTGCACAACGTATATGACAATATGTCAATTTCTACCACAAACACCTCAGCAACAACGAAAAATTTTACCACTGGCGATACCGATTCAAACTTTTTAAAAATGATTCCTGGATTGCAAGAAGAACAAGAAGCTGACGGTGACGAAAAGAAGTTGACTCACATGTCAGAGAAAAGTAGAACTTCAATGTTTGTTGAAAACAGTGATATCCTCAATGATCAGAATTATCCAAAGCTTTACTACCGACACTCGACTTTCCTATTGCCAACAACCGCCAAGAACTCGCGTTCATACGATGATGAAGCATTTAGGAAAACAGAAATGGAGAAACGACGATATTCTGACACGAAACTGCTCAATAGCGTTCACTTTGAGAATGAGTTCTTGGTAAAGGTGCCTACAGATTGTGACGTCCTCGGTTCTCCCACAAAAGTTGATATTTGTGATCAGCTGGAGCAGAATATTCAAAATATTCTTGAAATCGATTTAAAGGACGAAGATGAAAAAGCTAAAGAATATTTACTTGTCAAAAGCGACAGTGACAAAAAAGAGAAGAGAAATATCTTCAAATCTTTACCAAATCTTGATATCTCTTAAGAATTAAAAATGTTTGTTCCGTTTTACTGGAAGTTTTCTCTAGAAGTGCTGAGGACACATTGTTTGCTGTGGAGAGTTGCATAAATTTTGTGTTCCACCAAAGTCACGGCAAAAAAACTTTCTCTCTAAGATTTAGAAACTATTTTTGAAACTATCCGTAAAATGACATTTATTTGCATGCGATTTATCTTCTTTTTCTCTCATTTCTGTATATAAAAGCATAAACTTCTGTTATGTCTACAGATAACGTTGATCAATAAATGTAGTAATGACAGTCTGTGATTAAGCGACTGGTTTTGAAAAAAATGTTTGTTCAAGTTTCTTCTTTTTTTTGGTGGTCATAGCTATTATTCATTCACAATTTACATCATTATTGGAGTTTGACGTTTTGCCACTTCAAAATTTATTATTTAAACGAAATTTAACATCAGATTTCAGCGAAGTTCTGTATCGACTCAGGACATAGTTCAGATGAGAAAACATTCTTCAATTGAGACATAAGTTAATGAAACTGAGGAAATATCAAATGCTCTTTAAAGTCGAACAATCATGCGCCTTTCCATTTAAAGAAAATGAAGTAAGCCCTGGTTTCAAATAATTTTAGATGAACTTTTACTAAAAAGTTTTTGCATTTCAAGGATTTAAGAAGAAATTCACGCTGCGATTGCCTTGACTTTCTTCATCGGTTGGAAGAAAAAATATTTAAATAGAGAAATAAACCATTCAAAGGCAACTCGACAACACAGGCAAGTGATTGGACTAAGGCTGGTGTGGTACATCATACAAATCAGATCAAATTGAGGCAATCGGATTTTGATGACATTCTCTTTAAGTCAGACACTGACATTCGCTCGAACCACCATAAGAATTTTCATTAGAGTTTATAAGCGCTTGGGAACATTTGCCATCAACTGTTTCATAGAAAAATCTGTTTTGGTCGAAGTTGTTATTGAAAACCTTTCATCAAGCAAAAATAAAAATAATAAATTGCGAAAAGATGTGGGAGAGCGCTCTTTGCTTCCTGCTGCTACAAATCTCAATGATTAACTCAAAGTCGCAACTTTTTACTTTAAAAAACAACAAAATCGAGTTGGCAAACAACAAAATAATCCAACTCGATGAAATTTTCTACATTATAATTTCCTCGAACACTGACAGCAACTCAGAGAATGCCTGGATAAAGGAGAACGGTGACAGCTATGAATTTGCATTTGAGTCAATGCCAGAGTGAGTAAAAATTCTCTTCCAACTTAACGAAAACCAATTAAATCTGCTTCTTAGATTGCACCCGGACTTAAGAAACTCCAGCGATGAGAAAAATCTTAAACTGCCAAAGGAAGAGCAGCAGTTTGAAGCTCTCGACTGTGGAAAACCAGTGAATTATACTTATTACGACGACTTGATGGGTATCATCCACCGACGCAAGCATAAAGTTCTCCCTGAGCCTGATGTCCTGTTCACCTTCACGACGAAAGCAAAGAGCGGAAAAATGCGAAAAAACTTTGATATCGATGCTTTGGAGATGAAACTGAGAAAAGACAAACGAGACAAGCCGCGAAGTGTTCAGCTCTACAACAAGATTGGAAACTTTGCCCGCATAAAAGGCAACGCACTTGTAAGTTCTATTACAACTTTGAAGGAAAAAGTTCAGATTATCAACCAACCTTGTATTATTTATTAGGTTTCAATTGAATGCTTTCGGAAGGCGCTTTCCATTAATCCAACGAACTCAGAAGTGATTTTGAATCTTGCACGAGTGCTTTTCCATCAAGGATACTTGGAGGACGCAATTTATCTGGCTCGAAAGTAAGACGATTGTGCCAAAGCTTCAACGATAAACTAATCTTGATTCTCCTTTTAGATCTCTCGAAGTTCATTCCTCGGATCGCTCAGCTTGGCGACAATACTTCACTCTCGGAGAAATCTTCAAGAAGTATGGGAACCTTCAAGAGGCGATTTTACATTTACGTCATGCACTTGAGCTCTCACCAAACCACGACAAGATTCTACAAGCGCTCGAAGAGATTGAGAAGACTCCAATATCTTCGCTGCACTTCTATACAATTCTGGTCATTCTTCTGTTGGTCCTGGGTGTTCTTATTGTGATGCGATACTTGAATCAAGACGATGGAAACGACTCGGAGCCAAAGCGTGAGAAGATACGATGCTTTAAGTTCAGGGGAGCGATGAGTAAAGTACGGGTTATAAGACGAAAGTAGATTCCCAAGAAACTTATATATGAACTTACTCTCTAAAGTTTCCTAACTTGAAGCCTCGGTTTCAATTAAACTTTCCATTCAAGCAAATACTCAGAAGTCAGAGCGCTTGCCGACGGTACATTCAATTTTTTTTAATTCGATTGGTCTTCATTGGAGTATCGTTGTCATTAGTATCGCGCGATCAATCCAGTGAAACTTTAATTTCTGGAAATACTTAATTTACGCTTAAACGATAATTTACATGAAGACCACAAATGAATTTGAAATCCGATAAGGACAAAAGCATTGACATGAAGGAATCCACTTAAATTATTTAATATTTGCCATAATTGTGATAGTTTTTAAGAGAATCGCTCATGAGCTGAGAACAATGGTTGAACTTTACAAGAGTTGCATACCGAATTTAAGTTTTTTTTTTACCAAAACTCTTTTTAATTTCGACTACAAACCAAAAATCGAAGGCTACAAAATACTTGCGTATTAAGATGACTCTTTAAACTTCTAGGACGATTGTAAAAGATTTGATTAAATGTTCGATTTGAAGTAAAACTGTTTAGCAATGAACACGACAGCGTTTTATTTGAAAGAGTTTTGAGTTTTTTTTGTGTTTCATAGATTTACAGATTTTTGAAAGGAACAAAGCAGAACTGTTGTCGTCGAATGATAAAGCGTTGTTGGTAGTCATATTTTGGTTTCATATGAGGTGTCGAGCAGCAGCATCTTAAGCCAGATCATGAAGAGCCAATCGGAAGATGTCGTGTTGAAGGAAGAAGCTTCCATTCAGAGGCTTCAAGCAAAACGTCTGCGTATATGCGTGTGGCTGATCGTCGTCAGTCTACGAAAGTCAAAAAGAAGATAATTAGGACATAAATCATTGCATTCAGCACAAGGTTAGAGTTTTTGATAAGAGAAACACAAAAATATTATTTTGTTTAAATGATTAATGCCGAAGTGCGATTGAATTAGTTTTCTGTGCAAGTTACAATGATTAGAGAAAAAAGAATCCAGCACAAAACATTTGTTAGTTGCAAGCCTTTCAAGTACCTGCTCTTGATATCACTTCTTCGTCTTGCATTTAAGTTTTTTCAAAAATATTTTCAATTGCGCGCTGAGTTTACTTTAACAAGAATTAAGATTTGCGGATGAGGTAGATCATAAAATGTTTATGCCATATCGTGGAGCGCCAACCGGAAGATGTCGTGTTGGAGGAAGAAGCTTCCGCTAATTGGTTTCAATATAAAAGTCTGAGTGAAAGCGTGAGGAGGATCACCATCGGTCTTTAAGGTTCGCGGCGTTGAGAAATTAAGAGGAACATAAGAGATCTTGCCATCAACTACCAAGGGAGATGCTTACCTGTAGTCTACCAAGAACGTTGATAAGAACTCCTCCATCAAACATTGGCTGGGAATCTACAGCTGTGATAATTCTATTGATTTTTTGAAACGTGAGGCTCTAAAAAGGAAATGTTTGTAAATATCTTCGATAAAAAAAGTTGAATCTTATGCTCACTTGAAGTTTCTCTAAAATCTTAGGTGCTCCTTGAATTTGTTGTCCCTCGAACGTCATAAATGATAGCTCATTCTAAAAATAAAGCATAAGATTAATCAGCATAAGATCATGACGGAATGATTGAAGGTCATCTATGATTCACGAAATATGTTTATGAAGTCATCGTGAAGCTTCCAGAAGATCCGAAAAGGAAGTGTCTGCACTTACATTGTACATGTTGACCAGTGAGTTTCTTTGATTAGGATCATCGAACAAAGCATAATATTGAGTAACAAATCCTTTTCCTGTTGAATACGAAAATAACAAAAATTTAAAATTAATTTCTTGAATTTCCTTGAATTCCTTTTGAAGAACTCATCGTTACTCACCGATTTCAATATATTGTGGATTCAGATTCATAGACATTTTGTTATGATTTACAGTATTAGCTTAATAACAATGCTTTTGCAAATAAATATTTCTATTTAGAGATGTCGGATAACCGAAATTGTCTGAACGTTTTCAACTTTGCACAATAACAATTCGGATAACGCAGTCGTCGACTTAAACGAAGCAAGCTTGTTTTCTTTATTTATTGTCGCGATCTTCCGCGATTAGTGGGAAGTGATAAACGTACGTTTCATATTCTGAAAGTCATAGTCAGTTCTATGTATTAAAATTGATGGATTCCAAGATGAGTGAAGTCAACGATAAATCTTCAGAGCATGATCAAGAACTGCGACGACGTTTCGGAGCTTCAGATGATAAAATGAATTTTGAAGAAAATTCTGGCTCCAAGAATAATGACAACTTAAGCCCCGTCGATTCAGAGAACGAGCTTCGACTTGGAAGTGAAACTGCGGACTCAGATCACGTAAGGAAAAATTTTATCGATTTTTTTATCCTTCCTGCTTACTGGAACATTCTTTCCATCAAATTAAATTAAAGCTCTTTGACTATAAAAGCTTATAAAAACAAATAGAGCGTCAATTCGCTCAATGCATCTTTTCACTTTTCGCCTTGTGGAAACTCAATGACGTCTTTGTGAGCTTGCAATGAGATGAAAATCATGAACTGTAAACATTTGCTTTGCAAAATTCCTTTGTTGTTGTAGCAAGCACTTCTGAACATTTCTTATCATACTCGTACATACATTTTTTGTGTCGACACGCGATGTTTTATTAGATTAAATAAAGATTGGGCACCTGGTGCGAAAGCATTAATTGATTCAAATTCTTTAATTCTCTTTGAGGATTAAAGTTAATTTCCAATGTTGCTCTATCACGAAAGTCACTCATGGGAAACTCTTGAAATTTCTTTCCAAACTGATATCGAAATGAATTCAGTTTCTCGGGAAGGTCATGACGGGTCGCTCGAACTTAACTGTTGGCTGATACCATTCTCTCATTCATTTCCCTTTTATTTTAGCCGGACTCCGAAGAAGAAAAATGTCTCGCTGACAAATATGCCAACAGAGACTTATCGAAGACTCTGCCGCAGGGTACTAACAAAACGCCGGAAGTCTTAGGGACTGCTCTGAAAGGTCTTCCAGATAGGTAAAAATATTTGACCTCGAACAAAGCGTTTAGCGTGATTCCGATTTCATAAAAGCTTACATGCCTCGCGGGTATTACAAGCGACTCGCTTGAAGCGAGCAAGTTTCGAATTGCGAAGTGCTCGTTCTTTTTCGCTATGTCAATATGATTGATGAAGTAATATCGATTTCCAATAATTCTATTTTGTAATTCTCAGATGGAAAAATTGGGTCATTCGAGGAATTTTCACTTTTATCATGATCTCAGGATTCTGCATGATGATTGCAGGTGGTCCACTGGCATTAATGATCACGGTGAGTTTTACTTCTTTAATGAAACATCGACAAGGTTTTAATTTTCTTTTGATTTTATTTTAGACCCTGGCAGTTCAGGTCAAGTGTTTCCAAGAAATCATCTCAATCGGATACCAAGTCTATCGAATTCACGGACTTCCTTGGTTCAGAAGTCTCTCTTGGTACTTCCTCTTAACTTCTAATTACTTCTTCTATGGCGAGAGTCTCTTTGACTACTTCGGAGTGTTGTTCAATCGAGTGGAAACGCTAAGATTTCTTATTACTTACCATCGCTTCTTATCATTCTGTCTCTACTGCATCGGATTTGTCTGGTTCGTACTTTCTCTTGTTAAGAAGTACTACATGAAGCAGTTCAGCTTGTTCGCTTGGACTCATGTTGCGCTCTTGATCGTCGTAACTCAAAGCTATTTAATCATCCAGAACATTTTCGAAGGTAAGAAGAGATTTTATCTTTAAAAGAATTTTTTTTACTAACATTTATTACTTAAAGGAATGATTTGGTTCATTGTTCCGGTGATGATGATTGTGTGCAATGACGTGATGGCTTACATGTTTGGTTTCTTCTTTGGCAAAACACCTTTGATCAAGCTCAGCCCGAAGAAGACATGGGAAGGCTTCATCGGTGGTGGCTTTGCTACCGTCGCTTTTGGCGTCATTTTCTCTTATTTCTTATGTCGTTATCAGTATTTCGTCTGTCCAATTGAGTATTCGGAGACAGCAGGCAAAATTATGCTTGATTGCGAGCCGAGCTACTTGTTCAGACTACAAGAATATGGAATTCGAATAGTAAGAGGAGACACTTAAGTTGTTTGTGTTATTCACTAATATTGACTTTATTTTTAGGGTAAAACCGAGACTGTCCTAACAATGTATCCTTTCTTGTTGCATTCCTTGTCGCTGAGTATCTTTAGCTCAGTCATTGGGCCATTTGGCGGTTTCTTCGCTTCAGGATTTAAGCGAGCATTCAAGATTAAAGTAAGAGACAATTTGGTAATTAGAAGAATTTTTTTTTATTATTTGCGAAGTCTGCCTGCTTGTTACATCTGAATATACAATTTCAAGTTTTTCTTTTCATCAATCTACTCTACACTTCATGAATTGAACAAATTAGTAATACCAAGTTAATAAAAAATCTTATTTCCCTCAGGATTTTGGTGACATGATTCCTGGACACGGTGGAATTATGGATCGTTTCGATTGCCAATTTTTGATGGCCACGTTTGTCAACGTTTACATTTCCAGTTTTATTCGTACGGATTCTCCACAAAAACTACTTGCATTGGTAAGATTTCTATTTCACTTACACGCACATTTGTCTAACAATTCTGTCTTCGTTTAGGTCTATAATCTGAAACCGGAACAACAGCTTCAGCTGTTCTATCAGCTCAAAGATAATCTCGAACATCGAAATATCTTGAACATCAGTTAAATTATTTAAAAAGTTTATGAATAACTTTTCCATCACATAATCTTCATCTGTTTAAACAAAAAGTTATCTAAATGATTCGAATACACCTGAAGTTAGCAAAAATTTCGATGTGAATCTACAGAAAGAAAGAAAAGAAGATGCAACGTTGTTGTTAGTCTGAATGTTTTAGGGAATAATCAAACCTTAATAGACTTTAACCCAGTTAGAAAATTTAAATCCTGATACAAATTTCAATGCAATTATATCAAGAATTGAGAATTTTCCTTTCGCTGGCTGAGTGACCAAATCAGTTATTGATACTTGAACAAGAAAATTATAAAAATCTGTACTTTTAGAATCAACAAATCTTTCCAAACACAACTCTTGGACTAGTTCAATGAATTGATTTATTTTTTCTATATTTATATTTACAATCGAGAAACTTGTATTTTGTATCGTGAGCAAGAAACTTTTGCTGCTGCTCAGCTTGAAACCAAACAGGCAAAGGAAAGACTTGTAATTTGAATTAGATTGCGAGAGGAGAAGTTTTTTTTCTAAAGTTTCGCTTGAGCGTAGATTTCGTAGATTTCTTTTCTTCCTAATTAATTTTGAGAGGTTGCATCTAGTCGAGTTCAATTCCAAAAACAATAGTTCGTAAACTCGAATCGCTTGTCCACCCACAACAAATAATGTGCAATACTAAAAAAATCCCTTTTACCTTTATTGTTGGAAATTAGGAAATATTTGGTTAATTATAAATGTGCTTCGTGATTATTTCAGGCTGATTTTTGTGCATTTCCACCAATGCTTGAAATGAGTTTTAGCATTGCAGCTAACGAAATGATAAGAATTTACTAAGGAAATAGCGGGAATCATACATTTCGTTTATAAGTTTTGAAATTTTGAAATTTTTTCTTAAATAAGTGGATGTAATGAAATTAAATGTTTCAACAGAGAATTACAGGCTCTTCATTAAGATACAAAACTATGAATTAAGTTTAGCGAAAACAGAAATATGCAAACAATTAAATAAAGTTCATTGTTTAACATAAAAAACTTTTTCTTGACTTTTCCTTCAGTTGATTAAGGTTCAAGGCGACGCTGAAGCTTTTTCAAGGAAAGACTCAACTTCGGTTTTATTTTTTTTCAGTTTTACATCTCTGAGACTTTAAAGCTCAGCGCAAACAAAAGATAATCTATAAAAGCGACTCGGACTTCAGCGATTCTCATCAGTTGAATCATTGAAGCTTGTGAAAACAGTCGCTGTTGATTTATTTAAAACCCGCGAAGTTAGAACGAAGTGAGAATTGCGCCGATTTTTAGTTCAAGTGACTTCAACATAATTTGTATAAAAAAAAGTTTTTTATTGCCACAAGATTTACTTCCTCTGAAGTTCTAGATATAAATTAACTTCGTTGACAATTTAATTTGTCGTTAACTAACTTAGTTTATATCCACGCGTTCTCTAGCATTTAAAGTCTTCTTTATGATTTCTGCCAAACACGTTAAAGCAAAGTCAAGAAAAAACGAGAGTGTTTATGATTCACTGAAGCTAAAAAACCAAAGAAACTGGTCGCGTCTAATTGATTTTGAATTTGATGCGCTTTATCAAAATATTCTGTGAACGATCTTGAGCAAAAAAAAAGTTTGAGCGTTGTTGTGTTGTAAGATTAATGTTCATGACATATTTTCAGGAATTGATTGAGTTCTGCTAAAATGAATATTTTCTCGCATCTGCTGATTTGTTGTCTCGTAAGTTTATCTTTAAAATTTAAAGACAGAGATTTCTGAAATATTTTTTATTTAGATCTTTCTTTCCAACGCTTCACCGCCTTGTGATAATCGTCATGGTCATGGACCTCCTTGTTCGTTGGTCCCAGCAAAAGCCGGTCACACTCCAGCATGCGCTGATGGATCAACATTCTGTAAATTCAATTACAACTTAATTACAAATCAATTCGAGCTAAGAATTTTTTCATTTGGAATTTAGGTGAAAATGTGAAAGATTATCCGATGTGAGTAAAAAGATTCTTTTCGTAGAAGTCAAATCAATGTCGAAAAAGCAGATTTCTCAAAAGCTTTATAATCTCTTCTTTCACTTACTTCTCATCCTTTTCTGAGCATTAGCTGCTTTGTCGTTTCGCCAATTGGATTCGGATCACAGATTTAATTTTTAAAGAAAACAAATTTTGGATCCTGGTTTGGATTTTCGTCGCTTGTTAAACATTTTTTATGTGTTCTCAAGATTACTTCAAGAATTTAAATTTTCTCCTAATTAGAAGCATTTAAAAATTTAACTTCTTCTTCTTCTAGGGACGTGATTAAGAAGCTTTTAAAAAATTACCCGAGCAGCAAAGATCTTTTCACAGACGAAGTGAGATCCGAATTTAAGAAACCAAAGGAAGTTGTTGACGATGACCACTCGAGTCATGATCATCCTTTTAAGAATTATTTTGGACATGGAAGACATTCGTAAGAGAAAATAAATAAATGACTTTCGTTTGGATATTTTTATGACTCGTTCGTTAGTGAAAACTCTGATGATTCATCGTCGTATGAGTGGAACGGGAATGTTCACAACTCAAACAGAAAACGAGGACATCATCAATATCCCGGAAGCTTCAATTTTTTTGAACCAAAGTCACCTAGTTACAGAAATTACTACAGAAGGTTTGACATCCAAGTCTCGCTGCGTTGGAAATGTAAATATTTTAACGAAGTGCTTTCAGATCACGTCGTGAGTCATTGAAATCTGACAAAAGAGTTCAAGAAGAGTTCCTGAGCAGCATTTCGCCCGCAAGAAGCAAAAGGCAAATCAGTGAAAACCGTGAACAGCTTTGTGAAATCCGAACCAATTACATAAATCCACAAGCGGCTTTAAATTCGAGAGGCAATTGGATGTATGTCGTGAACGGCGTGGATACGGCGACGCAGCTGGTACGAACGGAAACTTGCGCGTAAGATTTTTTTGTTGTTTTTAATATAAAAAAGATGTGGCAATGTAGGTGAACAAAGTTGTGAAGTTAAATTGAAAATAAACTTTGCTCACATCATAATTTCTTCTTCTTTTCTCTTTTTGTTTTCATCAGATCAAGAACCCAGCAATGCTCGAGTCTCTGTCAACTTCCAAACGGTTACACTTCACTTTGCGAACAAAAGTACGTCCAGAAGCGATTGATTGCGCTTGACTCGGGTGGCGAGCGATTTTACTCCGATACTTTCTGGTTCCCAAGCTGTTGCGTGTGTACTTTGTCAAACCTTTAGAAAGTTACAGCTGGAACAATTCGCACATGCTTCATTGTCGTCGCCGCTTCAATTACCTGCACATTTATCATTCGCTTATTGAGAATTCAATGAATTTTTAAAACTGTTTCTAAAGACAAATTCGTTGCCGCTATAAACAAGAACTTAATAAAGTTAATGGGATTCCCGATTATGCGTCATACCTTTTAAAAATAATTATTCTAAGTGAAAATCTAAATAATTGCAACGGCAAGGAAACAAATTGTTGCAGACGAAAAATATTTTTCAGATATCTACGCAAAGTTGTAACCTTTTAAGTAATCAACATCATAAATATCTGCTCGTTGTTCGGTGTTCGCGCGTGCTGAATCTTTCGAAGCCGCATGTGCCTCGAGTCTCCATTCAGGATCTTTAATCTTTAAGATGGTAACATACAATAATACGTTAGCTCTCACAATTGATCTTTACAATCATGTGGACACATGCAGCAGTAAATTCCTTACAAACATAAAGAAATCTTAAGAAATTGTCGAAGACATTTGTTACGTAAAAAATCATCGAACATCTTTAAAAACATTGAACATATGCTTCGGCATGGCACGGGGATAAATTTTGTGTCCTGTTTCCTTTCTCTCCGTTTTGATTCTAAAGAAAAGAAAGAATCTGTTTCTAATTGAAAATCGTCTTGACTTTTAAAAATTGGAAAATATCTGCTGCGAAATATTTTGTCTTGATGTTATCAAAAGATTTTTATGTGTTGGCTTCATGTCGATCTCATTCTCATTCGTCTCGGTGGTCTTTGTCTTCCCCAATTGCAGTGCAATAATTAGAAGGAAAAACCTCTTCCAAATGAGCAATCCAAAGCACATCTTGACACAATTCAATTTCATTAAACACAGAAAGACTCGGAGTGAATTTGAATATACATAAGCTTGGAAATGTATGAAAACAGCAGATGGTCTTTAATTTTAAATGAAAATGTTTCATGTTATAACGCACATTTCGAAGTAGCAGCAGCATATGAAGGAGAGTTTCTTGCATGTGTTGATGTACTCAGACCGTAAAACTGAATCCTGTGATAGATCAATAAATTCTCAATTCAAGATTCTTTCGATCAATTCTGTGGACTTGAAGAGAATGTGCAGGCTTCGATTCGAATTTCACTTCGTGAGTCGTCTGTGATGATTGACGCCGCAGTCTTTGTGTTTGTGTTAACTTTCCTCTATTTTACAGCTTATGCCTAATTGGAACATATGTGAGTATTTCCATCAGTTGTTCCTCGAATCGAGAAAGATTATTGCACCGAGCACAGAATTTTATTCTCACTCGTGATCATTATTTTCGTCCTTTTCCTTCAACGCTTTGAGGAAACGAAAAAATAAAAATATGAAAAAAATACCGAATCCGATTGGCATTTAAAAATTCATCAAGCAAACTGCAACGCAGCAGATATCCTGCGTTAGTCAATTTCATTTCAATTCGATGAGGAAAACTCGGCAACGCTGCACATCGAATGCTTTTTCGGAAGTGCAAAAAAATACATCCATCTGCAGAGAAAATCGATTTTAATTCTAGGATTGTAGTAGTGGAAAGTTGCGTGTGTATATAAATGAATTCAAAAAAAACTGAGGCAAGCGGTTTTAATATTTTTTGATTCGCTCTTTGCGTCACGTTGTCTGTCTTGTTGCTTGATCACAAACAAAGAAAAAAGTTTTTATCTGATCTCCTCGTCCTTTTTCATTTTGTAAATGTTCTCATGGAGTTTTTGCAGAAGAGTTTTTTTTGTTGAATCGAGGAAATCAGGAAACTCTTCTTGATAGCGATTCCTGTTAAGAGCTCAATTGACTTTTATTGAAAGTCGCAACCCGCGGAGTGGAGGTTAAAGATGCCGCGAAATTTTCAATCTTATATTCGTCGCGAGCAAACATTTTTCGGGTTTTCAATTGGGTGGCGAAGCGAAAGTTCGAAAAAGGTGCGATATTAGGCAGGAACGCAGGAGATAATTTAAATTTGTTAAATTTTCTGCTTCTGCTGATTTCAAGCTCTAATGGGATCTCAATCAGCGACGTTTACTCTCCTGCAAATCCTGATTTTCCTAAAACTTTCAACTCGCTACACAATTCCCAAACGATCCCAATATCCCAGTAAATTTAGTTAGCGGAACATAAACGCTATCGTAACATAAATTTGTTTTTAAATTGGATGAGGAAAAAACGAGGAGAAAAAATACGAAAATTGAAGAGCTAAGAATTTTGCGTAGGGCTGTTTGCCACGTTTTGCGTGAGAGACGGTTTCTAGACGCTTCAAGACAACCAATTCCTCTCTTGAGTTTACAACCAGAGAAAAACGAATTGCGAGTAGAAATAAGAAAAAAAAATCTTTTAAATTACGAGGAAAATTCCATTTATTTTTTCTGTTTCATGCTCGTCGTAAGTTGATAAAAATCCCCAGGAAGCAAACTTTGCTCAGCGATTTCTTTCGCAGGTTTCATATTCGTTTCGGTGGTTTCGGCTTTGCCGCGTTTTAATTGAACAATCATAAACTTGCGAAATCATAAAAATGCTAAGCAGATTGTGAACGCAAGCAAACGGCGATATGTGAATTGCGTAGATATCTCTCAAGATTTTATGCTCACTGGCGCGGTTCTAGCGAGAAAGAAAATTGTAGAAAGTTTTACACGTAATAAATTTAATGATTTTATAGGCGCAAGAAAGGTTGACGAAATTTAATTTTGTCTCGTTTATTGCGATTTGCGAAATATATCGCGAGCATAATCAAAACATTTTATTTCCTGACGCATCTCCCGAAGAGTAAAGCTCTAATTTCAAGGAGCAGGTAAAATCTTCTCTTTAACCTTTTCATTCTTGTGTCGGTCGCCTCCCTGTGATTCCTTTTCTTTACGGCGCTGAAATGATTCTCTTTTTTTAAAGAATAAAAAAAGCATAACAAAGTGAAAGAAGAAAGGAAAGTTTGTTGACCTCACTCTGTCGCTCCTCTTCAAAGCCCTTCAGGGACTCAAGTTTTTAGCTGCGTTGCTGTGTCAATAGACCAACGATGTTGATGTCAGTGGTCGCTACAGAAGTCGATCTCACACTTTTATTTACTCTTTAAACCACTGAAGTTCTGGATGCGAGTAGAGAATTAAATTTAGATCAAATAAAGCTGATTTGGGGGGATTCAGTTTAATGCGCCCTTGAATCAGAGATTTTCCCCAATCTGACGTCATTTTATGCCGTTTTCTGTTTACTGTTTTCCCCTTTACGGTCGCCTCTCGCTTTTCTGCTTTTCTCTTTCTCTCCTTCTCTCGCCTTTTTCCATCAACTCCCTCGGAAAATGTGTGGAAATTTTTCCCGCAAAATTTGTGTATACATTGTTTTACTGACCTAGCGCAATGCAGAAATTGATAATGGTTTTCTTCTCGAGAGGAGTCACAAGCAACAAAATTAGCAAGAACATGCACATGGCAGAGTCAAACTCGAGAAAGCTGCTGCTGCTATCGTTGAATGTAAGGAAAAATAAAATCTGTCTCTAATTCAATAGTTTGAAATAATCGGCAGCTGTCGCTCCTAAGAGGATTCTTCTTGACGCTTTTAATGATTTTTTTTATCATCGTCAATGTAACACAAGTACACGCATTCGAAAAGAGAAATAAAATCTCGTCGTGCAGGATAAATTGATACGACAATATTTCCTGTAAGCCGAGGTACAAGAACTGAACTTTGGTGAGTGTGTGCGTGTTTTGCAAGAAACCTAAAATTAAATCTACAGACGTAGATGGCTCTTTCAACACAACTGTTCTCATTTCCTTCATTTTTGTTCTGTTTCTATTGAGAAACACAACACCGGCGAAAATAAGTAAGTAGACAACTTTTTGTTTCGCCAACGAATTTTTTTTCCTCCTCTCGATTAATGACATTTTGCTTCGGTCGAAAGTTCAATTAACTCGATGAGGCTTCTTCCTTAGAGGTCGTTTGTTGATCTTTGTGAAGAAGAATTAAGAGCATCGCGAATAAAATATCTTCTTTCTCTCGCTTTGATCGCGGCTAACGAGGATTCATCATTAAATATTTCAAAATGTCTCGCAATTTCGATTCGCTGCGCTGTTCTTGCATTCGAAAAAAATAAATTTCATTCTCATCCCGAAAATGAAAAAAATTTAATTACTTGAAATGAAAATGCCAAGCGTGGCCGCTGCTTCATGATGTAGTCATGAAAGTCCCGATATTGTGTGAGTAACTGTTATATAAATAGAACGTTCAACTGAAACACAAAAGTCCTTACAAACGAGAAATTTTTTCCGAAGCAATATTAAAATAAAATTCACAGCTGTCTCTTTTTGATATACAGCGAGTTTTGTTTTCTCTCGCTCGTCGTTCATCTGCAATCACAAGTCGTGACGATGAGTACTTTGAGAATTGTCGGTTTTCTTCCCATCTTTCAGCTTCATCACATCTCCTTTGCAGTTTTCCTTTCCAAATGAAAATGCGAGAAAGGCTTTTGCCGAAGAAGGAAAAACTTCCTTTTATTTCCACCGTGGTGCTTCTAGATCTGTGATAGTAATCCAACGAACACATTTGTAACGAACGTCGTTCTCCGGCTTGTCGTCAGTGGTGTTGGTGCCTGATGATTCAACGGACGAAAGAAGAAAAAAAAACAGTTGAAAGCATACAAAAAAATTATGTTGAACGTTTGCTAGACAGTTGCTTGCCATGTTTCCGTGAGTTCGAATGTGTTTACGGCACCACATTGATTTCCAGCGTTAAAAACTATTTTAATTTAAAAACAAAGAGACATTGCAAGACTAAAATTATTTATTTTGTGTTTAGTATCTAAGGAATAATAAATAGACAAGTCGTGCTAAGAAACAAAGTGAAGATAGTCGGAGGATAACGTTTTTATTATAGAGTTTAAGTGTTTGAGAAACTAAAGTTTAGTTTTATTTATTCTTAAATCGAGAGAAGGAAAGTGGAGGATTTTGTAAACTTCCTCGAAACCAGTGACACATTTACCAGTCTAAGTTAAATTATTTTCGGAGTTGTCTTTAGTCAAATTAAAAATCAGGTAAATTAAAGAAGTGACATTTCGTTTTTTGGCGCAATAGAACTGCTGCTTCCACTCAATCGGAACAATGAGATAAAAATTCGGTTCAAATTCATAAAAAAAAATGTTCAGTTGTTAATGCATCTTTATTGGGTAATTGGAGAGACAACAGAGAGAGAGCTGATTGTTTAAATGGATTTATGGATAACAAACCAAGAGCCAAGCAAAAGCCAAAATCACAAATCGTAGAGCTCTTCAATAAAAGTTGGCGTCTAACGATGAGACGAAAAGAATTCAATTGCAAGTCTCAAGTGAGGGAAAAGCATTTCGATCTTAATTAAAAACTCGCGAGTTGGATAAAAGGACGCAGCTCAATTCATTAAATTCATCGTATTAATTGCATTAAGAACAGTTTTATTGAGAGTGAGCTAAGCTGGCGAATTTATTTCGGCGTGTTTAATTGAATAATGAAACTGCCACTCTTCTTACATCTTTTTTTGTACAAAAGAAAAGTTTTTGTTCCACACGAATGAGATTCGCCAAAGACATTTTCATTTCGAGAAAAGCAATTCATGCTGATTCCTGAAACAAGCGAAAAAAAATAAAGAAAAGAATCTTCCGAAAATAAAATAAGACAGAATAAAAGTTTTTCCTTTCATTCTTCTTTCTAAAAAGAGAGAAAAAAAATGAAAGAAAGATGAGATTTTTAATTAAAAACTTTGCTAAGGTACTGTCCAACCAACGAGAACTCGCTTCTCCTTCTCATCCCATTCCACCTCCGCTTGAAAATCTTTAATGCGAACGAAAGCTGTTTTACCAATATCGGATTTTTCCGAACATCTCATCGCCCAACCTCCCCCCCAAAAAATCTTATGTCATTTGGAGAAATCGTGCGTCGACGATAGAACGGCGGAAGAAAAAGCAATTCACGATAAAGATACAAAGCGGGATGAGAGGAGCTTGAAAAAAAAAAGAATCTCAATTATGATCGAAGAACTACTTTTTTCAAATCGCGATTAACGCAAATCTCCATGTGCGTGATCCAGCATTTCATTTCCCTCAGATGCATGTGGCGGCATTGTTTTCATTTTCGTTTCTTAACCCCAAAAAAGCGGAGAACAGAGTTCAAGTTCATGTTCTTCATTGCCATTGTCCTGCGTGTGTTTTCATTTTCATTCGTTTTTCACTTTCCTTTCTAAGGAAAAAGGTTTCCCCGGTCATTCATGGAAATGCTTCTTCTTCCTCGAGAATCGTTCATTTTCGGGGCCGAATCACTTATGTGTTGACTTTCCTTGTGCATCGCTGTATGTTCTCTTAGTTAGTTTTCCTTATTATTAGTCATCGGAGAAGGGAACTCTAACGATTCGACGTAACCATGGAAAACACGATTTCGATTTTGCTGTGTTGCCGAACTTTTCAAAAACAGTTTTTCCTTCTTCTCTCGCTCGTCGTGGATACTAGAAAACTTCTTCCTATAATTAATGAGAACCTCAAAGGGGGAAGGGGTTGATTCGATTCTTCTAGATTGCAGAAAGCCACGTGATTTATGATTTTATTCGCCTATTTCTGTATGTTCCCCTGAAAATGTTTGTTGATATTTTCCTTGCATTTTCATCAACAATCGACCGAGAACGAGCCGAACGTGAAAAGTTTAAGAATGATTGCGCACGCACTTACAACAAGTTTTCTCTCCCTATTGCTAACACAAACACATCCAAATCAACAAATAAATACACAAAATCAGCAGAAACGAGATTCTCGAAAGTAAACAAAATGCGGCGTTACGAGAAAAATTTCATAGAAATTATCGATTTTTTCTGCAAAGGATATTTATTCTGATTTGAAAAAAAAAATTAATGTTCGCTTCGTTTGCTGTTAGATTTTTTAATTAAAATTTTTCTTTTCGCGCTTGCGAGTCTAATTTGATTTTCGATCGTAATGTCATTAGACACGTTCGCTACTCTCTTCGGCGTCTGTTGATCGCTGAAGGAAGATCTTTAATCGATTGCGAGCCGGTAAACAAGAAAATATTTTCGCTAGAAACTAAAAGTTTTTCTATTCGGGAAGTAAATCAGGAAAATGTCTATCGGGAAACTTCGTATCTGCGTAAAAACAATTTCTCCATCCATCGAACTGATGGAAAAAATAAACTAGTTGCTACTCGAGAAACTTTGTTGCGAAGTAAAACAACTGAGAACTATGTTGTGTTGAAAAAAAAAAGCCAAATGGCGTCTTGAAACTTTTTATTTTGAACAAAACTTTTTTTTCCGGATGAGCGTTTACAGTCGAGAGCGAGAGGCTGAAATCGACAAGAAGGAAAAAGAAAGAAAAGCAGGACTTTTGTTAGGAAGTAGAGTTTTTTTTTGCCATTTTGTAATTGTATAATCTCGTTAGAGCGAGAGCGTTCAAGGAAAGAATTTCAATGAAATCATGCGTTCGCATACAACGGAAATGCTGAGATTACCTTCGGGTGAGCATCGCAAACGACTTTCAACTCTAATGATGTAGAAACCACCTTTTCGGAGAAGATAGAAACTAACTTTCGCTTTCGCTCAAGCACGTCACGAGTTGTCAACTTGAACGACAATCGCAAATCTTCTTTAAAATCCTTGAGTTCTTCTTTAGAATTTCGCGATTTCTTTTTCGTCTTTCATCAGCATAATCGTCTCTCTCGGCCCTCGCCGTTTACTTCTTCACGTGAGATTTTCCTGATTCCTCTGTTGTTCCTCGAGGAGGAAGAGTAAGCGCAAGAAAAAAGAAATAACAAGTGAAATAACCATTCAACTCACTCCTCTACGCATAAAATAAAAGTTTTTCCTCTCTGAATTCTGAATTTCACGAACAATAACTTTTTAGACGAAAATCTTGAAAAGATTGAATTCGAAAGCGAAGAGTTTGGAATATTTTTCGTCATCTCCCATCCTCGCGCTCCTCATCTTCAGGTGTTTAACTTATTTAAATGTCCTCCTTTATCCTCTTGCCGAGTCTTTCACGATTCTTTTTCTCGTGCGTGCTAATCTTTCGAGAGCATACGTTATAAGTTTTCGCTGTGCCAAAGTAAAGCGACACAATTATAAAGTCAGCGCGAGAAGAAAAATGAAACATTTTCAACGTCGCGAAAAGAAAAAAAGTGTTTGAAAATGGATTTATTCATGACACGAACTGCGTTGGCAAATTTTCACTTTTCCTTTTCTTCGCGGATGGCAAAGGCAAAAAAAGAAAGAAACGACGAACGAAGCATTGTTGTCGTTTGGTGGAAGTTTTTCTTTTCGACGCAAAGCTTCGACGATAGAATCCAATTTTCTTCATTTCCACGAGTAAAAACGGTGAAAATGCGTTAAATTTCGCAGAGAATGTGATGAAAAGTTTATTCTTCTATTTGATTGAAGAAAGTTTTTTTTTCTTGGAATTTGCATAAAAAAATTGAAAATGTATTTTATATTCGCGAAGGGGTGAATCTCGCATAAAGACTTCTTAGCAAGTCACATTGCTTTTTGCTTTTTTCGGGTTGACAGAAGCGAGAAGCCAACTTGCCTCCTTTCCCAATTTGAAGTCCGTGCCATTTCCTTTCCTCTCCACCCCTCTCTCGTAAACTGAAATTAATTTCATTTTGCACAAAACGCTTTCCACATTGTGAAATGACTCATCACAGATTTTCGAGTGAGGCTTCTCTCATGATTTTCGGGATATATTCACTACACTCAATGAAATCGTACAAGTGATAAAATAAAACTCGCTTAACGTGAAAACGACTCTCTTTCTGTTAAATCACAATGGATTACGAATAAAATTTAATTTAGTGGGTGCTCATTGTTCCAATTCTTTGCTGAGCTAAAAAAAAGTTTGAATTTTCCACTAAACAAATTCTCTTTTTCTACTTTTTCAGATTTAATAAGTTTTCTCTCCGTAACGATAACCAAAGCGTTAATTTTAATTGATTCCAAGAAGAAGCATCACAATAAGCAGTAAACCAACGAGTGAAATTCTAGTAATAACTAATTTATTTTCAACAACCTACAAGCGACATAGAGATTACAAAAAGTACAAACAAAAGTCTGAAACGTTCCCAAAAAAAAAATAACACAAAAATTCAAAGTACTAACAAAAGTATTTTTATACCAAAAAGACAATAAGTTTACGAAACTGTCAAAATCGCATTCGTCGTTGCAACCAAAACACAAAACAGACAATCAAGCAGTGAAAATTAGTTAAAGTGACCGACACTTTCAAGTACAAAATTTTTGTCCTAAGATCAAACTTCATCCAAAAAGCGGAAGTTACCAAAATAAAATAAAAATCACGAAAGGGAGAGAGAGAGAGAGCATCAGGAAGTTTGTAAACCAAAAAATATTTTATGCCGAGAAAGTTAGGATGTGAAAAGTTTTATTCGGACAGAGAAGATAAAGTTATAGAAAAAGTGTTTAGATTCTGTTTCAAAGTTTAATAGACATTTGATAAAAAAAAAAGCTGCTACCTCAGAACAGTCACAACAAAAAGTTTTATAAAACAAAACGGAAAATTTTTAAAATATCACTTTAGTGATCAAAGATGTAGCTTTGTGTTGATGGTTTAACGATATTTTATAAAAATGATGAGTGCAAGCACTCCACAGACGACGTCCACTACTACGGACGATACGTCGGAAAGTGGATTGCCAGCTTTTACGACGTTTCAATCAACGGAGCTTGATGCGAGTTGGGATTATTATGAGCGATCGGTATCGCATCAAAACGCTGACTTAGCATCGCAAGCAAACTATACACGTCCATGGGAAATGGAATCCAAACTATACACGTCCATGGAATCAGTTGTCACCGCAGGCCATGCTGAACAACTGTCACTCTGTGACAAAAAAAAACATCACCAGCAACAGCATCAAGAGCATCAACAACAGCAACAACAACAGCAGCAGCAACAGCAACAACTTCAGAGAGGCTTCGAGCCATTCCCAAAGCTGCCTTCGTTCCAAAGTCAATTTCACACATTCACAGATGGAAACTTAGCGACTGAACCAAGTTTACCGGCTCAAGTCACTGCTGTTCCTGTTCCAATTTCACCTTCGTCAGGCTCACCATCTGGCGGATCTTTGACCCAATTAACGCAATTGACGCCATCCCCGTTGACTAATCTACAGCCAACGATCACCACATTGCCCCCTTCAAACTTTCATACGTTGGCTACGATAAATGTTCAGCCGTCAAGAGCTTATCCTCTTGTTCCGGCGCCAATCCAAGCCCGCGACATTCCATCAATCCAACAACAGTACATCGACGAACGTCACATTCAGTTATATCAACCGATATCGACTTCAGCTACTTTCCATCATCCAGCACCACCACAATCGCATCAAGGAGTCGTCACAGTCCTAAAGAATGAGCCAATGCACAGTTTCGAGCTTAAAAATGGATCACACACGTTCTCAAACTCATCGTTAGATAACAGCAGCTTCATGGACTCTTCAAATGTCTCGCAGAAAATGAACAAAGGTGTGAATGGTACGCCAACTTCTCACAATGCTAAAGGAGGTCGAAAGAAGGAGAGAAGAAAAATAAGAGCGAGCTCGCTTGAGTCGAGCACGGAATCTGACGCGAGTAGCGCAATGGACATTGATGGAAACAGCAGTGGAAACCCAGGACAGGTCGCCGCAGTTTCAAGCACTGATAACTTTAAATCTCCAATGCATACAGGCATGGACAACGGAGATCACTCAACGACCAGTGAAAAACAGGTAAACAGTCAATTACGAAAGTCAAATGAATCAAAAACTGAACAAAATTATTTTTTTCTTCTTCGTTACTTAGCAAAAGCAAAAGAAGCGGAAACGTTGCGGTGAATGCATCGGCTGCCAGAAGAAGGACAACTGCGGCGAGTGTGCACCGTGCCGTAACGACAAATCGCACCAGATTTGCAAACAACGTCGCTGTGAAAAGTTGACGGAAAAGAAAGTAAGTAAACCCTTCGATTACAACCTCCCTTGATTTTCTTCGGAAACACAAATAAGCGGCAAAGAAGAAAAACTTATTTCTCAAGGTGTCGACAACACCTTTGCTGATAACCGTTTGCTTTTGTTAACGGATTTCTAACGACTGATAAACATAAACTATCAGACACGCGATTTCGGCAGGTGTCGAGTGATAAGAAAAAAGTTCTGCTATCAATAAATTGATTTGAATGATTTTGCCAATCACAAAACTTTTGCGGTTTCTCCATTCTTGGAACTGGCCAGAAAAAAGAATCTGAAATCTCATTTTCATTCATGCGATTAACGAACCCGTGGCCAAACGAATTGAATCAAAACTCAAATAAGTCGTCGCTGGGTTAACTGGAATTACGAATGACAAGGTGAAAATGCCGAGATGGAAAATTTATTATTAAACAGAAGAAGAAGAAGAAAAAAGCGACGAAAAAGTTTTGATTCATCAGCGGCGTTCGAATAAATTTGATTGGAGGATTTACGAAAATAAAAATATTTTATTGATTCAACTTTAAGTCACTTTAATCGAGCTTCAGCTGTGAAAGAAATAGAATTCAAAAACACGAGATCTTACTGAAAAAAATAAGCCAAAGCTGCTTTTAATAGAAAAATCGCTCAACTCGTCATTACAGCAATTGTTTTGTGAGAGTCGCTTATCCATTTGAGTCCATAAACTGTAAGCAAATTAGCTTTTCGAGAGAGCTGCGACGCAATCAGCTTGAGTAAATTTCATCGCTTCAAATTCGGTCTGATTTCTGATTTCCTCTCGAAGAACATAGAATGTTCTTGACGAGAAACGATTTATATTTCCATGTGTTCGCCTCAACTCGACTCGATGTAAAATTATTTTGTGGCCAATGCGCTCCACTCAAATGTGGAGTTCCATTCATCGTTCCCATGTGTGATGATAAAAATGGAAATTGTTGTGGAAGGTTAGTGTTCTTTGGCGCTAAGGAGAACTTTTATGTAACACGAAGCACATTTTCTGTGTTTTATCAGCCACGCTTGCCACGCATGGTCAGAATTTTACTACTTGGGGGGTAACTTGTCGAGTAAAAGGATTCACATCTCTAATTTGAATGAAGGCCACAACGCAATTTTACGAGGGTTGCTCCGTCTGAGAGATTCCCTTCCGCATCTTCCCCTAAATAACTTGCTCGCCCCCCTAGAGAAAGCGAATGTCCTTGAACTTTTAATCCACCTGTCTCGTGGCTATGGTGTCAGAAAAAGTGAGGGCAAGAAAGTGAGGGGAGAGGGATTGTTGACAACCCCTTTACTACTAAAACATTCCGACCGATAAAGTGGAAGTCACCTGACTCGACTCTCTTCAGTTTCCCTTGTAACTTTTACATTCTAATGAATTCAGAATTCCGACCGCAGCAACGCCGTATTGATCAAAGCGCCGTCAAAGTGTGTCATTGTTAATACTTCCCCCTCATCATCAGAGGATTTTTCCGGAGTCTCCCTTATCCCAGAACTCCCATGAAAATTATTTTGCGAAAGGGAACCATACTCATTGACTAGTCACAACATCGATGAGGGTAATTTCCCCTTTCCAGACGCTCACTTCCCTATTTTACTTTTCGAACTCAACTAACCCTTCCCCTAAATAATTTTTGCTAAGTTTTATTCTAAATGAATTAATTTGAAGGTGTCGCAAACCTTAGCGGCATATGCTTTCGAAATTAAAGGGGAAAGTCAAGCTGAGCTTTTGGAAAGTCTTGGGCGATTTTTAACGATTGCGAAACATTCAAGCGATTCAAACAGAAACCGTTACAAAGTGTCTCGAATAAACTTTCGTGTCTTAGGTTCAAAAAAGTTTGAGGATTTGTAAGCTCACGACCAGTTTTGCTCAGATAACTGAAAAAAATTCGCTTAGTTTGAAAGCTTTTCTAAGTTGTTTTCTTTATTTTTCAGATTTTGTACTCAGCCGACGGCACGATCGTGAGAAACGAGTCGCGTAGAGGTCGCGGAAAAGGACGTGGCGGTGTAAGTACAAGTTTTCCCATCACGAAATAATTGCCCAAGTTTGTTTTCATATATCAAAATATATCTTTAAGACATTAAGTTCTCTCGCCGTATTTATGTGAAGAGTACATTAAAGACTTTAAAGACTTTCTCTTCGGGGAAAACACATTTCTTGAAGCTTAAGATAGCATAAGAATTCTCTTTCAAATGGTTTCGAGAGAAAGAAAATCTCTATGAGAACAGACACGTTGATGATGAAAGATCTGAGTTCACTCGACAAGCGACACAGTGGCAGTAAAAAAGAGAAACGAATGCGATGCGAAGGAAATAAAAATTGAACAGACATCGACTAGACGAATCCTAAAATAAGAGCGAAGAAGCGAAAGAAAACAAAACTAAGGCATTGGATAAATGCCGAGTGAAAAAGGATAAACGGTTTTATATAAGTTTTTATTGTATCTGAGGAAATCTCGTTTTCGCTCTGCTAAAGTGTGGGTGAAGACAGCATTTGCCGAAAGAAGATTTCTTCCCTCATTTTCTTGGGCTTTTTATGGAAAAAGAGATTTCTCGTGACCCTTTTCAACCCTCGCCAAGAAAGCGACGTCTGGCCGTAATCTCCCGAATTTAAAATGTGACGCGTCGGTCCTTAAGAAGGAAATAATGAAAACATGTTTCAATTGCCGGGTAAAGTAATTAATAATTAAAATCTTAGCTCGACAATCGTTTGGGGAATTTAATGGCGCGGTTTTCTAACTCTCGAACACAACACGTGTCGAGTTGAATTGTCATCGTTCTCGAGAGTTTCTTCCGTCAATAAAACAAGAACACTTTGACCCCTTTTTCCTCATACAACTACGAAAGCAGTCGTGAGACGATAAAGAAGAATCTCTTGCGAAAGAAAATCGCTCAAGGAGGAAATCTGACGATGATGACGACTGCTGCCGCTTGTTGATACACATTTCAGTATCGTATTTCACAAAGATTCGATTGTAAATTGTCTGTCGTAACGAAGAATACGAGAAGGGATTTCATTTGTGTTTGTGGATTGCGAATCCGTGTTGTCAGACGGAAGAAGACTCGTTTTATAGTCGTTTTTTATCGCTATGCATTTTTCATTGAAGGAAAGATGAGAATATCGGGGGAGACGAGAAGGGTATCGCAAGGAAAAGGAATTTAAAGAGCGAAATTGAAGAGTCTGTTTAGGTTTCAATGGAAAAGGTGCGACATTCAAAGATCAAAGCGTCGAGTATCATGACCTAAGATAAGAGATTATTTACGCTACTCCAATGGATTGATTTTCAATTTTATCAGCTTTTGTTTCGTTGAATTCAACTCGCTCAAAGCAAACAGCGAGAGAATTCTCTCACAATTGAAAATTGCGGATGCCGTCGGTGAAAAATTCAAATAAAAACTTTCAAGTTTAATTTATGTTTTGCGCAGCTTATCCTAAGCTCACTCTTCAAGCTAATTGATTCATTCAAAACTCTTCAATCTATCACTGCTCGTTGGATCTACCATTCAAACATTTCACAGTCAACTGCCGACTCACGAGCTCTCGAAAGCTCTCAAAACTTTTCATTTTTTCTCTCGTAATGTAAACACCTCTCCCTCATTTAGTTTTGCGTGGCTTTTTATGCATTCATGCAGATTGCAGACAGCTTCTGATTCACTTTCAATTTCATTTATTTTGCGCTTGTTTCATTGCAAAAAAATGTATGTCGGAATGAAATGTAGGTCAGGATTGCGGAATGTTATTCGATGAACGGACGTATGGCTTGAGACTCTTAAAGAAATCTTATGATTCGCCCATTCATTCATTGTATACGACGATGCTCTGTATTGAATCATCGTCGTCGTCATCTTCGTCTTCTCTCCAGCTTTAAGGAAAAGATCTTTAATAATAAAATATTTCACGCAAGGCGACACTTTTTTACGATGATATGAATAAGAAATATTCTTGTCGTGTGGCGTCATCGTATGAAGGCAACTCATCTCGGCTTGTTTCTTTTACGTTGCCTTTTATTGAAGAGCATACATCGCATTCAAATATATAAATAAAAAGCCAATGTTTTTTGCAAAAGCTTCGCGCCATTGGAAATAAACAGAAGAGAAAAGAGAAAAAGCGAAGAGCCGAATACAAAAGTATGGGAATAAATAAACAAGAGACATTCAGCTGAAGCAGCAGCAGCAATGGAATGATATCAACAAATGTTGTACAATTTTTGTAGGAAGATGAGAAAAATATATAAAATAATAAAAATAATAAAAATAAAGGCAGAGCGGATGAATTTTTATGAATGAAAACGTAATTTTGGTTGTTCGGTTGTAGTTCCCGGTACATTATTTGCGTGGCGAGGGAAGCAACAAAGATTCAGATATTTTTTAATGTTCAAATGATCGTGAGAAGTGAGACTTCTCTCAGTCTGTTGAGTTCTTAAGTCGGAAATTGTTTTGATTCTCGTTGAAAGATGAGAGGGGAAAAATCGTTGAAAGGGGGAAAAGAAGAAGCGAACGAAGGGAATCGTTTGGTTTTATATTGAATGTGCTCGCTTTTTTTATGTGTTTTGACATTGACCTTCGTTTGAATTTAATCTTATTGCTCGGAACAATTGAAGTAGAAGAATAAGTTGCATTCTGTGAGAAAAATGATAACAGCTAATACGAAAAACGATTCGTTGCACTCCCTAGCTCAAAATATATTTTAATTAAAACGCTATTGGAGCTTTGCAAATTTCGTTCATTCTCTAACGACAACATTTTCTATTCGAGCATCGCAAACTGTACGCAAAATTGCTTCAACATCCCGAGCTGCAATGCATGGGGAACGAGAAGCTGGCGGGGGAGAAGAAATTAATAACGTAGAGGGTGACAGCCAGTGCTGTTCCGAGAGCATATAGAAACTTGAAAAGTAGCCTCAGAAAAAAACCTTTTATTGATTTTCTGCGCAATGGTTTTTCGCGCGCGCGTTTTTTTCCACATCTTCAGACGAAGCAGAATTTTCCTCTGTTCTCGGGTGCTGGGATATACAATAAGTTGCGGGGCGGGAGGGGAGAGAGAGAAGAGACATAAAAAAAGGAAATTTTCTGCAGTTGTGTGTTGCACAGAGAAGAACTTTACGTTAAAAAGCAAACACTAGTACACATATTGGCTTAGTTTTGGGTGGTGCGGTGGTGGAAATGTAAATGCTGAAGAAACACAGAGGTTTGAGTCTTCAGAGGAGACTCGAGATTCTGGCGGTTGTTAGATGACGAAAAATTATAAAAAATCTCAGATAATTGATGTCTTCGTTAAATAATTCTAAAGCTGCTCCTGTCGATGATAACAAACGAATCGTTGAGTTGTTCCGCTTGAGATAAACTCCGGACTTTTCTTCCGGTTTCGGAATACAAGAGCTTGAATAATAGATTTCAGCAAAAAGGGCAGCTGTAAACCACCTCTCCCTTATACAAGCTTACACTTTCATGTGTCTCATGCTTGCTGCTCCTGCTCTATCTACACGTTCCCCACTTTATGTATTTAGCATTTTTTTTTGTCCAACTTGCTATATATGCACAGCACACTTAATTTTTCATTTAACAACCGTAGAATTTTCGCAACAAATTTCATGTACTTCCCTCCCTGCTCTTTCTTGCATATTTTCGACGGAAAATGAGAAAATAAGGGTCTTTCGCAGAGAATGAAAAATTGCCGTGCTTTGGTGGAAAGGGAATTTTTCATTGAACGGGGTACGTGGTACGGGCCAAAGCTTTCAATTAATTACACGACCGCCGAACGATGAATTCTGTTATTCTTGGTCCATTCAATTCTTGTGCTGGTCGATCCAATCTAAACAGTAATGGATGCGAACTTTCTACATCAACAGCCAACCCTGGACCCAATTTTCATTCCGAAACGTAAAACTTTATGCTTTTAGATGAATATTAAAGAGTTTTTCGTATTAATATTTCCACGTCGTCGCTTTCTGCTTGTTTGTTGTTGCTTGCCTTCGTGCTTTTCTCTCTTTTTGGAGGAAAACCTTTAAAGCTGTTAAAGATAAAAAATTTACAAGGAAGTGAGGAAGAATTCTTGCGAGAAATATAAGACGTTGAGTAAGAACTAATTTAAAATGAAGTTGAAGATTCTCAGCTGCACTTTTGAGCTGAGTGTTCTCTCGGAACATTAACTTTCCTCTTCAGTGTTTCAAACGAAACGTCGGCAAGATGTGAAAGACTTGAAAAGCAATTATAATTAAAGTTTCCTGCCCACGCTATAATTTAAAGAGCTACACAAAAAAAAAACAACATTGTTCTCCGCTTTCGCTCATGTGAAGGAAGATACACTGAGCAGCGCTGTATGTAAATCTCCATCATCTCCATGCACGGTTCCAGTTTTTGTTTCAATCTCTCTCTCCCCTCAGCAACGCCCCTGAACAAACCTTGCAGTTTTCTGTATCCTCCACATAAGAAGTGTACAAGCAATATAAATAGAGCTCGGGCTCTCGAAGAATATTTGCAAAACGCACAGAAATTGCATCCTAAATCAGGCAGTTTCGTCCAGGCCGCACCGTGTGTGTGAAACCTTTTCAACAAAAGTAAACAGAAAATACATTTTCTAACGAACAGCAGGAGAAAAGTTTTGCACAGGAAACTTTTGTAGAAAATCTATTTTCCTCCTACATGCACAAAGTGTAAGTGTATTTTCTATCTCATGAGCTTTTTCATCTGAAAAAATTTTCATTTCAATCGCCATGTGTGTGTACGATGTCTGTGGAAATTCTCTAGTTAGGAGGATAACGACTTTCTTGTGTGCGTAAGTATGTGCAATGTGTGTAGAAGGCAAAAATACTCTTCTCATTTATTCTTTTCTTCTACCGCCATGTATACATCGCATAAAATCAATACTTCCTCAGACATGTATGTTTAAAATATTATTCTCAACTAACCCACCCTCTTACTCACTCCCTTATTGAACTTCATCCTTTAACTTTTCTCCAGTCACCGCTCCGCAATTTTCAAAACTGCTCCGCTTGTGCCGCACGAAACGGGATGCGGAGAAGCAAAGCATAGATAGATGCATACTTAGATATTTATACACGAAAGGCAATGGCGAGCACGATGATTAAGAGCGATCGATTTCGTATTTTTTGGGGAACTGAGATGGGTCAACATGGATTCGTTGTTATCGAAAACATTCTTAATTAATTACTGCGTGCAATTGAAAACTGCATTGTCTTGCACACGTTTTTCTATTGCACGTAAAGTCATAAAACAAAAGTCATTGCTCTTCGTTTATGAGCAAAAATATAAAAAGCAGCTGAGAGAGAGCAGAAGTCCAATGCCACGTTTCTCAAAGTCAAACCGACTCACGAGTCGAAGCATCCAAAAATAATTAATTTAAAAATGGAAATAAGAAGAAAAAGTTTATTTATTTCTTGCACGACGTGAATTTAAAAAGTTCACGGACACATCAGAAGCTTGAGTGTGTGTTGCGAGACCTCCTTCTTTCGAACTCTCCTCATCCCAGTGAGAGCTTTTTTTTTATTAGACAATATAGCAACTACCAAGCTTATTCCAAGGCAAACTAATTGAATTCCCGAAAGGGAGGCGAGCACGCAGATCCCGTGAAAAGATTCGATGCGGGGCAGAAGGTGATGTGCTTCTACCACCCTCGGCTTGAGCATGGGAAAGAGAATTCGCTCGCTTGCATATATGACGGGAGATACAAATAATGAAAATTAAAATTCTTCGCTTTACCTCTCAGAAGTGTACGAACGAACGAACGAGCGAACGGAAAATAGGGAAAATGTTTTTCTCTTGGTCGGGAAATTGCTTTTCTCAATGTACATAAGACAAACAACTACACTCACTCACCCACACACTCAAGGCACCTGAACACAAGGAAAAAGCTTAATGAATTTTCTTTCCACATGCCTATCGCCCTGCGAGTTGAACTCTCAGGGTAGAAAATGAATTTCTATGATGCCCCATCGTTGCCTTTGTCTGTGTTGAGTCTTCGGTGGAGGAATCTACACTGAACACTATCAGGCGACGAAGAAAAATATATGCTCGAGAGTCGGCAACACAAAAAAAGAACACGACGAGCGACGATACATACAAAGCCCGAAAAAAGCACATAAAACTGAGAGAAAGAGAAACTCTGAAAATATCGGCACGGATGTAGAATGTAACCATGAATGTTCAGTTCTTAGTCAGTTCAGTGTTGTAAGCTATTTAAAACGGTTCGGACGTGGAAACTGAGAAGCTCTCGTTATCAAAGAAATATATTAAGAGAGAGGAAAATAATTCTGGCAAAGGAGGAGAGTGCTATATGAAGTTTTAGTTGAAAGAAAGGAATGTTTAAAAGAAAAATGAATTCGAAAAATGTTTGCTCGACGACTAGAAGGAAATAAATTGAATGTGTTTTATCAAAGCTTCACCGTGAGCAGTGATAGTTGTTCTTCCAAGGATTAAATGTTGAAAGAAAGCGCAACTTGCGAAAGAAAAGAAAAATAAACAAATTATCGTGAGAAAATAAGAAAGAAATTGCGATTGTGTTATGCAAATTTCGTGGGATCTCCTTTGAATCGAAACGAGGATAAACCCGGCAAAGTTGAGGAAAATAAATTGCAATTTACGAAACGTCTTTCATTATCGCTCTTGATAAAAGGTAAAAGATTTTTTTTAAATTAACATCGTCTTGATGCCTCTACAGAGCAGAGCGCGCATAAAAGCAACGATCATCGTCAGACGATGTTTTAAAAAATGCAAAAGTTCTCGGCTTGTGTTATTAGTTGGACAGCGAGTAAAAAAAAATGAAATAATAATAAATCATAAACTGAAATTTGAAAATGAAGAATGAAGACTAAAGAATGGAAGAAAATTGTTCCGTCCTCCTCGGTAGATTAATTACTGCTTTTTTATATTTTCCCTTTTTTTGCTTTTACACTCTCGAAGAAATATTTTTAGATTAAAGATTTTTTTTACACAATTCCCGCGAACTCCCTCACGAGAGTACTTCCCATGCAATTATTTTGAATTTTCATTTCAAAATTATTTCTCGAAATTAAATACTTTGTGTCTGCGGTGCTGCCTAAGATAACGAGAGTGAGAGAGAGAGACAAAAGCAAAGCATTCATTGATAAGAAGGAAATATTTTGCGGCACAAGGAGAAGAAATAGCACATGAATCGGCAACAACAATCACAAGCAAAAGATTTCGGAGCAAAACTGGTTTATCGAGTCTTCAAAGGAGAGAAGAGAAATAAGAACGTGCTGCAAGAGCCGTAGACTATAGCCAGAAGAAAAAATACTTAATACAGAAACAACTTGAAATTGTATGAAGCTTGCAGCTTTTTCTTTGTTTAGCGCGGCTGACTGAGAACGAAACCTGACGGTTCAGGGTCAATTTTGATGTTGTTTACCAAACGATTATTTCTTCATGCAAAAAAAAACCTACGCTCGGTCTAAGTAAAATTAAAAGAGTAATCAAGAGAACCAGGAAATTTGAGTTTAGTTTGTAAGATGAAAAAAGTTTCGTGCAGTAATGCAATGTCTGGGAAAGTTTTCTTTCTCGCTCTAAGCGATTTTCTTTTGTGCTCGTCTCAGAATTTTCTTTAAAACAAAAAAAAGAAAAAAAAAACTTGAAATGCAATTTCTTGAAAATATTTGATGTGGTCACGATAATTTTAATTAAAAAGACAATTTGTCATAAACTTCAAGAAAATAATTAAAATCATTTAGATTAGAAACCGTTTGACCGACTTTTCAAGTCTATAAAAAATTGAATATTAAGTCTAAGTATCATTCCTTCTCTTTACAGACAAGCTACCGAGGTAGAAAAGCATTAAACTTAGGAGGAGTCGTTTCGCCGCGAGCTAAGCAACAAAAAGCCTCGAATAGCCCTCAACCAGCAGCCGTTCCCCAACAATCGCCAAACCCGTCCTCAAGCATAAATCACGAGGTGAATCTGCAACAGACAAATTTGATCGGCATCTCAACGACGCAGATCACAGCGCAACAGCCTCAACAGCAATCTCAAATAACGAATATCCAGCAAGCGCCAACTTCAACGCAAATAATGAAGGAACATCACCAACAGCCGATGGTAAGTTGCAATTTTGAATCTTTGTGACTTTGTTTCGCAATCTTCATAAAGTTATGAACTTGTTTGATCTTAGAAAAACGATAAAGCTTTCATTTAATTAACTTTCTTTATCGGAATTGCAATTTTGAGCTGATTGGATTTCTTCTTGTTTCAAGACGAGTTTTGATTAAAAGCTTGAGCGTCAACTGCTCAACGTGTTTATAGTTTGACGATACAAAATCTGCAGAAACGAAACAAAAAAAGAAAACTTCCCCAAGCGCCAATTTTGAATTTTGCTGAAAAGCAAATTTCAACATCGTCCTAACTCATCTCAGAAACTTAATTTGATTTAAATTAATTTTTTACAACGAAGCAAGAGAGAGAAGCTCCTATGTGAACATGTTTTCTGCATTCTGTGCGCATATCAATTGCGCAATTTTCTATTGAATTTTAGAAGGCGAAGCAAAAATATTTGCAAAGATGAGGAAAGAGGAGCATCGGGGAAAAAAAATCGTGTTGTTGAAAGTTTTATCACGAGACTCACCAACACATCTCCGTCTACCTATAATTGAATTTTCCCGAAGTTTTCACTCAAAGTTTTCCTTTTTTTTGTATTCTACACTTTGCTATTGAAAGACCGTAAAAAAGAGTTCGCAAGACAACGGAAGAAACTAACAAAATTACGGAATTCCGCGATCGTTCGTCGATAAATTTTAATTTTCTTTTTCCTTCTCTCATAGACTCCAATGGCTTTCTATCCGACTGCATGGCAAACAACCACAGCGGCACCATCATCGACAGACCAAGCATGGCAGAATCAGTTCATCCAACAGATACCCCAAAATGTTAGTGCACCGTCTGTCTCAGCCACAGCAATCACACCGTTGAATTCACTTGATTTTCAACAGGTACCTGATTGAAAAAGCCTTTCTCGAAATATTCTAAACATTTGTTTCTCATTTTCACAGGGCTATGCTTATCCAGCGAATGGATACGTTCAAACAGCTGGTCTACAGTTCGATCCTAACTATAGTCGAACAGCCACGACTTATAGCTCGCCGACTATTCAACGTTACGAGTTTCAAACTCAACAAATAACTCCAATTAATCAAGTGTCGTTGCAAAGTGTCAGCTTTGCTCCAAACGTGACCTACAGTCAGATCGCAAGTCCTGCAGTGCTGCTAAACCACCAGCAACATCATTCACATTATTCAGCACATCAACAACATGGAGATCAAAATAAGGCGATGACAATGTCTGCAGCTTTATCAGCAACGGCTTCGGGAAACGAAATGCCTGGCTATCCTCGAGTGAACAGCGTTCCGCCGCGCTCACTCAATTGTAATGGATACCCAGGCATAAACGAATATGGCGGAAATTCAATTAGCACAACTGCTCAGACTCAAGCCGTTACCAATACGTCTTCGGTCCAAGCATCTCAAATGCAACCACCCCAAGTAACATCGCGGCCAAACTCAACTAATCAAATGTATCAAATGCAATCGCCCGGTCACCAAAGCAGCAACATTCACATGAGTCCAACACCACAAGCTCAATCTCCTTCAAGTCATCTCACTCAACAACATTATCAGCAGTCGACATCGCAACACGATAATCAACAACAGCAACAAGATTGGAATCAACAAAGTTCCTGGAATGATAATCGTCAACGCTCGAATGACATTTTCAATCAATCCGATCGAATAAATCTGAACACGCGATTGAAAACGATGATATTGAATAAGAATGACAAAGATCAGCAACAACAACAGCAACCTACCAATCATTTTTTATCGTATAGCCACCAGCATCTTCCCGAGCAGCAACTGCCGCTTATTAACAACAACAATCAGGATCTAGGAAGCAAGACAAGCAGTAATGAAACAACAAAGCTTACAGCTAGAGATGTTGGTGGCTCTGAAATCGATGACTCATGGAAGTCGTCGATTATGAAGCATGAACAAGAGAACGAGACCACAGATTATTCAAAGCAAAATCAGCAGGAGACGAATGAGAATAATAATATTGATTCAGTCGGTGGTGGTGTGAAGGAGAATGAAAGTGTCGGGAAATCAACCGAACAAGAGACGACTGACTTGAATCCAATTGAACCACAATTTGACATTAAAAATGGTGCTGAAACTATTTGTGATCAAGAGCAACTTCGATCATCACCGAATACCAACCAAAGCATACAAAAGTCAGAGAAATCTCTGGCAGCGGAAAGAGAGAAGCAAAGTTATTCGTATCACTCAGCGCATGAGTATCAGCAGCATAAAAATATGGTGAACAACATTAAGAAAGAACCTTCCGAGGAGACAGCTACAGCTGCTGCTGGAAGCGTTAAATACGAAGGATATGAGAAGAATTATCAAAATTTCATTCGTTACGCGGATTTTTGTGACGCTCAACAGCCGCAATATGATCAGAAGCAAACGAATTATCAGCAAGACTATATGCAAACGCAAGGATATTACAACAACTATCCTTATCAGAATTGCGCTCCACCATCGCAAAACTACAATTCACAGACTTATCAGCAGTTTATGACGCAACAAGCTGCGTACCAGCAACACGGACATCTTCATCAGTCATCGAGTTTAACTAACTTTGAACAACAGATTCCTTTGCATACATATCCAATTCCAAAGCACGGTCCTGGTAGTGGCGTTGAAACTCCTTTTCAACCTACGAACATTAAAATCGAACCGAATCTACCGAGCAACCTTCATTCTTCTTATCCGATTATGGGTGAGAACATGATGGGATCCATGAAAGATGATAACGAAAGGTTCTCACGCTCAAATAACAATAATGAAGCTCCAGTAACTCCAAAGTCAACGAAGGAAGAAGTGAGTCCATCGAGAGTTGTTAATTAAAAAAATATTTTTCATTTCAACTTTTTCTTTTAAAGCTTCATTCACAGATTGGACCGGAGAAACTTGCTCATGAGGAAGTTCCGTCGCCTTTGAAGGTACAAGCTCAGAAAGCTCCCCCAAGTTGTGGCTCTAGTCGAAGCAAAAAGCAAGCGGTGAAAGACATTTACAACGAACGAAACAATAAGCCGGAAGTTCCCGATTGCGACTGTTTCTCATCCGATAAAAAACCACCGGAGCCCGGAAGTTATTACACTCATTTGGGTAAGCGGAATGAATAAGAAAGTCGAGCATTTGTGTTAATATTTTGGTCCTCTCTTCTTTTTATTAATAAAGGCTGTGCAGCAACTCTGGAAGAATTGCGGAAAGAAGTTGAGCAACAGGCGGGGCTGAGTGGAAAGCAATTGAGAATCGAGAAGGTTTTATACACAGGCAAAGAGGGAAAATCAAGTCAAGGATGTCCCATTGCCAAGTGGATAATTCGACGTGTTGATCAAGAAGAGAAAGCTTTGTTCATTGTGAAACGACGTCCGGGGCACCGGTAAGCGATCGGCTGTTCTTAGAAAAATCAATTCTTTCTCTCACAACAAAACAAAACACACAAAACAAAGACACAACAGAAACATAATTTATAAAAGACAACTCAACACGTGACTATGATTTCTTCGACAATCTTCTTCTTACTTAATCTATTTGGCCTAAACTTTTATGGTTTCAATGCTTGGTGGAAGAGATTTTTATGTTGCAAAATCGAATTAACGCAAAATTTCTTTTGGTAATTATTTATTTCTTAAATGAGCTTAACGTCTCTTGCTCTTTACGATAACGACTTTGAGTGTTAACATTCTCCTCATTCGTCTACAGGTGTAAGGCTGCTTTTGTCGTCATATCAATCGTTGTGTGGGACGCTATGCCTTTAATCGAAGCTGATAATATGTACAAGCTTCTGGTGCATAAGCTCAATAAATTTGGCTTACCAACAACTCGTCGATGTGCTACTAATGAAAATCGAACTTGTGCTTGTCAAGGTATAAATTGTCGCTCACCTCCGACTGTCACATCCATCAAACTAATTTCATTTCGTTCTCAATTGTCAACAGGCCTGGATCCCGAAACCTGTGGTGCTTCTTATAGCTTTGGGTGTTCATGGTCGATGTATTATAATGGTTGTAAATACGCGCGATCGAAAACGGTTCGAAAGTTTCGTTTATCTGTAAAAAGTGAAGAAGCGGAAATTGAAGAGCGAATAAATTATTTGGCGACGATTCTCAGTCCAATGTATAATACGATAGCGCCCAAAGCATATCTCAATCAAGTGCAGTATGAAGTTGAAGCTCCTGATTGTCGTTTAGGAAATCCAGCATCGAAATATGGAAAACCTTTCTCGGGCGTAACTTGTTGTGTCGATTTTTGCGCGCATACTCATCGAGATCTTCACAACATGCAAGACGGTTGCACAGTTCAAGCGACACTATTAAAACCAAGACCTTATGGTGTCTCACCAGAAGATGAACAATTTCATGTTCTTCCTTTGTACACGATGGACGGTACCGATGAGTTTGATAGTGAGGATGGTCAGAAGAAGAAACACGAAACGGGAGCCGTCACAGTTTTAGAGAAGTGAGTCAAGTGTAAAACTTTCGAACCATAAAACAAAACTTTCCCCTTTTCCCAGAAATATAAAGTTCAAACTAACAAAAATCTTTCTTTGTTTGTTAAACTAGATTTGCAACGGAAGTACGAGTAAGATCAACTCCACTTCAGCCATGTAGAAGACATGGAAAGAAACGTGGGAATGGACTGTCAACTGAAGACGGTTTACCCGAGCAACCATTGACGCCAATTCAAACTCCTCCAGTGGTGCCAACTCCTGCTCCACAAACAAATCTACCTGCACAAAAAGATTCTAAGTCAAAATCGAGGAGTCGAAGTAAAAGTGGAAGTTCACTTGCTCAAGCAGCCATGAATCAAACACAACTGTCTTCGCAACCATCGCCAAACCCTGCACAAAACTCTCAGAGCCTGCAAAGTGCATTTACATCTCCGAATCAACAACAAAACACTTCGAATCAACAAACTCAATTATCATCCGAGACGACTGCGACAGCAAACGGTAACAATACAAGTACATTATTGGATATGGCATCAATGATTGACAATTTCACTGATGCTCAGCTTCAATCCAATCAAATATCAAGCACCGTTTTAGATTCTCCTTATTCGTATGATTATCAAACCGGCCAATATATTGATAACCGTCATTTTCACTATCAATGGCAACAAGATTACAAAATGCGTGCTGAAGAGATTTCTCCTGATACGACCACACGACCTGGCAGCAGCAATAGCAGTAACAATAGTAACTCCGCGTTTAGTCCAAGCATTCAGAATCAAGCGCTTTTCGAATCGAATAATAATAATATTCAAAACGATTATAACAAAAGCCAACAGCACTATCATCAGCTCGAGACGGCTTTTGTTAAACCTAAAGCTCCGAATCATTCTTATGGAAATTACCCGCCGCACCAACCAGTTCTACAACATCCGAATAATTATCAATTGTACTCAGCATATCCTTATGATCCTTACAGTTATAATAGTTACAATAATTATTCGACGAATTATCCGACGTACAACATGAACTACGGGCAATCGCCAGCGCCTCAATCGAATTGGGGACTTTATCAGAATTCTCCGATGCCGCCATCAGCAACACCAGTGATTCCGCCTCAGTATCCACCGAACTTCCAGCAGCAAACAATAATCGGAGGAGCTGCAAATCAGCATCAGCATCAGCCACCAATGAATGCATCGTCTCCAAAGTCGGAAGCTCTTGGGGAAGTCACAGAAGTTAATGAGAACGTGGAGTGTTTTCAAGATAAGCAAATGGGAGGAGTTGCTGTCGCTCTTCCGCACGGAAGTGTTGTTATCGAATGTGCAAAGCTTGAAATGCATTCAACGACTTCGTTAAAGAAACCAAATCGATTGAATCCGAATAGAATTTCTTTGATCTTTTATCAACATCGAAACTTGAATCGACCAAAGCATGGAACTCTTGAATGGGCTGAAAAAATGCGACTAAAGAAACTTGGAATAACAACCCCGGAGAATGATCCGGATCTCAAGGAGTTGCTTGAAGACGATGAGATAAAACATGAGTTCATGGATGAAGAAGAGGAACTACCACCTGTCGTAGTTAAACCAAAGAAATCGAGATCGAAGAAAGATAAAAATTCTTCCGAGGAGAAGACAATTACGTCGACGGTGTCGCTCAAGAATAAAAGCGACAATCAAGATAAAACGCTCAATAAATCAACCACTTTGACAACGACAAGTTGGACAACACTCTTTCCAATGCACCCATGGTAGGCTCAAACATTAATTTTCTTTTAATTTCCTGTCTCATCCTATGAAAAGATTTTCTCAATCTTCATTACAGCGTCGTGACGGGACCGTACAAAGAGAACTCTCAACAATCGACTCCTTCAAACACTGACCCGCCATCGCCAAACGATGGAGCTCAACAACAACCGACAACAGATCCACTCGCTATCACTAACACTTGATTAATTCCGTTAAACGTTTTAAATTTGATGCAAAAGTACAAAAAGCAATTCAACTGAATGAAGAGAAACCAAGAAAAAAATTGTAATTTAGCGTTTCTTATTTAACTTATTTCGACGATTTTTTATCTCTCACTATTTATTTATGCTGCTGACAACATTTTATTCTTCATTTAAATCTAATTTATTGTGCGACTTTAGGAATATATTTTTGATACTTTTGGGGGGCGATACTTTCTTGTTTTATTGAAATGTATCTTAAGCTCAACCGCAGAGGAAAAACTAATCTTGTGCGAGTAAAATAAACGGCACAAGATGAGATCCGTAACTATAATTTATTGATAATGTTTTGCCATGAAAGACAAAAAAAAAAGAAAAAATGAGATTGTAATTTGCCATAAGTCATCGATCATGATTGAAGGAATTAGTGAAAAGATTAGTGATTTGGAACATTCCACGCAGAGCTTTTAACCTGTGCGAAGCCAAAAGAAAAAGACGAACCTTTGTTTTGAATGCTTAAAAATTCCAAAATGAATAATTTTTTCACTCGAGATTCCCTTGCCATTAAGTATTTTATTAATATTTTAGGGGATAAGTAAATTTTAATCTTGACGAAGGCAAAACTATATTTTTCTGAAACATAGCCAGGAGATTGTAAGAAAGCGTTGAATAAATAGTCATCTTAGAAAGAACTTTGTAATTCAACTCGACAAGCATGACTTAGAGTGAGTGAAACATTTTAATTTATTTCCATAGCGTAAGTGAACATAATTTTTAAGTTGAAGCCGGAACATCTTTCGACTCATTTTCATCGATTTTTTATGAAAAAATTCTACATGATGATTGTGAGAGAGAAAGAAAAGTGAGAAAGCAGCATGACTTTGAGAAACAGTTAAAGTAAAGAGCGATGCCAAAAAAAATGTATCTAACTTCGAGAAGCAATCATCAAATTTATAGACTTTCAAAATAATTGTCTTAAAAATTTTACACTATGAATGAAAGAGAAGGTAAATAATCTATCTTATAGTCATAAAAAACATTTAAGAAACGCATTGCTTCACGACATACAGACTAAAATAGGTATTACTAATGTATCAACAATCCAACATTTTGAAAAACAATAAACCTTAAAAATCACTTTGGGCTTGTTTGTCTTTTTTGATTGAAACTTTTTATTTCTTTCAGAGACTTTAAGGAAATTCTTGGAATTATTTTCTGATGGAAAATGCAATTTTGTTTTCTTTATAAAGCTTCAGGCTGAGATAGTAAGTAATATTGATCTAGCAAACTATCCTGGATATATTGAAATTGAATTCAAATTTTAATGTTCTCTCATGAAAAGAACAATTTTATAACAAAGCTTTCATCGAAATTCAATTTAGTTTGATAATAAAAGGAATTTAATTGAGTTTGGTTTGTAGATCATGTTAGGGGCTATGTTTCTGTTTAGTAGCTCGTCTAATTACCGAGAAATTCGCTGAAAGCTCAGCTTGAAATTTGGTTCCGTTTGAGAAGAACTTTGAATGAGACAACTGATCAACAGCCAACTTCATGTTCAGCGACAAAGCTTAGAAGTTCGAAAGCTTAAGCTTCGAAAGCTCAGTTTGCTCAGTGTTTTACAGTGTAGTTGCTCAGTTAAAAATGTAGTGAAAATTTCGCTCAGTGTAGCTGTCGAATCATAACAAATAAGCTTATTTGCAAATAGTCTCGAATAAAAGGCAAAGGCAATGACCGATGACTCAATGAACATTCTCGATTTCTGGCCTTCGACGGTGATCGACTTAATATTTCAACACTTAGAGCCGAAGGAAGTTGTGACCGCCACTCTTGTTCATCAGACATGGAGCTACTTTATATCAACACACTCACTTGTTTGTTGGAAAGGAATCAAGATTCAGCCGAAAGACAACGATCAGCTGCAATATCTGGTAGGCAGTGTGAGACGATACGAACACATCAAAGCTGTGAACGTCAATGAAATCTCGAAGCTGATTGAAATCTTCACAAAACCGGGAAGACATTGGAAATCTGTCGAGCTCTTCAGAATCAAGTTCAAGTCGAAGGAGCAAATCGAGACGATCCTAAGAGTGATAGCTAAATCAGTTCAATATCTTGAGCTGCACAGTATCGTCGTAGGTGAACGAACTTCTTCCGCAGTTGACGAAGCATTTAACTTTCCGGAGCTAAGACATTTTCGACTTTCCTATCACTTTTTGGACGAAGGATTGAATTGCTGGATGAACTGCATGTTTGGAAGCGCTAGAAAGCTTGAGAAGCTTCATCTCTCCCACACCTGCGACACAAACATGAAGAACTTGATTCAAAATGCGACTGAACTGAAGAAACTTTCGTTAGCTGGTCGATTTGAGGACAAGAACTTCTTTCAAAATCTTGCGGTTACGCTTCCATCACGTTTGGAATACTTCGAGTTCAATGATATTCTGAGCAGCTCATACGAAGATGAAAACCTTAGTCATTTCAACAATTTCTTCAAGTCTCAAGGAAAAACTTTAAAATCATTCTTCACTGACGCCTATATCGAGCTAGAAGAGTTTGAGTCTGCTTTTAAAATGCCAAATCTTCACACACTTCGATTCCGAGGATTTCATCAGAATCGAGCGATCGTTAACAACTACCTAGAGAATTTACGTAGAACCAACGTTCCAGAAGCAAGTCTTCAAGTCGTCGAAACGAAGATAATGGACCAGAATCTTCTTGAGTTGCTGGCTATCAACGCAAGAGGATTGAAAATTATCGAAGCTTCTGATCTGCTCGCAATCAACTTATCGAATAGAAATTGGTTCCCAAAGCTTGAGAAGTTTTGTGTGCTCAACATGAGTGAAGAAGTACTTAAAGAGATCATGGAGAAGGATGAAAGCGAGCGAAGTCATCTTGAGCAATTGTTACTTGATCACGAGCCAAGTGGAGTTTCATGGAATGAACTCAATGTGCCAGTTATTTGAAATGTAAAATGTTATATTTTTGTGAGGGTAGAGTAGGTCTCCAATAAACTTTGATATATTTATTTCGCAATACTTTCTTGTCTATTAATTCCAGGACAGAATTATTTAAATGAATAATAATATTGATAAACAACAATTAACACTTTGATGCTGATGCTTAGCTAAGCGGTTTGTTTAAAATCTATGTTGAAACTTTTTAAACAGTGAAACGAGTCTCGGAGCCATCGGCGAGCATCAACGTTACTGTTCGGTTGTTTATCCAAATAAGCTTCGCAAGTCTCATTGGGTTTAGCCTCGAGACATCTGGAATGGGTGCTGTTGAGTAGCCCTTGACACACTTTGTCTGACTCTGACCAAGTCCGAACATTCCTAAAAAGAAGAAATATTTTATATCAACTGCGCAAAAAGAAATTCGCAACGCAAAATCTTACCCGTGCTTGTTTGCCAAAAGGATAAACGATTCTCAGAGCAAGAGTAGCTGACGAGATATTTTCCATCCGGACTGAATGCTAATGCTGTTAATGGTTGTTGATGAGCTGGAATCATCTGACATTTGTTTTGACGCAGTTCGTAGATTGCAAGATGTCCGTTGTTAGCTCCAACGGCGATTCTTCTCGTTGATGCGCAGTGAGAAACTTGATTGAACTTGCAAATCGAAGGACAAACTTCAGCGAGTCCTCGAGACTTCAAGTCAGTCATATCCAAGCAATGGAGAGTGATATCGGTCACTTCGACTAACAATGCTGCCATATCCGTTTGCATTTTCTCGATCAACATTTCAACGCATTGAAGAATCTCCTTCTTAGCTCGATGAAGAACTGATTGTGTCAGTGGAACAGCGAGAGCTTGTGAATTCTGCTGGAGAGTGTTGTACCGAGCGACTTCTCTAGCCATCGTTGTTATAAACGCAGCAGGTCGTGCCGTGGCAATCAACCGCAAAGCGTGACGAGCAGTTCGACAGGCGTCAGCTTGGGGTGTCAGCGGAAGCTTGTAAGTGAGACTGGGAATCAATCGCGACGAATCGCAACAGATTTCCAGCAACCCTAACAGGACTTTACTGACATCCAAGTATGGCTCCCAAACAGTAAAGCCACGGCCAATCAAATCAATCGCAGCACGTCGTAATGGAGTGTAGGCTGGAAGCTTCGGAGTTGGTGGTGCGAGAAGTAAATGCGTCAAAGCCATGGCCGTAAGTCGAGCCAAATTATTATTTCCAATTCCAAAACCTTCGACGATTGAACTCTTGCGTCTTGCATCAGCTGGTTTCTTCGGAGCTGTAGCCTCAGTTGAAATGTCTTGACCGAATTCAGCTCCAATCACTCCCAATAATACGACAGCAGTTGATTGCTTTCGTTTAAGTTCTGCAAGACTCGATGGTTTCTGTCTTACGACTTCTTCTTCCTCTTCCTCAGCTTCTTCTTCATTTGGTTCATTCAATTGCTGTTGAGCGTTTGGTGAACCAGGACTTGCTCCGCCAGGAGACGTTGGTTGAGCAATTGGCTCGGTATGAGTGTAAAGTGGTAAGTACTGCGCCCAATTCTCCACCAATTGCTTTCGTCCTTTCTTTCCGATACGTCCCAATTCTCCAAGCAATAATTGCTGAGCTGCTTCACGAATCTCCATGCAATGATGTTGCCAACGACGTGCCATCAACTCGACTTGAGGGCGTTTGAAGTTCTTTGGTTCCATAGCGTCGACGATGTCAGGGAGAAGGAAGCAATGATGTGTTGATAATAAACTCCAACCTTGCTTGATCTGCGCTTGTTGTTCAGTGTAGATTTCTTCATGGTCATCTTCACTCGCCCATGCGACATTCGTTCTTGTCGATTGTCTCATAAGCTTTCGGTTTCTTTCTTGCTCCGGAACAAACGTTGCCATGCTCATCGACATCAATGTATTTGACATTGCGACCATCCCCAAGAGATGGTTTGATGTCAACGTTGTGCTCAATTCCCAATGCAAACGTGCAGTAAACAACTTTGTCAACGCTTCTTGTCGTAACAAACTTTCAGGAAGCGATTTGCTCAGTTGGTTGTCAGTTCCCTGAAGTAATCGTTGAACAGTTTCTTTCTTGATTGTGTTCTGCCAAGTTGGAAGCAGCAAAGACATGTATCCACCTTTCGACAACACCCCAAAAGAGATCGGCACCATTGGACGAAGCAAGCCTAGCTGAGTCTCACAAACTTTATCCAAATGAGGATCTAAGCCCCACGAATGAATCAGTGACAGCATGAGCTGTGCAACTTCCATCACGTGAGTCGCTTCCATCCTTGGCGCAATTCTTTTGTTGCCATCAGGAACTTTCTCGCCAGTTTCATTTATTTGCTTGACGACCGTGTCGACTTTCGCTTGAATCTTTGTTCCGACTTGTTCAGCTCCTTCTTTGACCTTTGCAAGGATTCCTAAAGAAATTTAATAGAAAAATTATTTATCGTTCTTAGAAAAAAAATGTTGTTGAGGAGCATTAAGCAAGAAAATTCTATTTTTCTATCTTTAGCTTCAAACTATTCGAAGACTTCTATGCAGCATTTAATAAAGTTTGAATCGTTACCATGTTTGTCTTTTTCCTTAAGAATCTTTTCAACATCTCCAGCCTTGTTCTTGACTTTACCAAGAAAATCTTATCAAATCAACAAAAAAGGTTTGAATGTTCGATCAAATCCAGAAATGATTGCATGAATGAGTAAAGGTTTTTCATCGATCGTTAATACAGAGAATTTGAGCGACTTAATTTAGACAGATCATGACAGTAAAATCATTTATCACTTACCTGTGATTTTCTTGCTTGTGTCGGATGTTGGATTCGTCACGTGCTGTTGAATCAAGAGCCCCTGAGCCTGAATGATAAATGATTGGTCAGAAAGGATTTCTTTTAACGGGGAAGAATATGTGGAAGGGTCCTTAAGCAAATAAACTTTTACGAGCAGAGACTTAGGGAGATAAAAATACTTTTTCGTTGTCATCGAAAGCTTTTCGATACTTCTACAAACTTTACCTCTAAAGTACTTGGACTCATAGCCGCATATTCTTCGCTGTGAAGTTCAACAATCAACCCTTCGATGTCAAAGAACAAAATGTGGCTCTCGGCATCTGTAAAACGTGAATGAGTTTCTCAGTTTAATTCTTTTATGATTCAATGACGTCTCGTCAACTCAAAGGAATGAAAACTCAAAGCCTTTTTTATTTTGCTTCGCTCACGCACTTTTTTGTTTTTTATTATTAATTAACATAATAATAATTTAATTAAATGTGTTTTGCGAACCGCTTTTTCTGAAATAATTTTTATTTTTCTTTTCGTTATGCATAATTTTTCTTATCTCTGATACAGCCCGCGATGTCAGCCAAATCGTTCAATCTCGTTTAAGTTTCTCATTCATTAAATGTCATTAGTCTTAAAAAGATCTTCGTTGTAAAACTTTGATGTTTCTCCTTTTTGCTTCGCGACTGTTCCGATACAGCATGAGGTGTCCCGAATGCGACGTGAAGAGGGAAGAGCGGCAACGAAGTCTATCACATTCCAAAGAAATGATCTAGCGACGATCCGAAGTGTATTTACAAGGAATCGTAAGACGTCCTCCTAAAAGTAGATCGAATAAGATTAAATAGATTGAAGAGAGATTTTCAATTTCAATGTCACTTACCTTTGCGATGCTTTTGTCGTGAGAATTTTCTTTTTTATTTTTTTGAGTTTTCCTTAATGTTTTCAGTTCATCCTTAATATTCTAAAAATCCTAACTAAATCGTCAAGTTTTCTCAAGTGTCTAGACACCTCATTGAGTCTGGAATTGTTGCATTGTGTACAACATGGGCTGCGGTGTTCCATTGCTATTAGTGCTGCTACCATTTGAAATGGAATTTCCTGCTCCACCTCCTGATGGTGGTGGGACTCCCCAAGCAGCCATGTTTGCGGGCACGGCTGTTGGCTGAATCATTCGGTAACCGGCAGCTGCAGCAGCAGCAGCGTTTTGCTGTTGAGGACTAGCATAAGCAAAAGGATATCCACCGTATCCTTGCTGCATGTATTGTGCGGCTTGTGCTGTCATTTGAGCCGGGAATCCGGTTGGGTATGCCCAATAGCCCATTTGCTGTTGGTAAGCATAAACTTGCTGTTGTTGCAGTTGCTGCTGAGTTGGATTGGCGGATGGCGGTGCAGCGATGATTCCTTGACCTTGCATCATGACTGAAGTTGGATCGACTCCGTTTCCGTTTTCTTTTCCCCAGAAGCATTTCACTGCATGTCCATAAACATCAGAGTTGTTTGTACCTTCAATGGCTCGAGCGGCTGACTCCTTCGACGTGAACTTAATGAAAGCATAACCTTTGTCCTTGAACACTCTGATATCATGAATTTGACCGAATTGTCCAAAGTGTTTGTAAATCATGTCATCAGTAAGAACGTTTGCCGGAAAGCCACCACAGTAGACGGTCGTGTTAGTTGGACTGGTTTTATTATAAATCTCTTCATAATCAGCTGTCTTCGAGCCTCCCTTTCCTGTCGTAGTTGGCGGCTTTCTTGTAGACCAGTTTGTACGAATAGCTCGGGAGCCTAACCATTGTCCGTTCATCGCTTGGATTGCGCTCTCAGCATCGCCTTTCTTTACAAAAGAAACGAACGCATATCCTTTCGATTTCAATGTTTGCGGATCGCGGACAATACGACAGTTTGAAATCTCTCCGAATGGAGCAAACGCTTCACGTAATGTCTCGGTTTCAATCTCAGGACTGAGATCACCAACAAATATGTGATGATGATGGCTGGTATCAGTCTTCGGCTGATTTCCCGCACTGCTTGTCGCCCAATTAACCTTCATTTCGCGATCAAGAAATGAGCGTTTGTTCATCGCGCTCAAGGCTGTTGATGCAGCTGGATGATGATGATACTCAACGAAAGCGTACGGATCGCTGCCCGAATCGCGAATCACTTTGCAACTCTTAACAGGGCCCATCTGAGCGAACAGGGTGCAAATTAATTCCTCCGTTACAGAGTGATCTAAATTGCCAACATAAAGTGTGGTGTTTCCAGTAGCTTCCATTTTTACGCGCAACTCTTTCTATTGCTTTTTGTTTCAACAATTCACACTTGGATGGAAGGGCGACAGTTCTCAGCGAATTTGCAAGCTACGAAAATTTCTTCTCTTCTATTTTGACCCTCCTTATTTTTTTCAGCACTAAATGTCTGCCCGCGAATAGAAAGTTGTCCTTTTTCTCCTTAAGTTACAATCTTTCAAGCAGCAATTAAACGTTTAAACGATGAGCGAGGTCTAGGGGAGACCTTTATGCGTATTTTATAATTCTTTTAAACACTACAAATCACAGGCAAAAACGAAAAACGAATGGTTTGGCGAATAAAGAAAAATCTTCGGCTTCTTCGGGATTAGACTGACATCCCGGATCACGCGGACTATGCGGCGAAATCCAGAAGCTTTGCGGGAACAATTCAAATTCTCAAAAATTGAACCGTTCAATTCGTTTGAAATTCTGTTTTCATTTAATTAAAGAATTTCACTTACCTTTCGGGTTTGTCCTTAAGCCTTGAATGATTAACGGGCTGTTACGATTCTTCATTAAGAAATTTCCATCTTGATTGTTGTGAGATGTCAACTGATGGAATTGATTGATTCCTCGTTGAGTTGCATGTTTGATTGCGTTGATATTGCGATGTCTCAATCCACGGAAGAAATGAACTGCGGGGTTTGATAGTCCGATTTCAGATGTTGATCCACTGACTTCACCAACTTCTCCAACATGTTCATCGCAAGCATTGAGAACTTCTTCAGCGAGCATTCCATGAAGAACTCGATCGAGATGACCGGTCTCCATTTGCCAAACGTAAACTGTTCCATCAGAGCATCCAACAATAAGAAAGTCGTCTAATGGTCTCCACTTGATAGTCACAACAGGGAATAAGTGACGACTTGCGAGTGTCACACATTTTCTTTCTTGAAGACTCAGAAGTGTAACGGAATGATCAGAAGCGACTGAACAAATACACTTTTGAATTCTTTGACTGCAGTTCTCTGGTGGAACCATTAGCTGAGTGATTTCGCCAGCGTGAACGCAGAATCGATGCAACAAAGTTCCGGAATACAAATCCCATAAGCAGACAGCAAAGTCAACGCCACCAGATAAAAGATGAGATTTGTCGTAGCGACTGTGAACGAGATGTGGATAAAGCAAACAGTTCACTCGACCCGAATGACCAACAAGAACTTGATGTGGTGGCCAATCATTGTATTGCTGATGCTTTCCATGAAGAAGTTGTAACATGACAGTTTGCGTTGCTGGCACAATTACAATTGATCCATCTTCTCGACCAAGAACCAAACGACTTTGAAGTGGCAAATAAATGCTCGCGGTGAGTTTGATGATTGGCTCGTTTGGATGATTCAATTGATCGAGAATTCCAACTGGCGGTGGATCCATCAAACCCCAAGCTTCTTCCAAACTCGTTGAAATTGTGTTTTGTAAAACTAAAATTGAAAATATTCAGTAAAAGATAAAACTAAATTGAAGTGAGTTTACCTTTCGTCGATGCATTTGCTGTTTGAAGTTGTTTTATTTCTTCAAGAGAAAAGTCTGGAACTGCCCACATGTTGATGAATCCTTCAGAGTCACCACGCAATAAATATTTCTGTGTTTTTCCTCCACGAGTTGTTTGAACAAGTTTCATTGACGGAGGACACGACAACGGTTTCTCGTCTTTGTTCGATAAAACGCAATAAAGGAAAGGAGAATCTTTACCCACGGAGGGACCGTGGAATTCTTTGTTGTCAGGAATGGAGCTACAAAAACAAATCATTAGACATCACGCAATTCAATTAATTCATGAACTTACTTCGCGGGAAGACGATACAAGTATCCTTTGCCTTCATCCGACCAGAGAATTACACGATCGCTCGACAGAAAGTCGCCACCCAACCAGCGCTCGCCCGAAGGCGAAATGACTGAGCAAAGAACGGTAAAATCACCGGCATCATAAATCTGCCAGTATTTTGCACAAACAATTAGCACAGTCCGCTGGTTCTGTGAGCAACACGCCATCGTGATTGCATTGAGGCAGCGAATCTGCTTCGATTCGTTCTCATATATCGGTTCCGAATACTTGTTCTCGTTGCCAATTAAAGTCCAAACTTTAACTGTTCCAGTTGTTGTTATTGCAAGTACAACATCGTCCTTGCGTTTTGCTGGTCGAAGAACATGCAATGCGGAAATCCAATCTGGATTGACCTTCGATGACAAACAGAAGAGCACTTCAAGACTAAACGGATCCATCACCATCACTTCAGCATAATATCCATTGCAGAACAATCGAATATCATCACAATTTGACATATGATAAGCTTGAATGTTGGTGTGAACTTGAGTCAACTTCACATTCTCACGACACTTTCCATCAATCAAATCCCAAGTACACATCTCTCCGCTTTCCGATGAACTCACAAGAAAATTGTTGTCCAAAATTATTGAAGCTCTTGATAAGCAAAGAACTGGGGCTGTGTGACCGACTAAAAGAAAAGAGAACTTTTAAAATGTGTTGGAATGTGATTAAGAATGTAATTAAAAGCATACGCAATAAACATCTCGGAGTCATCTGGAAAGTATCAGGATCCATCTGCCACAAGCAAATCTGACCATCGTAACATCCAGTCGCAAGCGTACGTTGATCACGTGAGAGGAAAACACTAGAGACGCAGTGTGTTGGTGTATTCGGTCCCCATAGCACGACAGGAACGACGAGATTAGTCGCCAACATTTCTACTTCTTTAGAAAAAACTTTTCTTTATTATTTTTCACTTTTTTCCACTTTGTGTCGACGATTAAACGAAGAACTTCACTTTCTTTCTTGATTACACTGACTTATGATGATAAAAACACTCAAATCTTTAGTTTCTTATGCTTTAAAGCAATTTTTTAATGAAAATCGTTTGAACAATTCTGAAAATCGATATTTTTGCGACGACTCGAAAATCGTAGAGAAATTCACCACTGTCAG